>OV651820.1:26102358-26782358 GCA_927349885.1 Psylliodes chrysocephalus
ATCTACAATTTAAAATATTTTTTTTCTACACCCATATGGATATTAGCTTATCTACGCACAGAGATTACAAGACAAAAAGTTTTCTATTGCCTTCAACTGAACGAATATATTTCATATCCATTCTAGGTAGAACACTCCCAGCAAACATTTTCGATATTATTAACTATAACTCGACTTGGTTAAAGTCAAATCAACTTATTGAGGTAATTGTTTCGTAAAATTGACTAGAAAAATACCTGTACTTCAAATTTACCAAATGGTTCTAATTTATGTGTACATTTACGTAAATTATACCAAGAAATCTACCTTGTACACATATCTGTTAAAAGTAACTTTAACCAAAACAGAAAGGGAAAACTACTAACAAAAATAACCAAAAATTACCTCAAAGGTAAATTTCCTTTAAAGTAAAATTAGGTATCATAATTAGTTAACATCTACCTGTTTGGCAACTAAAAATCGTCTTTATATTAGAATATATTACTAGGTAGATTTGATTGAACATTTCTCGTAACTTTATACATCTATAGTAACTTATTTGGATGCTTTATTCATCCTACTTTAAAGTCATATTAAGTCGATATTGTAGAAAAATTATACCTTGTTTATCTACTAAATTTCAACCAAATAGTCATTTAGTTGACCTAAAAGTTATCCTGAATAAATAAATATTAACTTTATTGTAGCAATTACCTGAAAAATCTACTACACAGTAATTTCGACTATAAACCACCAATTTAAAACCTAGCCATACATAATCCTATTTGCCAAATATATGACAAAATTACTAAGAAAACTATTTTATCAGTTGAAAATAGAATTTTAGATCCCATTGATTTTGCATGTCGATTTCTAGTTTGTCCAAAAATATTGTTGCAGAAAATTTGTCTTCAAAATTTAAATTGGAATTTTGAAGTACCAGATAATATTTCCCAAGAGTTTCCAAAGTGGTTGGAAGATGTTCGAGCTTTGAATGAACAAAAAATTCCAAGATGGTTAGTACAAGAAATTACTATAGATATAGATGAAACTAGTCTCCATCTCTTTTGTGATGCTAGCCAAAAAGCCTATGCTGCAGTCAATTTATAAGAATATTATCAGCTGGAAATATACATTTAAACAAGTTAAATTTCGAGTATTCCCGATTAATAAAATATCAATTGGAACTAGATTATTAAATGTAGTCATGAAAGAAACAAAAGACATTAAAAATATTTCTTTATATTGTTGGACTGATTCAACAACTGTCTTATTATGGATAAAACGTAATGAAAATTGGAGACCATTTGTAAGAAATAGGATTTAAGAGATTCGATCATTAACCGACAAAGAACGTTGGTATTATGTCCCACTAAATTAGTGCAGTCTAAATGGTGGGAGGGACCGATATGGTTACTGAAACCTATTACCGATTGGCCAACTCAAAATTATCCAGTGAATGAAGAAGTCATATCCAGTGAAAAAGTAACAAGTATTGTTGGTTTGTTGTCTTACAATAAAATTGATATTTCTTGGATATATTGTAACTTTCCAAAGTTCAAGAAAATAATTAGAATGGTAGGCTGGATATATAGATTTATTTTTAATTGCAAGAATCCTAAGAATAAAATCAACGGTGACTTTCAGTTGAAGAAACCGAATATGCTGAAAATTCTGTAATTAGATTAGTGCAACAGGAAGCATTCGATGGCACGAAGGACAAATAATTAGGTACCTTGGTTTTATATAAGGATGAGGAACAAATTTTGAGATTACGCGCCAAAATTTCAGAACATTAAGATTTAGAAAGTTTTCGTTTTCCAGTACTTTTACCAGCGAAACACTGTCGTAAGTAGACTTATATTTGATAGACGTATTGACCTTTGTCATGCAGGAGTCCAAATTTTTTTAAGTGTTTTACGTAAAAACTATTAGAAGCGTAATTTCGAAGTGTGCACCTCGCAAAAGAACCAGAGTGAAAAATGTAGAAAGCTGTCCAGTTGCATTACCTGGAGACCGAGTTTAAAATGCAGCAGTATTTGAAGTAACTGGAGTAGATATGGCTGGACCTGTTTTCTTGAGAGACAAAACAAGGGGTTGCATTTGCGTGTTCACCTGTGCTGTATACCGAGCAGTTTACTCAGAACTCGTTACATCGTTGTCTACAGATATTTTTCTTTAAGCCTTAAGACGATTTATTTCTAGACGAGGCCTTCCTCCAATCCTGTACTGCGATAATGGCACACATTTCGTCGGTGCTGATTATTTATTTAGCACGATTGATTGGGACCAAATTCAAAGTTTCAGTTTTGTAGAGAGGATTAAGATTAAGCTAAATCCACCCACAGCACATTGGTGGGGAGGATGGTGGGAAAGATTAATAGGGATGTTGAAGGATTTACTTAAGAAGGTATTGAGAAAAGTATCATTCAATAATTCAGACAGAAAAGAAATCGGTGTGCCGGATTTAGATGCTGCGGAAGCAATAGATTTAAAAAGAAGATATAGATACCGAATTAAATTGCGAGAAATTCTTAGAAGTCGTTTCAGAACAGAATATCTAGGAAGTCTGAATTTACAGAAACGAAAATTTAATATACAGAAAATCAAAGAAAGAGATATAGTATTTATCGGGAGCGACAATATCAAGCGCATTGATTGGCCACTAGGAAAGATTATTGAATTGATTCCTGGAAAAGATGGTCAAATTAGACTGGCAAGATTAAAAACTGAAAAGGGTTTTTTCTTACGGCCACTACAACGAATTCTTCCCCTTGAGGTTTATGATGGTGAAGAAAAGGTTTTTTTAAAACCCGAGCTTGCTAAAGATCTTTGTCGAAATCAAGAAATTGAAGAAAGTCAATCTCAAGATTTTATCAGTAACGGCGAAAATAAACTTCAAATAGAAAAATCCGTCATTACACGAATTAGAAGACAAGTTAAACGTCCTGACAGGTTAGGTTATTAAGTCATATGATGCGATGTCCTCCATGACTTAAGGTGGGAGAATGTTGGGAATTGAGTTTTAGTGATTCAAGTTACTGGTACTCCGCATTATTGATGTACTTTATTTTCGTTTTGTGTAACCTTGGTTTGAAAAAAGTTTTGACTTTTATAATTAAATTGACATAATAATTTTTGTGACTTGTCTATATATTTTTGTGTTTAATAAATAAATACTCTACAAGTCTTTTTCCTCATTACTTGACTTTCTCTGTCCACCTGGTAGGTGTACAAGCGCAACATCGCCATCGTATTTTTAGGAATGGATGAAGATGTAGACAGTAACCTTTATCATAATTAAGTATAAAAATATTGAAATATATCTATTAAATATCAATATTAACAAACACAAAGAGATTATAAAAAAGGCAATATAAATAATTAATATTATAAGCTCAAATGAAAATATATATGACAAGAAAAACAGAAAAATATTTTTAATTTTCTTTAAATTTTCTTTAGTGGCTCGTAGAAAAATATATCGTACAACTCCAGTGGATTGTACGTATCATAAATAAAATTATTTTAGTTTGTTTTTGTTTAAAAGCGATCCTTTAAAATAAAAACAATTATCTCTATATTGTCTCTATATTAACATTTTGTTTCGTAGAAATAAAATGTTCTTTTCTTAAGGCATATCTATAGTAAGAAAATGACAATTTCGCATAAAATAAATTATTTGAAGTTTAAAACATATATCAAGAAAATCTGGGACACCTCGTACGTTATGATCACTTGGGCTGCGTGTAGTGAATATGAAAATTTTATCAAAATGTATCAGATAGCAATTTAAGGGTCCTTATTTGAACCAATTCCTAATAATTATCAAAGAGACCTGACTCAACCGAAATGCTCCCTTTTAACTTCAAAAGATATCAGAATCCTTTATGGGAGTTTGAAACTGTGCCCAAGGTGAAATTTAGACCTAATCGTAATCGATTTAACCGTTTTCCATTCTCTTTCAGGTACGGTGTTCAGCAACCATCCAACGCCGAGATTCATCTCTAGAGGAAATACATTTAAAGTTGTTTCCGGTGATACAGTTGTCCTGCCATGCGAGATTCAAAACTTAGGTAAGTTTACCGATTCATTGGAAATTGTAACGTTGAGAGATATTGACTTTTTTTTAGTAGAGTATTCCCAAGTAGAAAATATAAATTCATAAAGGTTGTAAGAACTTGCTATATGAAATAGGTTATAAAACTTTCTAAATTTTATAACGTGGTTAAAAACGTTTATACAATGTCCATGCAACCAAAAAATGACCGTCATTGTTACAACATTTCGATAAAAGATGTATATAACGCTTTTAATCTAGTATTATACTTCCTCCTAAGGAAGACCACTGCATTTGCAAAAATTATAAAAATTGTGATGAGTGGAAAACTAGGCTCCAGGTGGCTAATAGAACATATTTACGTAGAAACAAAAACCGTATTTAAAGACTATGTTGCGTGCACATTTTACCTTGGGAATATTTTACCCTAAAAAGATAAAGATGTCTTCGAAAAAGTGAATTTATTCGTAATAAGATAAATCACAATATTAATAATAGTTTTCAGTCATCTGTGTTTCGAAACCCTAAAAATAATAAATATAAATAACAATATCAATAAGATATTTAGGAACATAAAACTTACCAATAGATTTAATCACACCCTTTTTTCTCGCCTTCATCGTCTGCATGTATTTTACTAAGTGTAGTTTTAATTCTAAAAACAATACAAAATATAAATCGACATTAGATACCTCACGATGAGTAGAATGTTATTCCAACAAAATACTAAATTATAAATGTTTACCCTATTTAAATAATTTAGAGAAATTTAGTTATTTAGTTAGGTAGTTTAGGGTAGATTTTATTTAAAATCTTTATTATGATTTTATATATGACTTGTTTATTTCTATCATGTCAAAGTCATTTTGTTGTCAATTTTCTTCTTTTTCAAATACTTCAAATTAATTAAAATAATTACATTAAGGTACAACAATCAGGATAATTTAAATATCTTATCTGGACATGAACTGACCACTGACCACTTTTTATAAATCTTTTTTTATACTCTCATATCTGACCTTTTGAATAAAATGGCTTCTTGCTGAACCACCTGGGTTTAAGTTTTCGAATTTTCGGATTTATTTAGCCAGTATTTTCAACCCTCATCTTAATTCTTACAAGTAATGTTTCATTTAAGTTGAATCACATATTGTGGATTTTATTGCTTGTAAAAGAAAGGCCCCTCACATCTGTGGTAAGTTCAACCTGTCCATGCTTTCCTAAAAAATCAGTCAATAATGTTGTTTCCTTTTAGGCCTTTAAGTACTTATTTACGTACTTATTTACGTTTTATGCATTCATTTATTCATTGAATATTTATTTGAACAAGATTATTTGAATCGAGAGATATGACCGATAGATATTGAAGGTTCGGTATCTACCACCGATTTATCTGCAGCACTCATATAATTCATTGGCACCTTCTGGAGATATCACCAACCATTACCGAGTCCTGAGTTATCAGTCGATAGTAAGACTTCAAATCTCTCAGCCCTCAAGTAAGGACTACCTTTCTTATTTTAATGTACCTGAACGTAGTAGCTCTCATTACCATCTGTACACTAGAGTAAAGTACAATATATATAGTTGATAAGATTTAAGATAATAATTAAAACTCACCTTTTCCTGTGCACCTTATAGTACTACAAGGGGGAACGTAAATCACCTTTATATTATTAACAGTATAGAGAACATAATAAACATTTGTAGGGGATAATAACTTCATGGTAAATTTTGTGCATCAACTAAAAGATAAAAATATTAAATCAGATCCTAGGACAAAATACTTTCATTAACCACCCCATTCTCCAAATAATAAATTTAATAGAGCTAGCTTGGGAACATAGTAATCTTTGCAACCCCTTACAGTCCTGGGGAGACTAGGAGCGTGGCAACTAAAATGTGCATTTTTCAAAAAAATATATACCTAGCATCTACAAAATGATGCCCTAAACTAAATAATAACCCCGTATCTATAGCGATGCCTAGGAAAAACCTCGCATATACCTGCCTTAGCCTGCAGATGCTGTGTTCATTCTAAGTAAAATGCAAACGCGGTGTTTTTACTAATTGGCGCGTAATCGTCAAACCTATTCAGTTTGCTTGTAAATGTTATTGTGATTTTGAAGATTTTGTAACTGCTGCTAGAAAAGCAAATTCTGGAAAAATTGATGTCAAAACTATGCAGTTCTCAGAATTCTATAAATGGCAAGATTTTTCATCCCAAATGAAAATTAAAAATACAGACCCTCGTTTATACTTGGCAAAATTAACACAAATTGTTGCAAACAGAGAATCCTTCTCCTTAAATTACAAGCTTGCAAACGACTCTGATAAAATATATAAAATTTATTTTCTCCAAAACAAAATATTAAAGAAAGGAACTCCAAAGCCTATGGTATTCTCATCACCATATAATTCTTTTAAATAGGTCTTAATTTTGGAAAGAACTTGATGTACAAGATGAAGAACAGTAAAAAAAGCCTGGGCTGGAACTCTGTGTCATGTATAATTCTGCTTATCGCTTTCTACAATAGAAATCGGTTACTTTCTTTTGTGATAAATACGTTATCAACCGCACGGGAAATATCGCAATGTGGTTTCTTATAAAACTAGTTATCCTGTAGTAAGTATATATTCGTTGGTTTTCCGCTATGTTACACAGAGTTCCACAAAAGAATCTATTGTAGGAAGCGATAAGTAGAATTCTACATGACACAGAGTTCCAGCCCTGGGTTGTTTTTATTATTAGACAAAGTTTTTGTAGAATACTCGTATTTGTGCCATTTTCATGTAGCGCATTTTTCCTGTGTTTATTATCTATCTACAAATTTTCAATAAACTTTTCAAGTATTTATTCTGCTCTATTTCTTTATATAACAAATACTCAATGATATTGTGTGTGAGTGTACTAAGTAGAAACATCGCATGTACCTGATTTTAGTGGATACGGTGGTTTTACTTAGTGTTTTCTGACATAAATTGAATTTGTTTCCAAGTATCTACTTTCATTAAGTCAAAACTCAATTAAAACTGCTGGTAAAAATGTTTGTTATTACTTCTGTGCGCAAAAATGATCTCAAAAATGTGATCGTGCGCTTAAGTAAAAAAAAAATAAGTGGTGCGTGAAAACTTTCTTATTTCTTTTAATCTAACAAATTTATTGCTTTGTGAATCTTAACCAACCATTGCAGTTTAAATATTCGTATTCGAAATAAAAGCATTTATGCATTATGCATGTCCCGCCTAAAATTCCCGCCTTTTTAACTAATGTATAAATCAAAATGGCTATAGGTACTATAGTTACCTCTCTGCTAATCTATGCATAGGTATATTAAAAAAAAGGTAAATCAAACAAGGGTGGTCCTTAGGATCTCACAAGAGTATTTTATTAACGACCGGTTTCGAGGATCAAATCCTCATCATCAGGTAAAGTCTAAAAATAGAGAGGAAAACGAATGCACATTACTTCAAAAAAATAATTAACCAAATCAATAGTTTTTTTTCTCTCTTTTCATTTTAACACCATTTCCTTTTCCGTTGATTGTTACCAACTTCTTAATTTGAATATTAGTACATCTAAAATTATTTTCCAACGCTAATGCTAGACTCTACTTTTAACAATAATAATTTATTTATTTCATTTTGTTTATTACGTACAAATTCAAACAATTCAGTTTATAAACCTATATTATTATTAAGAAACATTTATTTTTTCGCCAACGCCATCTATTAGCCGATGGTCAAAATATTTAAATTTGACAACCTCTAAACTGTTATCTTAAATATTAGAATGGTTAATTCGTCTATTTATATCTTGAGGGCGTTAATCAGTTATTAATCTAAATAAAATTTAAGTCCTGTAGAATTATAAACACTTGTCCAAGAACCCATTTTAGTGCTTGTAGGGTTTTTTAAAAAGTTTTTAAATTTGTTTGTCTTAATTGTTCGTCCGTTCGTGAAATATTTTAATAATTTTATTAATAGTTTTAGACCTACTTTTGTTTATGTGTTTTGACATCAACTTTTTGTTGCAACTATTGTTTTTTTATATTTTTTATGTATTTTAAAAAATACTCGCATACTTGTTTTTACACCGACCCTGGGATAATTCTACTAGCTTAGTCTTAAATAGATGAGTAATTACGGGTGAGTTCTTGATATTTGACAACTTTCATATTAAAATGTTTAAACCCACTTATTAGTTATGAGCTCATTCGTTTTCCTCTCTATTTTTAGACCTTACCTGATGATGAGGATTTGATCCTCGAAACCGGTCGTTAATAAAATACTCTTGTGAGATCCTAAGGACCACCCTTGTTTGATTTACCTTTTTGAACTTATAACTCACACATGGCTACCACCTTCAACTTTAATAGGTATATTATTTCGAAATACCTACGAAACAAAATTATGCAGATTAGTCATTGACAACCAGTTCCAATAAGCCTCTTCCCAAGAAATAAGGTAAAATTGCCTTAATGATCAGAACATTAGGGTAGATACTAAATTTGTTACAAATATTGCAGTTGAATTGATTCTTTGCAAGTGTTGACATTGTATGTATGTTGTAAATTTAGTGGAAATTTTAAAAATGCCTAGACGTGTGTTAGATGTAAATAGTCTAATTTGTAGTGTACATAAGTATTTTACGGATGAAAAAGAAAATGGCGGTCCTTTAAAATCGGTAATGTCTGTACAACAACGCGTATGCGATGCTCTAGGAATTAGTGAAACCAAATTAAGAGAAGTATTACAAAATCACAATAGTGAACTGCCGAAAGAAGATCACCGCAAAACTCGCCCATCATTGAAAACGAAAGATATTCCAGATGGAAAGAAATTTGAAATTCGTGATACCATTTATCGAATGAGGGCCAACAAGGAACATGTGACCTTAAATACAATTCTCTCGGAATTAATAGATAAAAAAATTTGACGACATTGGTAGAACAAGTCTATGGCAATATGATACATGACTTAAAATTTCAAAAGGAGGATAACAGAAAGGCCCTTTGTGAAATAAGTTCTGTCGTGCACAAGAGAATTAACTTTCTAAGAAAATATTCTAAATTTAAAGAAGAATTGGCGAAATTTATATATTTAGACGAAACATGGATATTTTCTAGGGGTGCAACCAAGAGAATATGGCAAGATGATAACGTAAAGTCCAACAAACATACCGATGGAGAAGGGAAGCGACACATAATTTTACATGCAGGAGGGAAATCGGGTTTTATAGAAGGTGCTGATTTAATATTTTCATCTAAATCAAAATCCAGTGACTATCACGATAATATGAACACAGAAATGTTTGTAAAATGGTTGCATGAAAAACTTCTCTCAGGTTTAAGTAAGCCCAGCGTAATTACTTTAGACAATGCACCTTACCAATCTGAAGTATTAAACAAAACTATAACGAATTCTTGGACTGTTGATAAAATTAAAGAATGGTTGACAAAGGAACCTATACCATTTCCTCAATATACAGGGTGGTCCACCGGTAACGCCTCGGACTGTATATCCAAAACTAAACTTTTTTTAAAAAATCAGTTTTCACGGTGAGATGTATATCAGAAAAGGCAACAATTTAAAAATAATTTCAATAATACAGGGTGCTCCAAGAAATTGGAATATATCAGTTTTTTATTTGGGACACCCTATATTTTATTGCATTTTTAAAATCTACAAAGAAAATTAGTGTAACTTTGTTAAGGGGTTGTTATACCTAGAGTCTATCATTTTTGATATATTCGAGGATTTAAAAATTTTTGGGGTGTTTAAAAACTGCAAATATATCCTACATTTCTTAATATTTCAAAGTGATTTTTTTAAGGTACATTAAGCGTCTTCTGGGCTGTAACCTCAAATACTTACTGATCAAAAATATCGTATAGGGTGTTTACGAAATATATATTTATTTTACGTAGATTTAAACACCAAAAACTTGGTTATTTTAAATAGAACACCCAGTATATTTTCACATTATTAGAAATATCTTTCGAAATCCTTTCAAACAATATACATAGGTATTCCCTATACCTATATGTTGTTGTTTTTGAGAATAGTCTAGTTCTTATAATTTATGTAAATAATTCATTAAATTTAGTTAATCAAGGTGTCTGAGCATTGATTGTCAATTTATGTCATTTTAATTTAAACTGTTTCCAATAGGTATTATTTTGTGTTATGTGCAATGTTATTATTAAAATGAAGCAATATTCTATGCAAGAAATGGTTGATATGATTCTCACCATAGGTGATGAAAACTGTTTTTTAGCAACACGGGTTTATGCCCAAAAGTATCCAGACAGAAATCAACCGGATAAGAGAACTTTTGAAAGAGTTTTAGAACGTTTTCGTACAACAGGCAGTGTTGCATATTCAAAACAAACTGTGAGTGAACCCGTATTTGATAATGAATACAACGAATTTCTAGTATTAGGTTCAGTAACGGAGAATCCTCACATTAGCAACAGGGAAATTTTGAGGCAAATTGATATACCTAGAACCAGTGTAATGAGAGTTCTCAAGAAACACCGATTCCACCCTTACCTTATCCAATTTCATCAACATTTATATGGTACTGATTTTCAACGACGCATAGATTTTAGTTTATGGGCGCTAGAACAGGTAGGAGAAAATAGAGACTTTTTCGATTTTTCTTACAGACGAATCCACTTTCCATTACAATGGCTTACTAAATCGCAATAATTTCCATTACTCTGATAAAGAAAATCGGCACCTATTTAGAACTATTGACCCGACAAAACAGATGGAGCATAAATGTTTATGGAGAGAAAGTTAGAGACCGATATTTTTTTAATAGTTATCTAAATGGAGGAAATAATTTTTTGAGGTTCCTTCGTTCAGATTTTTGGCTGCTTCTCGAAGATATACCATTAAACGTACGGCAACAAATGTGGCTACAATTAGATGGTGCTCCTTCTCATTTTGCGCGGGACGTGAGAAATTACTTAGACCGGAAATTTCCTAATAAATGGATAGGAAGAGGAGGCCCATGCCATTGGCCACCTAGATCACCCTGTTTAACACCCCCAGACTTTTTTTTACTGGGTTACATAAAAAGTCTTGTTTACAATACCACAGCAACCACGCCAGAAGATATGAAGGAACGAATTAAGAATGCATTTACAGCTATTACGCCGGATATGCTAAAAAGAGTAAGAAATTCGTTTGAACGAAGGATCATAATGTGTATTCAAGAAGACGGTCATCATTTTGAATATCTATTATCTTGTATTATTTTGTAATTTGTGTTTCAAAAAAAAAAAATGTAACAATGTTAGTAAAACTATCACAGATAGGTATAGGGAATACCTACATCGTTTGAAAGGGTTTCGAAAGATACTTCAAATAACGTTAAAATATATTTGGTGTTCTATTTAAAATAACGAAGTTTTTAGTGTTTAATTCTACGTATAATAAATATGTATTTCGTAAACATCCTATATAATATTTTTGATCAGTAAGTATTTGAGGTTATAGCCCAGAAGACGCTTAATGTAGGTACCTTAAAAAAATCAATTTGAAATATTAAGAAATGTAGGATATACAGTGTGGAAACCACTTATGGAATAAAATTCTTTATGTCGTTATTTTAGAAAATTGTAAAAAATGCCGAGACACGTCAACTTTTGAATTGAGTTGTGCGTTATGTAAACATAAATTTAAATGTACAGGGTGATTCACGCAAGTATGCCGTAGTCGGTGTTGTTTTTTTTTTAATGAAACACCCTGTATATTTGCATATTTTTGAAATCCTCTTAACGAACCGATTCCAACAAACTGAATAATGTATGTATGCAAATATACAGGGTGTTTCATTAAAAAAAAACAACACCGACTATGGCATACTTGCGTGAATCACCCTGTACATTTAAATTTATGTTTACATAACGCACAACTCAATTCAAAAGTTGACATGTATCGGCATTTTTTTATAATTTTCTAAAATAATGACAAAGAATTTTATTCCATAAGTGGTTTCCACACTGTATATTTGCATTCTTTAAAAATAGATTTTAAAAATTCAATAAAATATAGGGTGTCCCGATTAAAAAACCTAACTTTGATATATTCCAATTTCCTGGAGCACCCTGTATTATTGAAATTATTTTTAAATTGTTGCCTTTTCTAATATACATCTCACCGTAAAAACCGATTTTTAAAAAAAAGTTTAGTTTTGGATATACAGACCGAGGCGTTACCGGTGGACCACCCTGTACTAATGGTGTTATATATTCATGAATAAGTTTTATTGTCGTTGATGCCAATTTATCCGGACCGGGCATCAATTTTTTTTAACTGGTTCTAGGAATATAGAAGCTTCGTTTTTGTCACATTTTAGAAAATTGTTTGGTAAGTCAATTTCATCTAATTTAGTAGCCATATCGATTCCGAGATTTATAAAAAATTGTTAAACAAGTTACTTTTTTCATTAATTATTATTTATGAGTTCATCATTCTGTTCGTGCACTATAGGAATATTTTCAATTTGTTTCGTACTTTTTTCTGTTATGTCATTTAACACATTCCATACTTTTTTAAAGTCATTTCCGGCATGATTAATTTTATTTTGATAAAATTAATTTTTTGTTTTTTTAATTAAGGAATTTAATTAATTTCTGTACGTTTTATATTCATATTGCATTTGGATTGAATATTTTTTTTTGTAGGTGATACTTCATTTGAAGGTTTTCCTGGACTTAGAAATGAGGATTAGTTCACCCATTTTAATATTTCTCTGCTAATAAGGTCATGTCCTTGGGCCCTCTGTGGGTTGATGTTTTTTTGAATTTTTTAGCATCTTGATTGGGTATAACTAGCTTGATTTTAAGATATTCTATATTATGGACCGTCTCCTTTGGAGTGTCTTGATTTTCTCCCAATTGAAACCTCTTTTGTAGGTAGTCAGCAAAAATATCAGCTTTTTGCTGATTGTCTTTTGTCCATTTGTTATCAGCTATTTTGATACGAGTACAGTGGGTATACGTATTCTTTTAAATCTATTTAGTAGTTTTACAGAGCGGGAAATCAGTTTCTTTCTCATTTGTTGGAACTTCTAAGAATCTGTTAAAGGATTCTTCTTCGTCTTTAGGTAGGTAGTCATATTTAACATATTTTTTTCTGGTGATCTTATTATCAGTCATTTTTTATTTTCTTTTTTCTTCTACCAGTTTTCTTATCTCGATGTGGTAATTTCTTCCAGTTGTTAATTTTTTTCTGTTGATGTGTTTTTTATGCAGCTTGCTGGACTTACACTATAAAATTTTCCAGTTCCTTATCTAGCTTTTTCGTTTTTATTGTTATGGTCAGTTGATTTATTTAGTCTTGTTGAATACCTACCCAATTTATTTTCCGATTTTCTAAAGTTAGTTTTGCTTCTTTTCAAATAACATTATCACTCAGAGTAGGAAATTTCAATTTAGGACCAATCAACGGGATGATTAATTAGTGTAAAAAAAATATATCTGACAATGTTAGAGATAATGATATTCGAAGTAATTAAAATTTTCTATTTGAGTATTTTACAAAGGACAATTTGGATTAAACTGTGTATCGTTTTTTATCAACTGTTTAAATTAGTGGATTGTTAGGAAGAAGAACTTTTTTTAGTACGTTAAATAGGTAGAACAAAAGTCGTACTTTTACTAAATTATTTTTAATTTGGTAACCTAGTGTACCTACTTTGCATAAAAATGTTCATCCTCTATTCCTGGTAACATACTGTACTATTTATTTTTGAAAAAACGCTTTTATCATAACGTACACTTTCTAAAACTTTACAAATTATTTACTAAAAACCTTTCTAATTGAACTTTAGGACTTTAAAGGTATAAAAAAGAATTCTTTCTTCATCAATTTCCTCTATTACTGAGAGGCAATCACGTTTGAAATTTCCAATGAGCAATTTTATTGCAATGAATCATTGCAGGATCGTGACATTTTATGAACCGTGAGATAACGAAAATTAAATTTTATATCCTATTTCAGAGGGGTGGTGACTTTACTATCCTATTTGAATAATGAATTAAAATTTTATGATCTGTTAATATGTCAAGTGCATTGAGTGTAAATAATAATTTTATTCGTATTATTGGTTAGTATATTTCATTCCTTTTATTTTATCTATCTTAACCTCAGGGCTGAGTCCATAAATACTCTTTGTATAATATTTTTAATGGACTATGACTTCGGAATTTTGAGTCCTAATTAAGTAAAAACAGTCAATAATGGTATTATACATTAATTCATCCATTCAATTAGCTATTTAGATGAAAATTGTGATTAAAAAACCGTTATTGATAAATATTTCGGCAAAAATTACCTTATAGAATAACTAAATATTGGTTTAACTTTGACAAAGGCGAAACATCTGGAGCGCTAGTTTTAAATTTTTTATTTTCAAAATTTATTAATTGCCAACAAGCTTTGGGTTTGTTTTGAAAAGAACATATGTAATTGTCGTAAGCTGTCTTTTTGTGTTCTTTAAATGATAATTATATTTTTTTCTGTATCAATAATAAGCTGTAACATCATTAGGATCACTGCTAACATCAGTTATAATTGTTAAATAAACTACACAAAATTTGTCTCATAGCCTTTAACGAATCGTTATACCAGTTTACTAGACATTTTTTATTTTAGTGGATACTTTCTTAAGAAAAAAACAGTTGCAAATATGCTGTTGCAAGTATTTATTAAGTGAGAAACTAACACATTTACATCTAGTTCCGATTCAGAGACATCCCAACTGACCTGACTTAGGACTTTTTTCATTTGTATCTGCTTTTGTTGTAACTCTTTAACACCCTGTATACCAAAAACTAGTCATAGGATTAAGTTGAGCCTATTAAATATGATAAAATAATTACAAACACATAAAAAAACAATTGCATGGCCTACCTGATTTGTTTTTTTGTTAAATTAAACATTGCCTGTAACTCCGTAACTATTTAAATTTGGACAAATGTTTATAAATTATTTTTCCCTTACAATTAAAGAATGTGCATCGAGTCACGCGTTTCCCTGTATATGTACACCATTAGATGGCTAAAATTTAAATAATATATACAACGAAATATGTAATTGACAGATGTAAGTACCTATATAGTAATATCCACAAATGTAAACAGGGCTGCCGTTTCAGTACAATTGTACTAAATTTAGTACATTTCTCACATCAAAGTACAAAAGTACATTTTAAGTCAAATCAGGGACAATTTAGTACAATTTGAAATACTCGTCTTTGTGGCACCATCTATGTATTGAAAGCCTAATTTTTCCGATAATAGGGTAAGTATTGTAAATATTGGCGGTATTTTCCCTAAAGAAAAGGGTTTTTACATAAGGTATATACCTATAACGATCAGAAACCGGTCACCGACTCCAGGATTCTGCGCAAATTATCCACTGCACAACATTCTGATGTCAGCTACTGGTTTGTGATCGTACAATTTATTTTTACCTACCTTGATTAACAGATAAAACTTGCCTTAAAACTTGATTAAAATAATAAACTTTAAAAGAAAACTCTATATTCATATTAACGTTTTGATATATTCCAGTGATATATTCCAATTCCAATTTTTCAAAGTACATAAGCAACAAAAACAAAACTCCCATTCATCCTACAGTTGACATTTGACATAACAATTGTCAACATACGTGACAGTTTTGACAATTGACAGTCCATCTAAAATTTAGTACAATTTAGTACATTTTCCTCGAATTTTCTAGTACATTTCTAAATATCTCCGCGGCAGCCCTGAATGTAAATCAAAAAACGTGTATGCCATTGATTTGCTAAAAATGTTGTAGTGAAATGTTGAGTGTAATTAAACGCTACTGTAAAATATTACCCTTTGGGTAAAAGAAAAACCATAAATCTCCATCGCTGAATCCTGTAGCAGCTTGTCTATTCTTAAAACTTTTTGTGTCTGGACACTGTTGAAACTATTCGTATGTGAACGTCCGAGCTACTAGCAAATTCTCTGTTTAGTGTGATGCAGATTAGAGACTCGTTAACAGAAACGAATTTTCCGACTGGAAGAAATGGCAGCTTAAAATGTATCGAAGCCAAAGAAAATAAAATAAATCAATCAAAAATGTAAAAACGTTCTTTAATAAAACAAAGCAGATACATTTTATTTGAGATTGGGTAAAAAGTCTTTTTCTACACCCACATGGATATTACCTTATCTACGCACATATTACAGAACGAAAAAATATTCTATTGCCTTAAACTGAACGAATATATTTCATAACCATTCTAGGTAGTGAGAACACTGTAAAAAAATCCGCCAATCACCGTTCATATTTTGATCAACTGACTGCTATTATTTTTAAAATTTTAAATGAGTGGCAATTCTGTCAAACTATTGTCAGTATATTTTTTTGTTTTTGAGATTAAACATACATTTAAATGGGGTATTCTTATGTAGAATCAATAAATAATAGCATTTCTTTTTTATTTCGTCTATAATTATAAATAATTTGTTAATTTAAATAAAACTATATGAAGTCAATTTAATTACGAGTATTAAAGCAAAAAAAAAATAAAAGAGTAGATGGTCTTGTGGTTAGCGTTCTTGCCTTCCACGCAGAGGATTGGAGTTCGATTCTTGGATGGGGAAAAATTAAATTAACTTTTTTTATCGTTCTTTTTATTTTAAAAATTATTTATAGTCATAAATTATTTTAAAATTAGTTATTTTGTCTTAATAACCTAAAATATTTTTTTTCTTTGTAAATTTTCGTTAGTGGGTCGTAGAAAAAATATACTATACAACTCGAGTGGATTGTCCACATCGCACTTAGACAATTGTATTTGCGTCTTCGTGCGATATGGCCAACATATCCAGTCTTGTTGCACAAACTACATTTTTCAATTTAGAAAGAATCTAGAGATGATATGAAAATAACTAATAGAAACCATGATATATAAATGTCAAAATGGAAAACTAAAATTTGAAGTTACAAATAGTAAATTTTAAATTATTTGTATGAAGATTTAAAAGCCATCAATACGATCTCAAATAAACAAATGAAATGTATAGATAGATAACGGTCTGGGTTTATTTGAAACTTTGTCGTAAAACATACATTTGGAGACGGTTCACGTCGTTTCAAAGGTAAGTAAACAAAAAACAGACGGTAACAGTGTAACCTATCATATAATCTATATATTATTTGTTATGCCATTGAAATACGAGGGTCATTCAATAAGTAAAGAGACAAATTCTATAATTTTAAAACTATTCAATGAATGTATACAATCTTTTCAGGGGTGTTAGTTGGCAACCTTGGGATATGCTCTGATCAGCTGTTTCATCATTTTATATCAACAATCGGTCTGACAGAAGAGGCCTTGTGCCGATTCTGTCAAGAAGAAGAGGAAACGGCAGAACACGTATTGTGCTACTGCGAAGGTCTAGTAAGACTGAGATTCCTTACACTTGGAGAAGAAAAACCAAGGGCAACTAGCTATACCGGAGAACTACTTTCCAGTCTATGGAGTTTACTACAAAAGACCGCATTAGACAAGGTACTCTAAACAATGATTAAAGGATATCCACAATAGATCTGAAAAGGTCGAGGTGGGGGAGGCCACATGGCCCATAGTCCTAATTAAATCTAATCTAAACATAACCTCAAAATTTTCAATTCACCATAACAAGTCCACTAGAAGATTGCACCTTAGAAGAGCAGCGCTCAGTCAATAGATTTTTAGTCGCAGAAGGTGTAAAACCAAGTGAAATTTTTTTTAGAATGTTGATGCAGTACGGTAAAAGTTGTATGAACCATACGAATTTTTACAAGTGGGTTAATCGGTTTAAAAGTGGCCGAACAAGTGTAGGTGATGACCTCGATGTGGACGTCCAGTGGAAATTTCTGGTCCCTCGTTGGAATCGAGGATTGATGAATTACTGAATTACTGTTGAAATGATAGCTGAGGAATTTGAAGTAAGTGTTGAAACTGTTCACAATGTCATTCAGAACAATTTAAAGTGCAGAAAAACTTGTGCCAGATGGGTTCCCAGACAGCTTACTGACACTCGTAAAGAATCAAGGCTTTCCATTAGTCAAGACTTAAAGCAACGAAGTTTGATTGAATGAGACGCTTTTTTTGAAAGAATAGTGACCAGTGACGATGTCTGGATATGTCAGTACGACCCTGAGACCAAAAGGCAGAGTATGGAGTGGAAACACACTAGCTCTCCAGTTCGCAAAAAATTCAAGATTCAACCTTCGGCCGGTAAAGTGATGCTGACCATCTTTTGGGACTCACAGGGTCCAGTCTATTGAGATTTCCTTGAAGATCAGCGAACTATCAATTGCCAATACTACTCTGAGATGCTAGAACACAAAGTTAGATCAGCTATCAGGAGCAAACGCCGTGGACTCTTATCAAAAGGAGTCATTCTTCAGCACGATAACGCCCGCCCTCATACAGCCCAGCTGACCCGTGATAAGCTTCAAGAATTGGGTTGGGAGGTCTTACCTCATCCTGCCTACAGTCCCGACTTCCCCTCATCTGAGTTTTACCTGTTTGGACCACTCAAAGATGCCCTACGTGGAAAAAGATTTGCTAACAATGAGAAAGTTAAGGAAGCGGTGAAAAAGTGGCTTCGGGGTAAATCGAAAGAATTCTTCGCCAAAGGAATTAGGAAGCTGCAAGAAAGATGGGACAAGTGCATAACTGTGGGGGGTAATTATATTGTAAAATAGCCTTAATTTTGAAAGATTGAAATAAACCGGTTTTGAGCTATAGCCATTTGTCTCTTCACTTATTGAATGGCCATCGTAGTTAATTTTTTATGCAGGTTTCCACCAGCCTTGAAGCAAAGGAAATTTGGATTCAAAACCTAGAAATAGGAGCGGTTAAAGTTGACAAAATTAACGAAAACACTAGAGTATGTTCAAAACATTTTAGAAATGATGATTTTGTTATGAATCCTGCCGGAAAGATAAATTTAAAACTAGAAGGAATTCATATTTCATTAAACCCTCAACTTGGTTCGTATTAATGTATAATACAAATGAAGGGTTTAGGGAGAAAATCCCATCAGTCAAAAAAGGCTATTTTGAGAAAAACGCATTTGAATGTTTTCCATTTCATGAAGGCTCGAAAAATAAACAAAAAGAAACAATAATATCGAATTAAATCAGTATCATATATTTTTATAACTAAAAGATTTAAAAAAATTGTATGTACAAGTATCGCCAAGAAAGACGCAATTAAATTGTAAAATAATTTTTTTTTAATCACTTCGCCCTAGGTAATCCTCCTCCATTGTGAACATTATCTGAAGTTAAATTTTGGTAAAAAATCTTAGCCTTTGGATATTTCAAGAACTGAGATAGAGAGGACATCGCGATATTTTGCAGATTTTATTGGAAGTTTTCCACTATACAAATTTTGCAGTGGTTTAAGAGGGGTGGCTGAGTATTGAGTTTCCTTCTTTCAGTTCTTACTCTGGTTTTTTTTTTGAAGGGTGAGTAGGTTTTTTTTGAAAAACAAAAGGTTTTTGAGTGTCGAAGGTAGCAGCGAGGTAAAAATACCCGGAGGTACTTGTAATCCTTCGCGAATCACTAAATTATGTGGCTTCCGCGCCATCCCTCGTACAAAGAGGATTTATTTGTAAATTTTCGAACAGTGGGGCATATTTTGTGGCAGACACTGTCTTACGACGCTGTTGCGGATAATTGGATTGGGGCATGGTGTAAGGATACAGGTGAAGCGGTGCGCAGGTTTTATGACGTCAACATCGGTATTGTCACGGCCGCCTATACACTGCCATGCCATTCCATGGCTTTGTTTACATTTTGTAATGATTGAGGATTGTCAATAAGTTTAATTTTTATTTCCTAGTTCTATAATCATTATGAAACTGAAAATATATTTAGAAGAAAATAACAACTGCGTCAAATAACATCAAGTTATGCTCAATAATACAAGAAAAGTCACTGTAGGCAGATAGACGCTTGTGCAAAAGTAATGCCAAATAAAAAAAATATTTTGTGCTTTTATACAAAAAAAAGTAGGTAATTTATTTTGAATTTAGCCATGGTGTAAGGAATTTAGCCTAATATAGTTTCTCTTTGGCGTAAAAAAGATAGTGTTCATCTGAAACTGAATTTTTCCATCACAAAACTGAAGAGGATGTTACATCTAGGATTTAAATCTTCATACCTAGCATTGCTATCTGATAGATTGAGATCAAGATGATAGCCAAAACGTACCTAAACTTACAGAGACATTACCATTACCATTACCATTACCAAGTTTTAGTGGCTCAGTACGGATAAAAACTGGAACTAATAAAAGGCATATACAAATAACTAATTTAAATGTGAAACTGAAATATGCAGTGTCCCTTGTATTGTGTATAGTGGAAAAATGTTTAACCTCTTGCCAATTAATTAATAATAGGAAGTACTGACTCATTAAATATGCTCAAAAAGGTATACTACAAAGTGGATAAATTTTTCTATGATTCCTTGAATTAAGTAGTTCATTTTAATTTATGTGTATACTCCTGTATATATATTTCTCGATTGTCATATTTGTACTTAGGTTGTGCATTTTTGTTTTTATATTATATTTTATCTTGATATTAGAATTTAAAAAATTTTAAAATAAAAAATTTCATTTATGAATATTTTGTTTGTTTCTTTTCCTTTGAATTTTAACTTATGTTATCTATCTTTGTTAATAAGAATGTAATTAATTCTTCAACAATAAATAATTTTGAATCGATTCAAATAAACTTGTGTATAATGTTAACGAATGCTGAACAATAAAATTAAGCTGAAATGAATATATTTTTTTAGTCGCCAATTTTCTTAAATATTCAGTTTGAAAGTATGTAGTCACTTTTATAGATTATAAATGTAATAATTTAATTTTAAATTAGTCATCAAACATGGCCATCAATAACTTGTATGCACAGATCAATTACTTTCTTGTATGGTTGGGTGCTGGTAAACCCCTTTATGTATTTAATAAATAGAAACACTTGGCAAAACATACTTTATTTTAATAAAAAGCACAGAGGTGTTATTTTAAATTGATTTATGTTTAAAAATGGTTTATACATAATGTTTACTTCTTTATCTTGCTTAACACTTTATAATGTATATTTCTTGTTCTAAATTTAAACATTTAGCCCAGTCTCTTAAGGTAGTAAACCCAGGTAAAGGATAATGAACAGTTCTTAAAATCTATAAGCCTTAGGACGAATGCTTCTTAGTGAGATTGTGGATGCTATGTCATCCGAACTTCAAAGAATTCTTTTTTTATTTTCATTGTATAAAACATTTATTTGACCCGGAGTGAAACATTTACTTTACTTTCCTGAATTTCCACTTGATAATTATTTTTCAACTGGCTAATTTCTTCTTTCAATGAAAGTATTTCTATATTTGATTTGTTGCATTTTTCAGTAATTTTGTTTAGTTCTTCACGAAGACTCTTAATAGTTTTCTCTAAAATAATAATTTCATTTCGGTGGTCACATCTGAAACAATAACATACAGTTAATATTGAAATAAAAGCAATTATTACTTCAAAGTTTAATATTTAATAAAAAAATTGTTTGAAATGATTGTAATGTTAATTAGTACATGCTAAGTTGTGTAATTTTCTTTTCAAAGCCACATTTTTTGTTAATAAGGTAAATTTGTACATACGTTTCTAGTTCTGATGATACCAATATATTTTGAGTGTCTGTTTCCAAACTTTGATTCTCCTTGTCCTGGTCTGCAGTTGACAATTGTCTGGAATGCCCCGAAATATTAACAAAGCTCTCAATAAATGTATGTCGATATCTTTTTGCCTGCCTTCTAGATTTTTAAGTTTCTGCCAGTCTTAGTGGAGTAGTTTAATAGCCTCTGTTGTAAGGGTATTTCAAAACTATCCTTCGAAAAATGTATGGAACAAATACAAGCTTAAAAAAGAAACAAGACATAAAATGAATCATATTCAAATTAGGTTTGCAAAAATCATACCATTTTTCAAATTAATTGTATCTTTTCACCCGCAACCGTTGACCCAGGCTTTGGCTAAATCTGTTTTCGGAAATCCAAAATACTGAATATTTGTTCCCTTTGTTTTTCTTGAATAGTTCTTGCTGCCAAACACTGCACAACCTGGCATTTTGTTAGTAACTACACACCCTAAAATATAGTAGATTTTAATGTACCAATAATATAATAATAATAATGATATATTAAAATAACAATAATGAATAGAAACTATTTTTTTTATCTTTAAAATACAACAAAAATGTTAAATAACCTAACTTTATATCAATTACACTACCAACTTAATTAGAAATTAATTTAATAATACGTACCAATAATTTCTAAACAGGCCTATTGATATATAGAAATGATATTAAATATTAAGATAAATATATCTATAAACTTCTAAACACTACCAGGAAAATATTAGAATAACTTTAAAAGTCGCTTTTTAACATTGGAGACATAGGCAAAACAAAAATATGCTCCGAAGGTGACGTCATGCGCAAGAATGACCAAATTTCGTACCGCTTACCGCTTCACCTGTATTCTTCCACCATGGATTGGGGGGCTATCGTGGCCCATCTTGGCGTCTCCAACAGTCTACGCTCACCTACTTGGACAATGTAAGCTTTTATTTTTTTTTACCATGAGGTCGCGCCAGTTCTTTTTATTATTTAGCAAGTAATTTTTAAATAATGTTTTTAAGCAACCTGGATGTTTCATTTAACACCGGTTTTGCTACTGTTTCTGTCTTAAGTAATTTTTGTAGCTAGTAGCGCTGTTAATCTTGGTAAGTAAATTTTAATTTGGGGAAAAGGTTCACAGATAAGAAAAATTGTTTGTTTTATTTTGAACTACCCAGACTTATCCTGACACGGTTTTCTTGGATAATATTAAGGACGACCGCTCCACCACCACCACGACGACCAACACATTTTTGTTAGGGCTGAGAACTTTTTTTTATCCATGCAGCTGGGGTTGCAAAAAAGCGAGGTACCTCCTCTGGTACTTTCTCCAGTTTTAGTTATAACAGAAAAGTTACGTTGTTCTTTTGGGATGATGTGTCTGTGTCCTGATTTAGGACGTCGACGTCGCCGCATCAATCTATATGGCTAGTGAATAGATTATTATTTATTGCACCGATTTATTTTTTTTTATTATCTAGGCTCTGTTTATAATATCTTATATCCTACTTATATTTTTGATACATTATACGCTAGTTCAGTGATGATGTAATTATGGTTCCACTGACAATTAAAGTGACAGTAGATTTTTTGAGTGCGTTTTGTCCGTTCTGTTTACCTAAATTATATCGTTTTTTCACTTTTATAAATATATTCCCAAAGTATATAGATAACATGCATCAAATATACAATCGTTTAGTTACCAATTACATACCTTTAAACTATTTTTTATGACCTGTAAACAATATTAAGAAATAAACTAGAAACAGTAAAAACAAATATGTCAAATTTATTGATGTTTTTGTTAAAAGTTTGGTTAGAATTAAATGTCAGTGCAACCAAAATGACATCACACCGAACTAGCGTATTCAAGGGAACTTGACTGTGGTCTGGTAGGATATTATTATTGAAGCCAGTATTTATGTAGTACCACAGTTGGGTCTCGCTGATTAATATTCGGTACAGACTGGGGCCAGCTTCTCTTAGATTTTGTTTTTCTGTTATTCATTTTGTGGGGATGGGGGGAGGGGCGAGAATACCAAATGTAAGTTATATGCTGTTCCTGTGCAGTTTGGGGCTATTGTTCCCTCGGATTTTACTTGAGTCTATGTACCTATATTTTCATTCTCATGCATCGTCGCTTTTGGTACCAAACGCTAACGACCATATTCATAACTTTTTGTATGTTTATCTCCTTTAATCTCCACTACTGTAGGAAGTATCACTACGTAATACCGATTTGGATATTAATTTATTTTAATTAATTTTTATCAGAGGATAAAATACTCAAATTAGATATTTTTGAGAGTGGGATATTTTGATATTGGAATCGTTTGATACTTTAATATTTAGCTACTTTAATGTGTGGATACTTTAAAGTTTAGTTACCTCAATGTTTTGATATATTTAATGTTTTGATACTTTAATGTTTAACTACGTTAATGTTTTGGCGCTTTAATATTTTGGTACAGTAATGTTTTGATTTAATATTTTAGGCTCCTTTAATATTTTTATACTTGAATATTTTGATGTCGAGATTTTTTTGACATTAGTTGTTCTTTTTAGAAAAAGAAGATATGTATTTATTTCTTTTTTTTGTTGTTGTAATTTGTAGGTTACCAAGCTCATTTAGTTTGGGTACTTGATTTGTGATTAACCTTTTTTTTTGTGCACACTTTTCAACTTTTTAATAAATCATTGTATTTTTGGACTTTGACCTTTTCTTTATCCGCCTTTGATGACGGTAAATTTGGTTCTAAATAAAGGGGGATTAAAGACATCTAGCGCCCAAGAAGAATCGATCAACTTAAGGAGGTCCTTTCGCCACCAATGTTAAATAAAAAATATTAGATTATGACTAAAATTAATTTTTTTCTAATAGTAGATGTCCTTATTTATCTAATAGTGAACTTTTAACTATACCTTACCGTGCAAATTTTTGAGAATTTTTTTATTTAAAATGTGTGTGTTTGTACAGTGTCTTATGAGAAAGTAAGACTTCAACAACAATTTTCGAATTATAATTAATTTTACTATTATTTATTGATTAGATGGAGTAGAAAAAAACTAAAAATAGGGTTTTTGAAAAATTTAGGTTTTGTTTTTTACAATAAAATATATAGGTTACCGTGGAATTTATTGAGAAATTATTATTAAAAAATCACAAAAAATTTTCAACTAGGTTACTTGAAAATTTTTTGGAGTTTTGTTTAACAATGCTCATATTACGATTATAATCTAAGTAAGAGTGGTCCTTAGTGTTAAAATAATTGGTTTGTTATTTTAATTTCTTTTTGTTCTTAATTTTTATCATTGTTATTATAAAAAAAATTACCGTCCAAACTACCCTGAACGTTAAAATCTGTGAGCCTCAGTCATCAACATCAAAAATTGATTTAATGCCATTGATATCAAACAAGAAAAATGTGTTTCAAAATCGTCAAGGGCCCAAAAGTGTGTAAGTTTAATTTAAAATCGAAAGCTAGATTCATTTATCACAATGTGCAGATGATAAATAAGAATTTGAAAAACTACAAGTGGTGTACAAATAAATCAATAAAAAAATTCTCTGATGAGGAAATGCTCTTCAACCTAACTAGTGGACTCCATAAGAATATGGAAAATTTTATCCACATTCAAATTCGCCTTGATAGTAAGACAACAAACTTATTTGCCACTCCAAGTCGCAAAACTCATTTAAAGGTCTATACATGCTGATTTTGTTACAGAAAACATTTTTGATAGGTTTGTTTATAAATATTTAAATATTTAAATGGTGTAAATGCATATTTGTCTGAGCACTTCCATGTTTAAAGAGACAAATTATATGATGCTGCTTTAATCTTCTGTAATACGAAATTTTAAAAATAAAATAAATTTAATTATAAGTTCGAAATTAATTCAAAAATATAATGAAGTAAAAATAAAAATATAAATTGGTAAAATATTTGACTAGTTTCAAATCATAAAACCGTCAATATGGTTGTTTTATAATTTGAAATTAACCAATTTATTATTTTTTTATTTTCTTCATTACAGTTTTGTCCAGCTACACGGAAAAAAAATTGTAGAACAAATTTCTACAATTGTAGTTTTTTTCTCTACAATAAATAGTACAAATAGGGTCAGGGACAATTTGTAGTAAAAATTTCCAAATATTTGTAGAGTTATTATCTACAATATTTAGTAAAAATATCCAAATGCATCATAAGAATTGTTCTACAAATTGTTCTAATTTTTGCTATTCATTTTATGAATTTATATTAAAAATGTATTGCGTTTTATGAAAATAAATACGAAAATTTTACACAATAAATAGTAAAAATTCATACAAATTGTAGTAATTTTTAATAAAACTTGTAGTAGTATTCCATAATTATTATAATTATAACCTAGAAAAAAATGTTCCTTAATAAAATATTCAATTTATTGTTTTAATATAAAAGATACAAAGTCTTAATTACATTATGTAATAAATAACAGTAATAATAGCACCCTCAGTCTCAGTTGGCTTTTCTGCACCTGAAAAATATGAAATAAAAATTAATAATAATTGAACTGTTCATACCCTTAAAAGGGGGATATTTATCACCTTTACACTGATTTGGATATTAAATGACTATGTCAGATAACTAACAAAAATGAGAAAGTAGGTATGTCACAATTAAGACAAAAAAACCTCATTGAATTTGGCACAACATTCGATCGTTAGGCACAACTATTTTTAATAATCTACTAAGGTTATTTAAATTAGTTATCTAAAGGTAAATTATTCAGAAACAATAATAAATGTACTTACCACCAATAGAATTTATTATTAAAATTTTCTCAAACGCATCGGTGCTTATAATATAATAATGTGTTATAGGTACTCGCACGGAAAAAAAATTGTAGAACAAATTTCTACAATTGTAGATTTTTTCTCTACAATAAATAGTACATATAGGGACAGGGACAATTTGTAGTAAAAATTTCCAAATATTTGTGGAGAATGTATTGTAGAGTTATTATCTACAATATTTAGTAAAAATATCCAAATGCATCATAAGAATTGTTCTACAAATTGTTATAATTTTTGCTATTCATTGTATGAATTTATATTAAAAATGTATTGCGTTTTATGAAAATAAATACGAAAATTTTACACAATAAATAGTAAAAATTCATACAAATTGTAGTAATTTTTAATAAAATTTGTAGTAGTATTCCATAATTATTATAATTATAACCTAGAAAAAAATGTTCCTTAATAAAATATTCAATTTATTGTTTTAATATAAAAGATACAAAGTCTTAATTACATTATGTAATAAATAACAGTAATAATAGCACCCTCAGTCTCAGTTGGCTTTTCTGCACCTGAAAAATATGAAATAAAAATTAATAATAATTGAACTGTTCATACCCTTAAAAGGGGGATATTTATCACCTTTACACTGATTTGGATATTAAATGACTATGTCAGATAACTAACAAAAATGAGAAAGTAGGTATGTCACAATTAAGACAAAAAAACCTCATTGAATTTGGCACAACATTCGATCGTTAGGCACAACTATTTTTAATAATCTACTAAGGTTATTTAAATTAGTTATCTAAAGGTAAATTATTCAGAAACAATAATAAATTTACTTACCACCAATAGAATTTATTATTAAAATTTTCTCAAACGCATCGGTGCTTATAATATAATAATGTGTTATAGGTACTCGCACGGAAAAAAAAATTGTAGAACAAATTTCTACAATTGTAGATTTTTTCTCTACAATAAATAGTACATATAGGGACAGGGACAATTTGTAGTAAAAATTTCCAAATATTTGTGGAGAATGTATTGTAGAGTTATTATCTACAATATTTAGTAAAAATATCCAAATGCATCATAAGAATTGTTCTACAAATTGTTATAATTTTTGCTATTCATTGTATGAATTTATATTAAAAATGTATTGCGTTTTATGAAAATAAATACGAAAATTTTACACAATAAATAGTAAAAATTCATACAAATTGTAGTAATTTTTAATAAAATTTGTAGTAGTATTCCATAATTATTATAATTATAACCTAGAAAAAAATGTTACTTAATAAAATATTCAATTTATTGTTTTAATATAAAAGATACAAATTCTTAATTACATTATGTAATAAATAACAGTAATAATAGCGGCCTCAGTCTCAGTTGGCTTTTCTGCACCTGAAAAATATGAAATAAAAATTAATACCAATTGAATTGTTCATACCCTTAACGGGGATATTTATCACCTTTACACTGATTTGGATATTAAATGACTAAGTCAGATAACTAACAAAAATGAGAAAGTAGGTATGTCACAATTAAGACAAAAAACAACATTGAACTTGGCACAAAATTCGATCGTTGGGCACAACATTCGATCGTTGGTCACAACTATTTTTTTTAAATAATCTACTAAGGTTATTTAAATTAGTTATCTAAAGGTAAATTATTCAGAAACAATAATAAATGTACTTACCACCAATAGAATTTATTATTAAAATTTTCTCAAACGCATCGGTGCTTATAATATAATAATGTGTTATAGGTATTCGCATAGCAGAAAGTTAAATTTCAAAAACCCGTCCCTAGCTGCCATATTGAATTTAGTACCACTCCAATTTGATAGACGGCAGCACATCATCTCAGAATTTTACCATTGAGTTTCCCATCTATTCACACTCCTCTAATCTATGAATATACCAGTCCTGATAAAAATACACTAGGATTTAGTAACTAAAAATCTATATTCCTTTGTTTAGTGACTAGGGATATTTCCAAAACATATCCGATTCCCCATTTTTAGCAGCAGTCCTCGTAGAACGGTATTTTTACAAAAACAAGGATCAAAACTCGAGGATAAAGGACAAAAACTCTTAAATCCTTATAGATCCGCCTTTGAACCGGACACCGAACGACTATTTTGCATTCAACTCTACTCGGAAATGACCGGAATTGCGCCAGCTAGAAATTAATAACATCCATAAACTACTTACATTGTCTGGGTGTATGCAATAAGTACGGGTCGTTTCATTTTTCAAACGAGAAACCCGGCACGGCGCGAACGGACAATAAAATTTGGGAACCGAGTGGAATAGGTTACACGTTTGTAAGGGTGGAAACTGGATATTCATTGTGCAAGGGATTATATTAACCGTTTGAGAGTGTTTGCGGTTCTACTTTAGGAGATTTACTATTTACGTTCGTTTTTTTTTGTATAATACAATGACAGTAGAAATGAAAAAATGCATACTGCATGTAGATGTAGATACTCCTTTTGGGTAGTAATACAATACTTAACAAAGAGTGGTGGCAAAATGCAGAAAGTTCAAGTACTTAGTATTCGATATACAAAACGATATGAAAGTTTTGTGAATAGAGTAAGAACAATGTGGGCTAAAATGGAGAGAATCAAGTGGAGTGCTAGGTTACTTCCGGATACCAATTAAATTGTTTATGAAATGATATGACGAGATTTACCAACTACCAGTATACAGGATGGCGATTTAAAAACTCACAATTGCTATACAGTGTGGACCAGCCAAATGGAATAAATTCGGTAATAAATAAATGGGGATATGCTATACTTAAATTGATTTGTTTACTTTTGTTTAAAACGCCTGACCTTAGTATTTTTTGTTAAATATTAAGAGTTTGTATTGCTACATAATCTTTAGACATTTTTAAGACTGTTAAATGCCAAAATAGTAACATCAACGCATTTCTAGGAATTTGCGCAATAAATAAAAAATGTCAACAATACGGTCGAATCCTCCACCACCAGAGGAAGATTTGGCCAGTACTGCGGGAGGATTCGGCCTATGTATAAATTAGTATAAAAGATATGTATATTGGCATAATAATTTAAAGTATACATTGAAACAAAAGTATTGTGAAGAAAATTATAAGCTTTAAGGAACATCAATTCTTTGGAAATTAAAATTGAATCGAAACAGTGATTGATTTCATGTAGTTTCGGCTTTTTGTGGTTGTGCAACTTAATATCATTAACTAACACCATTGCTATATCATTATTAATCGGAAAGTGGAAGCTGGTTGATTGAATTTTTGTCTCTCTCTAACCTTGAGTACGCATGTTGAGCTGCTTTGAACTTTTAGGATTGAACATTAGATTCTCCGGGTTGGCATAGCAAAATCACGTGAGCGATATTGTTGTTTTGTCTTGACATTGAATTGAACTTTTTGGGTTTCTCAAAAAAAATTTAAAAAATGTCAAAGATATTTCAAATTTGATCATCCTTCGAGCTTACATTAATTTGTAATTGGATGAAACATAGTGGACCTTATATATTTTGATGTGATCTTTCCGAAAAAAAGCAAAAAAAGATGTAGATGTTGTTCAATTTTTTTTAAATTAGGAAAAACCGAGTTTTCCGGAATTTTTCATGGTAAAAATGCTAATTATCTGGACAAGTATCATTCTGATAGTAAAAATAAATGCAACAATCGAAAGAGGAGACAAACATAGTTCGGAAATTCATTACACAGGTAGTTTTAATGGCGAATTTCTCGCCGCCAGAAGTGCTTTTACCAAAAAGTTGTTTTTTCGTTTCTTTGATCAGAACCATGGACATGAAATTTGCGATGAATTTGTGGTTAAATTATAAATTTTAGAGATATGTGTCCATGAGAGAAGTTGCTTATTTTTTTGTTGGCTCTCAAATAAAATTAGTCCTGCGGCGAAATCTGCCATAATTTTTCGGTAATTCGCAGGAAACCGGAAGATGTAGTTTTTTTAAAATTTTTTTCCTATATGTTTTTCTCTGGGTTTTCCGAAAACATCTAACAAAAAAAATATATTTGAAAAAACTAACAAAAACCATGTACATTCCTAACATGTCAGTTAGTTCTGACACTTTATAGACGACATCATTGGACTCTTCAATATGCTTGTAAATTTTCTCCATTTCTAATGCGAGTGCTGAGTCATTCGGGCGACTCTTTGGTTTTACATGAAGCACACCTGTCCTGTACGCATATTCATATGTTACCGACACAACCAACCGCTCCAGAAAGCCGATTGAGTTTATATAAGTTACAGACGTAACTTTAGGATTCCGTCGGTAACTTATACAAACAACAAGTGGTACATTTGCTCCTATACAATAGGTATTGAAAAAAACTCTTGATATATTAGCGAGAATACATAATGTTTATTCTTGTATAAGTTGGAAGATAAGATTTAATATTTATTTTTTGAGTCTATGAAAGTGGTTAATTATTACAGTCTAAAGAAAAGATATGTTTCGAGAAATAAACTCTAAATAAATAATAAAATATATAATATAGACAAACTCTCTACTTTTTCCTTTTGTTATCACCTAATCCTACATTTTTGTCAACACATTCCTTAAAATTATGGGGCGCTTTTTTCTGCTTTCCGGAAATCCCGCTGGTAAGTCTTCTACTTCCAGTCACCTAAAATAGTTATTTTTGTGTTTGACATGCTCATTCTTTGTTGTAAAAAATTATACCAAGGTCATTTTGTTTTGAGAATTTCTTGATAAATAATTTTCAAGATATTCACGAAATATGGTCCATATACATTGATTTTTTCAGGTATGTAAATTAATTCAAATTGAAACTAGTAAACTTTACATTTTCTAATGTTTAAACAAAGTGTATTTCTTACCTTGGTTTTCCTTCTAATAACAGAAGTTGGCTGAACGGAAATTTCCATCCCTTTTATCTTCTTGGTGCGCCTATATTTTTTCTTTACAGTATTCAAATTTTGATACTTGAACACTGTAAACAAACCAGATACCAAAGAATTTTCTGTTCTAGTTTACTTTTTTTTTATTGGTTAAACATGATTAAATAGTTGGGTGGAATAATACAGGTTTATCGTCTAATTTGTTTAGAATTGTTTCACCAAACTCATTCCATTGTTTGTTCAAATTAAGTATTTCCTCACTGGAAGTTACTAGATTCATTATTGTAATGAAATAAACAAATTTTCATACTTTAATAACACCACAGCTCGTAGTCGTCGCCAATCGTCGCTCCTTCTTGTTTTCTTCTCGGTTGATGCTCCATCCTCCTTTTTTTTGGCATTGTCAATCGCGGCCCTTTTATACCTATCCCAGGTTTTATAAATAAACTCTTTTCTGTAACGTCGAGCTACGTAATGTTTGCGACACCTGTCATGCAATGAAACCTGATTCTAAAGAACTGAAAAAATCATCCCCCTTCTCTTTGCTGACCGTCTGCAGACCTTTCGGTCTAATTGGAGTAAGTTCACCCTCTGCAAGTGTCTGATGACATAATAAACACAGGCCAGTCATTGCAACCTGGAAACAAAAAAATTACAGCACTGTGATAGAATATTCTTAATTTAAGAACGTACTTACTCAATAAATTGCTGAAGAAGTCCGAAAAACCAGAGCTTGCTGAACACGGTTGTTAAAAATATATGCCAATGAACACTATCAAACGATTCAATTTATAATAATATGACCGCTTGAAGTTTAAACTTGTCGGATAGCGAACGCCGAGACCATGGCTATCCTTGATGCGGCGTGCGGTTAATTTTGCGGTACAGTTCATCAAATTTCTAGAGGCTTTCGACGGCTAGACAGAGAAAGCACTACTGACAGGCATCCCGACGGATTTACGCAATGAAAGTACACTCTGCGCATCAAGTATTTCACTATTTCATTCAGACGTAAATGTCAGATGTAAATTTCGCTAAAACATTTCTTTTATTTTCGTTTGTGTTTTTTGCTCATTACAGTTTAATAGAACCTAAGTATGGAGTTTAATAGCAAATTAAGAGGCCGCGTGATTAACAGTCAATCTCGCGAAATAATAGCCAATGTTATAGAGTTTATGAGAAGAGAAGGAAACTTTAATTCACCTTCAATAATACCATTTAAAAATGTAAATGATCGTGTTGCTGCAGCCACAGGAGTATCTAAAAACACTGTCGTCCGCATTTCTGGAGAGAAAAAAAGAATCGATAACCGTGAGATATCGGAATTTTCATCACCAAGAAAAACCATTAAAAAACCAAAAACAGTTAATGATATAGATGAAGCTGCACAAGAATCAAATTTTATTTTTTTATTATTAGATAGCTATTTTTGTTTCTGAGTTGTGTTCATTTACAGGCTCAATTTTTTCCGTTTCTCCTTTTTGATTTTATATGGGGTTTCAAGTTGTTTTTGACTTATTTCGACGTAAATCACAACAACACACTTTTTTAATAAAGCAAACAAGCTTTAAGAGGTATATGTACGTGTAAACTACAATTACAAAAAATTGATATACCAACAAAAATGTAAAGGTAGCTTCCGTACTAGAACATGGTGTCATTCGTCGAGATAATTTATCGTTTTGTTTAATAGATCAAGAAATGTAAATATTCCCCTATTATTTTTTATAAAATTGTAAGAGAAATAAATTTTTTTCTAAATAGTATAGTTTATTATTTTGTAGAAAAACAAAATTTCGAAAATTTTAGTAATGTTTCAGAAACAACCGTTATTAATAATAGGTACCATTTTCCTTAATAAGGTAGAAATAAAATATAAACTATTTCCACGATTTACAAAGGCCTACAAAAAAATTATAGGTATTTTCCGCTATCCTATAAAATTTATATTTTCTGACTCAATTTCAAAAGGTTGAAAGAATTCCAAAACACCTTTTATGGCATAATAATTATTTTCAATTCTACATACTATCTTTAGCTGCTTTTAAAAACGTTCTAAGAAAGTCCAATCAGACCAATTTAATCCCTAAACTATTCCACACTTTTAAAATTTAATTACCTAAAAATATTAAAAACTATTTGAAATAACTTGTTTAGCAGACTGTACAATAGCTATCTCAGTCACACGTAGCGCGTTCTCTGTCTGGGCGTCGAACACCTCTAGAAATTTGATGAACTGTAATTCTATATTTGGCACAAAACTCAATAAACGTCTTATAACAAGTCAGCAAAATACAATTTAATAAATTTTAAGCCTAATAAATTTAGGTATGTAAGAAATTTAAAACTGGAAATCGCAAAAAAATCAAATTACAGAAATGCATTGTATACACGAGTTTTGGATCCCGCGAAGCGCGTGTAATGGGACTTTTGTCGGGAGAATTCTACATTTTAGAAGAAACATATACACTTTAAACTTTGTATACACATTTAGAAGACATGAAGTTTGGGTTTGCTCAATTTTCAGACCAAAAAACTGAAAATCGTCCATTTTAGGCAACTTTTCTCAAAAACCGTGTTTTCTGGTCGTCACTCAATGAACAGTGGTCAAAAAAATAGATAAAATATTTTTACAGAATTTGTGTGCCACTTCAAACTTTCTAAAAAAAATTTTTTAGGGAAAAAAAATTGCTTATTTGTTTGATATCTTGGCCAATTATAGTCCGATTTTGGTGAAATTCACACACAGATTTTACATTAAAGAGTAATCTTTGAAAGTGGCATTAAAAAAATTCAAATAGTTTGGCCGTTATAGGCAAACAATGAAATTAAGCCCTCGGTATACTTTGCCCTTCCGCCATATACCCAATTTTGGAATTTCTCTTGCCCCCTTCTGCGAATCAATAGTCACATCCCTTAAGTTCAAAACGCATTTTTGTTTTTTCAAATATCTTAATTTTTACCAAAGTTATGAAGAATTTAGTGATTGAACATTTAACAAATTAAATTTTTCGACCTTCGCCGCCTCAAAATACTAAACAAATTTCAATCGTCCATACCGCGAGAACGGTGCATCGGATCAAAATTTCTCAAGAGACATGAAAATTAGCATTTTTCCTAAGCTTTTAAATGTCGTAAACTGCGTTTTGAAAATATTGATTTATTTCCGACATGCGCGTGCGCAAAATTGAAAAATTGAAAAATCCAAAATTTCGGTACTTTTGAAAAACAACTACATTTTCTTTTGCCTTTTTTCAAAAAGATCACCTCAAAATACATAGAATCCATTTTGTTTCATCTAATTACAATTTAAGTATAAGGGGTTAAAGAAAAGGTCCTTTATTTCTCACAAGTCACTTGTGAGAAATCCCTACTACTCACATACCCTCACTCCAAATAATTACAATTTAATGTAAGCTCAAAACACGTAATTTAATTCGATTATAAATATAACTTCCTTCTCCAATCGCAACTATGCCTGAACAACTACATCTCGAGCGAGGCTTCCGCGGTGCCGTTTTTGTTTCTTCCCTAGAAACAACGATGGCACAACGGGATCTATTCGGCCCTAGTCACATACAAAAAATAATTTCTGCATATAAAAATTCTCTTGTGAAATAGGAGCGTATTACATTTTTTACCATGTCAGTTTTGGGTTTATACTTTCGAAGCATCTACAAAATCAAACAAAAAGAATTTAAATAATACAACTAGATATGGGAGTGATTTCGGCCGTGGCCGAAATCTTTACCTGTCTATGGGACCGAAGCAGCACCATTAGTCCAAATTCATAAACATGGCACGTGGGCCAGTTACTATTTATATTTAAGGTTAGGTTATTTATAAAACATATCTCTAAATATGCCACTAAATTCGAGCACTAAATATTTTTACAAATGACTATTCAAGAGTTAAATAAATTTTTAAATTGCAAAACTCACCTTATTTTCTCTAAAAAAAAAAAATATCAGCACAAACACTTGTGAGCGTTAAAAATCATTGACGTTTCGCAGAAAATTTTAAATATTAAAATCAAATCGCTGATGGCTAAATGCTCTCAGCGACCGAACCTTCTACTCTCTCCCAATTAAACTATGAAGACTAGACTAGGCCAATTAGAATTCTCGAAATACGGTCCCAAAAAACGAACGCTAATTGAACTTTTACAATTCACTGCAGGGGCGCTGGTGTTGCAAGTGATGGTAAAAATACGTGGCTTCTTATGGGAATTTTGTGAAAATAATAAAAATAACTTCTTTTATTGCTAAATAAAGCACAGAAAATACTGTTGTTTACATTAATTGATAAATTACCTAATTTTATCTATATAAAATACAAACTAGGTAGTTATGACCAAATTCGAGATTTGTTTCATGGTAAAGTACAAGTTTGTGCCTAAATGTTCATAATATATACTAAATTTATTATACAGGGTGGCCACTTTTTCATTGAAATGTATTGTTATCTCGTAAACCGTTGGTAACACAAAGTTGGTTAAATGGGGAAAAAGTTGCATATTTCGAAGTCCAATCTGAGGGCGTTTTGAAAACTAAAATATCAGGTCCGGTTTCCGAGATATTCGATAAAAAACAAATAAGTACCATTTCTTTATTCCGCTACAGAACGTTTATTTGCAAAAATAAAACTCCTGTGTTTTGTTAGTTAAAAATATTTGAATTAGTAAATGATGTATTATCGTTGTAAGAGATTATAAATAATAAATACCAAAGTCAAACTTTTAACTTTACATCAAGACAACATGTTCGTTTACACATTTGCTAAAAAATATTTTCGATTTTTATGGTTTTTGCACTTGACCAATCCCAATATTAATCTATAAATAAAGTACATCCCGATTTTTAAATACATAAAGTTAGCCTGATTTGTCATATTTTGTTGGATTTTTTAAACTGATATGGTTCCTCATAGTATAAAAAAGAAAAAGTTAACAAACTGCAGATAGATACCTACTTACAATAATAATTGTATATCTAGCAACACGTCTTGATTATTATAAAGATAAATTTAAATCAAGTTAACCTGGCATGTCACATTTTATTATTGTATATTTGACAGTCTGGTATCGGATAAAAGCATTGGTATATTTTTAATTAGGTTATTGAAAATATGGTTCGTTACAGTAGAAGTGAGAAAAAAGATATGTACGATGTGTACATAAAATGTAACAGAAATAGTGGAGAAGCTGCAGAAAGATACCTTCAGTTGTATCCAGGAAGGAGGCAACCATCTTCATTAATTTATTATAGGATAGCGTTAAATATGGCTCACGAAGGAAATATTGAAAAAAAAACGTGGTAAATATTTAAAACGTAATACAATAAATGAAATAAATGTTTTGTCTCAAGTTTATATCAACCCTGAAACGTCGTCTAGAGCAATAAGCCGAGAATGTGGAGTTTCTGCAAGTACTGTGAAAAACATTCTTAAAAAACATAAGTACCATGATTACAAATTCCAAACTGTACAAAAGCTACATCCTGGAGATTATAATCGTAGAATAGAATTTTGCCGTTGGTATAAACGAAAATTAAATAATGATGTATCCTTTCATGGACAAATTTTATGGACAGATGAATCGACATTTACTAATAGTGGAATATTTAATAGAAAAAATAAACATTTTTATGCCACCGACAACCCACATTTAATTCAAGAAGTAAGACCCCAAATTAGATTTTCAATAAACTTATGGTGTGGAATACTCAATAATAAAATAATTGGTCCTATTTTTATTGACGGAAACCTCAACCAACACAACTATTTACAATTGCTAGAAGATATGTTAGATAATCTTCCTTTAGGTGATCGAAGAAATATATATTTTATGCAAGATGGCTGTGGGCCACATAATGCTGCATTAATCAGAAATTATTTAAACGAAAGATTTCCCAGGAGGTGGTTTGGTACACATGGACCTATTCGATGGCCCCCTAGGTCACCCTGCTTAAATCCTATGGATTATTTTGTATGGGGATATATCAAAAATAAAGTATATTATGATGGTATTCCAAATGACTTAAATCAATTACGAGATAGGATAATTAATGCGTTTAATAATATCACTCCACAAATGGTTTCTGCCAGCATAGCTCAAATGACAGACCGTATTGACTTATGTATTCAAGAAGAAGTAGGACATTTTGAGCAACTACTGTAGTTTTTCTCTTATCGTTAATCATTGTTTTCATTTATTTGTTTCTGACGTGATTAAGTAGTTAAATACATATTTTTTTTTATTAAATTATTTTAAGCATTTAAAATGTAGTTGTGTATTTCAAATAATTTATAATACATGTCTGTACAAGTAAACGTACCTGATTTCTTACACTGATAATACATCATTTACTAATTCAAATATTTTTAACTAACAAAACACAGGTCCGTACTTGTAAACTTACCTGATGATGTTCAAATCTTCCGAAATGTTGACTAATCACAATATGTTATTACATCATTGTATTCAACATTGAACATGCATTAAAATTATGAACCAGGAAAATATTGGTCCATATTCAAATAAAGAAGTTGATGGTGGTCCTGCATTTACGAAACGTCGGATAAAAAAAATAAATACACTATCATACGCACAATTTGATATAAAACAAAAAACTCCAAATGAGTTTTTGTCTATTTTTGCAAATAAACGTTCTGTAGCGGAATAAAGAAATGGTACTTATTTGTTTTTTATCGAATATCTCGGAAACCGGACCTGATATTTTAGTTTTCAAGACGCCCTCAGATTGGACTTCGAAATATGCAACTTTTTTCCCATTTAACCAACTTTGTGTTACCAACGGTTTACGAGATAGCAATACATTTCAATGAAAAAGTGGCCACCCTGTATATACAATATGTCTCACTAAATTCTGCATAGTCCAAAACTTAAAATGCAACCATCAGATATCAATTTTTTTAAGCTGTATACGAGGTTGGTAAAAAAATATGATTTTTGCTGAAGAGTAAAGTACCTTTATTTTTGACAAACCTCGTATACGACTGATAAAATTTGATATCCGATGGTTGTATTTTAGGTTTTAGGCCATGCTCGACTTTTGAAAAGTATTATCGGACTCGACGTTGTCAGTAAAACACCTAATATAACATAACCCTCAATTCTGGTTAATTACGCAGTAGATATTCCAATTACAACTGCGACAATATAATGGCGGCCCTCGGCCAGTAAACGTAAATGTATTTAAATGTATAACCAACTTGACATCATTTTTTTAATGTATTACCAACTTAACATATTTAAATGTATTACCAACTTAACAATAATTTGTTAGGCTTTGTAAAAACTTGTAGGCTTAACTTGGCGTTTACTACGCCTAGGTGTACTAGCATTGTCGTCCTACTAGTGAATCCATCAATTATTACATTATCATTAGAAGTATCATTTTGCACAGCATCATTTACAAATTTCTGAAGAATTATGACAAATATCAAGTGGTTCAATATTATGTTTACCATTTATTTCAAAATGATGGAAATCAATGATTTGATTTAAATGTCTGCGCCAAGTCTTGTCAACAGAAGGAATATAGATCAAAATAGGTACTTGGTCCTAACTTTTTTTACAATTCCCTTAACCCAAGTCAGTTTATACATGTTACGATAATCTCTTACTGCAACCTTATCATTTTCTTAAAATACCTTATTTCTTTTACCTCCATAAGCCATAATTTGGCTTTCTGTTTCTTTTTCACAGTATTCCGTATTTCTCTGACATCTGTATTTATTATGTTACCTCTTACTATTAATAAATCTAGAACGGTCCGTAATATTTCGATTAAACTTAAGCTGCGCAGGACTTACTCCAGTTGTACAATATGGTGTCACTCTATATGATAATAAAACATTATTTAAATTGTAATTGATTTTATCTACTAATCCTTTATTTATAACTTTAAGTAAAGCCCTTTTAATGGTTTTCACCATCTTTTCTGCCTGTCCATTAGATGCAGGTTGGTATGGGTGAATTTCCTTAAAAACACGGTGATTATTTCTTAAAAATGTCTGAAATTCCTCAGACTTAAGAAGCATTATCTCTGCTTCACAAACGCTATTGTTTTGCTAGATTTAGTATTAGTTGTTAAAACTGCTTCTGGATATTTAGAACAAGCATCTATAATAATGAAAATAAAATATGTTTGAAAAATTGGAACTAAATAATCAATAAGTAATCTGTCCCATGTTTTTTTGGGAAATTCCCACTGTATTTATGGTGCCTTTAGAGGCGAGCTCTGTACCTTAATACAAGTTGAACATAAATTAATTAAGACTTCTATATCATTGTTTAACTGGAGTCACCATACATATAACCGAGCCAGGCTCTTAGTTTTGTTTATTCCCAATATGTTTAATATTTTTTTCTTTCAAAGGGTGGAGAACTACTATCTTATGCCCCAGCATAAGGCAATTATCTCTTAAATTTAAATTATTTTGATAATGTTGAAATGGTTTAAATTCTCACGGTAATTTTTTAGGCCAACCCATGCAATCTTACATATTTGGAGACTGTTTTTAAAATAATGTCTTTGTTGTTTCCGCTTTAATTTGTTCCCAATTACTTGGCAAATCTGTATTGGCTAATAAAAAAATTTAATGTTAATTCTGAATCATGATTCATTAACTGAACTTCAGTTAAAGGTAACCGTGATAGACAGTAAATCAAATTGTTTTCAGATTTTACATACTGGATATCATAAACATAGTTTGGCAAAATTAATGCCCAGCGCTGCAACTAATGTGCTGCTAAGACAGGAATGCCCTTTTTATTCCCAAATAAGGTCACTGGACAATTTGCATCAGTACATAAGATAAATCTTTTTTCAAAAAGGTATTGATAAAATCTTTTAAGCCCAAATATTATGGCGCATGCTTTTTTTTCAACTTGAAAATAATTTTGTTGACTTTTTGTTAGGGTCCGTAAAGCAAAAGCTATGGGATGTTCATTGTTGTCTGAAAAAACATGTAAAATAGCAACTCCTACTCAGTAAAAAAATCATTATTTGAAGTTAAAAAGATGTTCAACAACTGTTTCATTCTCAGATTCTGGGTCATTTAAAAAATTGTTTCTTGACTTACTTTTACATACTTGTATGTTGTAGTCTTGTAGAGTATTTGAAGGTCTAGTAAAGTTTCCTCAATTGCTTTCAACTTCTATAACATTAGAGCTAGCAGTTTCTACTATCATCTGATACTTCTGTGATGAAAAGGTTAAAAGTAATTTCAAAAATATCGTTGCATTCCAACAAGTTATCCGATTTTATAAATTGTTTAAACAAAATTAAACCTGGTAGAGAAAAATTTATTTAATTTTTACATTTTCGATATTGATCCCTATCCGTTTTAAATTAACATATTCATAAACTGCAATGGCAACAGCATTTGGTTATTTTTTTTTAAACAAATCAAAAAATTAAAATTCACTCATATACTCATTGAAATTCTGAATTATTTGTTTTATATTCCGTCATGTAGATGAACTCGACTATAAAATGTTTCAATTCATTTTCCCAATTTTCCTGCACAAAAGGATTCGCAAAAATGTAATTCGAAGTATTTAGCTGAATCGTGTAAAATTAGCGTATGAAATAAAATTTGAGATGAAAATATGGTTTAATGAGAACAATGCACTTTCTGTTTGATTCCGTACAGGATGTTCCAAAATTCCGTGTACATAAAGCTACTGTATGTTGGCGAGATTAAAATAAATTGATTGAACCAAAATTGAAGTATGTCTTTCAATAGCTTTATAAAAGTTGGAAGAAATAAACTCTGTATGGTCAAATTTAATGAATTTGCACTTCTTTCTAATCTTGTTAGAGGACTAAATAAGCCACAATTAGTTCTGTGAAATGGAAAAAAGAATAAAATTATTTTGACGGTTATATCTTACTGGTACTCTAAATTAAATGGATTCTAAAAGTTGGAAACAATGAAATGATCTTGAAATTACTTTTTGCTACTATACTCCTTCGAAATTCAAAACATTCAAGGTCCATTAAGTTTAATAAAACATTATAATCATAGTTGCCAATTACTAAACCTAATCTGAAGAAGACCAAACTGACTACCAATATTTCGATATTGATCTAACACATGAGCTGAGTAAACTGTTTGTATTTCTTAAGACAATACCTAATGTTTTGAGAGCTTTTTTTATTGTATGGGTGGTATGAGGAACAAACGATAGATGTTAATCCAAGAGTAGCCATAAATCTTTTATTCCATTAATAATATCGGCAGTAGTGTTACCAATATTAAATCATTTATTTTTGAAAGTGATATTACAGATCACTTTCCAATTGCAGTAGCCTTTACCTTAAAATCCAAAGAAAATAACGAGAAATCAAACAGTCAACATTACAAAAGTTTCATAAATTATAAAAACTTAAAAAAGGACTTAAGAAACGAAAGCTGGTCAACAAGATGTCAATCAAATAATGTTCATTTGGCCACTGAAACATTTATTAAAGAAATATAAAAATATATACAACAGAACACAACAACTGTAAAATTGAAGAACAATGAACGAAAAATAAGAAAACCCTGGATTACAACAGGTATATTAAAATCTATAAACTGCAAGAATGAAATATTTTTACAAATAAAACAAGACCAATTTAATTTAGCACTTAAATCTATTTACAATAATTATAAAAATAAAATAACAAATCTAGTCAAAATATTTAAAAAAAATTATATTACTAGAATAATAAATAAAAACACAAGATCATCAGATTCTTTATGGAAGTGTGTTAATACATTATGCGACAAAGAACGGGGAAAAAATAACAGATCCATTGAAAATTACAAATATCTATAATAACTGCTATAGTGACCTTGGTAAAAACACACAAATAAAATCAAAGTTCCTCAAAATTATAGGGAAGATATAAACAGGGTGGAAAGAGTAATCTTGTGGATACCAATGAGAATGAAGTAAAACAAATTACTAAAAATTTAAAATCAAACAAATCTCCAGATTGGGATAGTATTAGGGCAGAAACAATAAAAGAAATAAATGAAGACAATCGTCGATCACTTACCCATTTTATTAATCAAAGTTTTCGGGAACAGGAATATCCAAACTATTTAAAAATAGGTATAATAAAACCTCTTTTTAAGAATGGAGACAAAAGCAAAATAGAAAATTATAGACCTGTCTCTTTATTCTCTGTTTTCCAAAATTTATGAAAAAAGTTTCTCAATAGACATGAAGTGTTATCACCACATCAATATGGTTTTAGGGAGGGAAAATCCACGTAAGATGCAATATATTCACTTACATCTATTATTTATAAAGTAATTGACTCCAAAACACCAACTCTTTGCGTATTTCTTGACCTCTCAAAAGCCTTGACACGGTGTGCCATAAAAAATTGTTAGAGAAACTGGTGCAATATGGGATTAGGGGATTTGCATATAATTTGTTGGAAAGTTACATGACTAACAGAGTGCAATATGTAAGTATCGATAGGAAGAGTAGTGGCCCGAGAACGGTTTCGTTTGAAGTGCCACAGGGAACTGTTCTTGGGGCAGTGCTATTCACACTCTACATAAATAGTTTAACGTCTCAAAAAACTCAGGGAAATATTATGAGCTTTGCCGATGACACCGCTATTATGTATCAGGCAGACACATGGGCAGAATTAAAAAATAAAGCTGAAATGGATTTGAGAAAAGTTAAGTCATGGTTTGAACTTAACAAATTAACGCTTAATCCAAAAAAATCACATTACTTACCATTTACCTCATATGCCTCCAACCTAATCTTGGATCGCTAAATATTGATGACATCCAAATCCCCGAAGCTATTTTCATTAAATATCTAGGCGTTACAATAGACAGGCATCTAAAATGGGATCTGCAAATAAAAATTATTAATAATAAACTCATGGGTTTATTATCAAAATTTAAATATTTAAAAAAGTTTAAGAACATTCTATTTCTCGTTGGTACAAACTCACCTGACATATATGGAATCCTGGGCTGGGGGGGAGTCGCAGAGTCTCACATCCAAAATCTAAATTCAATCCAAAAATGGTTCATAAAAATTATTTATTCCAGAAAAAGGACGTACTCAAATAACTTACTTTTCAAGGAAAGTAAACTTTTGGATATTCGTCAGCTATATTGCTTTAAAATATTAGTCAGCATATTTACAAAAAAAATTAAATTAAATAAAATAACTCACCCTTACCAAACACAGGATTGCTAGAAAAACGATCCAGGATTGATAGAGACCAAAGAGTTCATTAAGAAGTCATCGGCCAAATTTACGAAAAGATCTACTGGATAAAAACGACAAATAATTAGGATACCAGTAAATTTTTTTACTGTACACTGTCGCCTTAGAAGGCATAAAAGTCTCATCAATCCAGCAGATTCTGTTAAAAAGAAGAGAAAACATCAATCCAAGTCCTATGCCAGTGTGAAGGCTATGCTATATTGATGTTTCTTACACTAGGCGAAGAAAAGCCAGAAAGATAGAAGACACTCTTTAAACAACGTAGTTCCATAATAGATCTCTAAAGGTCGCAGTGGACAAAAACATGCGCCCAACTCCTCTTGAATCAAAGCTAGTTAAAGTTCTTCATCGTTAATACCCCAGGATAAATGTAACGATGCTACATAGTGTAACGTTTAGATTTGACCTTATAGCGGTTATTCATTAAAATAGTCATGCGCTTGTTTTGTCCAGCAGTTTCCATACTCAGTACTTCTAAACGGGTCCTTGTATACAGACATTTAAACCACTGTGATTATCTAGTTCAGCCATACTCAACCTGCGGCCCGCGGGCCGCATGCGGCCCTCCAAACTGTTTTGTGCGGCCCTCCAAGTTGTTTTGTGCGACACTTCAAGCTTTTTTGTGCAGCACCAAACACTATTAGGAATGACCTACAGTCTTTTTTTGAAATAAATTGTCCCAAAGCTTATTAAAACAACATGAGGACCTATTTTTGGCCCGTGTAGCATAACAAATAGATTTATGTGGCCCGAAAGAACAAAAGGTTGAGTACAGCTGATCTAGTTTGTTGGATTTCTGTCAACTGACTGTTGAAGGCGTTTGTTCGCGAGTATTTTCACATAGATGCAGGGGTTTTTCTGCGACATTCTGGGCGAGGTGTCTGTCTAGTGTTTTCGCCACGGCGGTAATTGTGGGTATATGTGCAGTTTGTGGTAGGTAGGACCTCTATTTGAGTTTAGCTTGGTTATTTATTTCGTTTTAGAGGTTTGTTTGGTTATTTTAGCACTTTCTGTCAAGAATTTATTTCGTAATAAAGGGCGCTGGGGGAAATCTATTTGCCACTAAGGTATGTTGGTATTATTGTTTTTTGGAAGTAACGTCGCTTCGATTTACATTCATTTTACACGTGGATTAGTAAAGGCAGTTTCAAAATTCAGTGGAATTATTTTCCATCCATAATTGGGATATTGCGAAACAACCTTTTGTTTAAAACTACAACAGTGTGTAATTTGGTTGTATTTTTGGTTTACCACATGTTGTAAGAGCTCTTAGGAGGATATATTTAACCACGTTTTGGATCTCATATAGGTAAGTTCCTTCTGCGCAGCACTTAAATTGCGTCGTAGTAGTTCTTTTTGTGAGGCCTTCGTCTTTTATTTCAGTGCCCACATATATATGTAATTTTTTCTGGATAAGCTGTCTACGAATTTGCAGTTCGATCTGATTTGGTGCTTCGTCTTATTGCTGTTAAAGTGGTAAATATAGTTTGATTTTAGTCAGCATGCTTACCTAGACGATTATTGACCCTAATATGTGTTTATTTTCGTTTTATATATTTTCAGTATGTGGGATTGACTATTAAGGGGTAGTATTTTGAAACCTAAGGGTGAAATTTGCCTATTAAATGTAATTGTTGGATAGAACTCGCTTCACGAGCCGTTTATCTTGTTACTTTTTAAATGAAGATTATCTACATAAATTGATAAGTCAAACTTTAATTTAACAGGTAAACGTTGAACAGTTACTACCTATTTCTAGACCTCGCTTCACGAGAAGGCTATGTAGGTACCTGGTTATTTAATTTTAACTTCTTTATTAACCAGGGATAAATAGTTATCGATTTGTTTTATCTTATACGTTTTCTTTAGGGTTCTTTTGACGGGCTAGAATTTCTTGTGACCAGCTAGTACTTCTTGTGAAAGGCTAGCACTTCTTGTGACGGGCTAGCACTTCTTGTGACGGGCTAGCACTTCTTTTGGTGGACTAACACTTCTTGTGAAGGACTAGCAACCTTAAGATGAGCTAGAAGACACCTTTATGACAGGTAGTTCGATTTGTATGCCGCTAACGAAGCAGAGATAGTAGGACATCCACCGTCTACTAGAGTTTTCCCAGCCGGAAAGAAGTCTCGGTTTACCCCAAGTTTTTGCTCACTTATTTTTATATTACTATTTTTAATCTATTTTATTAGGGGGGGGGTATTAATACATAACTTTATCTAAACCTAATGTAAACAAGGTTTAGGGGTGTATAATTAAACGTAGATTTTGATAAACACGTAAACGTCACCAAGAGCTCTTCGTGGAGTATATTACTTATGGGTAACTATTGATTTTAATAAATAACAGAGTTTTACTCGTAATTACCCCTAGCGACCGTAAATAGATAACTAACATTTATTTATTTTGATACATACGGTACACACTTCATGTATCTCAGTTTTGAGATTACCCTTAGTCCCATTTAACTATTTTTAAGTCTAATGTATGATTTAGTAGTGAATAATACTTCCAGTGATACTGGATTTATCGTTAATAGATGTCTTAATAAAACTTGCGTATATATTGAAATGATAACACCCTATATTAAAATAAAATAAAACTAAAATTAATAACATTACTAATAATAATAATAACTATAATATAATAATAATATTATTAAATAAAAATAATGTGGGCAGATGTACCCTGTATATTAAAATTGGTAGAAGAGGCATAAGTGAAGACTTTGGGGAAGTAGGTAGAGAAGGATGGTTTCTAGGTTTGAGAATGAAGGGTTGTCAATTTTGATTTTTGAAAAATGTCAGTAGTAATTTTGGAAAATAAATTGAATTGTAAATTAAAAGAATATACAAACAATTAAATAAGCAAAACTTAGAAGTTACGTTGTAAAATATAAAAGGAACTATAGATAGATACAGAAAAAAAGGAGAGTACATAAAAAAAAAGAGGTGGAGATGGATGTAGACCAGAAGTCCAAGGAAAAGTAAAGAATAGTAGAACCAAGACTGTGAGTACGCCATAATATATAAACATTTTATTTTGTGCGTTTTGACTGATAAATATTAAAAAAAAATGGAATAAAAGGTATCTAACAATTTGTTCATTAGGAAATTGGACAATTCTGAAATTAGATGTAAATTTAGTTAATTTTCATAAATGTCTAAGTGATAGATTATAGTTATTGGATTTTGTAAATTTTGACAATTCCAATTTTTTAGTAGGTGTAGTAGGGTCGTTTATAAGTTATTTTCTTCAAGATATGGAATATCTGATTTGTTCAATGTTTTCTATAATGTTGTGTGGAAATTAAACTATAAGTTAATTTTTTAAGAGTTTTGTTTATTTAAGCGTTTATTTTTCACAATATAACAAAGACAGGTACTTATAAAATTTCTTCATCTACGAGAACTTTTGCATAATTCCAATAAATAGATTCTACAAAAGATTAAAATATAATTAAAATATAATTAAAATATAATTAAAATATAATTAAAATATAATTAAAATATAATTAAAATATAATTAAAATTAATTAAAATATAATTAAAATATAATTAAAATAATATTAAAATAAAATTTAAATAAAATTAAAACAAAATTGAAATAGAATTCATATAAGATTAAAGAAAATAAAACAGTATTAATTTTATAATTTGGAAAAAAAAAAAAAAAAAATTATACTTTAATTAAAATAAAATTTAAAATGGTAATCAAGTGCGATATCATTTCAATATATATATAATACATTTTTCTTATTATTTAACCCCAACTTGCTAATTGTCTGTTCGATTTCATAATCAGGTTGGTCAATAAGACCTATGGTAAGGTAACGGTTTATAATAGTAGGAGCATACTCAATTTGTAACCGCTTGAGGGCCTTCGCAGAGGAGATGCAATTGGTTTAGCTATTTGGAGTTTTATAGCGGACCGTCACTTGGTATTGTTGAATGTGAGTAAAATCCTGGCGCCCACTAACATACATAACTTCTGCTACGACTCACCCCTTCTTCACTGTAGCTAATCGGCATCCAACACTTGGATTGATTTAAATCCCACATCAAGTGCTTAGGCAGATAGCAATAGTTATTGTGAGAGGCAGAAACTAAATAAAAAGAAAGGTTTATAGGACAGATGAAAATTAGAAAGAAAAAACTGAAAAAATAATGGTGTACGGATTACATATTACACTAGTCTTAGTTACATTCAGATTATGTCCCTAAGGCAATAATAGTAGCGTGCAGTTTAGAACAATGTAGTCAATACTTTTCCGTGTACCATTCTGTAACAATTTAGCCGTAGTTCCGGAATACAACGCCGCAAATATCAATCTAAACACCTAGCTAAATATCCCCATAACTATAAAACGATCTTTATCGAAAACAAACACGGCCCGTTTCTATCTCCCGTTCCTGCTGACGGCAGCTTCTAGTTTGCATATATAACCCCAGCGGTAAAGATGGCGGTTGATGTATAACAAACATATAACTGTAGTCTCTTCGAAGACAAATTTGCATATAGATTGGTGCAGGTAACTGGAGGCGTCAAGAATTCCGATGTGTGCCGCTTCCGCCATTGGTCGAAGCTTTGATGTAGCCGCGGGGCTTATATTCATCCGGTTTTGGCCGGACTCCCAATAACCTCTGAATATTCAACGTAGTTTTTTAGTTATTTTTGAAAAATGGAAGTTGTGTTGCTCGGTAGCTTGTTAAAAGCTTTGGAAACGGAATGAAGTATTTTTTGCTTTTATTTTTATAAAGCGGTTTATGTAAATATGCATCCAGACAGACAAGAATCGGTAGGTGGGAATACTTTACGGATTTCGCCACACAAATAAGCATGAGGATGGAATGGTGCAAAACGTTTCGTGATCTGGAATAAATCAGATATTTTAAAATAACTTGAAGAAAATAAGTAGGTCTTTTATTCAATTGTCGCCTATGCATATGTATCTTTTAAATATTTTCAAGGGTAATACCACAAGAGGTGAGAATTTTTTGAGAACATTTTGTTGTTTCTTTGGAAATTATGCGTTTAAATTTCATGAAACAACATCCTGCTTAAAATAACACGAGACAGCAGTTAACTCATATTTTGGAAGGATTTTGTTGATATTACAAGTATTTTTTTGTGTCGAAGAAAGGGCTGATGGACAAAAGAGATTTGTTTTTGAAATAGCTGTAAAGTCGGAACCAAAAGTTGAAAAGTATTTTAATTGCTTTCAAAATGTTTGTATGATTTTCAAACAAGAATATTGACTTTACAGACATTTTTTATTAGTTCTGCCTCATTGGCGTACTAAATTTTTAAACCGTTCCTGTCTATCAGCTGTTGAAAAATATTGTCAAACTTCTGAAGTAAACTCGAGCGGAGTGTAATCAGTTTTTTTTGTGTGATAATTCAAATATCGAAATTGGTATGGTTTCAGTCAAAATATAATGTAAAAAAGCATTTTTGTTTTTTTATTTTTTTTTTTCAGAAAATATACGTTTTGTTTTAAAACTATTTAAACAGAACTCAGTTACATTTTAGGCAAACATTACCTATTAATAACATTCTCTACTGAGAGTCAAACCCTACCCAAATAATACACATAGTACCAAATCCTTTAGAAATCGGTTTTGCTTTGATGCCCTAGTTCCTGAGGAACACCCAGTTACTAATATTGCTACCTTATTGGGCAAGGAAACTTTATAGGGTTCTTTTAAAGTAACTGTTAATTCAATAAAGTAATTCCATTAAAAGGAGACAAATCAGTGTCTTTGTGAATTATTTCTTGTATTTCTTGACCAGGAATTACTGAAGACTATATGACAATTCTGAACAATTAATACTAATCTGTAATAATAATCCCATATTTAAAAAAGAAACAAAAACAAAATGTGAAGTATTTTTTAACCTTGAAATGCTCTATAATCATCTCCATGTCCTATCCCTGATTGAAGTTGAACATGTTTCTTGTTTTTTTAATGCATTTTGAACATTCAGTAAGTGTTTTACAGTTTGTAAACTTGAAAACAAATGTTCATTGAATTATTTGATTACTTGCTTGAAAAAAAAACTTACTATTTTTTACTAATAAAGGAAGGAAAAAGGACTGTCCCTAAGAATTACATCAACTCCATGGACACGTCTAAACTTAGTATTTCTCGAATAAAATTTGCTTGTGGTGGGGAGCCTATCCTTTTAATGTTTATGTTAAAATCTCGTATCAGTATCTTCCAAGCAGTCGAAGGTGATAGTGTTATTTTTACGGGCATAAAGGACGCTAACCATTCATTACGAGGTGAGTATAGTTTCATTTAGTCAACTCCATGGTTCAATTCTTTACAGGAATTATAATTAATGTTTAATTATTGAATTCAATTTTCTATTATACTCGTACATGTTGTATACCTCTTATGCCCAATCGGAGATCTTCCTTAAAAATACCCCTTAGTTGACGATTTTGCATTTTTTAGTCACCTCCATGGATATCAACTCCATGTTCTTTACTGGGCCATGGAGTCGACTGTTAAGCATGGAGTTGATACACTTTTTGATTTCAGATCCAAAATGGGAAAAACTGACAAAGATATTGACAAAAGAAGGCAGCAAAAGAGAGAAGCTGAGACAAGGAGAAGAGAGCGAATTAAAAATAATCCTGAGGGATACTAAAAGGCAAAAGTATCAAAAAGGGAAAGATACCACCGGAGAAAAAATAAAAACCATCAGAGGAATCAAACAGAAGAAAACGCATAATTAGGAAAAGATGGAAAACATCTTCTAAGAAATACAGAAAATCTATGAAAACTATGATAGCTGCAATGGAGTTTGCGGAACGCAATTCGCCACCAGCCATTCCATTTTTGAACGAGCCAAACTTTAATCAGACTCCGAATCAGAATACAAGAAGTTCAAGAAGGGATTCTGGAAAAAAGTTAGCCCCGAAAAAATAAAGATAAAATGTACAGAGATATTCAAAAATTGAAGTTAAAGCTACAAAAAACTAAAACTGAATTAGAAAAGTATAAGAAATTATTTTATAGACAAAAAGATAAAAATAAAGCTGATGGGGATAAATTCCAAGAGTTGAGCCTTAAATCGAAAGTTCGGAAGAGCCTTAAAGGTTATAATGTCCCTCAACACATTGAGGGAAAAGTGCTGTTTTCAGAAGAATTAAAAGCACAAATTTCAAAAAATCTTGAAAATAATAAATCTGTAAAACGTTGAAAATCATTCGGAAAATTAGTTTCTGGAGAAATAATTAAGAAATACCGACTTCTTGGAAGAATGAAAAACTCTGTTTTTTATAAAATGCTTAAAAAATCGAATAATAAAATCTCATCTAGGAAAAGACTTTTAAAGGACTGGGAGACAGCTATTTATAGGTTTTATCTGAGATAAATGCAGTCGAATTGCTGCAGGCGAAGGTGACACTGTTACTTTCAGGTCAGTTAAGAAGCAAAAGAGATATTTGAATTTCTCCATGAAATAATTACATCAAAATTTTATCAAGACCCATAATATCAAAGTAAGTTACTCTCTGTTCTGCGCATGTCGCCCTTTCTGGGTTTTGATGCCTAAAACCAGCCTCAGAGAGACCTGTCTCTGTATAAAACATGAAAATTTTAGACTGCTGTTCACAAAAATGAAACTTTTGAAGTTCTTTAATTACAGTCAACCCGAAGACTTAATCAAAAGTTTATGTTACGACAATAAAATGGAAGAGAGTTGTTTAGAAAAAAGATGCGACAACTGTAAGAAAAAAAGTTATTTGGAACGAAATTAATAAAAAGGAATCTGCTGTTTATAAAAAATGGATACTAGTTAGTGAAGAAATACTTGTTAAAGGCATTAAGAAGACATGCAAAAAGAACATTAAGAAAGACGTTATTTGTAACAAAGAAAAAATGATGGAAGCTCTTCAGCGTGATCTTCCAAAGTGTATGCAACACATTGCAAACATAAGACATCAATACCAGTTTATCAACACCTTAAAAGATTTATTAGAAAAAGAAGATGTTTTCGTGCATATGGATTTTTCTGAAAACTACCAGTGCAAATATAATAGAGAGATACAAAGTGCGTATTTTGTGGAGCTAAACCACAAATATCACTGCATACTGTAGTTTGGTATTACAAATCATAAAATGAAGAAATAAGAAGAAACTCGTTTTGCAGTTTATCTGAGAATACCCGTCATGATCACATTGGAATTTTTGCTCATCTTCAACCTTTATTTCAACAAATTTCGGAAAAGTTGATAACCAATAATAAGGTGCATTTTCTTAGTGACGGGCCGACGACCCAATATCGGAACAAAAACATGTTTTTCGTTTTTGCTTCCAAGTTCGTAGATATATTGAAACCTTCAATCATGATTTAGAAGTTTTCTAAAGGAGGTCATGGAAAGGGAGCTCCAGACGATATTGGTGGAGTGATAAAACGTACTGCTGATCGATTAGTGGCTTTAGGAGAAGATATTCCTGATCATAAATGTCTAGTTGAGCAAGTATCAAATCGTTGCTCTGGAATTCAGTTACAAGTTGTCACTAAAGACTTTTAAAAAACTGAAAGCGAATGCTCAGTTCCAAATGATCTCAAAGCTTTCAAAGGAACTCTGTCCATTCATCAAATAACTTGGAATACAAATAAATCTAATACTGTATTATTCAGAAGACTGCTTGCATTGTACGAGCTCAGAAATCTGTTCTCACTACCACTTAGGTGAAATGGTTGTGCCTATCAGATCCAAAAGAATCAGATACAGCGAAGTATATAGTTCCAGCTCTTATGAAGGTTCTTTTTTCACTGATGAAAAGCACGATTTTAAAAGTCCTACTGTTAGTGATGATATTCAAGATGATAAAATAGTCTGTTGTCATAAAATATGGATCTTTTTTTCCAGGTCAAATAAGAGAAATTCAAGACTCAGGTGCAGTGGTAAGTTATATGGATAAATATGGACGTCTGTGCATTTCTAGGAAATGATCTGTATACAAAGACTGTCTGTTGTACAAAATTAGTGATATTGTTAAAAAGATTGATCCTTCTAACCTTAAAACTAAAAATATTTATTCAGTTCCGTCCATGGCTGAACATATTGACTGAAAACTGACGATGATATTAGATGTGACCAAAATAAGGTCAGATTATTAATTTAAGTTTTTTAAAAGAATTTTTTATTTTGTTCCTGATACTTTTATATTAAATGTTTTCAAATAATCTTTTTTTTATGCTGTCATCAACTCCGTGGACACCAAATCATTACCATGGTCTTACAATTTTTAATTTTCTTAAAAAGTACTTTAAAATAAGAGCTTGACCACATAGCGCACAATGTTTCGTTACATGTTTAGAGTAAAAAAATGTTAATCCAATGTAATTCTAAGATGACAAGCGTCCTGCCGTTTTTCTCTTGCGAATTGTCCCCTTTTGGTGAAATCACCCACCAATAACATATATTGGAACTATAAAAACTCAAAGTCAAAGTAACATTTGGATAGTTACTGGAACGGGCCAGTATCATTATATTGTTACATTATAGTTGAAAAAACTATATAGTTTCAGTGAATCAGTTACTGTCACTAAACAGTGCCACTAATATGCCTAAATAAAGTAAATGGGTAGATACATAGACAAAAAAGTCCTAGAATAGTTAAAGTAACATTTGGGTAGTTACTGGAACTGGGTAGTATCATTTTATTGTTACTTTATAGTGGCAAAAACTATATATGTAGTACCGAGAATCAGTTACTGCTATCCACCAGTGTTACAAAGATGTCTAAATACAGTAACTGGGTACATAGAGAGGCAAAAAGGTCCCAGAATTGTTCCATTTACCATCATTTAAAACTTTATCGGCATTTTAGTGGCAAAATGGGCAGCGAAATAGTTCCTGTTGGCACTTTATAGTTTTTGCCACTATCCTATTTTGACTTGAGATCATTATAAAGTTTCAAGAACTTTATGGCGGTAGGCATAACTTTATAGTTACCTTTTTAAAAGCAGCCATTATTTAATCTATGTAAAAATCTTATATATTTTTGTATTAAATATTATTAGTAAGGACTATTTTAGATACTGAGTTTCTATGACGGGTAAAAATAATTTATCAACAGTTAACAAAGAGTTTCTGTTATTTTAATGTAAATTGTAGTTCGAAGTCTAAAAATCTATGTAAAAAAGCTCATAAATTTTTGTATTAAATATTATTAGTAAGGACTATTTTGGATGCTAAGTTTCTATGACGGGTAAAAATAATTTATAAACAGTCAACAAGGAGGTTCTATTATTTTGATGTATACTGTAGTTTGAAGTCTAAAAATCTATGTAAAAAAGCTTATATATTTTTGTATTAAATATTATTAGTAAGGATTATTTTAGATGCTAAGTTTCTATGACGGTTAAACATAATTTATGAACAGTTAACAAAGAGTTTTTGTTATTTTGATATAAATTGTAGTTTGAAGTCTAGAAATCTATGTAAAAAAGCTTATAAATTTTTGTATTAAATATTATTAGTAAGGACTATTTTAGATGCTAAGTTTCTATGATGGGTAAACATAATTTATGAACAGTTAACAAAGAGTTTTTGTTATTTTGATGTAAATTGTAGCTTGAAGTCTAGAAATCTATGTAAAAAAGCTTATATATTTTTGTATTGAATATTATTTTATGCAATTCTCTTATCATTTAATAAATAATATTTAGTATTTATTATAACAAATACGTGATCCGAAGTCACGTTCTGATTATGGTAATACATGAAAAAGCAACTTGTATGATTTATTTTACTTAGTGCAAGTAAGCATGAAGTAACTAAATATATTTAAGTATAAAACATAACATAAAAGTGGTAGTGGGTAGAAATATATATATATGAAAATATTAATTCTGCACTCCTTACTTGTGACTCCTTCTAACAGTTCACCCTGCAGAGCTGCAAATTTGAGGTCCATAAGACAGTTGTCTTTAATGATCTGAAAAAAAAAAAAACATACTTAAAGTTTAACAAAGTCTAACAGTACCCAAAATAAATATAAAAGTGCGGGGAGTCCTTTCATATAAATACATCGACTTTTATTAGCAAGAATCAATTTGAAAATAAATAAATAAATTAACCAAATCAAAAAATAATATTAGAACATAACAGCTTTGACCTTTTTACATAATGATGCCGGATTTATGGTATACTTCGTTAAATATCAATAATTTTCATTATAAACAATTTAGCAAGCACCAAAAAAATATAGAAACAGCAATTTTAAACTTTAATAGGATTCATGCAGCCACTAACGCGTGATTTATGAAGTTTCAGTCATCCGTTCTCGCATTCTTTCAAAACTGACGTAATCTTCGAACTCCATAACTGGAAGTAAAGAGTAATTACATCGAAATTAAAACAGAGTACGAAGTTGGTCTGAATAGTGGCCGCAACTTTCCGGAGAGTTCAATGCGATTTTCGTAATTTGAATACTCTAATTTGCATATAAATTGTCAAACGGCCAGCCGAATCCGAAATATACACATTCATATTCACTGGCCAGACATCTCTTGTTATTTTGATAATAAACAAGTAATCGAGTTATTTGCATAAGGTCTCTTTATGACGGTAGAAATTTTGACGCGTCTGATATCTGCAGTTGAAATGAGTAACTTAGATAATTAGGATAAACGGAAATAAGAATAGAGACGTCTAGAAAGAGAATATCTATAAAACATGATATAAAAACTTCTATTGTATTAAACATTGAATCTATCTTTCCCGTTATTCAACAATTTCACATTACTCATGCGCGAAAAAAGCGAGGTACTATTATATCTAGTAATTTTTCAAACCTTAGTCTAGATATATAAAAAGAGTACTCGAATTATGTTTTTTTTTTAGAGAAAAACCGTTTTTTAAAAACTCTTTAATTTCTGAATTACAACGCTAATGTATAAAGAATATCTAAAGAATGTCTGAAGAATAACGAAATAAACAAGTTACATATATTTATTACTTTTAAAGTGCTGATTTAGCTATAGATAAAATAATATTTACTACGTTAATTCTGTACATATAACTCCTCCCTTCCTAAGCTAAGAAGATCAGGGACTGATATTTCGAAGTTTCTGAATTATCTTCTTTTCTTCTTTTTTTTTATTTGATGTCATTGGCATCGACTACTAAGGCCATTAGCCTCGTATTCTGTGTAGGGTTTGTTACTGTTTCCCAGCGCTACTTTAGGAACAGTACTGTTAATTAGAACCCAACAGTGAATGGTCGAGTGGGGAATCCTACCAAGGCATCAGAATTAATTTTAAATAATTAAATTAAATGAAAAAATCCCAATTCTAATTCTATTTCTTTACTTTCTTCATTTGTAGATTTTCTTGCTTCTTTTCGGCGAGGACATATTTTCAATTGTAATATTTCTTTTCTTCTTTTTCATATTAAATAACTGGCAATGCATAAGATTATAATTATTGATTTAGTTTTATAAGGATTGTCTATTACTTTTTAAATTATAATTTTTAAATTCAGTGCCACTATCTGTTGTAATTTTTTGAGGTAAGCCATGATGGGTTACAATATTTAATAAATTATCTACTACATTTATTCCTGTTCTACTTTTCATAGGATATGCCTGACTATATCTTAAGAGTGAATCAATTATAGTTAAATATGATTGATTTGAAATTTTAAATACGTCAATATGTATATGTTCGAATAGTTTTGTGGCTGTAAGCGTTAAATAAAATTTTATTATTGGGGGATTTCTATCATATTTATTTTTCTGACAAGTTTCGCAATTGTTTATATAATATTTAATATCTTCCATCATTTTTGAACAATAATATCTAAAACTTAAGACGGTATTTACTTCATTAATCCCTCTATGTCCTGATTTATAAATATGGAATATTCGATTTTAGTTTTTTGTTCGTCAGTTGTTAAAAGGTTTGTTAGGAATTTTGTACAATGTATAAATTTAAATACAGAATGTTTAAAATTATTTGGCACTGTAGTTTATAAATGTTTCAGGTAAATTTTGATTTTTAAAATATAAAGCATATGTTATTTTTGGATCAATATAATTTTTCACAAAATTAATAATTTGTTGTTCTAAGTTAATTTTAGATAAGGTTACGTATATTCTAGAGTTTTCAAAAATCTTTTCTATTCTTACTTGATTATTTATTGATTCTCCAACTGTAATAAAAATTTGATTTTTATAAGAGTTTAAACAACTATCTGAAATATGAATTAAATAAAATTATGTTTATTTCTGCCAAAACTAAACTATTATTGTTCAGTTTTTGAATCTTACTCTTTTTCTATCCGAGTTTGCAAAGTTTTTAAATTTTATTCTCTTTCTATAACATTTGTAGGTTCCAGGTTTTAATACTATTATTTGATTTATTACAAATATTTGTTGTATTTATTTTAATATTATTATGCAACAGTGAACATTCTTTTTTATCATATGGATTTATTTTAGAAAATTTTCCATCATCTATTATATTTTGTTAAATTATTTTTGTGTAAATTAGTTTCGACTTGCAAATTATTATTGGTGGTAGTAGTAGTTTCCAATTCAAAAAGATTAAATGGGTTTGTTTCTTGACAAATTTTATCATTTATTGATAATGTAACATCATTACTGATTCGTTTAATCACTGTGCTCATTAATAATTGTATTCGACTACCGAAATCTAATAAACGTTCATTTTTATAAGGGTAGTTTCTGGTTAAGGCAATCCAGATCTCTTCTATCTGAAAAGCACTGAACAGGAGCATTTTTTAAATCATCCCAGGTTTGTAACTCTGTTTCCTAAATTTAATTCGGCTTTATCAATTAGTTTTTTTTGGATGCATTCAAAAATATTTACATTTAATTGATCATTATTTAAATCAGCATAACTTTGAAAAAGTGCATCACATCTACTGATAAATTTATTTAAAGTATTACTATCCCGGTCGTAAGGTTTAATATTATTTAATTTGGATTTAGAGAAACTCCAATTAATGTTAGCTACTTGTGGAGCCATCTCTGTTTTATTATTTGTATTATCTTTTAAAGAAATCTTATTAAAAGTTTCTATAATTTTATCAATTTCTGTCATATAAATATTTTAAAATAAATGCAATATAAATAACTTCTTTTCTTTTTTTTTTCCAAAATGCAATATTAATAGTTTCAAAATTCAATACAACTTAAATATTCTTTTCTTTTAAAATCAAAACTTAATATTACTATCTTTCCTATTTCTCGATGAAAAAGGAGAGGCAAAAAAGGATTTTGGCACTTACAGTTCCTCGATGGACGCTGCAGATCCTAGTTCCTTTTCCCGAATTATTTTGACTTCTTCACTGAAGTTTGTTCCTCGATGGAATTGTCGTAGCTCACAGGAAAGTTCAATTCGCACTGAAGGCGTCAAAACTGCCAAAGTCTATCGAAAAATCACTGTTAGCACGATGCGAACGTTAATTGTGTTTTTCGTAGCCCGCGCGAATCCTACTGACTGCTCCAATTATGGTTTTTTGAGAGAAAAACCGTTTTTTTTTTAAACTCTTTAATTCATGAATTACAACTCTAACGAATGAAGAATATCTGAAGAATTATCGAAATAAATAAGTTACATATATTTATAACTTTTTAAATGCTGACTAAGCTAAAGATAAAATATTATTTACTATGCTAATTCTATACATATAACTCTCGTAACGCCGCAGAAATCGTGTTCAGTTCTGACACCAAAGGTATTCAACCAGAGGCGTAACATGTTGGAAATAAAATAATTAACTTTTATTATTTATTTTATTAGTACTTTATTGATCTTTTTAGGTATAAAGCACAAAAATTAAAATATTGATATATTATGATATCATGGGTGTATTTTTAAAATTTTATAATAATTTTAAATTTAGTTATTTTATTTAAATAAATTTTTTTTATTGATTTTAAATTTATTAGTTTGGCGTCTTTATTTAATATTTTATTTTATTATGATTGATAGTGTGGTAAATTTCTTTTATTATTATATGTTGGTGCAAAACTCCATACGACAAAATTAACTAAAAAAATACTTATCTTTGCCTTTTAGCTCAGCAAGGTAGAAAACTCCTTTTTCCAGAGATATTGGTTCTATCGTGGACTTTTTTTTTAAATTTTATTACTCTGTTTTTTATTGTAAAAAGAAAAATCAAATAAGTTTTTTTATTATAAGTATTTCAAATTATTTCAAAACTTATGGTTATAACTCCTTTAATAAACTAACAAACTAATGAAATTAATTATAATTTAGATCAATCACTTGATGTATGATTAGTTGCCTAATGCATGTTATTCAATTGAATTAATCACGAGTCGTCTCCCAATAGACACTCCCAAATTTCTTTTGAGGTTATTTAAAATGGAAATTATTTTAACGATGATATCAAAAATTATAATTAATAATTTATTATTCTATGTACACCTATAAACTAAATTGATTTAGCTACTATGAATTCTATATTCACTACCGAAAATTGTGATAGTTCATTTTATTGAAAAGAAAACAGTTTGTGGTTGCTTTTTAATAAAGTTTTGTGTTTCACTGTTCAGAAATTATAGCTGTATTTGAACTGGTTCTAGTAATTAGGATTAATATCTCTTGGGTATTCAAACAAGTACTTTGATTTGCAAATCTTTTTAATTATAGACCTTAAAATTTTTGATTTTTCCTGTTTCGTCTAGTAGATGTTTCTCGATGTTTTATATGGTTATCTTACTGAAGATTTTTCCTTTTAACATGGTTTTTCACTTAATTTTTCTCAGATTTTTTATTAATCTCCTATATTCCAAGGTGTCTTCTCAAATTGTTTTTCTTTCTCCCCTTTAATTGATTTTTCAATTCACTATTCCTTTGAATTAAGGTGCTTTTCCATAATTTATTTTAAACCAAGGTATATGTAACTTTTAACATTTTTACAAGTTTTCTTATCTAATTTATAATACTTTCTTTCTAATTCATACAATTTACTTGATAAGTTAAATTTTTAATAGTTCATATTACTTTTATTTTAATTTTAATTTTGTTTTTCATATTTAATTACCTGATATCAATAAAATGTAATGTTTGTACTTGCAAATTCCCATGGTTTAGAGTTTTATACCTTTTAAGTAAGCAATTTTAAAATTCAATCAATTTTACACAATAGTTTTATATCATTTTTTCTCCAACATTTCCGTGTTCTTATATACCTTATTGTCCATTACAATATATATTAAAAGTTAATATTTAGAATTGTACGACACACCATTGGAAAAAATCGATTGTTTGGTAATTTTAATATCATTTATTGCTTAAACATGAATGAAAAGCATAAAATAAACTTGGAGTGTAACATTTATTACTCTGGAATGAGACATGTACAATATATAAATACCAAGTTGTATTATAACCAACTAAACTGAAAAATATAAGAAAATATATATAAAGTATAATTGATTGATGTTTATTATTTAACTATGAAACAATAAACCATTGTAACAAACTAATTACCAAAAGTCGTTTTGTTCAAAAATCATAAATAAACACGAGTAAAAAGCTGTAGTGTAGACGAAATGTTTAGCACCAAAATAATGGCGGCTTATTTGCACTTTCTGTTATCCTCGCTTACAATTCTTGGGTTGGCTGCGACGATTTTCCTCTATCGTCGTTACTTCAAACAACTAACTGTAATCGGGTCTATACAATGTGGGATTTATGGAAACCAATGACACTTATTTAGTACACATTTGCAGTCTTTGGAGTGTAGAAAAAAAGAAGACAATCTTATATGGTTGTTTATATCAAAAAATGCCCACCAAAATATACCAGAAGAGAAAATCCAATGATATATAGTGATATAGATTGCGCATTCATATGTTAATTAGAGGACGAAAAGCGAGGCGCCACTAAAAGGCATTATTACACGCAGGCAACCAGTAAAGCACTTTTGCGAATGGCATTGTCAAGGATGCGCCAAAGTTGGCAAAACAAGTCGTCGAATTCAAATGAAAAAATAAATCAAGCAGTACAAAGAAAAAAAATTAGTTTTGCCCCTACTTTTTTTATTAGTTTTTATTTATAATATTGTATTTTTTATTATTATGTTTATTTACTTGTATTTTGAAAACCCTACAAACCTAGCAAGTTTCTTGCAGTTTCTTTTTGCTGGATGTAATCGGAGTTGCGAATTTTTTGCATTAAATCGTGTTGATACCTATCATTTTTTTTTCCTTTTTCTAACTCATATGCACTAGGATGATATGTACAGCATTACGCTGTATTATACAAGATTTTATAAGTTTATTCACCATTTGATATTGTACAGCCAACGCTGTATTTGTCCAGTAAAATGCAATTATTGTCCAGCAATGTAATACATAATTTACTGAAACAACAAATAAAACAAAAACGTAATACATGACTCTCTCTATCTCTTTGTACATTCCATGACTTTGAAAAACGATCACGACTGCGGCATGTCTTTTTTATGTTTTAAACTTTTGCGATTGATTGTACACATTTTCACCATTTTAATTGTCAAATTTTCTCTACGATTATAAGTTCAGTCACTTTTCAGGGTGTAGTTATTAGTTTTTTGGTTATACCATCTTATTGTCATTGCATTTTTCCTTTCTGATACAAAAGCGCAGGTTAATTGTATACATTTTGAAGGACACTTTTTGCATACAAAGATATTTCTCCTTAGCTCGACACTCCATACACAAGGCAAAATTATAAATGTTTCGGTAATATAATAATATGTTGTATTTTCGCAAGGCTCATTTTTTTCTGTGACAGAATATTATTGTATATAATGAAAAATTTTTGCTACAATCGATAAAAAGGTGAAATGCCTTGTCAGCAAGCAAGGAGGTAATGTGAACTGAATTTTAAGAATGTGGCAGCTAATTTTTTTTTATTATCTTTATTTGAATTACAGAAAGTATCTCTCTAAATATATCTCGACAATAATACATTAGCGTTTTTTTTTTCTATTGTTGCTTAATTTTTCGTGTATTTTGCAATTTGTCTCGACATACTTTTGTCATTAATAATCAAAGATTATTAAGAATATTAACGACAAAATGATGTTTTGTCAAATTGATATCAAAAACACTCAAAATTAGTTGACTATGTATAACGGTTTTGTCTCGGTACGCGACAACTCGGCGATGCAAAGCCGGCGACGGTCAACTCGGCGATGCCAAGTCGGCGATGGCCAACTCGACGATGGTAAACTCGGCGACGATCAACTCGGCGAAAAGGAATACAATTATATAATATGCAATTATTTATTATAATACAATTATTTATTATAATACAATATAATATACAATCTATAAAAAAAATTGATTAGAGAACTTGATTAATAAAATAAAAATATATAAGAGATTTTAAAAGTGGCAATAAAATCAATTAAGGGTTTTAACTACAATTAGGGTTTCTAATACATATTATTAGAAAGCAAATTAAAATATTAAGGGAAAATTTAGAGCTTAAGATTTTTCAATGCAAAATAAAAATAAGATATAATATATTAAAATATTAGGTTATGAAATAAAAAAAATTTAAGTAACATATTATATGCTGAAACGGAATTAAAAAATAGAAACTGAAATAAAAAAAGGTTGATTATAGAATATTGTTATTTATTATAATACACATTACAATTATTTATAATACATATATTTATTATAATACAATATAATATAAAAAAAAACTAATTCATGTTGTAATTATGTGATATCCCTCTGAGATACTCGATCAAATTTTGCCTGTTATAATTGGCCACTTTATTTAAAATCCTCTCGTCGGCTTCCTCATAACGTTTCCTTTTTGATGCGCCATTGCGCCCGGCAATTGCTCGTTCATAGTCTGCATCGTACGAAGACTACCTTTTTTAAATTATCTATGAATGTCCATAACGAAGGATGAGCAATGCCAGAACCAAAAGCCAGTTGCAACTTGCGATGACATGCTTCTGCAAAATTATTTGTCCTATCTCGTCCATTCAATGTTCGAAAATAAACGGACCAAACTACTAATGGAAAATTTCCTCGCACTCTACTTCCATTATTCCTAATTCCGCAATGGCCTCAATCACATCCTCTTCTGGGACAAATGCAAATGATGTTACCATTTTTGCTTGTAGTGCAAATTCGGGATCAGTATTGTACATTCCTAGGAGATTGCAAGAAGATAAATGCTTTCGAAGATTTTTGACCAAGTGGAATAAGCATCCTCTAATTTCGGCTTCTGGGAAAACTTGTCTTACGGCCTGGTGAATTGCCAACTCAAAGTCGACACTGATGCTTTCCGGATTTAATTGCGGCCAAAGAACTTTTATCATGTTAAACACATTGAGATATGTTTCTGCACTTTTATTGGACAGCAAGCAATATAGTATAGGAAAAACTGGACCCTTCTCTTCATGCGTATCTTTTCTTGCCAGAACAACAAATATTTGAGCAAAAAGTGGAGGACACAATAAGAATGTGCCGTCAACAAATAATTCTTTAATGCTTGCACTCCATGTTGCATGGTATTCTCTACCAAATATTAGAATTCAATGTGGATTCACTTGATCTCTTCCGGAATCTGCCAGCAAAAAATTCTCAAATTGAGTAGGGCTGTAATAATATTGCGAGTACACTTCTGGGATGATAATTTTACTAAGAGTTTCTGGATTGGCGGATGCTTTGCACATGGTTACTCTTACTCTTTGAATGTTTCTCCGCATAACACTGGAACTTGGAAGCATTCCTTTAACCGCAGCTGGTACATTCTCCAAAACTCGTCCTCTGATTTGGGCAGGATTCTCCATCGTTGTCGCGGCCAGGTGCTTCACAGTGGTATTCATTTTTTGCAAAACAACATTTGCTGTATTTCCTACCGTACTACATGTGTGTTCATTTCTTATACATTTGAAAGAACCATCCATAATATTGGTCCATATTCCTCCTTTGCATCTTTCATGCTTGTTTTCGCAGCGCCAGAATTGAATGGTGTTGTCCTTGTTCGTTTTATCCTTCGTGTATAGGTAGCCATCCCAGTAGTATTTTTCGTGGCCCCTTTGGCTAAGAACTTTATTTTCCATCTTGAGTCTCAGTAAATAAAAAACTCACACAGACAAAATTACACACAATGTCTTTACTTCTGAGATGAATTCGGACTATTAAGGAAAGTGAATATCACCAGTCTTTTATAGGATGTAGGTACAAGTAAGCAGGTAATTATCAGGTAATCTTATTTTTATTTTGTTTTGAAAAATCTTAAGCCTTTAAGCAGGCAATTATAAGGTAATCTTATTTTTATTTTGCTTTGAAAAATCTTAAGCCCTTAATAATTATTTGCTTTCTAATACTAGGTATTAAAAACCCTAATTGTAGTTAAGACCCTTAATTGATTTTATTGCCACCTTAATTTTGTAATTCCAAACAACTCTGGCCATTAAATTTTAATTTCTTAATCAAGAAGTTTCTTTTTCAGATTCTTAGTTTTAATATTTAATATATTTTTTCCTGTATATGTTGATTTACTTTAGTAATAATAACTTTTTTCCAGTTTCTTATTTAAAATCTCTTATATATTTTTATTTTATTAATCAAATTCTCCAATCAATTTTTTTTTATAGGTTGTATCTTATTTTGTATTATAATAAATAATTGAATAATAAATTATTGTATTCCTTTTCGCCGAGTTGATCGTCGCCGAGTTTACCATCGCCGAGATGACCATCGCCGACTCGGCATCGCCGAGTTGACCGTCGCCGACTTTACATCGCCGAGTTGACCTGCTCCGTTTTGTCTTGTACCTCTAATTGATATTCCAGTTCCCATTTAATGTTTCGGTAATGGCATAGTATGTGAATAGGCGTTTCGTCCTTTTGTTCTTATTTTCTACATAGATAATCGCCAGATATCCTTTAGAGTTTTAGGTGTTTGCTAAGGACGCAGTGTCCCGTAAAGAGTCCTATTATGTTCGTACTAAGATTTGGCAGTTTATTTTTCTGATCTTTGATGGATCCTTTATGAAATATTCATACTGCTTGTCTCCAGGAAGATCCAACCAGAGCTTATGGTGTTCTCTGTTTACCTCTTTCGTTGGAACCCTTTAACATGTGGGTTCTGGTTCAATTAAAATTTTTCTAGATCCTTTCCTAGCTAGGAGGTCTGCTTTTTCGTTTCTCAAAACTTATAGTGTCAATGTCATAATGTTAATGTCCCAGCAGCCATTCAAGAGTGACCTTATTTTGTTCTACCAGCACAGAAAAAAAAAATCACTATTTATTAAAAAAAATTCTTTTTATTTAATAACTAATTTTGTTGCTATAGCCCCTTTAGAACTTTCTATTTTATTAAAATAAAAGTTATTTAAAAAATTTTAATTCAGATTTATTTTTATTAAAATAATGTTATCCTTATTTTATAGAAAATTCCATAAAAGCATGCGAAATAATGTTGTAGATATAAAAGTACATTATTTAAAAGTTAAAAACATTTATGAGCATATCATAGAATATTTTGTGAGAATAATTAAATAGTTTTCTAAATAAAAAGAAAGTATTTTAGAAATTATAAACATTCTCTATAAATGTAAAATAATGTTCTTTTGATAGTATGACATTACAAAAGATATTCTTATTAAAGCTAAGGAAAGTACTTTTAAATTTACAAACGGTATATATATGGAATAAAAAGTTATTTTAATAATATGAAATGACAAAAATTATCTTTTAATGTAAGAGATTGTGATTTGCAAATAATAAGTACTTTTAATATATTTAAAAGAGTGTTTTCTTAATAATAAATATTTTAAAAATACTCATTTAATGATAAGCAGGGTTCTTTTAAATTAAAATACTCTCTTTATAAATTTACAAGAATCTTGTTTTAATGATTTAGAAAACATACAGAGTCAACCAAAAATGTTGTACCTTTGGAAACCTATAAGTTAGCAATCATTTAATAATACCATCAAATTTTTAGTGGAACTAGGATAAAGAAATTCAGAAGAGCACAAAAAAATATATTTATAAAACAAAATGTAATAAAACATAACACAAGGTACCTATTTAATTCGAGTTTAATTCATTTTCTAATATTTTAATTTGTGGTAAAACCTTATCATGCGGTGTTTTAATTTTATAAAAGTAATTTTGAATGAACTGCCACACGGTTTCTGATTGACATGGATATTGCAGGTCAAACAATATAAACAATTTGAAGCATATGTCAACAGCTTTCAGTATACTGAAAAATTTATATTTGACACCGTCCCAATAGGTTAAAATTTCTTTTGGATTCTCTATGGTACCAACAACAATGATGCATGGTTGCATGGGATGGCCCTGCTTTAGGCTTTCTTCTATTTTTGCCAATATGGCAGTTATACTGGGCCCGAAAAGAAAAAAAGAGGTTTGAGAGTCCCGAATTGTATATTTTATGACACATTTTTTTCCTGTGTGGTCCTTAATGATTTTTTTTCCTGTGGGTTTTAGGTATCCATGTAATTGCCATAAAATATATGCAATTCTTCCATCTGCAAAATGTGTTTTATAATAATATTGATATTAAAAAATAAAATAAGTATATCATCTTACCTTCGGATGAAATGGATTCTATATCAAAATTTTCTTTAAATTTATTTATAAGTACTTTTTGTACTTTAATAAAGAAGTCGTCCCACCCAGTTAAAATATTATGTCTGTTTTCCATTGAGAGATTACCATAATCAATTTCCACCTAAAAATATATTTCGCATTGACAGAAGGTATCGTCTATTTACTGTGTTTGCAGCTGTAATGAATAATACTATTACCCATATTTATAACATACCAATCTATAACCGGAAGGATTTGCATATTGCTTCCAGTTTTTTGCTAAGTCAGCATTATCCTTTGCATGCTTGATTTCATTCAAACGTCCTTGAGATGTTTTGGACCAAAGAGTTTCGATTTGATCCCAAGTTAAATCTTCGGTCCTCAATCTTTGGACGATCTCTGTGTAATCTTCTTCTGTTTCTAAAAAAAAAAAAAAAACAAAAATTAATTCCTTTTCTCAACTAGTACAGTAATTATTCAATAACTTTATGTTAAATTTTAAATGACTAATAAAATACATAAAACACATATTGAATGTTAAATTTACAAAATAGTAATGAAGTTCTATACAACTGTGGTCAGATTATTTAATTAATTTTTTTTATAAGCTTTTTTTGCACATATGTAGTAGAAAAACTAATATAATATAATACATTACCAAATAACATAGTAGCCGCTTCTTTCTTTCCATTTTGCTTTTTTTCAACCAATCCACATTTTACTAATTTATGAAGCTCATTTTGGTATTTGGAATATAGTCGACCCTTAGGAGCACGTTTGAATTGTGCAACAAAATAATATTCCTTAATTTCTTTTTTAAATAAATCTACTATTTCATTGGATATCATATTAGCAATACTAACCGACATTTTTTTGTTATTTCTTATGAAATATTGTACAATAATGTCAGTTAAAATTTGTCTATTTCTGCAATTAAGTTGGCCATGAGTATCATAATATTTACGAATCATGTCTCCTTCATGACACTTTAGAATATCCATTATTGTGTAGCTTTTTGATTCATTATCACATCGATCAGACAAATTGGAACATTCCGACGTGTTTGATGAAGCTACAGGTGAAGATACTCTATGTTCTTCTAAAGTACTAGTACAACCCTACAAAAATTTGTCTTATCAATTATATTTCCTTCCTTGGGCTACGACTGATAGAAACGATAGACGCAAAAATAAATTCACTAACCTCAATCTTATGCCATGCTTTAAAATGATATTCAAATCTAGCTTGAATTCCTAGTGGGTAATTGCATACCAGTTTCTGGGCCATAAATGGAGTTACATATTTTAAATTGTCCAAATCTAGTTCTTCTTCTAAAAAATATTGTACATAATTACTTAGAATATATTTAGTTTTACCTATATATCGCAATTAAATATAAAAATATGCTCTAAGAATATATAATTTAACATAGCTTTTTTCTTTAATATACAGTGTGCGAAGAAGTCCAATATCTCTCTTATCATAGAATATATAAGAACATGTTTTAAATAAAAGTGTGTGTGGTTTTCTTTTTGTGCATATTTCTAAAATACTGGAAATATACAGGGTGTCCCGTTACTTTGGGATATTTTAAATTTTGATGTTTTTAAATGGCTCACCCTGTATATCGTATCATTATTGATTTCAGCGTAAAATAATACGTTCCAATACTAAGTTGATGTTCAATTGTGATACATTTTTTTAATTATGCTATGTCATCAATTTATGGCAAAAATGTGAAAAAATACTGAGAAAAAACATTAAACAAACTTTATCAATTAAGTTAAAATATTTAATAAATACAACAAAGATATGGATTAACTCAAACGTCTGAAAGAATCAAAAGTTTAATTTTATGTTTAGGCGATTTTATAAAGGAGCACCAAATTGCTAATTTTTAAACATATAAAACTTTTTTTTTAAATTAAACACCCAGTATATTATTTTACTATTTGTTATAATATAAGCCCCAAAAGTAATAGTTTTATATTAATTAAAAAATTAAAAGTAATAGAGATTTAGAAAATGACTTGCACGCACTAATGGGTATATTATACATACTATTTAAAAATGCACAGCTTTGAACAAATTATTATGAAACAACTTGTTTGGTAATTTAATTGTGATCCTCAATAACAAGTTTTATGCCAAAATTCACTTTCAATTTTTTTTAGTATTTTTTACACAATTAAAAGTTAATTTTTCGATGTAATAGAGTGCCATGGAAACTTAAAGTTGACACATGTTCAATTTAATATCTAGTGTCATGTAAGTTACAATTTTAGTAAAAGCAATGTTATTTTGTAAAAAATTCTGTGAAAAATAACTATTGTTTATAACTTTTTTCATATTTCCAAGGCGAAGGAAAATATCGAGTATTGACTCTTCTAAAAAATCTGTATGACTGTTCAAAAATCCGATCTTTGATTTCTTATTATAACGAAAATATTGGGACGTCTTCATCTTAAATGCGTTACATTGTATATATTCTATATGTAATCTATTTCTGAAAATAATTAAAAAATATATATTATGTACTTACTCATAAATGTGTTGAATAATATTTCTAGTCCCCAAGATTTTAGCAGTTCATAGACAGGTGTCCATTTATTTGGGATACTAACTCCAGAAATGTCTACTAACTGTGAAGACCCTATTGAGGTTGAGGTAGACTCTAATTCAGAGTATGTCTCCAGGTGATCATTTTTGTTTTCTGTAGGCGTATTGCAACCAATCGATTGAGCCAATTCATTATAAAAATCTGAATCCATATTTCTAAAGTAGGTAATAAGTAGTTCCGTTTTCATCAAAATTAGTTAGAAGTTAGGAAGTTGAAGGTGAGAGAAGGAAAAAAAGACAATTGTCAAATAATATCATAAGGCAATTTCAAAAAATCTCAAACTTCATATCTAGGCACAATAAATAAATGTAAGAAAATTTTAAACATTTAAACTATATTCCAGAAAATTTATTTAAGTGGTTCGTAGAAAATGAAATATGTAATCATAACTATGGTAGATTCAAATAAATTAACATTTATTTTTACTTTCCTATCTGTATACAGATATAAGGAAAGTATAGGAATCATGATTTTTTCGATCTCGAGGTTTCGACGGATTTTTACGTTTTGAGGTCCCCTGAATCCGTTTTGACTATTTTCGCGATGATGTCTGTGTGTGTGTGTCTGTGTGTGTGTGTGTGTGTGTGTGTCTGTGTGTGTGTGTCTGTGTGTGTGTGTGTGTGTGTCTGTATAACGCATAACTCATGAACCGATACACAGAAAAACACCAAATTTTAAACTTAAGCTTTATTCCAGCGTCCAATGAGCTGATTAGATTTTGGGCAGAGTCGGAACATCTGGGGGGGGGTACTTTATGGGTGATCATTTTTATATTTTATGGAATATATCTGTTATTTACGTTTGGAGAAGAAAATTCTTTAGATAAAAGTTACTTCTTATATAATTATCTATAATTTTTGGTCTATACAAAATTTTCCTAAAATGGTCCGTATTCGAGAAATTTGACAAAATGTAAAAAAAATATTTTTTTATAAAAATTGTTCAAATAAAAGTTGTTTGTAATATAATTCTCTATAATTTTTATTTTATACATAATTTCTCTAAAATAGACCGTATACGAGATATTTGAGAAAATGTGTAAATTTAGAATTTTGAAGAAAACTCAAAAACGGATAAAGAAAATAACATTAAATTTTAAACTTAAGGTTTATTTCGGCCTGACGTGACATGATTAGATTTTGGAAAAAGTCGGAACATCTAGGGGGGTACTTTATGGGAGGGCGTTTTTATATTTTATAGAATATATCCGTTATTTATGTTTGGAGAAAAAAATTGTTCAAATAAAAGTTACTTCTAATATTATTATCTATAATTTTTGTACTTCACAAAATTTTCCTAAAATGGTCCGTATTCGAGAAATTTGACAAAATGTAAAAAAAATATTTTTTTATAAAAATTGTTTAAATAAAAGTTGTTTGTAATATAATTCTCTAAATTTTTATTTTATACATAATTTCTCTAAAATGGACCGTATTCGAGATATTTGAGAAAATGTTTAAATTTAGAATTTTGAAGAAAACTCAAAAACGGATAAAGAAAAAAACATTAAATTTTAAACTTAAGGTTTATTTCGGCCTGAAGTGAAATGATTAGATTTTGGACAAAGTCGGAACATCTAGGGGGGTACTTTATGGGAGGCCGTTTTTATATTTTATGGAATATATCTGTTATTTATGTTTAGAGAAGAAAATTGTTCAAATAAAAGTTACTTCTAATATTATTATCTATAATTTTTGTTTTATGTTAAAATTTCCTGAAATGGTCCGTATCCGAGAAATTTGACAAAATGTGCAAAATTCTGATTTTTATGAAAATTGTTGAACTAAAAGTTGTTTGCGATATCGATCTCTATAATTTTTGTTTATACATGATTTTTCTAAAATGGACCGTAATGGAAAAGTGCTAAATTAAAATTTTTCAGTATAAAAACTAGATAGGAAAGTCATGTGTTGGACACATCAGATTTTTTAAAATTACTGTCCACCCAAAACGGTTGAAGTTTAAACATTTTTTATCCTGGTATTTCTATGAAAGTTCTTATATATTCAGCCAAATTTACAATTTTCCAGAATAAACAATCAAATTTAAAAAATATTCTACAATAATTAATATAAACATTAAATGAGTGCATTTCATTTATAAATTGAACTTAATTTACGAGTATATAGTTATATTAAAAATGCAATTATTAGAATAGATGTAAGTACTCTTTTGGTCTAACTAATGTAGTACCGTTAGGATTTCGACAAATATTAATAGGGTAACTAGAAAAACAGTCAATTTTTTTAAATTGTATGTCAAAAAAGTCACAATTTTCTTTATTTACTTCATAAGCATCATAATGAGACATATATCCAATTACTGTAACCTGTTTACAAACCAAATAAATAGTTTCATTTGACGACTTTCCGATAAAAAATTCTAAAATTTCATATAGCTGAAATGTATCGTCTTCAAATGTAGTCAAATAATAACCTTGCTTATAAATAGTACCCTTGTAGCTTATTATTCGATAGCATTCAAAGTCACCAATATCTGTTATTGAAATTGAGTTTACGTTTGAAATATACTTACTCTCAATTTTGTGTTTTTTTTCAACTTCCAGTGGTGATTCAGAATTATTGTTGAGAAGAAAATGAGCAAATTTAAATTGATATTTTTTAGTTAAACTGTGACAAATATTTTTCCTAGACGTAATTGCGTGAGCATATAGCTTGAATTCTCTGTGTTTCGCTTCAAATCTAAAACACCAGTAATTTCGTGGAGGGCCACTTTTTTTAATTACAGTGGGATAGTGTAAAAGAAAGTGAAATTTTGGTTTAAGAGTATCATTAAACAGACGTATATAATTTTGATTATGTTCCTCAATAAGTACTGCAAGCAGTGAAATTTCGGACTTTGATATTTCCTTAGATAGGAGAATATCAATAATTTTTAACAGACACAAAAAAAAATTCCAAACTTCATCATCTTTAGGTATTAAATCTCCAATTATAAATGAGAAAAAGTGAACAAATGTCATCATTTGCCTAGCACTCATTTTTAGGCGTCTCTTTGTAAGATGCTCCATTGTAATTGGAGGAGACATATTTCCTATTTCAATAGGCCCATAATTACACGTGTTTTTTCTTATATTGAGAGTATCCAAAGTAAATAATTTTAGATCTGTTATATAATAAATAATTATCTGGCAAATATCATAGTGACAAACACCTTCAAATATATCATGCATGATATCAACAGCAAAGTTATCTGTAACATGGAATGAAGGTATATCATTAAAGGGTGAATACTGAACAATTCCAGTTGTTTTTTCGTCATTTTTTTCAGTATCCTGCTTATAATTTTCTTTCGTTCTCAAACTTGCTATATTTTCGCTCGTTAGAGATTGACAACTTGATTTTGCTTCTTTACAAAAGCGGCAATAAAAATTGGAATTAAATGATTTAGAAAAGTCTAAAACATAATTTTGCCCTAAATTATCCCCTAAAATTAGAGCAAGGGAAAATTTTACAATCCGTTTGCATCCTTCGATCTGAAATTCTATACCATTTTTTTCTAAATCGCTAATTTCCTGAATAAGAGTTTTAAAAGTTGCACTGTTTCCAAAAGTTTTCATGTCTTTGGCTTTCACAAATCCTGCTAGAAAAATATTTTGAAGTTTGGAACAGTTTTCGAAATTAGGAAACGAGAAATATATAGCTGTTACAGAATACAAAGAAGCATTGGCGCCTAGAGGATTATTAATTTCCATGTCATCTAAATATATAAAAAAAGGAATTACCTGATTTTTATTAAACATTTGTATTTTTTGTTGCCACAATTCACCTTCAACAAATTTAGTGAGTCGATTATTAATAACATTTTGGCCTAAATCCATTAAATTTTTTTCAAGATTATTATTTTTTTGCATAATTTTTCTAAATTGGAATTTCAGAGAAAATAGCGTGCCCGCAATTTCAATTTCTTGAAAACTAACCTCGCCGTCTACATAAGTTTCCACGATATCTTTGTGAATTTGAAAGTGTTTGAGATTACTCAAATAATCTTTATTAATAAGCCACTGTTCTAAGCGATATTCTGTAGAACAAAATTTAAAAAGTTCAGCAAACTGTTTAAAAATAGGAAACAATTCTAGTTTTAATTCCTGATTTTCAATTCTACTTTCTAAAATTTGTTTCAAATTATTAATTAGAGGTTCTATAATATTATTATCTATATTACTTAAAATTTTCTGTACATCTTTTCTAGAAAAATTGTTCTTGTTATGTAAATCTAATGAAAACTGTATGCAACATTTTTGAAATTCGACAATTGTCTTTTGAGAGTCAATTTTTGTTTTATCAGTGTTTATGCAAGGGGAATTCGGAAAAAATTCAGTCGAAGATAAATTGAAAATCTCAAGAGGTTTGCATTTTGTACTTTTATTCGTGGAGGTACTAGCAAACTCGTGTTTATTAATTGTTGCAGAAACTGTATCTGCAGCTTCTTGGATGTTTGTTGAGCTATTCAATAAACTATTCTGTTCATGTTTATTAAGAAAATGCCTTTTGAAACTTTTCAAATTTTTAAATTTCTGACTACATAATAAGTCGCAACATTCGAATGTACTTTCGTTAGTTAAGCCATGCCACAACTTTTGATGCTTTATTAGTACATTAAAATGGAAAAAAATCTTCTTACATATGAAACATTTCATTTTGTACGTGCCTATAAAAAGGTTGGTATATAAATATTAATATTATTATATACCTACATATTGTTTACTACAGAACGTTAAATATTACGTTAGGGCCGTATAGCAGGGACAGAAGTTGGAGATACTTTTCGCAGTTCTTCCACTCCATACACAGAAATTGACAGTTTTGCGGCGGTGCTGACCGAAGTGGGTGCGATACATTGGCGTACAAAATTATTTTATATATGTTAAAAATAGTTTCAGGTAAATAGTTTAATAAAATGTGAGTAGCTGGTGAAATTTTGTAGAATTATAATTTGGGATATTATAATACATGTTTAATAATTATTTTAAATCCATAAATACATGCGATTGTCCGATCGCGCCGGTAACAATTTAAAATTACTTATTCTATGAAATACAACTGACATAAACAATGCCGCGAAATTCTCGAAGTCGTTCGACGTGATTTGATGTTTACTCCTTTCTCAAAAGCCTTTCCAACTTGTGCCCCTGCTATAGGTATCTGATAATCGTGTAATATTTAAAAATAATAAAAATCTATACACCCATAAGATAAACCTGCAGTTTACGTCGTGGCGGATTTCACATGCTCCGGCACTATGTTCACTCGAATAACGAAGTATCATTTCGAAGGCAAGGAAAATGTTTGGAAATTAATAAAAATATCCTACAATTTTGGAATATTTTGACGTAATGTTTTCGTAAAATAGAGACTTTCCCCGCTCTCAAAATTCTAAAATAATATTAATGATGCAAGTTTGCTGGCGCATGCGCAACACGCAGCGACGCAAAGAACAGGATTAAACATAAAATGATAATTATCTATACATATAATTGTTAATACCACTAATTTAAAAATGTATTTGTACTTACTTTATAAACTTTACAAAATCTTCCCAATCGTCCATAAAGATACTACAAAGTCACACCGTTTTAACTAGGCCAGAACTAGTAACACACTGAACCGAAAATGCGCGAAAATGCAGAAAGCCGGTAAGAGAGTACAGTTGGTGCATAAGAAAATAAAGACGTTTTCAGAAACTGCAATCTAAAAGCGCCATAAATAAATAGAGACATAGGTAGGTAATTCGTATGTGAGATAAACAAATAACTTTTATTTAAAATTCGTTAACATAAAAAGAACATTTTTTACAACTGAAAACTAAAAGAGATTCTCTAATAATAATAGGATTTAATTTATGTATTTAATAGTATAACAAAATGTTTAAAACATAACTATTGATAAAATTTTCTCTATCTTTAATAGAATTAGGTAAGGATATTTTGATAAAATTTTACATAAATAAAACAGAAATTTATTTTACAGAGATGTTAATGAATCTATTTAAAATATTATGTATTATTAAAGGCAAGTTTATTAATTAATAAAGAGCATGTTTAAAGAATTTTAAAAAAAATATTATTCTATAATAATGTAATATTTTTTTAAATTCTTTCATTCAAAAATTACTATTATTTTAATTTAAAATAAACTATCTTATATTAATAAAAAAATACCTTAATTTGCCAAAAGAACCTAGTTTATTAATATTAGTGAATTATTTCTTTCTGTGAGGGCATGAAGAGTTTGTTGGTAGTCTAATATTTGCAGTGCTGGCTGTCTGTCATAATAAAGACACTTTTAGGTATGTAATAAAGTCATATCATGATTTGGATACAGCCATTTATTGTTTTTACTTCATCCTAGAAAAGTAATATTAAGTTTTTAAAAAATAACTAACTTTACGAATTTATTTAACTAAAAATTAAAGGATATCACACAGGATCTAAAACAGTCGACGTGGGAGTGCTTCGCGGTTCCTAATCGTATAAAAAAATAGTCTAAAACATACAAAAAATGGTTTTAATAATAATTAAACTTCTCTAAAAACATCGTAAGTAATTTAAATTTATTTTATCTAACACAGAAATACACGGTCCTCTTGGCTTCTCATTCAAATATCCTCATTTCCATACAAATTGTTGGACGCACCGTCCAATTCTGAAATGCATACGCCGGCTTCCACCGTTTTGGACATTTCGCGATATTTTGACAATAAATAGCCATTTGCATTATTGCATGGCGTCCATAGCAAGTGCTAAAGCGAAAAATAAAAACGATTTAAAATCTAGCGTCCAACAGCACGGCGTATAGGTTTTGTTTAATGGGATTTTTCATCGTGTGTATGCTTTTAGATAAAAAATAAATACGTGATTTGAAATAACGATTATAGTGGCCAGTTTAATAGCGTGCCGCAGCATTTAATTAGGCAGTACGACGGTATTTGAACAGGAAACCATGTTACGGGGTTTTCTGAATGGATTTATGGAAAATCGATACAATTGAGAAGTAAACACAATGAAATTTATTACAGAATGTTAACATAGTTATTTTTGATGTTATATTGCAAAATACTATTTTGTTTTATTTGAGAATTACAGTTTTTTGCGAGCGACAGCGAGTAAAAAACTCGTTGAAAAATGCCAAAGAAATTTGCAATCGAGTCTCACAATGTGCAGAGAAAATTTTGACATTTACAATTATTTTATTTGATATGTACATTTGCAGCACATATCGTCAGTGTAAATAGCAAAATGCGTAAATCCCCTATTTTTAAAATGGCAGATTTACCCTCTGAAAAATGCTTATTTTATTATTCATCCAAATTATAATAATTCTTATAAAAACAAATTCCGTTTACATAAGTTCAAGGGTTCTAATTTAAAATAGTTTTTGGTTCTCCTGTAAAATTTTCTTAAATGGAGTTACGCACTTTGCCATTTACACTGACGATATTTTAATATCAAATTCTTTGGGGTACGTTAATAACGATAGCAACGCAATAAACAAGATTTAGTAAATTATCATCACTTCTGTTATGGGAACGAATTTTTATAAATTTTGATTTAGTGGCAGTTTATTTTAATAATTTCGGTAAATTTGATCTCCGACGGTCTCACTGGTAATTTTATAATGTAACACGAACTCAGATTGTATTAATCTCCAAAATCAGCTAAATAGTAATAAATTAAATTTGAATATCATTAAATGCAAGTTTGTTAGTTTTACAATACAAATACAAGTTATATCTTCATTCTAGTTTTTACATCGGTATTGTCACTACTGCCTTTTTTTATGAATTAAAAAAACTTATTAAAAACAATAAAACAACTTTATTTCAGACATAAATATAAAAAAGGATCTTGCCAAAATATACCCTTTGGATTGCACGTCACACCTACTTTCAGAGTTATCTGCATAACAGAATGACAACTCTTTTAGGACAGGTATAAGCAACAATTTTATACATGCCTTTACAATGTTAAATTAAGCAAGCCTTATTCCCTATATATGCATCTGTCTATGCTAACAAAACCTTACCTAAGAAATTTATCACATAACATTCTTATTACAAATAACTTGGTACACCACACATTTCCTCACCATCTTAAATGTTCAAATTATTCTCAAAAATTTCAAAAAACTACAAAGAAGCGATATTTAAATTAAGCTGTCACTTGACGCCGTCACCAAAATGTGTTAGGTTGCCAAACTTAAAGGTTGAGAACCAGAATGTTTAATTTCCACATACGATACACGGGTAAAAGACGATAAATTCAAATCTTAAGTGATTGTAATTAATAACAAACTCATAACTGATGCTTTTAGTTCCTTATTTTTCTTTTTTTAATAGATTATATTAAAGGGAATAGTATAATAAAGACTTTGCAAGAATGGAACATAGATGGAAACATGCTAGCCTTTATTCACAATTTTCTAAATAATAGAACTTTCCAAGTTAGAGTAAATGGCGCTATTTCTGACCTCACACCACAAGGATCAGTAATCAGTCCAACTCTATTTTTGATAGGTATCAACAACATAACCAAAACATATAAAAGCCAATAAAAGTCAGACTGTATGCATATGATCTGGTCATGTAAATAAAAAGTAAAAATCTAACAACAGTGCAATCAATATTACAAGCACACATACTAGAAAAATAGTCCAGTGACTTCTGTTTCCATTTCTCTGCAGACAAAACGAAATGTGTAATTTTCTTTAAAAAAGATATAGATCAGAAACCAATTCTTGAACTTAATGGTAGCCCTCTTGATTATGCATCCTAAATCAAATTCCTGGGGATGATTTTCGACACGCAATTAAATTGACAAGAACATATTAAAGAGCTCATTGGTAGATGTCAGAATGGATTAAATCTATTAAAAGTTCTTGCTAACAGAGAATGGAGTTCTGATCAAGAGACTTTACTGCAATGATACAAACACATTAGATCGAAGATCGATTATGGGTCCATCGCCTACGTCTCCACTAAAAAACATATAATGAAGTATTTATTTACCATAGCCAATCAAGCATTACGAATAACTTGTGGAGCTTATAGAACATCCCCCATCGAAAGCTTACAAGTAGAACTAGAAGAGTCATCACTTGCTAAAAGAAGACAATACCTAACTTTATCGTATGCGAGTACTATAATGACCAATCAACAACATCCAGACTATAATAATACAGTTGCACATAGATGTCAAAAACCTATGAATCAAGGAAAAGAGTTGACTATCCTTTTTATTACCGAGTTTCTTAATATCTCATACAACTAGATATACAGCTCCCTCTCATTTTTCAATCAAATATTGATATACCACCACCATGGCTGATCAAAGCTTTGATCATTGATACAAGTTTAACAATTTTTAATAAATCAGGAACACCAACACCCCTAATTTACCAAAACTTTCTATATATTCTAACTTTCACAAAATATACACTGATGCTTCCAAAACCCCAAATGGAGTTGGAGCTGCTGTTATCACTTCTCATAAGCCACCTTTAAGATACAGATTACCCGTCTTAAGCTCTGTATACACAGGAGAAATATTTGCCATCTTACAAGCTTTGAATGAAATACAAGCATCACACCTACAAAAACCTGTAATAATATCAGACCCCTTAAGTGCCCTAAATACATTAAAAAACATTTATACCAATAACCCTATTATGCACTACAAATTAAGATCCAACTACAAGAGCTATAAAACAACTGCAATGTCAGATTCCTATGGGTATCTACTGTAACTTGACAAACCGGGCACTAACCTAGTTTTCCAAACACCCTTAACCTTGGCCTAAATTTTGTCTAGTAGATCCCCACGAAGTGATGTAAAAAACTCCGGAATTACGTTTAGAGTTCAATGTAGCTGTAATGGACAAGGAACAAAGTAAACACAGAGATTAATTTTGAATTGAAAAATGAACAATAATATCAACCTAAAATTTTTGGAAAAAATCAAGCTCAATAAGGGGATGAAGCCTATTGATTCTGAAAAAAAATTTGATTAAAAATGGGAGTTAAAGGATGGGGGAGTTTGTTAAACTGTGAAGAGTATAATTTAGAATACCACGCATTATCTTCATTCTAGTTTGTATCTGGGTAATGTTATGTATTGTGATGGGACTAATCTTATAAAATAAATATTTTAGTTCATTTGGTTCAATTGTTCAATTCATTGTTTCAATTACATGAATAATAAACTAAATTCAAAGCCAACCCTGGTAAATGTTTATCGCATTTTCAAATATACAAAACAAGCTTCCGCTTGGTAATAAGAAGACACCTGCAAACAGTTGAAAACCTAGGCGAGATATAGCTTTCTCACTTTGTGGAAAAATTCCGTTTAACTAAACATATATTCCGATTCGCTCCCACTCAGAGTTCCATTTTACTTGCACTCGCATAAGCCCGTTTAAAATAATTTGTTAAATAAATGCAAACGCTTGCTCAACAGTTTTGTAATACATCGCTATATCTCTCTCCACGCCAAACATAGTCAAACCAATAGTTTCAAGCAATCGCAGAATACTATCAAGGACACACTCTAAGATTTGACGCGACGAGACATTTTTTTTTTCAACAGAGAACTATTCAAACCTCCAAGCAAGCAAGAACAAAATCAATCTCCGCGCGGAACGGTTGCAATTGTATCATTAAAACAAATCATATAAGAAGATATTTTAAAACAGCATGTTCTGAATTTATTTTTATGTACAAGTATCACTTAATTGTTATGTAGTTATTGAATACAAAATTTATGTACTTAAAATAAACTAGTTATCGGAAGTAATCACTTTAATTTCTGTATTCCACAACAATCAATCATATCAGCAAGATTTTCTACAAGAATCTTTTTTTATACATATACAGTCCATAACTTCACCCTGAAATACGGAAGGAACCATTAAGCAGGTAGAGATAATTTAAGAGCGATATCCATGGTTAGAAACAGGCTTAAAACGACTTCAAGGTTCTCTTTCTCAATTTTAAATATTTTTTTATAAAATTTGGTATACCTATTAAGCAAATGATAGAGAACTCCGCTGTAGAGCCCGAATTCAGAAAAACTAATTTTTTAATTATTTCTATACAAATTATGAAAATTATTGCAAAAAGGAGTCTTTACCGGGAATTGTTATATAAAAATCAGCTAATTCTTTCCAATACACTTTTTTGTCCAAAGCGTATATTTTTTGAAAACCTTGAATTAGGAAATCTGAGAAAATCTGTCAAGATTCCAATCCATATTAATTGATTTGGCAACAAGGCGACGGACGTTGGCGGTGCATGCAGTACCGGAAAATAAAATAATAAAAAACTTTATTCTTTTTAGTTCAAGTGTAGGTGTTTTTGTTTCGTATTTAGTCAATGTGTTTATATGAACTTTTATGTGTAAGCTGAGTTATAATAATTTGTGATAAAAATGGGAAAACTTTCGGGAATGCCGAAAATTATATTTCCGTTTCGACGGAAATCTATAAAATATCGTGCTAGATTACTTAGAAAAAGACAAACATTAGCACCCCTTCTAAGCATTAAAGTTAAAATATATGGGAAATTAATATACTAAGTATTGAATAAAAAAAAAAAACCTTTAGCTTTTAAGCAATATTTACAAATTTAAAGCGGATATCCAATAAATGTGGTTTATTTGTGGATTCTGAATATGGTTTTTAGGTTCCGACGGTTTATTAGGAACAGACAGTATTATCGAAATTAAATATCCTGCCACTGCTTCAAAACTGACTCCGAAAAAAGCAATGGTTGACAACATAATAAAATTTGCAATTATTAATGATAATGCGAAAATGCAATAATTGTTCAGGGGCAACTTAACGTAACTAAACGAAATATATTTTTTTTTATTTATTTTAATACCTTTAAGTATGTTAGTAGAAAAAATAAAAAAGATGATAGATTTTGGTGTATATGGAAAACAAACTAAAGCAATTTTATTTAGATTGTATACTACCCGAGATCTTAGATCCACGTTTCACTAGAGGTTTAGATATGAGTAGAAATCCGAGTAGAAATCCGACCAATAGTCAATAAAAATGATTATTTTTATTCCTTCTTTTACTAATAATAAATCATTTTACTCAATGTTATTTTTAAATATTTTTAGTACTAGAAAACAATTTTTTCTACACCCAAATGGATAGCGTATCTACGTGCAGACTACAAAACGAAAAAATATGCTATTGCGTAAAATGAGTTATACTTGTGTAGAATAGATAAATAACAGCATTTCTAGTTTTATTTGATCTATATTTAGAAATAAATAATTATAAATTTTAATTAAACTATATGAAATCAATTTAATTTATATTCACTCATGTTACACAAACTACTATTTTCTACATCCACATGGATATGCTTTTTTCTATACCCACATGAATATTAGCTAATCTACGCACATACTACAAAACAAAAAAGTATTCCATTGCGTTCAACTGAACGAATATATTTCATATTCATTCTACCTAGTAAGAACACTGCAAAACAGTTAAATCCACCAATCAGATTATATATTGGTCACCCGGCTACTATTATTTTTTAAATTTTATGTAGTCAAACTAACTGTCAGTATATTTTTGAATTATTGAGATTAAATATACGTAAAAATGAATATTTCTTATGTATAATCGATAAGTAATAGAATTTCTATTTTTGTTTCGTCCAAATTTATAAACAAATCTTAAATTTTAATCAAACCATATAAAACTAATTTAATTACAAGTATTAGAACTATAATGGCAAGTGTGGCGACGGCACGGAGTTTGTCTCCAAGCGAGAGACCCGAGTTCCAATCATGGCTGGGGACTAATTAAATTAAATCTTTTTGTATGTTTATTTTATTTTATAAATTATTAAAAGTCATACATTATTTTAAAATTATTTATTTTGTCTTAATAAATTACTTTTTTAAATTTGTAGAATTTCGTTAGGGTGTCGTAGAAAAAATATACTGTACAACTCGAGTGGATTGTCTGTATCGCACTCAGACGATTAAGCACTCCGTCTACGGCGTCGTTCTGAAACTTCGTCTTCGTGCGATATGGCCATCATATCCAATTTTGTTGCACAAACTACTATTCACGCACAGACTACAAAACGAAAAAATATACTATTGCGTTCAACTCAACGAATATATTTCATATCCATTCTGCAAAAACACTGCAAAAAAATGAAATCCACCAATCACAGTTTATATATTGGACACCCAACAACTATTATTTTTAAAATTTTAAATAAGTGACAATTCTGTCAAACTAATTGTCAGTATATTTTTTAGGAATTGAGATTAAATATACATTAAAATGAGTTATTCTGGCGTAGGATTCATAAATAATTTTAATTTAGACCACAATTTAAAAAATCCTAAATTTGAATTAAACTACCTATATGAAACTAATTTAATTACTACTTTTAGAACTAAAATTTTAAATGTGGAGGTGAAAATGATGATACGGCATCTGTCTTTCACGCGAGAGGTCCGAGTTCAAATCTGGGCTGGGGACTAATTAAATGAAATATTTTTTCATGTTTATTTTATTTCACAAATTAGTAAAGTCATAAATTATTTTAAAATTAATTATTTTGTCTTTTCCTAAAATAATACTTTAAATTTGTAGATTTTCGTTAGTGGGTCGTAGAAAAAAACATACTGTACAACTCCAGTGGATTGTCCACTGTTGTTGCACAAACTAGTATCAAATGGGTTATTATTTAAAAAAAGTATTTTTATACATAAGTACGAACGATTTTTGCAAATTGTTATCAAAGTTATTTTGTTAAAAAAAGTTCCTATAAAAGTAGGTCGAAATATGCTTCGTTTCCGAGATACAGAATGTTTAAATTTTAATTTATTAAATTTTATTAATTATTTTTAATAGTTTTAAAGATATTTACTCTAAATTTGCAAAAAAACTTTGAAGGGGGAAATGTGTATTTTTTGGGGTGTTCCAAATATTTCTACTTGTACCAGTGGCGTTTGTGCGAGAATGCCACTTTTTTAATAAAAAAGTACTGCGCCACTGACTTTTTCGATCTATGTTTTTTTATAAAATAACTTCGGCAAACATTCCCTAAAATCATTCACACTTACCAACAAACACCCTGTATATCAGAAAATGTAGAAATAGGTACATATGTATATTTAAAAATATATTTCGTAAATAAATAAATTAGTTATAAAAATTTTTTTTCGAAAATGTTACACCAGGTTATAGCTTTAAAAGATATTTTAAACGAGAAAACAAAACAGAAATACTCTTTGTTAGACCGGACCTGCGATTTATCGGCATTTTTAATATTTTAAATCATCTATAGTTTATAAGTAATAAATTGAAGGGAGCGTAAGCCTGGGAATAGAGCAACGTTGCCAAAGTGGGTTCAGATGCACTGAAAGTTGTCAGTGTGTTCTAAATCTGAATTTGCTGTTAGGTGTTGCATGGATATCGCTCTTAAGAAAAAATAGCGCCGACCTTCTACAATGCATATAAATAAGAGAGGAAAATATTTCTATTGTATGAAATCCTCCTTTGGCAACAATGTTGCAGTAAATACACTAGCACATAGATCAATTTAAACTATGATTTCTTTGGTTTTAAGTAGGTGTAGGTTTAAATAGCAAAATATTTTTAAAAATTATTCAGTTTTTACATTTTTGTTACATTTTGCTCAAATACGTTTTTTTACCATAGTGGCTATTAAATTAAATCCTAATACTTTTTATTTCAAAACGTTGAATCTCACTAAGATAAATGTTATTTAACCCTTTTAATCTACGATTTATGACCAGTATTAACTTTAAATCCAACTTTTTAATTTAGGTTTCTCTGTCGACATCAATTATCTGGTTTAGGCCCGAATTATTAATGTCCTGGTAAAGTGACAGTTAAGGTTATCCTCATAGATAAAATAATACTAATGTATCTATGGTTATCCTCCTGTTACAACAAAAATCGCAATTTTGAATGTCCTGTTACGATTTATCTTTAGGATAACCATCCTGTAACTGTCAGATATTAAACAGCAACTATTTTCGTTTGTTAAGCTTTAAACAACGACTAACAGGAATAACTACAGTATAAAGTGACAGTTGTCATTGTCAAAAATAAAAAAAATGGATGTAATATTTGAAATTGATATTTTTCAATCATATTCTGAAGACGATATAGAGGATATTGAAGATTTTCAAAATATAATCGTAAGAAGACCTAGAAATGTAGGTTAGAATTGTGTTGATAACGCGTAATTAGATTAAAATTTATGCTGCCGATTACTAACATTAATTTTACCAGGACATTAATAATTCGGCCCTTAGGTATATAGTTCACTTTTATTACAGTCTTTTTTTTAATTTCCTGATGGTATTTAAAATCTAACAAATTTTATGATTTGCTATAATTATTCAATGATTACTTAATTTTCAGAGGATCCGCGAGACACACTCACTCAAGATCTGAAGAATCTTTCTCTAGAAAGTCTTCTTTGTTTTTAAAAATCGATCAAATTATAAAATCGATCAAACATTATGTACTTCATTTTCGTTTCCGGTTTCTTAAAGCTCTTCTTCTGACTCTACCATTGTTATAAAGCAAAGTTTATTCATATCAAGCTCCCCAATATATCCTTTAAATACACTACCAACTCGGCGTTAGTGTCAATCAAACATTCAAATAGCTGAAATTTTTTGAATTCCTAGCAGTCCCGTCGCATTCTATGCTCTATTTTGTAAATACTGAATCTGATAATCTTTGTGAGGTTTAATTTTATAATTGCTGAGTTTGTGACGTAAAACGAGTAACGTATGCAAATGCGAACAGACTTGTCATCGCAAATTAAACCCCGGGCGCGCTTAATCCCCAATATTAATTCGGTTTATAATAATCATTTTAATTAATTCAAATGGCATTCATGCATTCATTTTATATTCATGACGGAACATAGTCTACAGGATCTAGCAGAAATTGGGCATTAGTATATCAAACAACAATTGTTAGGCTTGGATCTAACGGGAACTTTGATGTGCTAAAACTCTAATTATTAATTCAAAATTGCTATCCATGATACTCGTACGTTGGCAAGATGGATCCAAGAAGTGATTATCAGATTATTCAGGGAAATAACACCCAAATGAATAATTATTGCACTGTATTAAATCCCCATGCTTCTTCTTGATTAGTAATTGATAGTCAAACACAATAAATTTCATTCTAATGATAATCCTAGCTGGTGATTTGACTGGTTAGTTTAAACAAGCAGAGTTTATAATAAGAATAATATAATTAGTTGTTTAATGTACTGACAAAGACAAATAACAAAAGAACATTATTTATTCTAGAAAGTTGCTAAGAAAATTAAATAGCTAGTACATCAAAACTCACCAATTAGAAATGCAGACCGAATCTGGGCACGTCATCTCTCCCAAAAATCCTGTATTTGCATAGTATTTAAAAATTATTTTTAAACCAAATGAGGAAGAAGAAAATTATAACTGGATCGAACCAATTACAGAAAATTTCATCAAAAGATCTACTTATATAAAGAAAAAAATATCTCATGATATAAAAAGTAACAATAATCCGAAAACAGCTCTTGGTTTTGACATAATAGGTGATATTTTAAAACAACTTTCAAATACGCGAATTGTAAAAAAAACTCATCTAAATAATGCGGTGTTGGTATATACCTTTCCAGTAAAAGTCGTGATGATTTCAAAACCACAAAAGTCACCTAACGAAGTTAAATCTTACAGTACATTTTTTTTACTGTCTTTAATATGAAAACTATATGAAAAATGACTTTCTAAACGATTGAATTCAATGACAGAGGAGAATAACTTAATTCCTTCTCATCAATTCGGCTTTACAGAAAACAATTCTAAAAAAGACCAAGTTTGTTTTACCATCTTCCTGGACGTCGTGGAAGCTTTTGATAAAGTATGGCATCAAGGCATCAAGTCGCCCCGGAGCGCCACGGCAAATAATAATAATAGCCGTCCCTTTCCCCGGACAATCTCAGCTTTTGGGGTTAAAATTCACTCGTAAGGGGGTGAATTAGGGAGAGTATTATTATTAATATTATTATAAGGATTATTATACGAGTTGAAAACACTATTGCCAAGACAATATTCAGCCCTATTAAAATGATATTTAGTAGACATATATTTCAGAATTAAATAGGAAGAAAAGAATTTAAAGTAGGAGTTCCATGAGGTAGAGTACTGGTCTACCTATTATACAGCATTGGCATACCTAACATTTATAATTTCGAAACGATATTATAATACTAGTTATAGAAACATAACGCGAACAATCTACTAAATAAATTCAAACATGTATTAACCAGATCCAAGTCAGGATTAAATTCATTTACGTTAGTTTTACGAAGAAAGAGAAATAGAATATTCCAATCAGAATCAATAACACTGTTAAAAATATAGCTAAATACAAGGTTGTGTCTCTAGATTCTAGATGCTAGGCTCCGAGTACATGTCAAAAAGAAACTAGAACAAATTAACATTAAATTCACTAAAATGTACTGACTATGACATTTAATCTTGGGGATAGGCCAGCAAAAGCAACATCAAAGTTATTCAACAATAACAGAACAAGATAGTGTAACAACCGGGAACTCCAAAGACCACCACTTGTCACTAAATGTCACCAATGTAACAACCAGTTAGTTTAAGGACCATTTTTACTTAAGTCCTTAACTACTTGTTGTCAATATACTATTAAGGGATAAAGGCAGCACCGTCACTAGCCCTAGGGTCCTGGAGTCCTGAAGGAACATCCATTCGCCAGTGGCAAAAGAAAATAATAAAAAAAATAATAAAACACAAAAAACATCCCTTAATAGCAAAGTCGAGCGGTTCTTGGCAACTAGTTTTAGACTCTTTTAGTCCTAAGGGAATAGAAACGCCGAGGCTTCTCAAATGCTCGGAGTATTTTGCTGGGTTGGAAAGGGAGGAGAGATTAATAATAAGTATTAAAACATTAACAAATTTATATTAACAATAAATATAAAATTTGACAAATAGTCTTAAGAAAAAAATGAATGAAATTCCATTTAGGGAATAAAGCACTATAACTACATAGTAATATAAAGATATGCATAAGATAAATATAATTCGGAAAGAAAATGTAAAATTGGCATTTATATGTAAATCAATCATTATTAAACAAAACACTTTAAAATTAAGTTAAAATATTTACCCATAATTCACATCGTACACAAAAATTTACTCTATACATTACTTAACAATACAAAACGAGAGCTTTCGCCCTTGGGGCGAAAGTTCTGGACCTTAGTCCGAACTCGACTGAGAGTTTACCCAAGTGATCCTTTCTTTCTGTCTCCTCTCTGTATAAACCAAAATTTACGTGATGGTTGGTTGTACTTAAAAATGTCACGCTCAATGTAGATTAATAACCTGAAGGTTTGTTTCATTTTCATGCGTGTATTTTTAATTATTTAATTTAAAAATTAAATTCTTATTTAGAATGTTTGGTAAATTTTTTCAAATATTAATAATAATGCCAATTATTACATTAGTAAGGAAAATCATAGAAACACCCCTGTACTGCCGCAACTTTGATCTTCACTAATACCTATAAATGAGTATATCAAAGAAACTATCACCAGAAATCATGAACCAATACTTTTTAAACACGTGAATGTTAAGGGACTCCAGCTACTAGATAACACAATAGTGGCGGCTTGTCCACAGCCCCCCGTACAAGAGGAAACCGATTTATATAAACATAGAAAGAAAATGCATTATCTTCGGTTGGGAAGAACACTATCCTATGTTCATTTACACTATCGTATGTCCATTTTTTTGAAAAATAACTTATTGACATATATTATCAAGTCCTATTTAATTCTAGCTCGTCCAATACTATCCATGTCCTAAGAAGCCGTATGGGGAACAAACATCGCCTAGAATTGTCTTCGTTATTCGTTCCGTGCGTGACAGCGCCAATTCATTTATGACTTAATGGACTATTTTTACGTATACTGACAATACAATTTTTAATAGAATTCATAATTAAAAAGTAAATATGTTAGTTTTAATAAAAATATATGGATTTGTAAAACAAAAGAAACATTAATTTTTTATTATATATTTTTAATGCTTAAACTTAAAAAATCTGAGTATAATCAATAAAAATCAATAATAAAATATAGGCAGGCAACAGTATTTACGGGAAAATATATAAAAAGTTGCCAATAAGTTGTCTTTAAATAATTTACCCATTCTGTCAAAATAAAAAATATACCGTTAAATAATAGCGTGAAGTTAAAATGTATAAACAGAAGGATTATTATTGCATTTCAGTCACATACAATTATCAAAGGCAGAAATCTAGTTTTTGCTGAAAATTGAAGAATAAAGAGATGTTGAAGAATATCGTAAAATGATAATTTATTGTTTATTTAAAATCTTTCAAGTTTCTTCTTATTGTCCAGCTATCCATTTATTTTTTTGATTTAATTTCCACTTTGCTTCTGAAATTTGTTATAATTTACACTGTTTTTTTGCTAGTATTTTTACAATTTACAACACAGCAACTCCGGCTGCTTATTATATTGTTTGTACCTATTTAAAAAAAAAAAGTAAAATGTATACGTGTAGTTGATATGCCAAAATTACAAAATACCCCCTAAAATGCACGAATTCTCCGCAGCTAGCGTTAGTATCGCTTTTGCTTCCCCTACCATGACATGCAGTGGGTAAAGCAAAGAAGGTTAATAAGGTTAATAAGACTAATGCCTAATAAAGAGGAAGCTACGGAAATAAAGAAAGACTATTGGGAATAGTAGTCCATTTAATTCTAATGTATGCATCAGAGATTTGGAAAAATGCTTTGCAAAGAAAAGTTAACCAAAAAAAGCTAGCACAATTACAAAGAACGATGGCGATCAGAATCTGCAGATAATATAAAACAATTTCTATGGAAAGCAGCCTCGTTATCTCCGTAATTATACCCATAGACTTGCTGATTGAACAAAGATGTGAAGTTCAAGGTAAGAGCATAGCTGAGAAGAAAGAAGCTAGAAAAAAAAACTTTAGAAACGTGGCAGAGAAAATAGGAAATATGTAAAAAAAGAAGGACGTACACACTCATACCTATAATTGAAAAATGGAATAAACGGAAACTAGGAAACGTCACATTTCATATTACTCAATGTCTAACTGGTCACGGCTGGTTTATGGGATACCTGAATAGATTAGGTGTGACTGAGCAACAAGATTGCATGTACTGGCCGAATGTGGATATAGTAGAGCATACCCTGTTTCAATGCGGAGAATCGAGAGAGATCAGGCTAGAGCTAGAAGAACGTATTAGAATTAGGCTCTCTAAAGAAAATATTTTAGACATCATGACCAGTAACATAGAGCAATGGCAACATGATGAAAAAGATACTGGGACAAAAGGAGAGAGATTTTAGAAGAAGGAATATATGAGCATACTATAAATATAGTAAAATTTGTTTATTTTCATATAGAACATACGATGCAATTAATTTTTATTAATTGACTTACCTCTTACAAACAGTCACAGCCGTATGCATAGTCGATCGCCAGCGACTCGCCAGAGATTCATTCCGGCGTTTCGCCAGCGATTCTCTGGCGATCCGCCGGCGAAAGCCCAAAAAGGTGGCGTCTCGCCAGAGATTGTCACCGAAATGTCATTTCACGCAAGTTTTTTTCATTTATAGGGATTATCACCGGTATCTGTTGCATTTTATTCATGATTCATTTCTTAAAACTCAAAAAATAATGAACGAATATCAAATTTTTCCCTATAAAAGAACATGAAAACTTGCGTGAAATGACATTCCGGTGACAATCTCCGGCGAGTCGCCAGCTTTTTGGGCTTTCGCCGGCGGATCGCCAGCGAATCGCTGGCGAGTCGCTGGCGATCGACTATTCATACGGCTGTCAGACGTCTAATTTCTTTTAAAGATTTTGTTACCACTCTCAATAGAAAAAACATAACTTCGCACTATAGGGTATAGGGTAATAAAACTTCCAAATGCGTTATACTCAAAACTAATAAAAAAGTACTTATGATATAGTATTCTTCTTAACACCAATATCATTTTTAATTTTTAACTTCCATTACTTTCATTTGTTTAGTCGTTCAAATCATAATCTGGCAGTCAATCTCTGGTCTTTAATATATTTTCAGTTGCTCGTGGCCTATTCACCGTTGTTGCTGGCTAGATGCAAACAAGGAAGGGCTAAAACAAACTTGTCTAGTCCTCAATTTAGTTAATCTGACCCAGAGGTGGCAGATATAGGACTTTTATATGCAATAGGACTACAAAACTTTCCGCCTTTGCCCCGTTGTAGACACCACTTAGGCAATACAACATACGTGTAGGTTTGGTTACATTTTATTTATTAGAGTTATATTAATATAGCACTACAGCAAACGTCTTAAGACTGACTTGTAATATTTGTAAATTGGAGAATATTGTTACGCAGGGTTTTTGATATCTCAATTCATTTCAACTTTACTTATATAATAATTCAAATGTACAACTGATAACAATTACGTATAATAGTCCAGGATCCGTAAGTAGGGTCGACCTTCACCCATCTGTTTAATGGATAAAACTTATTTTTTATTAAATAAAATATGTTTTTAAATATACCGCAAATGGGTTGTCTAAGAAAATACGGTCACGGCCATTTTTTACTTTCCTTTTTGTGTACAGATAAGTAAAGTATAAAAATCATGATAAAAGTTGTTTATGATGTCATTATCTATTATTTTGTTTCTATACATGATTTTCCTAAAATGAAACTAATTTGAGATATTTGAGGAAAAGTGCAAATTTCGAATTTTGAAGACAACTCAAAAACGGATAAAGAGAAAAACACCAAATTTTAAACTTAAGCTTTAATCCATCCTGCGGTGAGCTGACTAAAGTTTGGGCATAGTTGAAGCATCTGGGGAATACTTTACAGGGTGTCGTTTTTTTACTTTAAGAAAAAAAATAGTCTGGACCATATTTTCTTAGGCAACCCATTTGCGGTATATTTATAAATATATTTTATGTAATAAAAAGAAATTTTCATCCATTAAACAGATGGGTGAAGGTCGACCTTACTTTGAATCTTAGACTATAACGTCTATTATAAAACTGACTTCTGACGTTAGGATCACCGGCTTATATGAGCTCGTTTTAAACTTATCGAATCTACCCGAAAGGTCCAGACACTGTAGCGATATGCACTACATATCTTTATCATTTTTATTACGTCATACGAATTAAATTGTTATCATTATTTAGACAACCTTTCGTGGCAGTTCTAGCAAGACAAAAGGTTGAACTCATTGGGAGGGAAACAAAAATTGTTTATTTATAATTATGACTTTTGGTTTTTTTGATAATTTATATACATGTCATGACATCGAGTTTTTTATACGAAATTATACTTTTATAAGTACATTTTTATTTATTGATGGGATACAATTATTACGAAAAGTATTATTATTAACATTTAAAAGATCCCACAGACACATACTTTGATTTTCTCTTACTATACGGAGAATGGTCGCACTGCACAGCTTTCTGAGTGCCTTTTAAAAGGAGATATAAAACTCCGCCATTTTGATGCCTTATTACGTGTTGCCTACATCTTGGCGCAATATTTCTGCTTCGGAATTGTCGGTTTTCTTGTTTTAATCTGACAGGTTAAAACGGCATTAGTTTAATCCGTATGTATTTGTAGTGGAAAAACATAATTGTGAAGTGGTGAAAAAATAAAATACATTTTTAAAAACAGTAACTTCGTTTCGAAATATAATATCGGGGACTAGTTGGATCTGCGATTTCAATAATATAATCCGCTTTGTTCTAGAGAACGCGTAATTTAGTGATTAATAAATAATAATAATATGAAACTGGTGATACGGCTGTTTTATAATTAAATGCATCATCTAAATAGGACGAAGTGGTTTGATATAAACCATTATCGTATGTAAATTTAAAACGAGTTAGTTAATTTTGATGCTAGTATCATACAATTTAAATTTTAATTACACCATAGCCATTTATAATAAAACACATTTTGGAACTAGTATTTTTAGGTAATAGAAGACTGTTAAATAAAGACTACGGTTGTTTTGGTACCCCAAAATTCAACAAATATTGGTAAAATATAATGTGAACTTATAATATATAACCAAAAACGCATCTAAGAAAATTGATTGACATCCTCTCATTTAATCCCATTTAAGAAAATAAAATATAAATTTTATATTCACAAGCACGAATATCAACTCCTAACAATGATTATGTATACATTTTGTAAAGTTTTAAATGAAACGTCAACAAAAATATCCTCCTTGTCAAATTATTTTTTTCTCGGTATTTCAGGACAATGATACCAAATATATTATACTCGGTCCTAATAGGATTTATTTTAAATTCGTTTCAATATTCTTTTTTTATTTACCTTCTTACCGCGTGCTATCACCCTAATCTGTTGTGACGAAGTCACTAAATTTTATTTTTAATTCTTCTTAAAAATGTATATTTCAGTTAATTCCCGCCTGAGAACATGTAGAAGTTCCCCCATATTTCTGTTTCCCAGAAATTACCGTTTTTCAACAATTGCGAGTACCCTCGCAGATTAAAATATTCTTATATTTGCCGAAATCTGAATGGGCATTTTTAGAGTCTATTTCGTATGGATTATCTACCTTTCATTTGTCAAGGACTATAAGGGCATTTTTTTATTTTTAAATTGTAAACAGTCGGCTGTAGTAGTGGTATCCTCACTTTGTCGTACTGGTCTTCCATCTTGCTTTACCGAAAAAGCATAAATTAAATTACGCCCTCTTCTCGCTTGACAGCCGCCGTAAGCTCTTCTCTCGTGATTGCCGACAGCCGAAAACTATTCACCCTTAGTTAGTACCTAGTTCCGTGAGTACCGTGATTTAGTTCATCGATCAACCCCGTTTATTTTTCTAAAGGTAGGAAACCGCTTATTTTTACTTTCCTATCTGTATACAGATATAAGGAAAGTATAGGAATCATGATTTTTTTCGACCTCGAGTTTTCGACGGATTTTTACGTTTTGAGGTCCCCTGAATCCGTTTTGACTATTTTCGCGATGATGTCTGTGTGTGTGTGTGTGTCTGTGTGTCTGTGTGTCTGTGTGTGTGTGTGTCTGTATAACGCATAACTCATGAACCGATACACAGAAAAACACCAAATTTTAAACTTAAGCTTTGTTTCAGCGTCCAATGAGCTGATTAGATTTTGGGCAGAGTCGGAACATCTGGGGGGGTACTTTATAGGTGGTCATTTTTATATTTTATGGAATATATCTGTTATTTTCGTTTGGAGAAGAAAATTCTTCAAATAAAAGTTACTTCTAATATAATTATCTATAATTTTTGTTATATGCAAAATTTTCCTAAAATGGTCCGTATTCGAGAAATTTGACAAAATGTAAAAAAAATAATTTTTTATAAAAATTGTTCAAATAAAAGTTGTTTGTAATATAATTCTCTATAATTTTTATTCTATACATAATTTCTCTAAAATGGACCGTATTCGAGATATTTGAGAAAATGTGTAAATTTCGAATTTTGAAGAAAACTCAAAAACGGATATAGAAAAAAACATTAAATTTTAAACTTAAGGTTTATTTCGGCCTGACGTGCAATGATTAGATTTTGGACAAAGTCGGAACATCTGGGGGGGTACTTTATGGGAGACCGTTTTTATATTTTATGGAATATATCTGTTATTTATGTTTGGAGAAGAAAATTGTTCAATTAACAGTTACTTCTAATATTATTTTCTATAATTTTTGTTTTATGTCAAAATTTCCTGAAATGGTCCGTATTCGAGAAATTTGACAAAATGTGCAAAATTCTGATTTTTTTTGTTTTTACGTAATAACTAGATAGGAAAGTCATGTGTTGGACACATCAGTTTTTTTGATTTACAATTAGTTTGGAACAGCTGTCCGAAAAGTGAAATAATTTTGATTCATGCCCAGCATTTTTCATTTCATCCCTTAGTGGGAAACCGTTGGCAATTTTTTATTTGAGGTTAGACCTAGACAATGGTCAGATAATTTCATTTGATATTCCTTTCAACATAAATTATATTTATCGTTAACCAATAAAAAAATGAAATATTTCAAAAATTGAATATTAAAATGAAATATGATCTAGGAACGCTCTACACTACTTTATTTTTTATTCTAATTTTTCGTAACTATAGAACGTACAGTTCAGCAAGTTTTTTCCATTCTGTTGAAACCTAATTTTCGTTACATCATTCGTAGCAACATAGAGTACTTTTCAATAAGTCTGGAAGGCCCAATCGCCGGACCATGTTTAGATACGGCTTCAGTCGCTATTCACATTAAATCCCAATTTTTCAGATTAAAATGTATCCGCGATATCGGATTTTGTGTCGATATTTATATTTCGAGATTCATTGCTCGTATCCGACGGATTGAGAAATTGTTATTCGAGTTTTGATAAGATTACGGGATACAAATCGAATTTCGAAGATGTTTTTGTGAATGTGCATCCACTAAGCTGCCTGCAATAGTTATCTTCAAAACTGACGACTAAACATTTCAAGCCAATAGCTTATCGTAATAAGTAATAAATCTACAACTAGAGTTTTCCTTGCGTTTATATCTCAAACAAATTGTATACAGGGTTCTGCGACAGTGGCTAAGTCTTTCATAGCTGGCATTCCATAATAGATATTTAAAAAATTGGTGTAATAGGGATGTAGAGTTATTATATAAAAAGATATTCAACTATACAGGACATTCTAAAAAATTCTGCCTTTTTTAGAAGTAAGTAGTGCCTCGCAACTGCAAATAAGCATTGAAGGATGAGGTATAAATAAACTTGTACCACAGTCTGCAAATTAAATTACTGCATCCCTTTTTTCTCTAGACCAAAAGATTGTAAATATTGTATGGATTTGGTTAGACGCTTCAATAAAAATAAAGAAAAATAAAAAAAAAAGGTAACAAGAAAATTGTATTTAAACAAAAGGAGAGCAGAGTGAAACAGAAAGGCGTGGAGACAGAACAAAAGGGAACCAGGAGAGAAGCACCTGCCATCGCCAATAGACAGTTGTGGAAAGCAGAGAGTATAAAGAGCATAGAGCAGAAAAATAATTATATTGTATTGATTTTTAAATTTTTATTTATTATATTATTTTAGATAAGTGAACCTATCCAAAATTGAGATCTTTCGTTAATTGGAAATTATGAATCTCGAAAGGAGATTTTCCATATTTTTTATTTATTTTGGGATAACCGATTATTGGCTAGAATAAACAAAAAGCTGACTTCATTGCTGAAAATTTGTCAGACATTACACCTAATCAGATGCAGATGCCTATAATAAAAAATCCAAAATCCGAAAACATTTCTCTTGTTACACCAAAAGAAGTAGGTGAAGAGATTAAAACTAACCGGAGAAGGTACCAGGGTTTGACTTAATTACCTGTGAAATCTTGAAGCAATTGCCTAGAAAAGGTACTGTCTTGCTAACATACCTGTTTAATGCAGCTTACAGACTAAAACATGTTTTTTGCATGCTGGAAAGTTGTAGATAGAGGTAATAATGCTAGCTAGCAATTGTGTCAAAATTATTATAAAAATTACTAAAGAGATTAAGACATCTAAGAGATAAAAAATTTTAGATTTCCAATTTGATTTGGAGTGATTTTGTATATGTTAAAGTCCGTTCATGCTTTTATAATTGTTTTTTATTACAACTGACTCCTTGATATTCCATTTAGGTGTGCCTGATGATGAAGTGACAGCTTCGAAACCGGTCGCCAATTAAATTGACTTGTGAGAAATAAAGGACCTTTTCTTTAACCGCTTACACTTAATTTCCAATTTGAGTTTCGACAGGAACATTTTACTATTGGCCAAATGTTAAGAATCACAGATGTCATGAAACATGCCCCTAAACGAACTCTAGTCTACACTATAGTATTTTTAGACGTTGCCCAAGATTTTGACACGATGTAGCATAAAGATTTGGTTTCCAAACTAAAAACATGCTCCCAAAGCAATATGTCTCAGACAAAATTTTTAGAATCAAGCAGAGAGACGAATATTTTAATTTAAAAGAAATAAGCGCTTCATTTCTGAAAATGTTCTTGGACTCATTTTATACTTACTCTACACCAGTGACTTTTCCAAATCTGAAAGAATTTAAAAGAGAAAAATAATTTAAAACTCAAATGTGATTAAGATGTAAAACAAAGAAAAACAATAATCTAGAAGCCATGTGAATTTTTTTAGGAAAAGCTGTTGTGTGGTTACCTTGTATACATAAAATTGCTACAACCTGTTACAAACCTATGGCTGAATATATGGTGTGTCCTCAAACTCTTTTCTCAAAAGAACACTACAAATTTTACATAGAGCTTATTATATAACCATTTACCATAAAACACATCAAAAAAAGCTTACCATAGGAGATAAAGAGAGCGTCTCTTAAAACGAATTTGAAAATTAACAATATCTTTTTGATATATAAGACATTTGACATTCAATTCTTGTTTATTTTTCATAGCTATCTATCATAATTTATAAATGAATTTGTTAGTCAATAGAAACGTATGCATTGACAAATGAAAAATTCAACTAATGATCACACAACAACAAAAAAAAAGAATAATTTTGTACCAATGGCTTTACCAAAACACTCTCGCCAAAATTATGGTATCTTTAGTTCATATACAATTACCTCTCAGTAGAGCAAGAGGAGAAAGAATGGTCTCAGTTGAGATATTATGCTTAAAATATTGTTACGCTGGTTTTTAGTAAATTCAATTTATTTGCTAACTCAAACTTTTACAATATATGAATATGATCATTAACGTACAACGTCTATTATCAAATTGACCACCCTGACGTCAGGATCAACGACTTTTGTAGCTCTCTTGAACCTTCTCGAACCGGCCAGATGTTTCTTGATAAGGAATGACATTTCTTGACTGCTGTCTTCGTCTTTTATTCGTAATTTTACTTATGACGACTGCAGCACTTATTTATTGGTACCTTTTGGTTTTCAATAGCAGCCGCTAACAACTAAATGCGGTAAATTAAGTCGTTGGTTTTTTTTGAGGAAGGTGTAGGGGCCTTTCCAGTTATGTTACAGTTTCTGACAAAGTCCTTTTCGGCGCTTGGGATTGTACAGCCGCACTGAATTGCCTCTCTCAAAATGTGTCCATGTGGCATGCATATCTATTTAAGCTTTTGCTTTATTGCTGTTCACTTTTAAACATTCTCAGCGAATACCTTTTTCTGCCATTGCAGAAATTACATTTTTTACACCAATTTACTACATCCGGTCTTCAATTGACCCAATAAAATCTTTATCGAATTCGTGCCAGTGTCCTCTTAGTGCCAAACTGTCCTCCAGAACGGCTGCTATTAAGCTCCTCCGACAACCTTTCTGAAATATGATTTTGGCAGAACTAATTGGCGGACTATATGTACTCCATCGGAGCTCTGACATTATCAGTGGTAATCTCAGTACCTTTTAATAGCTCGACTATATTTAGCTATCTCTTGCCAAGTAGGTCTGAATTTATTTTGAGTTATTCTCGGATAACCATCAAGACATTGTCTTCCTTTTGCGTTTTTCTCAGGCTTTTAAGGGTGACTACTTCTTTGTCGCCCTCTGACTTGATATTGGTTGCTTAAAGACTAACTTCTTCAACCGCTTCCTCTCATTCTTTGAGTTCTAAACTGGGTCGCCTGGAGAGAATGTCTGCGTTGCTATAGATACGGCCTCTTCGATGCACTACTTCCTGGTTATTACTAGAAAGCCGGCTAGGTATGGGTGGTCGTTATCTTTGGGAGGCATATCTACTGAAAATATTTTTTGTTGGACTTCGTGACGGACTTAAGATTGATCTAGGTGACTTTCTGGCCTCATTATTCGATTCTCAATTTAAAGAACGAGCCCTGTTTCTACAGGTTCTTTGTTCCTCTTTAGAAGCATCTTCTACTTTTATTTTGGCCGTTTAGTTGCATATTTTGCAGGATGCTTAAGATTTGTGAGAGAGAGGGTTGGGGTAAATTCGGAAAATTATTAGTATTGCCCTCTTTACTTTCCTAGATTTTTTTTTTATGCGAAAACATCTAGATATGAGTTTTGCCGCTTCATATAACTGTGCTGCAATACATTTCTCCCTCATCGTCTTAAAAGAAAACAGTTTTGAAGAGATTTAAACAAAACAGATGTTAGGGTGCTCAAAGAGCTCTAGGTTTTCAGTATTCTACTGTATAGAGATACGATTAAAACCAAAATCATGCAAATGTAAAAATTTTAATAAGTTAACTTTTTGCACGGTGCTCTAAATGAAATATCAAAATACCTATAAAAGCCCTCTCTCTTAAAAAAAACATGTCATCGATTATCATTTTTGGGATGTCCTGTATAGTTAAATATATTTTTACAAAATGGTTCTAAAATTCTACATTCCTATTATACTCATCTTTTATTATTTAAATCTATAAATATTGTGCCTTGTTATAGGACTCTGTAGATTCTGGATGATAAAAATAACTGAACCTAATACCTTTGCAATATATTAACTTTATTAACCTTTAAATAATAGTAATATAAAAAAAACAAGTTAACAATAATTTATCGGCATATCAAAATATTTTGAAACGTTCGAATATTGAATATTCGGGTAAATGAATTATGTCGAATAATATTAGTATTTGATTTAAATGTATTTCAACGCCCATTTTGTTCGATAAAAAAACATTTTCGCAAAATATGAATAGGTTTTCAGTTCAAAATTGGTCAGTTAACAATTTACTGTAATATAGAAAATGGAAATTAATAAATTAATGCAATCAATAAAAACCGAATAAATAATACGTTTTGGTTATTTATTTTGTGACCTCCAAGCTTTTTCATAAAAAAAAATATAGTACTTCTTTAATATGTCTATGTTGCTCTCCTAAGCAAAAAAAAGGTAATCATAGTTGAAATGAGTTTCAAGAAAAAACATTTTTTAAAAGTTGTTATCGCGTTTCCTCTAGTCCAAAAAAATTATTTAGATACCACTGGATTTATTTAAATTATTTTTTGTTTTTGAACATTACTTTTGAAGTTCTTATAGAGTACAAGGATTTGCGGCCATTTAGCATAGTAATAATGGCATACCCTTAAGCCTTCTAGTAAATAAAAGTGAAATAGAGGTACCTATATAAATTTTTGTAACACTAAAACGGTATCGTATGTAAAATTTACTCTCCACTAATTCTTTTGAATCACGACCTTAAGCTTTCAGCATTGCCTCAGGAAACATCCACTTGTGAAGATTTGTAAGTGTCAGAGCTGCAACTATTAAGCAAAAGAAGTTGTCGCTGGATTTTGAAAAGTCTACACGTTAAAATTACGTTTCGATACCAAAAAGTAGTTATATGTTGTACGTTTATCGGACGTGTCTCCAAGCTTAAAATTTTAGGCTTCACTTATGTTATAACAACTGTAGGTGCAAATGGCCCTATATGACAAACATGGCTTGCATCAATTCATAGATAATTTACTCACACAATGATGAAGCATTAGGTGGTAAACCTTTAACATGTTAATTTTCTCATCTAAAAGCATTGGAGAAATTGATTGATAGATATATACGGGACGATGTTCTACGGGATAAACCGATACATTGATAACATTTTGCCTACCAATCTGGAAAGTCTTGCGATGCAGCCATACATAGGCTAGCTTAACAGGCTGAACAAGCATTGGAAAGCAAAGAAATAGCTCTAGGAGTCTTCCTAGATATAGAAGAAGCCTTTGACTCGGCTTCATATAATTCAATACTGTCATCTATGCACAGGCGTGAAGCAGCCCACTGCATTTCGAAGTGGGTTGAGTTCATGCTTAATCATAGAGACATTACCAGTAATCTCCTTAACACAACAAGAGAGGTCTCAGTTAACAAGGGATGCCTGCAGGGAGGAGTGTTATATCCTCTTATGTGGACCTTGGTGGTTGATGACCTCTTATGGGAGTTAGCGAGAGAAAACTTATACACGCAAGCATTTGCAGACGACATAAGCATCGTAGTAAACGGTAAATTTGGGTCTGTTGTATCCGAAAGGGTGCAGCGAGCACAAAATATCGTCAAAAGATGGTGCCTAAAAGAGGGATTGTCCACAAACCCGACAAAAACATCTGTTGTTGCATTCACAAGAAAAAGGAACTTTTAAGGAATGAAGGCGCTTTATATGTGGGGACAACATCTAAAAATGATAGAAGAGGTTAAATACCTTGGAATCACTCTTGATGACAAGCTTAGCTTCTGCAGCCTTATAGAAAAAATAACAGAAAAAGCTGTAAGAATACTATGGACCTGTAGACGGATGGTAGGGAACGTATGGGGGTTAAACCAAGTATGATGCACTGGCTTTACACTATGGTTGTAATACCTGTTATTCATCAGTCATATGGTGGCACAAGACTAAAAGCATAATAGCTAACAGATAATAAGATAAAATGCAAAGACAGCAGCAATGGAGCTACTGCTAGGTCTTCCTCCACTACACCTCGTGAGAAGGAGGCTATGGCGGCGGCATACAGGCTGTTTACTAATGGATTTGGATGGGAACTTTCGAGAAAAGGACACCACACAATGATATTAATGTCATCGTTAGCGTCTGCGTTTTTACATTTTTGCGGAAAGAAGGGATGCCTAACGTGTTTTTCTAAATGTATACCTAACTATTTAACGACCTCAACGACCGCGCGCAATGAAGCTTTTTCCCAGATTTTATAACGCATGCATTTCCATTTGGTGTTTTTGTGTGGTGCTCGCTAGCATCGCGTTCTCCTCCTATCTTTTCAATAAAATTTCGGGTGGCCGCGATGCGATCGAGACTAGCGCAGTCCGTGATGCGACAGGACCACGATTGTCTAATGCGTTTCATCCTTAAGACAGCGTACGTCCGAACAAACTACTCGCGTAGTTGCATACCACTGCGGGCAAGCGTTATAGCAATAAGTACGAAGTATAGTGTGGGGTGTGCCATTTTTCGGAAGAGATGTAAAGCCATCGGTTGCGAGTCCATGGCTGTTGGGCTCGTTAAAGATTCCTATCTCTGGTTCAAACACCAGAAGATTCGGATAAATATTTGGGGGTAGCATTCTCACTAGCGTTGGTGTTTCAACCTCTTTAGAAATAGACTGATGTTAAATAAATTAATAAAAACATGGTATTGCATTATAGATGGCTCGTGCCTATTACAGTGGCATACACAGTTATTATTACGATTAAAAATATGTTGTTTTTAAACCACCTGTATACATGAAAAGGTTATAGATATAGATTATAATATTTGGTTCATACCTTGACTTTTGTATAAACTGCGTCGATTCGGGATTCTGATTGTATAAACTTTTCGGTACTGTGTCCGGCACTTACGACTAGCAGCAGAACAGAGTAGCAGAGAAAAAAGAGTCGACAGTAGAACAGCAGTCAAAGAGAGCGAGCTCTTATCTAACGACCAAAATGGTTCCGATTCCGAGTAGTTCGGAGTGGAAGATACCATCTCCAGTTTTAATGTTCACTTGCGGAAAAAATAAAAAATGCCCTTTTGACACCTACCGAATATACCTAGATAATTAACATAAAATTGAAAGTTTTAAAACCGGATTCCAATTTCGGTAAGTATTAATATATTTTAAACTCGCAAATGTTTAAAAACAAGAATTTCTAGGAAAGTTCCCAGGTGAAAATTAATTTAAATATACATTTTATATTTAAAATTTAATGACTTCGTCATGAAAAGATAAATCACGTAAATAATTATTGTTAATTTTCTCATATAAAGTGACATTTTTTGTTATCGCAGCAAGTGTTAAAATAATCTACTTTGTGCAACCAGTTGCATAAAGTTGAACATTAGTTTATATGAAGGGAGGGAAATTTGACTCTATAAATAGAAGTTAGTGGACTTACAACCTAGTAATAATGTTATTTTGGTCCTAATTTTCTAATATAAATCTGCACAAAACAATCAAAACACAATACACGACAAAATAACCTACTTTGTTTAAAACTAAATAACTTTAACAGGCGATATAAACACACTAGGTTAGGTTAGGTTGAAAATGAGTGGGATGATCTCATCGCCCTCCACTGCGACCCAGATGGGTCTATTGATAAACACACTACGACAAGACGTTAAAAAAAACTCAATATGATTTTGTATTTGTCAATGAAATGAATGAAATTATGCGTATGCAACTAACAATACAAGAATGTAATATTGGTTGCATAGATGTTAGTAAAAATATTGTAATACGTTACGAAATTTCGTTTTGTATAACTCGTTCATTTTACGGGATCTCGCTCGGTTCGTCCCGCATAGATTCCCTCGTTCCATAAAATAACGTATTTCGTAACTGGTTGCATAAATAATAGCTATTAAATAGTTTCAAATGTACTTAGACCCTGTATTATTTATTGAAACCCATCAAAAATATTAAATTACTTTTTTAACTTATTTAATTTTCCTAAAAGTAGCCTTAAAAGAGATTTTCTTAAAAATTGGTTATCGGAAAACTAAACTTTTTTACAATGTTATCGCTCGATTTCTTTTTATAAGAGAATTACCTTAGTACAAAACGTCAAAAACAATCCAAAACTTAGTAATAAATAATATTCTTAATATACTTGTTGGCATAGTCTCGGATTTCAAATGCAGGTAGTAGTTATTTGAAAAATGAAGATGTCTGAGTCGATTTTATCCCAGTCAGAGGTTTGCTCTTACGGAAAATCTTCGATACCGGGTTAATGTAGTGAGGAAAATCGTATTTCCATCTTGTGCGCTTGATTACACCGTCTGGAAACTGAGTTAAAGCCAGTTTTCCAACAGTTAATGACGTTTACTGGATATTTCTCCCTTTTCATAGGATTTGTTTAGTTTCCTGTTGTTGAGGTAATGTATCCGATAAATTAATTGAAAATATTGATTTTGTTGCAAAATTAGCAGGGACGACTCTCAACTTATTAAGTGCTAATTTTTATTTTTTTTGTACGACAAAGTATAACAATTTAATAGACAGTGATCCACAAATAATATTTCTAAAGGAGGTTTTGTATATGCAAACAAATTAAGAATAGGTACATGTTAAACAAAACAAAACTATTTATATGTTAATAAATTTATAAAAAATTACAAATACTAATTAAATTAATGGATTTACTTCAGATAAACACACCACTGTAATCATGACTGAGTTACAATACGATAGACAATACCAGCATCATTCATTACCGAAAAAAAGTAAAAAAATATAATATTTTGCTAATTTTGAACACATAATTTCTTCCTTATTTTGAATTTTTTTGAAAAAGTTATTTATTTAAACGAATTTTATACAAATTTATAAAAAGTATTAACCTAGGATCCACCCTGTATATGCGATTTTCCGAACACTTAATAATGTTCCTTTATGTTTAGTACATTGTTACCAGTTCTATTTGAACTTATTTTTTAATTTTAATATTATTAAACAATAAATAATTTTTTTTTTTTTCAGGTAAGTCACCGGACTACATTCGTCTTTTATTGTAAGTACTTTAGTGAATAAAACTACCACAACGTTCCAATTCTAAATACTTTAATTATTATTTGCATGGACAAAAAATTAAATAAAAATTTCTAGCCACCACCTATAACAAAACAAAAAATAACTCGTTAAAAATGATATACAAATAATTTAACAATAACTAGATTTATTAACGATTCGTTAACAAATTTTTATTTACCTAGACAAGTGCCTACAAACAATATTTTATAAATGGTCACTGATGCTGCTGCATACATGGTAAAAGCAGCTGGAAACTTAAAAATATTTTATCCGAATAGGGTGACTCAGACGGTTAGGAATGAATTTCCACTTGTTAATGATTTAATTAAAAATATTAAGAAGGTTTTTGTAAAAGCTCTTCTTCGGGTTCAATTTTATAAGGATCCTTTGATAGGAATTCCATTGCCACCAGAACCAGTTTTAACATCGTTTTAATATCGAAAATTAAAATGATACGCAAAATATTGACACTACATGTTGTAATTTCGGTACGAATGGAATATTATGAAGATGCTTATCAGCAAACTGTAATAAAATATTCATAACAATGTAAATATAATGTTCAACAAACCGCTGCGGATTAAGACATTAATTTTAGTAATCCACACCACGTGCTTACCGACGGCTCATAATGTTTGCAAGCTAATTAATATTAATAGAGAATTACTAATTTCGTTAGGCTTTAGCATATACATAAAGATATATTTAGAGGTAACGAAATGCGGATATCATGTACATTAAATCCTGTAAGTACATCCTATCACATACAAACACAGCTGGGAAGCAAATGAACCTTTTAATAGTACAAGACAATAAGAAATAGTTCAAATATAATATATCTATGGTTTAAGAAAGTGATTTAACATAGATGATATGTAGTGGAGGATTTAATTAGATAAATAAACATTATTGCAAATGCAAAGATCATATTGTACAATTGACGAAACTGAAATGTGAACGCCAAAATTTAATAGTGTGATTTAGACTTTGCATCATAGTCGTTCATCGCATTCAAATTTGACAGTTAAAAATGATTGTCAAATTTTTCTAAAACACTGCAACGTTTAACTGAGGCTCAAAAGTAAAGTGGGTGCTGAATTAAATATCAGTAAAAGTTGCGAAACTTTGTCAAACGTTAAAAGAGACAAATTGTGGAAAACTTCACATGAATTAGACTTCGTTTGGGAGAAGAACGATAGAAATTCTGCGCTCATAGAGAAAGTTAAAATTATTTGTTTAAGGAGGCAATATTTAAGAGAAATTAGAAAATTAAAAAGAGAAGACAATAAAAGACAATGTGTATTAGGAACGAAAAGTGCTATTTTGCTGCTTAAGATAAAAAGTTGCCGCACGACGTACAGCGGAGTGCGGCATTTTATCGTAAGCGGCAAATAGCTTTCGGCTCGAATTACATACAAGATTTTTTTCTACAATCACACTATATTAAAAGTATATAGTTTTATTTTGCAGACACGGCTAACTTTACTAGCAAACGAAAAGTATATTGTGTTGCCTGCTTACTCTTGGATTCATTTTATGATACGCATAAAACATATTTGTTAAAACCACCTTCCCAAAGATAATACACTCACTAACCAACAGGAATGTTCCACAAATGGGAATCGTGTATATAGACCTTTGTCATAAAAACTGTGCTATTATGCATTTTCAAATAAACTATAACTCACACAGACGAAGATATGGGCTCAGTGGGCATCAATGCATTTCCCATATATACCGATGCTTTATAGAGTTATGTAAAGATTTGAGAACGAGCCTGAATCGCTGCGTGGCCCGAATTATCACATCAAATTGGTGTCTAGGAATCTAGATTATTTGTTTACAGAACTGTAATGAAATACGAAACCTTGCTTAAGGTTTTAATAAACAGAAAGCGACATTGACAATAAAATAAATATAACAGATTGACAAATAATAACTAAGTAACTAACTCACTAAGTGTGTAAGTACATTCACTGATTATTACGACATTCTTCCCACCTTTAAAATCTTACATAATCATTTAGAAAGGTTGGGGCTTTTCTTAATCGCGTTGATCTTCTTGACTCAGGATTTATCTGATGAGGCTCACAATTCTGTTGAGTTTCAACAATATGTTCCTCATTTTTCTCTTCATTCTCTTGATCTATATTATTATTTCGCAACTGGCAAGAATGTTCAGGACTGGAAGGGGAACACATATCTTCATGTAATTGAGAAGAACTAGGATCCTCAGAATTGTGAATAGGTTGGCTAGATGAAGGAGCCAGATGTCTTAGCGATATGGTAGTTTCTCTACCGTCAGGGAGTTGAACTCGAGCATAGTGAGGGTTTGCTTCAATGAGATCTACCTCTTCGACTAAGGGCTCATATTTATTGGTCCTATTAAATTTACGAAGTAGAACAGGTCCAGGTGATGTTAACCACGTAGGGAGAGATACTCCACTGTTAGAACGTCGGGGGTGGTTGAACATTCTTTCATGAGGAGTTGCATTGGTGGCCGTGCATAGTAATGAGTGAATCGAATGAAGCGCTTCTGGTAGTACTCTCTCCCATTGGCTCAATTTCAGTCCATTTGACCGGAGTGCAAGATTAATTGTTTTCCAGATGATGCCGTTATACCGTTCTACTTGTCCATTGCCTTGAGGATTGTAAGGAGTAGATCTACTAGTGGCAATACCTTGAGCATCTAAGTATGATTTGAGTTCATGAGAAATGAAAGATGTACCGTTGTCAGAATGTATATAAGAGGGAGTACCGAAGATGAAGAATAATTCTCTCAAATGCTTGATTACTTCAGATGAAGCTGTGCTGATACATGGAAAAACAAAGGGAAACCTAGAGAATTCATCCACTACAGTCAGCATGTACGGTTTACCAGTACAAGTCGGAAGCGGGCCCTTGAAGTCGATATTTAGCCTTTCAAATGCAGCGGTTGATTTTATTAAGGTTCCTCGAGATCTTAAAAAGCGAGGTTTTAGTTCTAGACAAATCTGACAGGATCCTGTCATATCTCGAATTTCATTTAAGCTCACCGGAATGTTTTTAGATCTCACCCAATGGTGCATTCTCGTAATTCCAGGATGGCACAATGAAGTGTGAAGTTTAAATAAATCAATTTTGTTGTAAATAGAAGAGGAAACTCGAGACATCGCATCTGCAGCCCGGTTTAATGATCCCGGACGGTAAATAATTTCGTACTTGAAGGGTGAGAGTTCAAGGCGCCATCTTAATATTTTGTCATTTTTAACTTTTCCATGACTTTTGTTGTCGAACATAAATGACACAGACCTCTGATCTGTAATTAAAACATAACTCAGTATCTACAGGAATTGAACTCTCTGAGTAAGAATTGTGCCTTTAAAAGCGTAACCGCTGATGTATACCGAGATGAATTCATTAGAAACTCATTGATAAGAGGCTTATCATCAGGAGTAATTCGACAACGGCTATTAGAAAACCACACCTTGACACTTCAAGGAGCCATTGATCAAGCAAAATCTATGGAAGCTGCTCACTTGCATGTATCTTTTTATGAAATAAATTCTGTACCAATTTTAAAAAATTCCTCTTCTTCATTAGACACTAGGAATACATGTACTGAAAATGAAAATCCCCAACTTGTATCCGCGGTACACCGTCGTGTTACTGGTAAATGCTTTTATTGTGGCCGAGATGCTCATCAAAGAGACAAATGTCCTGCTAAGAATTCAACCTGTTCCTTATGCTCAAAAGCTGGACACTGGGCTTCAGTCTGTAGATCTTCTAATAGAAAATGGAATCAAAAACAATCTGCTTCAACAGTAACTGAAAATTCCCTTGTCCTAGCCGCTTTTCATCCTAGCTTAACTAAATCTACAATACAAATAATGGTGAACAACGTACCTACTGACGCACTAGTAGACACCGGTAGCTCTGAAAGTTTTATTAGTTTAATGGTTGTCCAATCTAGACATATCCCTATTTTTCATTCTGAAGGGAGTGTAACAATGGCATCCACATCATTATCAACAAGAATTCTAGGATACTGTTTGGTGAACATAAAAATATTTGAGCATTCCTATAAAAATATAAAAATGTCTATCTTAGAGCAATTATGCTCTGATGTGATTCTAGGTCATGATATTCTTAAACAACACTCCATACTGGAACTGCAATTTGGCGGTAATAAATCTACCTCTTGGTTTTAATAAACAGAAAGCGACATTGACAATAAAATAAATATAACAGATTGACAAATAATAACTAAGTAACTAACTGTTATAAACTTATGTGAACCAAGAACTAATTGGCTTTATTCAGCAAAAACTTCGCATAAATGATGACAACTAATGACAAAGATAAATAACATATATAAGGGGTAATACAATTAATAAAGTTATACAAGGGGAACTCATATTTTCATATCATTCTCCCCCTCTTCAGAATCTTTCATATTCTTCGAGGTATTTAGGAGGTTTTCTGTTTCTAGCTGGGCGACTTTCTTCAGATGGTAAAATACTCCTAGAGATAGATTTCTAAATTTGATTTTCTAAAGAAGTAGGGACCGTTTCACTCAATTCAACAAAGTTTCCTGGAGTAGCCGATGGAGAATTCAAGTTTTCAGTGGATGTAGGCACTAAAGTGGGAGTCAAGGGAACACTAGTAGAAGAAGGGAACAAACAACTATCATCTTCAATTTCTTCAAGTGAACTGTTCTCAATAATATGCCCTCTTGGTACTAAATGACGATTTGAGACCGTTATTTCTTTTCCATCGGACATTCTTACATACGAAAATTCAGGATTACTTTTTAATAGTTCGACTTCTTCCACAATAGGTTCATACTTGGATTTACGAACCTGCTTCTTTAATAGTATAGGGCCCGTATCGGCTAACCATGAGGGAAGAGATTGTCCATTAACTGAACGTCTACAGTGGTTGAACATTCTTTCATGTGGAGTGGCGTTTATTGCGGTGCATAACAAAGACCTAATTGAATGGAGAGCTTCATTTAACACACATTCCCACGCAGAAATTTTTAAATTTTTGGATTTTAACGCTAACTGTATCGTCTTCCATATTGTGCCATTTTCCCTTTCAATTTGGCCGTTGCCTCTTGGATTATATGGGGTAGAGTGACTCGAGGCAATTCCTCTTGAAGTAAGAAAATCCTTAAATTCTTTAGAAGTAAAACAACTTCCATTGTCGGTATGAATAAAGGAAGGGTAACCAAAAATTGCAAAAATTTTAGATAAGTGTTTTATTACTTGAGAAGTGGATGTATCTGGACAGGCAAAAGCAAAGGGAAATCTAGAGTATTCATCGATTATAGTTAGTAAGTACTTGTTAAAGGATGAAGAAGGCAAAGGTCCCTTAAAATCTAACGAGAGCCTTTCAAAAGCAGTGGATGATTTGATTAGGGTACCTGTTTGTTTGAAAAAACGAGGTTTTATTTCAGCACAGATTCTACAAGATAACGTCATTTTCCTAATTTCTTCTACAGAGTATGGCAAATTCTTGGATCTTATCCAGTGAACCATCCGTGTTATCCCTGGATGACACAAAGATGTGTGTAAACTATATAGAGTGGATTGTGCTCCAGAACCAGCACAAATCCGAGAGAGTGTATCACAAATTGTATTTTGAGGTCCAGGACGATAAACTATATCAAATTTATAACATGAAAGGTCCAGACGCCATTATGGAAGACGATACAGTTAGCGTTAAAATCCAAAAATTTAAAACTATTGAATTGTTGAGAAAACTTAAACTACTACCAGTGTCTATTAATCCAGTAAATTCTATTCCATTTATATGTACAGGTATTAAAGTTTTGTTAAGACAAGCAGGAGTCATAAAAGAAATAATACATCCTAAAATGTTATTTTCAGCAGAAGCTACAGCAGCGTTTACGTTCTTTCTTTTACTTTTACACACTTTAGCGAAGTGTCCTCGTTTTTTGCATAAAATACAGACAGCTTCTGAAGCAGGACATTCATATCTGGGATGGATTTTGTTTCCACAAAAATAGCATTTTCGATTTTCAAATTTTGATGAAACGGCAGTTAGGTTCATATTAGACTGATCACCAACATCGTTTTTGTCAAAACTGCTGGATGAAGGTGAAGGAAGAGCATTCATGCAGTGGACATTAGACAAGAATTTTTCAGAATGTGTCTGAGCCATTTCTAGCGATAGCGCTTGTTTATAAGCTTCGTCTAGAGTTAAATTAGTATTTTCTAAAAGACGTTGGCGGGTAGAACTTGAAAATAGGCCGGAGATAAATGCGTCTCTTACATAGTCATTTTTATTTTGTTCTGCTGAGACACACTTAAAATCGCATTCGTTAGCCAGCTGATTTAATGACTGCAAATATAGTTTAACTGTCTCATGCGCTTCCTGACGTCTAGTAGCGAGGCAATACCTAGCGTATAATATATTTTTCGGCTTTATGTACATTTTTTCTAAAGTGTCAATGGCTGTCGCATAATTTTTGCTTTCGCGTATAACAGAGAATATTTTGGGAGATACGTGATTTGTTAGTACCTGTAACTTTAGACTATCACTTTTACATTCTTTGTTTGCTAGGAGAAAATTTTCAAACGTTTGCTTCCAGTGCAGGCACTCAATTCCTGATGAGTCCAAAGATGGATCGGCTTCAAACCTTTCAGGTCTCAAGTACTTGTCCATAATGAAGTGTAATAAAAATAATTTGCTGAATAAATTGTTATAAACTTATGTGAACCAAGAACTAATTGGCTTTATTCAGCAAAAACTTTACATAAATGATGACAACTAATGACAAAGATAAATAACATATATAAGGGGTAATACAATTAATAAAGTTATACAAGGGGAACTCATATTTTCATATCACTAACTCACTAAGTGTGTAAGTACATTCACTGATTATTACGACATTAACAAAGACGTCTGGGTTCAAATCGCAGATGCGACCCGCTCTTTTTCAAATCTGCAAGTATGTGTTTTCACCTTTGGGGTTCGGGGATGGTCTTAATAACTCGTAGGGGGATTTATGAGATTTGTTTTCGAATTTTGAAATTATTCCGAAGCAAATAATATTACAAAATATTATATTTATAGTGTATTTTAATTTTGTGATGAAGGTATTAAAAAAGTTTTACATTGCCAAAATTAAGCTATGATTGCATCAAAATTAAAAAACTTTGTATTGATAATAAAGGAATTTAAATTTCTTTGAAACTAGGTTACTCACGGTCTCTTTTTCACTTAAAATTTTCGAGGAGGTGCTCATATTTCAAAGGGGGTGTAGAAAAGGTTAATATTTGTATAAGAAAAATTATTAAATTAAGAATAATAAATTCTATACATACAATTGTAATATAATTTAGGATGGCTTTGGTCCAATAATTTATTTTTTAAAATTGTCAACCAAACACCATCCACCACCATATTTTTCTCGTTAGTGTCCAGATGAGTAATTAACTAATCTAATATTAAATTCTTCCATTAGCTAAGGATGCACCAAAATAATATATAAGCAAATAGAATCGATACGTTCGGTTAACCAGAACTACTCGTCTACGTTTATTGTATCAATTAGCAATCAAAGTGTAATTTATTTAATTACCTATAGTCTAAATGCGGGTAACGTTTGAGATGGAATCGTTTTCCAGCAGATTCCTTCACTTATGTTACGGTTTCAAGATAAATCGATTTAAAAACAAAATTAAAAAGAGTGCTGTAAAAGAAATGGTTTGTTTTGTCAATAAATAAGAATTGAATTGGGTATTTGATTAAAAATGTTAGTTTACAGCTCAATTTATTTATGCTGTGATAATAAAATGTGTTTTTGTAATAATTAAATAACATCATGTACAACAAATTATTCCAAAATGATAAAACCTTAGTAATGAGAAATTACTTTGGGATTAGACATAAATAAAAAGTAAATATTCCTATATTGGTAAATAGTTGTGGTATTTTCCATTGAATAAGATTATTATTTAATATGAAGATTAATTTTGTTGTCACGAAAATTTAAACTGTACCATTTCTACGATCCTTATCCAAAGTAGGCTTTTGCGCTTCGAAATCCAACCGCAAAGTTGACGTTTTCCGCGAACTGACATTAGTTGATAGCTTTGTCGCTCGACGAGCGACAAAGTTGAGAGCTTTGTTGCTTGCCTAATTTAAATTAGCTGTAATACAATAATTTCTTTTTAATAAATTATTTTCAAGTTATTTGTACGTAGTTACATGTTTTTTTTTTTTGTTATATTCCCGTAATCTTTGTTCGAATTGACCTTCCATCTTAAAACATCTTTTAACCACATAAATGAGTGTACGTGCTCGTGTCAACACCTACTTATCGCTGCTCCGTCGATTCTGTATATATTTATACCAATCTACGTGTAATTTACTAGAAGAAAGTCATCAAAACAAATAATAAAGGGTCAGTTCATCGATTAGTCTGAAGAAACTGCACAGGGTGAGATATCCTCTTGTTTTTTTTTTTATTATTTTGCTAACACGAGAACAGACTGCAGAGGTTAAAAATATTGCCGAAGTAGTAATAAAGCAATTGTGTCTAAAGTCTATTCAAATTTAATTTACGCCTGATGTAAACAGAAGCAGGTGGACGCTAAAATTGAGCAGGGCCGTATTTTACTTTTCCGTCTTGCAAACATGTAAAATAAAAGAGTGTAATTGTGAAATTATTTTTTTATTACGATAAAAACATATTGTGTAAAGTAAAACTATAAAATAAATACAATACACGGTCTCCCAGACTTTAGTGACATTTCTGGACGAAGATAGGTGAGCGACATAAACTGCGTTAACCTGCAATACAATTTAATAAATGTATTTGACTTTAAAAGAGATGGTTGCATTATATTTAGTTCATTACATATGTCTACTGTGATACAGAGCATTAAAACAATCATATTATAAAATTATATTGTACAGGGTGTCCAAATAATTGCAAATTCTTTAATAGCTAATATATAGCTACTAAAAGCATTAAAAAAACTTTAAATATAAGAGGTATTTGGTATTTGAATTTGGTATTTGATTTAAAATTATGCATCTTAAAAAGAAACCTTTTGTATTTTTGAGAACTTTTGTTCTTTATTGTTCTTGTTCTACTGGTATTTAGATTAGACAACTTGTACCCTGTATTATAGCAATCTTCCTTACTTGACTTAGCACTATTCTGAATCGGATAAATTAGTTAGATTTGAAAGGCTATCTTCATTAATAAAAATTACAAGTGGTTCTACCTGAACCTCTATAATATTATCCAACTCCCACATTTTTGCTTTAACTTTTTGGCGAACATGGTCGATATACTTTTTCCATTTTTCTGGAGAAATTAATAATATTACTTCTTCAAAAAGAATTTTAATGTCTCCAGATTTAATTGTTGAGTTTTTATCTGCTACGTATTGTTTAACGTCAACCTAGATTAATTCAATAGGGTTAAGTTCACAATGATACGGAGACATGTGAAGTATTATGTTGTTTTGCTGCTTAGCCATTTCATCTATTACATACCTATCATAATGTTTGTGTTGCTTACCAAGTTTTAGAAGTTGGATCTTAAGCATTTGGTAGTCGAATTCAATTTTTTTCCCTTATAGTCATTTTTAAATATCACCTTTTTTAGACGTCGTAGATATTTTTTCCAGCTTTCTCGAATAATAATGCAGTTATCTTCTAATTTTGGTAGAGTGTTTGAAAACCACTCTTCGAACGATTCTCCACACATTTCTTCATGGTAGTCACCGGATTTTTCAACTCAAATACATAAAGTGCATTAGAGACAAAGCCTTCTTCACTTCCAATATGGCATATAATGAGCTGTTTTTACGCACATACCTGATGGGTTTTTAAAACCAGTTAAAAGTTCATCCAAAAAGGCTTGTCTGGATGAAAAAACCGACATATCGAAACATACTTTTGATTTGGTGTGGCCTGCGTTAATCCAAGTCTCATCAAGATAATATATTTTTTGCTTTTCTTCTCTGTACCGTTTTATTTTTTGTGGCGTAGGACGAAACAATTTCATTATTGTCTAAAAGCAAACTATTTTTTCCTCGAGTTTTAAATTTAAAATTAAGGGTTTTGAAAAGCTTGTAAAATGTAGCTCGCTTAAAAGTAGACAAATATGGATCATCGTTGACTTCTTATAAAACCTTATCAATTGTTGGAAGTTAATTTCTAAAGAAGAATTGATGTACTTTGCGCCTTATTGCATTTTTATCAAAATCGTCCACAGACCACTAATTTGTTTATAACGTAGCTTTCTTTTTGGTTCAGAAAATTTGAGAATCTGCCTATACTCCTTCATAACATTAAAAACGGTTTTAGCGCACATCCCTGTTTTATCAACAACTCTCCTTTCAACATCATGTACCAACATATCAGGGTTCTATAAAATTTAATGCTTGTAAATATTAAGAACCATTTCTTTAGTACGGATGACCAAATGTCCCTTTTTCAGTCGCTTTTTAGAAGGAGTAAAAACATTTTTCTGGACTTTATCTGCTGTATCTGTGGAGGACATAGTGTCACGCAGCAATTACAAAATATAGTCAATTAAATGTCCATAAAATAGAGTAAAACATGATAGCGAATCTGCTTCGATTTTAAAGAGTTTTGATGAAAAACTTGTATCACTAGAAACTAAACTTGAGGATGTAAAAAACTCTATATCGACAATTGAAAACAATAGCAAATCCAAGATTCAAAAGCTTACAAACAAGGTCAATCACCTGAAACAAAAACTCAATAACAATAATAATAACAAGGAATCTCCAAATATTATACAGATTGTCTCAGAAGTTAATGAGATAAAACAACGTGAGAATAATATTTTTATATTTGGAATTCCAGAGAATATTCATAACGTCTTTCAGTCTGTTCATAATATCTGTTAAAAATTATTCCTAATATGCATGGCCACATTACAGGTATTAAGAGATTGGGGACACAACAAGTTAATAAAGTACCACCAGTCAAAATGACGTTCTCTTAAAAAAATAATGTAGCAACTCTGCTTAAACGGCAAAAAGATCTTCCAAAAACGGATCAGTACAAGAATATTAGAATAAGATCTGATTTAACTGTGATTCAAAGGGATTAACAGAAATTAGTGTTTGATGAGCTAAAATAACGTCGAGATAATGAAAAACCAGGGTTGTACCTTATTTATAAATCTGGAATTCCGGTCATCAAACAAAAAAAATAAATAATTCGTCCAACAGTCTAATTAGAAAAGTCAAAGAATTTTCCATAATCTTCCAAAATTGTAAAGGACTTAATTCAAAAACCCACATATTCTTCCAAAGTATTTTATCACTTGCACCCAAAATTGTCGCTGAAGCTGAAACTTGGTTGAGGACTGGAGTACATAATTTTTTTCCGATAATTATATAGTTTACCGTCAAGACCGCACTCTTGGATCTCGTGGTGGAGGCGTTTTAGTTGCGGTTGATTCCGATGTTCATTCATCTGAGTTACACGAGACTACATCTCTGAATGATACTGTTGATTTATTATGTGTGAAAATAACAATTAACTTCTCTTTAATATTTGTATTTTTAGTATATATACCACCAGCTACTACTTTTGAAGAGTATGATGTACTGTTTGATTTTTTTGAAAATTTTGATCAAATTGGTAATTCAATAATCTTAGGTGACTTCAATATAACTGATCTGATAAATTATTATGAATTTTATCAAATTAATCTTATTTGACAGCAAACTGACTTTTTCCGAACACATTGAAAACACTGTACAAAGTGCAACAAAAATCTTGGGTTTTGTTATTAGAAACTGTAAAAGTTTAAATCTTTAGAAGACATCTTCTCTGTTTATTTTTCACTAGTTCGTAACACACTGGAGTATTGCAGTTTTGTTTGGAATACTTATCATTTAAAGTATATAAGTGCATTAGAATCTGTCCAAAGAACATTTTTAAAATTTATTTACTTTAAAAAACATGACCGTTATCCTATTCGTCACTATGACTATAATTTATTGTTAGTAGAATCTGGTTTTGTGAGTCTGAGAAAAAGAAGAGAAATAGCAGATTTCATATCCCACTCCGAGCAATTACTAATAGAGGGAGCGTGAAAACGAGTTTGTAGGCGATTGTTGTGTTAGTAACATCTGTAGAGAAGGTGAGAAAGCGGGCACAAGGGGGAAGGTAAACATCCTTCTTGTTCAGTGGCGTATCATTTATCTATAAGAACACACATTGTCCAAACGTTTTAATTGTAAAAAAAAACTAAAAAAATTTGCTAATTTTACTATTTTTAAAATGAATACCATCTTATATGTGTCTAATGCAGGAAATGAAACAAAATCACTGTAAAGGTCCAATTTTTTCAATTGAAGAATAAAACCTTAAAATCAATTTTATTATAAATAAATACAGTAGCGACTAGTTTCGGCCTTACAGGAACATCTTCAGGCCTATAATACAGTAATATTTAATTATTATAATAGGTTGGTCACTTACGAATAACATTAAATAGTATAAACCACAAAAATGGATCCATATTGTTGCGTTACAGCATTATAGAATTAAAGCTGTGAAAATAAAAGAGCAGTGCAAACGTAACTAAAAATAAGTAAACTGAGTACGAAATCTACAAGAAAAGAGGCGAGAATGAGCAATTACGAATGCATTTAAATTGCTCTGGAGAATGTAAGGATGGAGGGAAGACGAATCTTGCTGGCTCAGGTGTAGATGGCTAGAAAAAGGAGCGTGTAGATGAAAGCTCCAGTAAATATCGTCACTTTCGTCTAATTTTTTATTCTCACTTACCGTTTCGGCTTTATCTTCGAAATCATACAAGCATATAATAAAACAACATGAATTCATTATATTTAATAAGCTAATAAAAGTTTGTTTCAATGAAAACAACATATATGGGAATATAAAAAATATATAAATAGATAAGATTAATATCAAAATCAATTTGAAAATACAACAGATAATAAAATGAAATAAATTAATACAAGTACAAATAGAAAGTTAATAACATACCTTCTAAAAGTAACGCATTTTAAGTAGATAAATGTTTAAAGAGTTTATTCCTGAACATAACTAATCTAACGTTTTCCCCCTTTTTAATATTATGAGGGTTTTTGTAGTTGAAATGAAAATTATAATTTATTTTGGTCCTAATAAAAATTTAAACATAGGTTATCAAAGAGTAAAATACATAATAGAAATTCATAATCTTAAATCGTTATCAAAAATTAATAATGGTAAAACTTCAAACAATAATTAGATTCTTAAACAAATTTCTAGTTTTTGATTTGCAAAAGACTTTTTTGCCTTCTTCGGTTGCCTCTGACACTTTTCTTTTAGTAGTTTCGAGGAGAATTTTCCTATGGAAACCAGTAGAACCATCAATTGGTTGGTAAAATTTTGATATTTTGGGTCTGGTAAGTCTTGTTAAACTTTCTTCTTAGGAATCTGTAACCTTATGGAGAATAAAAATTTAATGTTAGATCAAAAGCTCTTAATTGAGAATTATATTTGCAAAGGCCGTTTTAATAATATTTTCAAAAGTTCTTGGAATCGTTGTTAACAGAAACCTGCAAAAAAATATATCATTTTATTCCTAAAATATAAGATATCACACAATGCACATTCATATAATATCATTGTGCTAGAAAAATACTAGGTAGGTACTGAGACAATTTAAAAAACGTATTTTGAGAAACTCAAATTTTAATGTCATCATTGTACTTAACTTTTTTATTGCTAAATTATTAATAATGTCATTTTGTGTAGTTCGATTTGTATAATATATATTATAAAAACCTATCGTCAATGTTAATATGCCAAGTTTTTTTAATAATTATGACCTTGTTATAGTAAAAACACATTTAAACACATTTTTAAAGTTTTCTGGATTTCTGCTTTAAATTATCGTACAATTGAACTGACTAGTTGTGTGTTTAAGTAAAGGTATATCTCTTTTTGTTATAACAGTCTTTGTATATTGTTCTTAATATATCCTATTTCACCAACAAAAATGTAGAATAATTAATTTCACATCAAACGAAAAAAGTCATTTTAGGATGTCCTAATAGGTTTTAACTTAAAAACTAAATAAAATGTATATTGCAACTGTGTTTAAATAAATGAATGTTTTTATACCTGACTATAGCACCAGATAAACATTTTTTTTAGATCATAATGATCTGCATAACTCAAAATAGTCAAAATCCACATTATTTAAGTTGTTCTAATATTGTTTTAGCATAACAATGTAAACTCCAATAATAAATATTCACATTTTTTTTGGGACGTTTTTTAAGGAAATTAAAAAAAACATGAATAATGTGATATTCTTGTTTAGTTTTGTACTATATAATATAGTTCATTAGGTAGTGATTTAGAAGCAAATTATGTTATATTTATAGAATAAAAAATCACTCATATCTAAATATTTTTACCTATTTATATTTTAGACAGGAAGACTATTTTATGTTTTTGGCTCTGAATAGTTTCCTTAAGAATTTTAAAATCTTCCTTAGCTCTTTTGGGATATTCCATGCATATCTTAGAAGTTCATTTTGTTTAAACCTAAAACAAATTAAGTACAAAACTGAAAATTTAAACAATACACAAAATTAGTCTTTTAGATTAGTTAAAAAAAGTGTCAACAAAAAAATGGCTATGCCTTTTTCTTTAAACATTCTTTTTGAAAGAAACTTAAGTTTCTCTACTTACTTGCTGTTTTAGTATTTTAGTAGCAGATGAATATAGTGTAGAAGTAGTGACAGGATTGATTATTATACTGCTTTCGTCGAAATTGCATTTTTCTTTAATATTTTCCTTCCCTGAAGTCTGTAATAAAAATGTTCATTAGCATAAAAAGTTATTCAGGTGGTCACTTGTTGAATTCCTATATTTTGGAACCATGTATTTCTTTCTCATATCAAGAAAAGGAAACCTAAAAAAAAAATAACAATAAACTTTACAAAGATGTGATATTAAAATAATAATAAGTATTTAACCTTCTATAATTATTATGAGACGGATGAAGACGAACTTAGCTGGAGTTTACTTGCTCTTAATTTTAATTTTTTGATAAGAAAATAAGAAAGTTTAATTGCAAATTAAAGATGATTGCCTAATGCACCGCCTCTGATAATTAGGTTGTGTCTGTACTTACTTATTATATTATCTTGAAGAAGCATTTTCAACAGACCTTTTACACATAAAGCATGTTTTCACTATATTATTAGAGATAATAAATCTTAAATATACATTTACAACCCTTACAACGTTATAAATAATAATATTTTCCGTAAAATACAAATAAGAAATTGACATGTGCCAGAAAGTGTCAGAAAATCAAAGTATGTAGTCAGAACCTTCCTCCATGGTCAGAACACTCAGAACTGACGCTGTCCAACTTGGCAACGCTGATTAAATAAGCCAATTACAGAAGAGGTATTTTCCCCCTCGGGGGGAGTAGATGTTGCTAACAAAATTTAGCGCGGGGAAGGGGGGAACACTCCCTCTAGTAGTAATTGCTCGGAGATATCCCACGTATTACGTCAAGGTCAAATATAACATTTTATATTCAAGTGCCAAATTCACAACATCACTTTCACAGTCCTTTAACATAATGTGTAGAAGGGTCAATCAGTCGTCTGTTGATATATTTTTTTTTAAATTTTACTAATTTAGAGAGCAATTTTACAGATTGGTATCAAATTAGGTAATTAGAATGTAATTTAGTTAAGTAAGTATTCTCAAACTTTGTATTTTTAAATATATTATATACTCCTGTAATTGGGTTGATAAAGCCTGTTGGATGTATTAATTAATAAATAAATATACACAACGCGACATTGCAAGCTAAATTCTCAACAATGCAAAACAAAAGCGCAGGAACCGTAATTTCGTCGTGGATAGCATAGTTTATCCACAACGCGTTCGATTTACACCCGGTTGCAAGAACGCTTCTTAAATCTCTCAGAAACTTGTGCTTCCAAAACATTAGACTAAAGTTCATTTCATTCATACAGATCACATTTTTTAGCTCTATCAAAGTCTGTCAGTCCATAATTTTTAATATACGTTGGAACCGGACATTACTGTTTTGTAGTTTTATTTATTGAATAACAAACTGACAATGGGGTCTATTCTTTAACAATTCTTTTATATTTTAACGGCCTTTAAAAATATTTTCTTCTTTAATTTTGTCATTATTTAAACGGATCTTTAAAATACATTAGAGGACTATCTTAAAGAAATCTGTTTAAATAATGACAGAAGCAAATTAACGAATACGAAAATATCTTTAAAGGCCGCCAATATTTTAACGGCCGTTAAAATATAAAGGAATTGTTACAGAATAGACCCCAATGTCTTTTTCTTTTAAATCGCCACATTGAAACGTTGTTTCGTAATGCTATGCCTTCTGCATTTAACGCTCCCCCTTTTCTATCGACGCCAATTTCACAAAATAAACCGTAAAGGTCGAGGGAGAATATATTCTCAGATGGGCACAGGCATCTTGCCAAAATGCCAAAGAAATACTATAAAGACTAAATCAAATGCAACAGGTGGCCGGTCCTTTTCAGACTTCCTCGGCTTTTTCTTGGAATACAGCGCTTTAGAACTTCGCGATACGTGTTCTATCAACTTTTGCTGGGTGTCGACTGAATATCACAAAAGAAAATCGGATTAGGCCAATCGTTTTGACGCCAAAAATGACTGATTTTTAGTATTTAAAGATTAATATGTTCGTTTAGTAGCAACCTTTTATTTATGCAGTAGATATCATAAACTAGGTATTCCTTTTTTCAACTTTTTATATTGACATACTTGTAATATATTGTTACAAGCTGGCAGATCAAATTATCCTTTTGACGTCACGTTGATATATAGGTTGATAATAATTTTATGTTGTGATATTGAGTTAAGAGTGTTTTTTTTTATTCTTACTAAGGAATCAAACATATTTGAGATTATTGGAAATATTTCACGCTCAAGTATTACAGTGTCGATGGAAAATGTTACGATTTCAACTATTTTGCCGTATACCTGCAATCAGGGAAGCGGTTTTCCCTATAAATAGGTAACAAGTTTGCTTGACCTGGATAGTAGTGCGCTAAGCGCGTTACGTTCAAATTAGGTATAAATCGGCACAGTCTATAAAGTAGGACACCTAAGTAGGACACTATTAATTAAAGCGATTTATGCTTTTTACTTTCCTATCTGTATACAGATATAAGGAAAATATAGGAATCATGATTTTTACTCAGACAATAAATAAGATCGGCTGAATTGTATTTATAAATAGTATATGATAAAAAATTAAAATGTCATATGCTTTAAGGTAGTTCAATCGTAAAACGGATTTTCTTAAGAATTCAATAAAACTGAAACATAAGGTTAATGAAAGTGTCTTTTATGTAACTAAAAAAAAATTAAATTTTTTGACCGTCTGTGAAACGAGATATTAACAATCAAAATGTGCATAATTAACACTCTTGAAGCCTGTCATGTACACAAGAAATGCATTTATTTCAAGATATCTCGAAAACGGTTTTTACCATATTTTTTAAAAACTAATGTAATGTAAATCAAGAAGTTATAAAATTTTCTGAAAAATTTTTTTGACCGTCTTAGTAAAAAGATAGACTTTTAAAATAAAAATATTTTTTAAGAAATCGACGCGTAGTTGCGTAAAATGATTACAACTTGGCAACATAGTATACGCTGCAATCAACGCCTGGTACCAAAATAACACTCGATCAGCTAAGAGGTTGTTAAAATCTCGTGACGTGTTCTTGAAAAATTAATTCGATCACTGTATTTGAGAACTGGAATCAGCGATTCTGTTTAAACCAAAACAAACCCTTAAAATTAGTAAGAGGAAGTCACAAATTTCTATAGCATACCGTTCATATATTTGCGAGGTTGCCCGATGGATTTTATTAAAACTACATAATCCATATGTGTTTATATACATGTGTTTTGTATAGTCTCTTACAAAAATAAAATTGATTAGTATTGAGAATATCGAACTTTTGGTATTCACCATTATGTGATATTTTTATGTACGACTGTCGCGAGTGAACTACCTTAATTAAAAAATCTGATGTGTCCAACACATGACTTTCCTATCTAGTTATTATAGGCATTTTCCGGTTATTTTGTACAACCTATTGCAGCATCTCTATAAATGTTTAGAGGATAAACTAAATATATACATTTTACACATACATCTCTACCTCGAAACATTTTTCTATAGATATTCATTGAAAACGAAAATACAGAAAAATTTAAATTTAGCACTTTTCCATTACGGTCCATTTTAGAAAAATCATGTATAAACAAAAATTATAGAAATCGATATCGCAAACAACTTTTAGTTCAACAATTTTCATAAAAATCAGAATTTTGCACATTTTGTCAAATTTCTCGAATACGGACCATTTCAGGAAATTTTGACATAAAGCAAAAATTATAGATAATAATATTAGAAGTAACTTTTATTTGAACAATTTTCTTCTCCAAACATAAATAACAGATATATTCCATAAAATATAAAAACGGCCTCCCATAAAGTACCCCCCCAGATGTTCCGACTTTGTCCAAAATCTAATCATTTTACGTCAGGCCGAAATAAACCTTAAGTTTAAAATTTAATGTTTTTTCCTTTATCCGTTTTTGAGTTTTCTTCAAATTTCGAAATTTACACATTTTCTCAAATATTTCGAATACGGTCCATTTTAGAGAAATTATGTATAGGACAAAAATTATAGAGAATTATATTGCAAACAACTTTTATTTGAACAATTTTTATAAAAAATTATATTTTTTACATTTTGTCAAATTTCTCGAATACGGACCATTTTAGGAAAATTTTGCATAAAACAAAAATTATAGATAATTATATTAGAAGTAACTTTTATTTAAAGAATTTTCTTCTCCAAACGTAAATAACAGATATATTCCATAAAATATAAAAATGACCACCAATAAAGTACCCCCCCAGATGTTCCGACACTGCCCAAAATCTAATCAGCTCATTGGACGCTGAAACAAAGCTTAAGTTTAAAATTTGGTGTTTTTCTGTGTATCGGTTCATGAGTTATGCGTTATACAGACACACACACACACAGACACACACAGACACACACACAGACACACACACACACAGACATCATCGCGAAAATAGTCAAAACGGATTCAGGGGACCTCAAAACGTAAAAATCCGTCGAAAACTCGAGGTCGAAAAAAATCATGATTCCTATACTTTCCTTATATCTGTATACAGATAGGAAAGTAAAAACTAGAATGAAGATCTATAATCAATACGCATCAGTGACGCACCGAGAATTTTCCTCTGGGGGGTTTACTCAATGCGCTGATAAATTTACAAACCCATGCAAAACATTTGGTACAGAAGTTAATTTAAGACTTAAGAAACGCATTTCTTAATCGTGCTTGATTTAAAATCTTCGAGTTATTCAAAACTTGAGCCATTTATTAATGCTGGATTTTAGTTCAAATTATAAAGTAAGAAATTTCAGGTGAGGTGAATATAAATATACACTCGTAAGAACAATAGAAAACATTTTTATTAAAAAACTTTGTACTAGTAATAAAATGTCCAAACGGCGTGACTTTAGTGCCAACTGGTTTCATACCTCCTCTTCATCTATTGCAGTATCTGGGTGTATAAACGTCAATGCTAATCCATTTAATCTTTCTTCGCCAGTAGAATTTCTTAAATAGGTCTTTAGTAACTTAAGTGAAGAAAATGACCTTTCACATGTACATGTTGTCACAGGTAGAGTAGCCATATAATTAAAAGTTACTGAACATAATTTACACATACTAACAGCTTTAATTGCACTTTTTGGTTTTAGTTATCAGTCGTCAAGTTCATAAAAATCTACCAGAGTTTTCATCGACTTTGCCACTGCCTCGTCAGATGTGTTCAATAAGTCCTGGAATAGTTTTAAAATGTCTGTATGGGCCACAAACCTATCATTTGTGGACTGTATAACCTCGTCAACGGAATGAAAACTGATCTCCGTTAATAATCTTCTGGAGATGAGGCTGGCACATTATTTCGCTTTATTTGATAATTTACTACCATTGGAAGAGATATAGTAATATCAAATTCATTACAAAAATCTGACACCTGTCTAAAAATATCGGCAACAGCTAAACGCAAATCCAGATTTTCTGTTTGGAGATACTTACGAAGCGGCAGAGTGAGTTCAAGTAGCGAGTTGACCACAAATAACACTCAATAGAAAGTCAGACTTACAAATATTAGAAGACAACAAATGAGCATCAATAGTGTTTGGAAACATGTCTTAAATATAGCTAATTTTAAGTTCAATTTTGTCAAATGCAACACACTCTATATTATTTTGGCATAGAATTCCTTATAAATTGACCTATCTAACGTTTCCAACATGTCCCAATAGTGCGCAATTGATCGATAGCTGTTTTATTTTTGGAAAAACAAAAATAATATAAAAGTTGTATGACCATGTTTAACAAATATTCTTAAATATACATAAACGAGGGGCTAGCCAAACTATAATTTTTTATATTTAATTGTTTTCACATCGTCAAACAATTTTAATAGACTTCATGTATTTGCTACGTTGTATATAGGGTGTTTCAAAATGAGGGGTAACGATTTTCTCATTTTCTTAAAATGAAATACCCTATACGATATACCACCAATTAAATAATACAGGGTATTCCATTTAAAAAATTGAGAAAATCGTAACCTCATGTTTTGACACACCCTATATACAATATAGCAAATGAATGACGTCAATTAAAATTGTTTAACGATGTAAAAACAATCAAATATGTATTACTACCTGCAGGGTGTTTTGCTTTAAAAAAGTATAGATTTGGTCAGCACCTCGTTTATATTTAATAATATTTATTAAATATGGTCATACAACTTTTATATTAAACATTTCTTCGTATTCTAATAATTAAACAGCTATAAATCAATTACGCACTGATGGGACACCCTGTATATGTGTTGTTGACTAACACATTGGTATTGTTGTACCTATAGGCAAATTTATAAGAAATTTTATGCCAAGATAATATACAGTGTGTTTTCGATTGAAAAAATTGATTAAATTGAACTTAAAATTAGCCATATTTAAGACATGTTTCAAGACACTCTGTATAAAATAAACCAGTTGTATCACCTCTATTCGTTAGCTTAGTATTTTATAAGCCTATATTTTAAACAATTTTGAAATGAATATAAACCTAGTTAAATTATGATAATGTAATTTGGGATTTGCATACTATAATTTAAAAAAAAATTAATTCCTTGGCAAAATATATATTTTAAAAACATTCTAGGGTTCAATACAATATTCCCAAGCCATTCTAAAAATAAAATAAAATAAAATACAGGGTCTTCTATTTAAAAAATATACATTTTTATTTGTCTGGTAATAACGCAATACCCTGTTTATCCAAAAATATTTTTAAAATTCATATATTTAAAACTTGTTTGCGTGTCTATAACTAATGGGACCCTGTATATATATTTTAATTTTCAATTTGCAGGAATATTATAGATGACAATGTTGGAGAAATTCTTTGTTTTATTGTATTTATTTGATCTCTCTATTTTTGTTTAATATAACGCTTAAAAAAATAATGATGTTGAGTAAGGCTTGAGGGGTAATTACCCCCATTATCCCCCCTCACCTACGCCCTTGCAGCACTTATGCACCAGCCGCCACTATCTTGTATTAAAGTGTATTAGTAAATTTATTGCTTTATCTCCCATTTTTTATTTTATCGGTAAAAAACAACAACAAAAACAATCCTAAATGATGAACATTCTCATATTTGTCACTACAGAGTTTGTCAACTGCATTATGAAAAAAATAAAAAGTATGTGTCTTATCAGGTATTTTTATAGATTTATAAGTCATTAAAATTCGTCAAAAATCGTGTTTTTGTAAGCTTTAAAAATTATCTTGTAAAATATAAAATTTATCAAAAAAAAAAAATAGATATTTTTCATTTGTATAAATGTAAAGAATATAAAAAAATTGTAGTTAAAAAATAAATTTTTTTAGAAATTGTTTAAACAATTTAATTTTAAACAAAATATAAAACATTACCCCATGAAAAACTGCATTTATATATTATTTTATATATTTTTAAAAGATTCTTATAAATAAAATTGCATCGGTATAGTTCTTGACACTCATGGTCGATTTTTTCTATACTATGTAAAGTACTGGATCTAGCACATTTCCTTTGGGTACCCTTGCTTTATTATTTTTATTTTTTGAACCACGAATAAGCCTTTTTTTGTTTTATTCTCAAGTAACTTTTCTAATAAGCAGGATTTCAAAACTTCTGACAGCAACATCTTTAGCTTATGGAACAATCTATAATGCTTTATTTTATCAAATCCCTATAGGTACAGCATCTAGTAGGGATGGACGATATTTCACGTCATAGTGATTTTGTCACTGATATGATTTTGTCACAGTGACAAACTCTCCGTGACTCGTGACTTAAAAGTCGTAATATGACACAAATTTTACTACTGCAAACCCTAAGAATCCACAAAACAATATTAGAGTTAAATTATAAAACGGTGTCATTTTCTTATGTAGGTAGGTAATGTGAAAAATATAATACGATTTGAAAAATCGTTTTCCTACGACCACTTAGGAAAGTGACACATATCACCCAGCTAGCACATAACGTTGCCTAGCCTTTCGGCGATGTTGCATTAAGGGAACGTAATAACATTACTGTACAACGTAAATGCAACGTTCATGAGAAGTTGTTGAGGGAAATCAAAACCTCGCAAAACTTCTATTTGTTATTTACCTAGTTAACCTACCGTAAACATTACAAATCTGAATTCAGAACGTTTAGTTTTATGTCAATTGTCACTTGTCAGTTTTTCTTGTCAATTGTCTTTTTTAATGGTTTATTTTTCGACATCCAGAATTTATTTTATAAATAATTATTATTTATACATTCGAATAGATTTGGTAAGGGTCCTCTATAAAATAGATAAATATTTTCTAAACCATTGTCTTTGTTTCAGATTACAATGCCTGATGTAAATTTATTATTTCATTCATTAAGTATCTTTAGCAGTCGATGCCGATGACACCAAATAAAAAAAACTACAATAAATACAAAGAATTGCAGATCAATCGTTGTAAACCAGAAGATAAACATTTAACCGAATGTCCGGCAACATTTTACACCAAATACTTATAAAAGGTAATTATACTTTATCGAACTAAAAATACATTTTAAAAATATTATTTTTTAGGTTTCCTTCGACATTCTAGGAATTTTAGAAGCAAAAGTAAATACTACAGAAGTGTAAAGAAGAATATAACACCTGAAGTTTTATAAAAAGTGAATCTATAGGTACATGATATGTCAGGTATATCAGAATTCAAGTAGTTCATTCTCTTCAACAAGCTAGATTGCCTGGAAATGCAACCATCAGTTCAAGTGAAAACCCAGCAGAAAAGTTGAGAGAAATCATAGATGATACTCTCGAGTATAATAGAATATCTTGCTAAAAAACACCAGTTGTTTTTTATAAAATCTACATATCGATGGCTCAATCAAATACTGCCACAACTAAAATACTATTATTTCGAGAAATTTCATTTTGAAATTTTGTAAGTCTCTATTATCATTATTTTGTTTTTGACATACTCTTTATATTTTATTTAAAAGCTTCGATATTTTGCTGTTAAATAAAATGATTACGATTATAAAAGTGAGTTGTTGCATAGTTGTAAAAAATTTGGGTGTTTTTGAAGAAAATAACTCGAATTGAGGCAGTTTTAGACAAAGTTTGTGGCTACATTTTAAATGATTTATCTTTAAGGATATTTTTGTTTGTGGTGGTATTTAAAGTAAAACCGTAATGATATTTTGCATCCATTGAACCAAAAATGTAATTGCTTTGTTTTTTGACTTGTGGCGGTTTTTGATTGAGCCATCGATATATCTACTTTGGAAATCAAACATAAAATTTGTAAAATTCAAACAAATTTCAATACACTAACATTGGTTGTTTTATTTAAAACAACAAAGTAAGGCATATTTTTTAATTTCTATATAATTTCCTTTAATTAATAATAGGTAAACAAGTTATCAATTTCTTTTTTATTCAATGTATTGAGAAGTAAAATCTTTTTATATAAAAATATAATTTATTCTCTTCTAATAAATTGTCATATTTAGGTTACATTATAGCACTTTATAAATATCTATGCAAAAAAAGTTAAACGGCTTGATTTAAAAAAGATATATCTCTGCGTCTTAGGTAAGAAATCAGCGAACTTAGCTATCCTCTAGTAATCTAATATAATAATATATGTACCTAGTCATTGTTGTATTCGTTTATTATTTTTCACCAATCTAGCTTTATCATCGTTCACCATTTAAGGTTTTAGTGAACCTTTGCAATATTGGTACCTTATTATACTATTTAGCTAATTTTGTCCAATCGTTCAATGCTTTCTAGGTAGCTTCTTCTATCCCACATGTGTACTTGTGTTTGTGATATATGGTGTGTTATTTTATTCAATAATTGTTCTATCAGTGATTGATGTAATTTATCTATTCTGCAGTCGTTTTATATTTGAACTCTTATATTTTAGGTTAACTTAAATGATTGATTATCCTCACCATTCGTCTATCACATATCCATCGGCTTTTAAAGCCGATGGATGCCTTGGCTCATTGGTGAACTCACCGCTGGAAAAAAGAATGATTGACACATACAATCGTCTTTCCATCACTTAATTTACGAACGGTTTGCTGCAAGCGCTGGATACAGCACTGAATAAAAGAACACGCCTACACCTACCTCTACTTTTGTGCTATTGGTACTTGATTTCAAGAACATTTTAATAATAAATTTATATAAATATTTTGTTTTATTTGAAACTTTCATGTCTCGATTGAGATTTTACTATAGCCTCAATTTCAGCCTCTCTGTATTACATTACACAATGTGTGTCCATGGATGGACTTAATTATACTTGTAAAAATATTTATTTTAAATTAAAGAAAAAGTTATTTTTCATAATTTCTCAATGTGAATCGAATTTATTTAACAAGCAAGAAATTATGAAGAATTACTTTTTTAATTTAAAATAAATATTTTCACTAGTTAAGCCCATCCGTTTACACACTGTATAATGCTGTAGATCTAATTCACATTATAACATCAATAGAACGTTTCAGAGCAACTTTCGGGGTAAGTACCGTAAAAGTGCTAGTGTGATGTTTTCCGAACTTCACTTTATAACTTCTACGAGATGTGCTATAAAAGTCTTGCAGTTGCGGACATTCGGTAGTTGCAGGGATAATAGGGTTAAATTTACAGTACATTGCATGCGAGCTTAAAGAGCCTAAAATTGCAGCTTATTAACGTAGATGGGATGTTTTTGTGCTAGCTGGGCACACTATAAAGTCCTATGGAAAGTGCCCTATATCACACGCGTATGAATAAGAATTTACTTTCCATCCGAGTGAGAATATACCTATGTTACTTTCCGCAGTAGTTGTTGCAAAATGTCAAACACCTAATATCTATTTTGACCTATGTAATGTCCATATTAATACTAAAATCGATATGATTGTTAAATTATTGAAATTGTTGTAAATTAGATCCTAGATATTTATCTTTAACAATTATTATTAAAATAATTTTAAAATAACTAAGATTATGTTTGCTTTTTATTCTGGTTAAACATATAACCGATTAGATCACTCTATTGACGAAAGGCCTGTTAGCTCAGTTGGTTAGAGCATCAAACTATCAAATTTGCCATTTGAGAGACCTGGCGAACGACCGCGTTCGAATCCTGGCGGTGCCAGCTTTTTTTTGTTTTTTTTTTATTTTTTATTTTTTGTTTTTTCATTTTTTTTTTGTTTAAAATATATGAAAATTGAATAAATACGATTGTTGTTGATTATTTTTTTAAATACATTTTAATTATTATAATAACCTGGTTTTAAAAAATAGTATATTACATTACGAGTGTGGAAAGTGACATTTTTAACACGAGTGCGACTATCACACGAGTGTGGAAAATCACACAAGTGATGTACAATATTTTTCCTACGACCACAAAATAATGTCATCAAAAAAATGTAAAACCAAGGTTATTATTACTATAATAATTAAAAAGTATTTAAAAAAAGAATCAACAATAATCGTATTTATTCAATTTTCATATTTTCTAAACAAAAAAAAAAATAAAACAAAAATAAAAAAAAAACAAAAAAAAAATTCTGCCCCGCCAGAATTTGAACGCGGTCGAAAAATGGCAAAGTTGATAAATTCGACGTCCTAACCACCTAAGCTAATAGCCCTTGTGTCAATTGAATGATCTAATCGGTTATGTATTTAACCAGAATAAAGAGCAAACATATTTTAAAATTATTTTAATAATAATTGTTAAAGATAAATATATAGGATCTAATTTACAACAATTTCAATAATTTAACAATCATATCGATTTTAGTATTAATATGGACATTACATAGATCAAAATAGAAATTAGGTGTTTGACATTTTGTGACAACTACTGCGGAAAGTAACATATTCTCACTCGGGTGGAAAGTAAATTCTTATTCATACGCGTATGATATAGGGCACTTTCCATTTATTTAAACAATAAGTAGAATATTTTTATGACTTTATTAATTGCAAGCTAACATCAGACTGAAAGTAAAATAAAAAAATGTTAAACACTTGTTCAGAGATAACAAGTAACTTGAACTGCCGGCTGGTGGAATTCTCGGAACTTCTCGACAGGTCAGCGGTTTCTATTATGTAATTTGTGTTATTTTATAAATAATACCTTACTAATCGAAGCCATAAGAGATAAATAACCATATCGCAAGTCAACAGTTGTATTTTTTATACTTAAATAAATTTAATAAAATTAAGTTATAAATAATATATTTTTAATTTGCTTTGAAACAGTAGTTGTGTTTCGACAAAATAGACTAGGAACAAATATGATCTACACTTATTTCATTTATTATTAACAAATTTTTTCTCATTTCCTGTCACTTTTGTCACCAAATCACTGCTTAAAATCACTGATATTTAAATGTCAAAGGAACAAGTATCACTGATACTTGAAAATCACAATATCGCCCATCTCTAGCGTCTAGTAATTTAGTACAGGAAATTTTCTTCTTTCCTAACAATAACTTCTTAATGATGTCTGTGATTCTATGGCGTTTATTAAGTGATTTTTCTAAAGCCAAACTGATATGATAGAATCAGATTATTTTAATATAACAGGCAGCAAAGAGACTGGTATATAAAATTAAAATTATTTCCTGCTAATTTTCACTTTTTAGGCAGACTAGCCGTGTTTGAATCAAGGGCAAGTCTAAGCCGAATTTTCAAAGGGGGCGATTGCTATTAGCCATTCCCTTTTTAGCATATTTTTTTAATAAAACGTTCATAGGTTAAAAGAATTAAGAATTTTAATCTCGAGGAACCCCCTTCCTGTAGCCGCCCTTGGTTTGAATAAGAATTCGCATTTTACGCTTTTCAATTTCTTCAGTTATATTGATTATAATCGTCTGCATATATAGGAATGAATTTATTCTTTCAGGTTTTAAGTTGTTGTACCCCATAACAATTTGAATTTTATTTTATTTTTCTTGATGTTCTTTTGAATATTGTCCGTGACAATTTAAAACGCAGCGTTTATTTGAATTTTTTTTTAAATTCAGCATTTAAAAATGAAAAAACGAATAAGGAGTTTCTCTACCAAGTATTTTTCTATGTATTTCTTTGATTCAGTTTCTAGTTTTCCAGTAGATTTTTAGTGCCATTTTAAAACCCACTGGAATTGGCCTATACGGATCAAGATTCACTGACAATCAAAAAAGGAAAATAACGGAACAGCTGTAAAAATGTTTGGCAAGATGACAACCTAACCAAACGGTCGACTTTATAGTCGAGTCCAGTTTTTTGTTGCTGTTAGCTTAAGATGAATTGCGTGATGTGCTGGTTACTCGAGAATGTGAAGTGCAGATATAAGAATGGCTTTTTTGTTGAATATTCGTGACTGCCTTCAAATATATACTCGAAAGGTTTACATTTAATTTAACCAGAAAACGAAGATTACAGATATATTGTGTACAAGGTGACTCAACGAAAATTTGACATAGGAATTTTTAAAAAACGCTCGGATTGGTTGATTTTAGTTTGGTGGGGGACATTATTTTTCTTATTGCAGTATCGGTACTTTTACCCTCAAGCAGTGAGGAAATTCAATGAATGACACGTCATTGAATGAAGAAATCGACCATAAGACTATTTATTGCGTTATTTTTGATTTTAGCGTCATCTACTTTGAAACTATTTTGTATTGTAACGTGTGACACTTCATTTGAAAGCTAATTTTATTGTCAATTCAGTGCACCACGATATTAATACCAAAATAACTTTCTCAAATTATATTTTCAAATAACTTTTTCAAATAGCCTTTTTAAATAACTTTTTCAAGTAACTTTCAAATTACCTTTTCAAATAACTTTTTCAAAAAAACCATTCAAATAAATCATTCAAATAAATCATTCAAATAAATCATTCAAATAAATCATTCAAATAACTTTTGCGAATAACTCTTTCAAATAACTTTTTCTATTAACTTGTTCAAATAACTTTTTCAAATAACTTTTTCAAATAATTTTTTAAATGGCTTTTTTAAATGGCTTTTTCAAATAACTTTTTTAAATAACCTTTCCAAATAACTTATTCAAATAATTTTTTCAAATAATTTTAAAATAACATTTTAAAATTCCTTTTTCAAATAACCTTTTTCAAATAACCTTTTCAAATACCCTTTTCAAATAACTTTTACAAATACCTTTTTTAAATACCTGTTTCAAATACCTTTTTTAAATAACTATTTCAAATAAATTTTTAAACATTTTTAAATTACTTTTATAAAAAATTTTTCCATATATTTTTGTCAAATAAACATCAAATAATTTTTTCAAATACATTTATTAAATAATTTTGTCAAATAAACTTGTCAAATAATTTTTTCCAAAAACCTTTTTAGATGATTTTGTGCATAATGTAACTATTAATAGAGAAAAATTCGACTTGTTTAAATATACAAAAAAAGGTAAAACGGTATTTATTGTTAAGCCAATATTTTTGTTGTAAATTGGCTGTATGTATTGGTATTATTATAATTTAACTCATCTCATCACTGGACAGGAGTGTATTATATTGTACATAGGGTAATATTTCGTAAATAGTCTTTAAGATGGTAAAAGATGAATTTCTGAACCTACTCGGCTTGTTATTTTTATTGGTAAGGTGCTGGTTGACAGGTGAAGAAGGCAGACAACTTCAAGTTTTGTCAAGGAATGAAATCTATATTTTTTATAACCATTAAGTTATCCTATTAAAGGAGTTTTGAGATTTTCTTCAGTATTACTTGTGAAAGAACGCGTTTATGATATGTTTGAGGAATCGTAGTGTTTAGTTGAATTCCCATGGTTTTTAACCCATTCTACATCTGTTAAAGGGATTTATAGACATAAAAATTGGAAATCCATCGGCATTTGAGTGTGTAATATTGAAGTGGATTTTTCAAATGTGTTTGCTGTGGGCTGCCTCGTTTTTCTTTACACTTGGAAGTCTACCAGTTTAACCCTTTACGAAAAAGGGTTAACCCGGAGGGTTTTCATTTCGGAGATCAATGGTTTTCATTCGAAGGCATTTCAGTTCAATCGTGGGGACACAGTACATCGGTTGACCAGAACATTGGTTTATTTGTCACCTGGCTTTATCTGAATAGGAAGACGGTGATGCTATCAAAGGAGATACTCTACTATCAGGTTTTATATTATAATGAGGATTTCATACATGCACTGTGCCTGCTATTTTGTTAAATTAAAAATCCACTCTTTATACGATTGTTCCTGAGGTATTCTCAACATTATTTATACCTTTGTACACAGAATATTCTACTGGGTTCTTCCATTAATAACTATTGTGTTACTAAACATAACTTCATAATTTAATTAATTAAGCACTTAATGATCTAAGCAGCAGCCAAGTATAAGCACTTAGTGTCTCGGCCTGGGTATTGACCATAAATACCTCAGGACATAAGGGCTACGTTCACCATTTCAATTTTTAGATTTCTTCTGTATAAAAAACATAAGTCTTAACTGAAAGTAAAGCAATCGCATAAGACCCATAAGGGGTAGAGATTAAGTGAATAACTTCTTCCAATCCGGGAGTTTCAGCAAATAACCTGTGTCTAAAGTCCTTATATGTGTTTATTACATTTTCTTTTTTCTATTTTGTTTTATGATTTATATTTAATTATAAAATTTCATGGTTTAATATTTTTCTTATAAATAGTTTGGTCTTAACTACAAGTTAAGCAGGTAACTACTTCCAATTTGAATTTGAAGGGTGTTAATGCTTTATTGTGTTTCAAAATTATACGTTGATGTTTAGATAAAGGTGCGGATATGTACATGATTATTTTTTTTTAATGCTGTTAAAAGTAGAAAATAGGAATTCATCATATTTGCATACGACTTTGCGCAAACGTCCTTCGCCTGGTACCAAGCAAACGACCGACCGTATCATTTGTTGATAAACTCATTTTCTTTTGGGTTCATGCATATGACCATACATGACATATACATTATTTTAATTTCTTACCATATTTAGCTATCTTAGTTTATTTATGAATTCATTAAAAGCCATAAGGTAAATTATTTACAAGGTAAATATTGTTAGTTCTTGAACTCTAAATTTTGAGTTTATTGTTTTTTTTTTTGCTTTTGGCAAACAGATATGTTTCTTAAATGTAATTTTGTAAAATTGTTAATAGTAATTGGGGTAACTGGTAAATTTATTATAAAGGAATATAAGTTGAGGTTTGTCTTATTTCTTTTCTCATTTACTGGGTTTGTGGGGAAATAGGAACATAGCTTAGCCACAAAATATACCCAGTTGGTGCTCTTCATTTGTCTACTATTTGACACCGAAACTTGTGTAACCATGGTAGACAAAATTTTAGTAATAAAAGTTTTTTAAAGTTTAATTTTAGGCAATTCCCTTCTGGAAGTTGCTAGTACAAATTTGTAGGTTACAACAGTATTTTAGCATGTAGGTTGAAATAGCATCAGAATACATTACATTAGATTCAATAATATTATATTTTATATTACCCGGTATATAGTTTTGACAACCAAATTCAAATTTACGTGTATTTCAGAACCCATTGTCACTGCTTTAAAACAAAGTATTTGTTTCCGGCTGCAAACAAACAAAAAAAAAAGAATGTGCGCAGTAATAATTACTTCTTTTGACAACATTAATTGCAGCAACGTCTATACCTACCCCAACTTGCAAATTGATATTCCGCGAATTTCCCTTTACCTACCTCATTACGTAAAACGTTTTAATCTCTCGAAAACACACAACGAAAAGACCTTTACTGGAAAATAAAACAATTAGCATTAGGCGAAAGCAAATGGCAGTGCAACATTTCAAAAACAAAAACTTTTGCGTTCGGGGAATGCCAGCAGAATGAATAGGGTAATCACAAAATTAATTAAAATTTCATATTTGTTTTGCTCCGCTACCGGTTACGGAGGCGTAACGTTGGTTTTTTTCTTTTAACGAATCGTTATGGATAAATTAATTAATTGTAGCTAACTTTTGTCTTTCCGAAAGTTATGCAAACGCGTTTAAAACAGATGCTGCCATTTTTACACTTATATGGAAAATAAATCGAAAAACAAAAGATTGAAAAACTAAAGATTGAAATACAAAAGATTGAAATACAAAAGATTGAAACGCGAAAGATCTAAATACAGAAAATCAAAACACAAAAGATCCTAATGCAAAAGATGGCAATACAAGTGATCGAAAAAAATAGATCAGAATGGTCGTACATGTTTGATAAATTAATGTAAGATATTTTTAACTATTTTCATTATCTATGGGTTTTAATTTAAAAACGAATACCATTTAATATTGCCTGTATCAATTCCAGTCATAAGAAATCGTATGTATCCCATATCTCAAAATATTTTGCCGGGCTATAAATCTCCCTCAAATCAACCCCATATATTAAACATTTAAAAAATCTTTACTAGCTTAAAATGCAAGTAAATTCATTTTTTGTTTCTTCTTTTTGATGTATATCTCAGAACATCACAATATCACATTATAAATACCTCTAACAATCATGTACCATGGGATAAAGGATTGCCATTACTATGAACGAGCTCTGACAATGTTTAAAAATAAAATTGTACCGTTACCGTCACAGTAGCAACCATTGAAGGTTTCCGTATCTGGCTCTGATAATTGTTCATAAATCTTCATAAGTCTTCAACTGTATTACCAAAATGTTAGAGGGCTGTAGTATCGCAGGTTCCCAGTGCAGTGTTTCAATACTCTACCCAGACATAACCAGGAGATGTAACTACTAACAAATATCGTGCGGTCCTGAATAAGACATATTCTAAGGGAAACAGTAGGGTATAATATCCTCTGTTGTCATATTAGTAAAGTGTATGTATTAAAATATTCGCTCAAGAAAACGATTTACCTCCCACTCTTTTGTCACAAGCTGAATTTTTTTACAGATGAAAGGTCATGATAAGGTAACCTTTATTCCGGAGGTAATACAAAATTAAACTGTACATCATCAAAAATCCAGATATTGATACCACCGAATAGAGAAAAAAATACTCATTTTTTGGTCAAATGCACAATAAAATATTTGTAGGGATTAATTGTTTATATATTTATTAAAAGAAAATCATTTGCATTAGCCCTTACGGCCGAAAAAAAATATAAACGTAAATATCTTGGTTTTAGCCCTTTAAAAATTTAGTTAAAAAGTCGTCTTTTTTAAATATACCACTCATTTAACAAAAAACGAAGGCCTAAATAGAACAAAAAAATTTTTATGAAATTTTTGCTTATGTGTTGACAAGGTAACAGAGTAAACACCATATTTTTTGCTTTTGAATTAACAAAGATATAACAATAAACGATGAGAGATGTCACAGGTTTACGCTGTAATTAATTCTCACCGCCAATTTTATCGACTCTCAGTGTATCTTTCTTTTCACCTTCAAACGTAGCATAGCTCTGTTTCTCTCTACGTACCGGCTGATGTATCACATTATTAATACGGTAGGGTTTTTTTATTTTTTTATTATAAAACTTCTCGTTATGTTCCATTCGGTAATGTGTCATATTGTTATCTGTTTTTACTAAAGAATTAATGTATATGTGTTATATATTAAATTACCTCATAAATTGGGAAGAAATATAGACATTTTTGCATCTTTATTATATCTACATTCATCCTGTTGCAGCTGAATATATTTGGGTAAGTTATAAGTTTTCGTTTAAAATTTTAATTACGGATTTGTTGTTGCAAGTAGCAAAGACAAAAATGATATCAAAATAGGGAAGCCCAAAAGTTGCATATCATTTAAAGAATATGCTCATATATTTGTAAACATTATTTTTAGAAATAAATTTAATGCTCAAATGATAGATGTGGTATTTGATCATTATAAAGGACATTTTATCAAAAATACAACACGTCAAAAGAGAGAATCCCAGAAATCAATTGATATAGAAATTGACCGACCCAATATTCCACTTCCGCAACAATAGAACGTGTTTATTCATTCGATATTTAACAAAAGACGTTTAACAAATTTTTTGCCAGAGCAACTTCTTCAAAACTCCATTCAGCAAAAGCATATTTAATTTGTAACTAGTGGTGGATTCGCGAAAATCAATAAATATGGGAAGCATTTTGAACCATCGAAAGACGATTTTTTAAATTCAAATCACGAAGACGATGATAATCGTATCTTATTGCACATATTGTCAGCCAAAAATTTGGGGCATTTACGCTGCATTATTTATTGCAACGATCAAGATGTTCTAGTCTTATTAATTTATTTTAAGAAGTTTTTGACTAAAGATATATGGTTCAGAACAGGGCGAGGAGACTCAAGACGATTTCTAACAGTACATTATTTAAATTTAGATGAAAACTTCTAAAAAATGTGCCTCCTTTTCATTCTTTGACCGGTTGTGATACAACCAGCCAATTGTCCGGCATTGGGAAAAGAACCTGTTGGAAAACTTACCTTGAACACCATTACTTTTTGGATGGATTTGGCACTGATCAGTACTCTGAAAACATATTCTCTAATCTTGAAAGAATTTTCATTAAAATTTATTCAAAACTGCCAATGTTACTTCCATTAACATTTTGAGGGGATTATTGGCCTCTTCAAAAACCATCGCTAAATTGCCAACAACTGAAGACGCCCTAAGACTACATTGTTTAAGATGTTTTTACCGGCTAAATATTTGGCTAAGCTCTTTAAATCCAGATGCAGCTTCCTAATGTTGAATAGTATGGGTGGAAAGTAGATCAAGATGGAAGTCTGTTACCCACTTTTAAGACTCTGCCCGACCTGCCACCAGACATAACAGAACTTACATCATGCAAATGCAAAAAAGATACTATACAATATTCTAACAATAATATTATATTCTAGACTGTGGAAGCAAAATTTGCAAATGCAGGAAAAAAATATTTGCTGTATCGGTTCCTGCATCTGCATGGCACAGAAAAACTGCAGAAATAGTTTGACCACAGCCGCTTATGTTTTGGAAAATGTTGATTTGTGTGGTGAATCTGATTCTGATTAGTTTGAAAGTCTTGTAATTATAAATTTTAATATTATTAATTTATGCTTTATATACTTCCTTCCAATTATTATTATAATTTATTTATATTGCAGATTTATTTTTTTTTGCAAAGCAATAGCCTTACTGTTTATAATCGATACTTCAATAAATACCTTCAATAAATAGTTTATATTTTCTTATTGTTTATTTTCCTGCAAAAATAAAAAAAAATCTTGAAGTAATTAATGCACCCTATTATTCATAGTGGATAAATCAATAATCCCTGTATAAAATATTATAAGAAAGTCAAACTGATTGGATACATTTCAATACTGAGAGAGAGTCGAGAGGCTCTGCCTTTAATGTTTGCTTTCTAGTAAAACCATGACATCACTAATTGTTTATTGCTATATTTTTGTTAATTTAAAAGCAAAAAATATAAGGAAAGTACTTTTACCTTGTCAATACATAGGCGAAACTTTTATGAAGAATAGTTTTTTTTTTATTTAGGCCTTCGTTTTTCATCAAATGAGAGGTATATTTCTAAAAGAAGATTTTTTTACAAATTTGTAGACGGTTGAAACCGAGATATTGATGTTTCAATTTTTTTTCGACCATAAGGGCTAATGTTAATGATTTTTTTTAAATAATTATAAAAAAATACTTCCTACAAAGACCTAATGGAGCATTAGAACAAAAAATAGGTATTTTTTTTTCTATACGGTGGTATCAATAACTCGATTTTTTATGATAATGCCCTTTTGAACAGTCTAATTTTGTATTACCTCCGGAATAAGGGTTAGCTTATCATGTACTTTCATCCCTGAAAAATTCTGCTTGTAACACTGAAGTGGGAGGCAAAGTTAAAATAAGTTTTAATCTACACCATACCATATGGCTATTTCATTAGTTTTGTTTACAAAATTATTTACATATATTTAAAAAGCTAAAATAATTCAACCTATTTTATTGTAACTGAACCCAAAACATTTTGAATATTAGTTATATTAAATTTAGCTAAATTAGATGTAATTTCACTAAATTAGATGTAACAATTTTCAACAAATTCCAAAATCTAGTGATGTTAGATTGGAAGTGGCAACAGGGCTTACACCGACATGGAAATTTATGTTATGTAGTATAAGCGCGCGCAGTTATTCATTGATAAAACTAAGTTTTCTTTCCGTAAAATTCTTCTCTCAATCCCTTCTTTTACTTTTCACCTCTCGTCGCCTCGCCCCGCGTCTAGAAATAGAATGTATCCATTGTCGAACTAATGTTGGCACCGTGAATATTATATTTTATCAATGACTGCTTATATCTCTGTTATCTCTGACTCCACCTATTATTCAAATAATTGAAGTCGAAGAAAATATTTGTTATGTATAAAAATGTAATTTGTTTAAATAAAAAACATTTTATTAGTAATTTTCTTTTTTTAATTTTCCTTTATTTATTTCTTTTTCTCTAGTACTATCTGAATATACTCTTTGAATTATTGTAATTATCATTTATGTTTAAATCAAGATCACAATTTTTAAATTGGTATCCTTTTTTAAATATATATTAATAGCAAAATATTCCATTTTGAATTTTTAAATTTCATTCACTGCAGGTCAAGTTCGTGTGTGGGCAAAGGAGTATAAGTCAAAATTTTGGGTAAATTATTTTCAGTCATCTATACTAGTGTAAAACGTGTGATAAATCAATACTTTCTATTACTGTTTCTAATAAACTTGGACTTCATAATGTAAATTACAAAAATACCTTTTTTTTGTCGGAAAGTCAGTACAAGTTGACTTATAAGACATATAACATAGATTTACTCAGCTTCTCAATTTTTGACTTGTACTCCTTTGCCAACCAAATGTCAGAAACTTCATATACAGGGTGGCCACTTTTTCATTGAAATGTATTGCTATCTCGTAAACCGTTGGTAACACAAAGTTGGTTAAATGGGGAAAAAGTTGCATATTTCGAAGTCCAATTTGAGGGCGTTTTGAAAACTAAAATATCAGGTCCGGTTTCCGAGATATTCGATAAAAAACAAATAAGTACCATTTCTTTATTCCGCTACAGAACGTTTATTTGCAAAAATAGACGAAAACTCATTTGGAGTTTTTTGTTTTATATCAAATTGTGCGTATGATAGCGTATTTAGTTTTTTTATCCGACGTTTCGTAAATGCAGGACCACCATCAACTTCTTTATTTGAATATGGACCAATATTTTCCTGGCTCATAATTTTAATGCATGTTCAATGTTGAATACAATGATGTAATAACATATTGTGATTAGTCAACATTTCGGAAGATTTGAACATCATCAGGTAAGTTTACAAGTACGGACCTGTGTTTTGTTAGTTAAAAATATTTGAATTAGTAAATGTGTAAGAAATCAGGTACTTGTACAGACCTGTATTATAAATTATTTGAAATACACAACTACATTTTAAATGCTTAAAATAATTTATTTAAAAAAAATATGTATTTAACTACTTAATCACGTCAGAAACAAATAAATGAAAACAATGATTAACGATAAGAGAAAAACTACAGTAGTTGCTCAAAATGTCCTCCTTCTTCTTGAATACATAAGTCAATACGGTCTGTCATTTGAGCTATGCTGGCAGAAACCATTTGTGGAGTGATATTATTAAACGCATTAATTATCCTATCTCGTAATTGATTTAAGTCATTTGGAATACCATCATAATATACTTTATTTTTGATATATCCCCATACAAAATAATCCATAGGATTTAAGCAGGGTGACCTAGGGGGCCATCGAATAGGTCCATGTGTACCAAACCACCTCCTGGGAAATCTTTCGTTTAAATAATTTCTGATTAATGCAGCATTATGTGGCCCACAGCCATCTTGCATAAAATAAATATTTCTTCGATCACCTAAAGGAAGATTATCTAACATATCTTCTAGCAATTGTAAATAGTTGTGTTGGTTGAGGTTTCCGTCAATAAAAATAGGACCAATTATTTTATTATTGAGTATTCCACACCATAACTTTATTGAAAATCTAATTTGGGGTCTTACTTCTTGAATTAAATGTGGGTTGTCGGTGGCATAAAAATGTTTATTTTTTCTATTAAATATTCCACTATTAGTAAATGTCGATTCATCTGTCCATAAAATTCGTCCATGAAAGGATACATCATTTTTTAATTTTCGTTTATACCAACGGCAAAATTCTATTCTACGATTATAATCTCCAGGATGTAGCTTTTGTACAGTTTGGAATTTGTAATCATGGTACTTATGTTTTTTAAGAATGTTTTTCACAGTACTTGCAGAAACTCCACATTCTCGGCTTATTGCTCTAGACGACGTTTCAGGGTTGATATAAACTTGAGACAAAACATTTATTTCATTTACTGTATTACGTTTTAAATATTTACCACGTTTTTTTTCAATATTTCCTTCGTGAGCCATATTTAACGCTATCCTATAATAAATTAATAAAGATGGTTGCCTCCTTCCTGGATACAACTGAAGGTATCTTTCTGCAGCATCTCCACTATTTCTGTTACATTTTATGTACACATCGTACATATCTTTTTTCTCACTTCTACTGTAACGAACCATATTTTCAATACCCTAATTAAAAATATACCAATGCTTTTATCCGATACCAGACTGTCAAATATACAATAATAAAATGTGACATGCCAGGTTAACTTGATTTAAATTTATCTGTATAATAATCAAGACGTGTTGCTAGAAATACAATTATTATTGTAAGTAGGTATCTATCTGCAGTTTGTTAACTTTTTCTTTTTTATACTATGAGGAACCATATCAGTTTAAAAAATCCAACAAAATATGACAAATCAGGCTAACTTTATGTATTTAAAAATCGGGATGTACTTTATTTATAGATTAATATTGGGATTGGTCAAGTGCAAAAACCATAAAAATGGAAAATATTTTTTAGCAAATGTGTAAACGAACATGTTGTCTTGATGTAAAGTTAAAAGTTTGACTTTGGTATTTATTATTTATAATCTCTTACAACGATAATACATCATTTACTAATTCAAATATTTTTAACTAACAAAACACAGGTCCGTACTTGTAAACTTACCTGATGATGTTCAAATCTTCCGAAATATTGACTAATCACAATATGTTATTACATCATTGTATTCAACATATGTCAGTTTGAAACTAAAATTATTTCTTACAATTGTGTATTATATTTCTATTTCTGAATCGTTTGTAAGTATTTAACATGAATCCTGGATTTGGTAACAACCTGTGTCCTCTCTCAATTAATGAGAAGACATTGTTTTATTATATTATTTTTGTTAAAGAAAATAGTAATATCGAAAAATAATATGACTTTATATCAAATCAAAGTAAGTTTTTAATTCCATGCAAACCTTGCAGTCATCATAATTTCCTCTTTTTATACAAGTTCCAAACTTTAACATAAACGACAACTCTTGAAACTTTAAATTACCCTAAAAATACCCGAGTACGCCATAAAATGTAATATTTTAAAGACCGGAATATCCATAACTGCGATTTTATTGTAAGAAACCATCCACCGTATCGTGTACATCTTTTATAAATCTCTGACATTATCATACAAATGTTCTATTTAGAATACATAAAAGCAAAACGCATTCATGGGAGTGTAGTTTAACAACAGTATAAGTACCTCATTTGTCATAGATACACTCAACACCCTTGTCGGAAGTTAGAAATAGCCCCAGAAATGAACGTTCGTGTTTTTTGGCAAGTCACTGTAATGCATCGCTCTCATAGAGGGCCTCTAGCAGTGCATTGTGGTAAGAAATTTATATAGCGAGACTTAATAAAACTTATATAGGGTGTACTGCATTATTATTTTTAATATTTACTTGGCAAGTAAATTCAACGTTGTTACAGGTTTAAATCGATGAATTATAAATTAATAGATTTACCACTGAATAGTAAAGTTAAACTTAATTAATTATTTATTATTTAATTACTTAATAGTTAATTACTTAATAGTTAATTACTTACTTCAGGAAAAATCAAGAAGCATACATTTGTATTTTAACTGTTTATTGTTTAAAATAACCTAGTTCATTGTTTACAATTGTTTAGAACTACTTTAGTGACCTTTGAACTTTGCTCTTCTTTTATTCTACAGACATTTTACAACTAGGTACGCCTATACCTGGCTAAAAGGCAGGAAATGTGTCTTTCTCCCTCACTTCCTTTTTCTTCTTTGTTCTTGGTTGAAATTTGGGCCATGAGGTTTTCTGTACTTTCGAACTTTATTCGGATTTGTTCAACCTAAAAACAAATTAAGTTTAAGCTAACATCTAACAGATTAAGTATATATAACATTAATCTAAGTGGATTTACCCAGTTGGGGATAATTATACTTATCTTAAAAGGGGTCGCTTCTGATCTCCGGTAAGCATTCTTCATTTTCTTTGGTGTAAAAATCTTTCTATTTTATACATATTGCTTTTAGGCCATTAAGTGTAGACATTAAGTATCGACAATATCTAAGTTTAGTCATCTAGCTTCTAGTATTACCAGATATTATTTAGTGCTGCTCGTAGAGCCGATTACTACTTTCGCTATAGAGCACCTCCTTAAGTCTCGTCTAAAGTACCACTTACGTGCCGTATATTGGATTGGTGGCTGGAACCCACTTTTTCCTTTACCAGCACTTGGACTGCGAGCATTATATCATAGCTGTTGTTACTGTAGACGCCGCTAGGAACCGATATCGCCAAGTAAGAGCTTTCCAATTTTATATTGATAGTCACATCCGAATAATAGCTGCCGTATAACCTGCAAGAGAAATAACATTTAATTAAATAGTCACTATATTATATATTTAAAACCTGTGAACCTTGGTAGTACTACAAAGGGGGATTTATTACCTATAGGTATTTGTTAAATACAATTGGGGTTTCTAATTATCACTATCTACCTATCTACCTACTTATTGTACAAATTAAAGGAAAACAGTACTTATTCGTTGTTATTATTTGGTCACACTAGCATATCAAGTTTCTCCTTAAGAATCTATGCCACTCTCTGGCTTACAGTGGCATTAAAACAGACCATCTCTAGTTTTGAGCTAGCAGCACACTTGTATATTTGAATTCTAATTCGCCTTCCGGATCAGAATTTTAAAATGGTAATAACGTATGAATATAATTCACTGATTTTCTTCTAAATATTCAATTGTACCATATTACTGTGATGTATCTTAACAGAAGAAAAATAAACCATTCTTTCACTGGTTATGACATTTGTTTTGTGTTGAAAAATTACAAGAATATAATCAAATGATTTAAGTTATGCTATTAAATGAAAATAATAGAAATAAAATGTAAGTTGACACTACATTAAATTCTGATTATGATTTTAGCTATTGTTTTACAGAATTGGGTGCTAAACGATTAGTTACAATGACAGCAAATTAAAAGTTGCATACTGTATAGAACAAGTAACATGTACTAAATTTCTGACATTAGTTACTTCTAAGATTATAGTAAATAGTTTAACGAGTTTTCAGATGACTCACTGTTAGTGAACAATTAATTTTTGGTTAGTGATTTTAGTTTCAGTGGGTTAAAACTATGTGTAGGGTAGTGGCACCAGTCTTGGACATGGGACCTATAAAGGATACTTTACAATTTAGTGCCTGGTATTAAGATACTTGTGAATTGAAGATACCTGTAAATACGTTAATATCTTTTGTTAAATTATAGTTTTATGTTTTGTTTGCGATTTCTGCTAACAGAGGACGCCATGTTTAGGACAACCTGTTTAGAGACATTCGTTAACGCAGACAAAGAGGACTGCTTAAATTTTAGATATTTTAGGTTAGGTGTCCAATATAGGATCTTAAGTTCATATAAGTACCCTAAATGGACACAATGTCCATTTAAGGGAAAAAAAATGGGATAGGGATAATTGGGTATGTCCATGATTATTTCATTAATTTTTTTCAGATTTCAACAAAATGGATAAAAAGAAATTTAGGAAATATACCATTGAGAATATGGCAGAAGCATTAGCCGCAGCAAAAGCAGGCATTCCCATTGCAACCGCAAGTAAAAGATTCGGTGTTCCACGCATAACTTTGCGAAATAAACTAAAAGGCATCGGTCCCGAAATTTGCAATATGGGATCTCCAACGATTTTATCAACTGAGGAGGAAGGCCGTATTGTAACGTGGATTGTTGATATTGCAAGGGCCGGCTTTCCCATGACAAAACAGTGTTTAACTGATACCGTAGCAAAACTTATAAAAGAGTTAGGCCGTAAGAATCCATTTTCAGACGGTATTCCAGAGAAAAAATGGTTTAAGTCATTTTTAATGAGGCATCCAAATATTTCCCTAAAAACACCTGAAAAGCTAACAGGCTACCGTGAAAGGCTTACTGAAGGCGATATACGTAACTGGTTTAAAGAAGTTTCCAATTACTTAAAGAAAAATAATTACTATCATATTTTAGAAAATGGAGATCGCATTTTTAATGCTGATAAGACAGCAATTTCCTTATGCCCTAAAACTGGCAAAGTTGTGGCCCTAAAGGGAATTAAAAATATATACGATGTTTCAAAAACTTCAGAAAAAGAGAACCTCACAGTATTGATTACAGTTGCAGCATCCGGAAACATGGCGCCTCCTATGGTAGTTTATCCATACAAGAGAACGCCTTCAGAAATTGTCAAAAATTTTCCCAAAGGTTGGGGCTTAGGAAAATCGGAATCAGGATGGTTAACTGGCGAAGTCTTTTTTGAATACATGGCAAATATATTTGAACCATGGCTAACGGAAAATAATAACGAACGCCCTGTAATTTTTTTTTGTCGACGGACACAAGTCCCATTTGACTCTACACCTCAGTATGTTTTTGTGTGAAAAAGAAATTATTTTCATAGCATTTTTTCCAAATGCTACCCATGTAATGCAGCCTCTCCATGAGGCGGTCTTTTATGCACTAAAAAGTAAATGGAAAATTCATGTAAGAAAATGGCTCACTGAAAATGAAAACCAGCAATTAATGAGACATCATGTTGCCAAACTACTGGAAACTATTTTAAAAGATGCCATGTCTCCGGATACGATTAAAAATGGATTTCGAGTTTGTGGCCTTTATCCTTTTGATGCAAACAACGTGGATTACTCCAAAATATACACAAACAACACACAAAAGAAGCAGACGATACCAATAAGCAAGATAACGTGATGAATGATGACATTAAACACTGCCTAAAGGAACACATTTTAGAAGACGAATGGAGTGGACCTGAGTCAAGAAGTTACTAAACCCTCTGAAGAAGTTTCACAGGAAATCTGGTAAAAAGTAATTGAGGATTTACATGTTACAGCTGAGTCGGATAAAAACCACATAACCCCAGAAGAATATCACCAAGTTCATGCTGCCATAACATTTGAAAAGAAAAACCAACGGGAGTTTGTTGATAATGCAAAGCTTTCAACATCAAAAACAATTGATCTATCTATAAGTAATGCTTATTTTCAACCAGATTTCCAAGAAATTGTCGTTAACGGAACACAACACACTGGTGAATCTCCATTCAAAAAATATCTTTTTTGGTCCAAGGAGAAAAAATGCCTCAGAAAAAAATGAGGGAAAAACCACGTTCAGTTAAAATATCTGATTTTTGTTTACATGAACAACAAAAGAAAGAAGCACTTAAATTAGAAAAAGAACAAGAAAAAAAAGCCGGAAAAGAGCAAGAGAAGAAAAACAAAAGGAAAAAAAAATACACGTCAAAAAACCAAAAGGCGTAAAAAAGAAAACTCAAACAAAGAGTAAAGATTTTAGAATCCTAATGTTAAACTGGAAATGTTATAAGTGCCAAACAGCATGGAAGGACCAGCATCTATTAGAGAGAAAAGCTAAATGGCTTTCATGTATTAGAATTTGTATTCCTCTTAAGTATATGAATAGCCTTGGAAATACTTACGCAGATTCTGAAGAGGACGAACAGTTTGTATGCGAAAAATGTGGTATCAGCATCAGCATCAATGAGGACGAAGAAGAATACTAATGATTATAAAAGTCATTTATCTCATTTATTTATTTACCAAGATATTATTTTCTTGTTTTAAATTTAAATCGATAATAATTATATTATTTTGTATACGTTTATGTGTTTATTCTTTATTTTATTCTTTTATATATTCCTAATTATTATTTGAATCATAAATATCAATTTATCATGTTTTAAACAGAATAGTAACAAAACAAAAAAAATGTCCATTAATGGTTCTACAAGTGTCCAAATTAGGATTTATGAAAAAAAAAACGACTGTCCATTTCTGGCGAAAATTCATATGTAAAAATTAAATTAATTATTACATACTTAACGTGATTTAAGAAAAACTACTGCTATAGAATAGGCAAAAATAATATATAAGCTCAATTTTGGTACGTTTATGATTAAAACAAAACTTTTACTGTGGCAGTTTCAGGCAATTATGTTTAAATTATCTCCTAAAGTGTCCATAACTGGTGCCACTACTCTATCTTACTACTAGTGATAATAGTAGTGTGTTTCTACAGTTGTACGTTTCGCCGTACATGATATTTTCCATAGGCTACTTCGAAAACATTTTTTTGTGCCTCAATCCATATATTTTTTAGAGATTATTAAAAATATACTATTTGTCCACTTAATTTTGCTATATTTAATGATAAAACCAAATGTGCTTTTAAAATTTATAAACGGTAGGTACTTCAAATTTAATGTTAAATTTCAAAATGGCTAAGGGGACATACAATAATTTTTCCATCATTTTATTATTCAGTCTGGTAGATTTTCAAATATTGTACTAGGTATTTTGTTACAAAGGAGAATTGAAACAGTCGAGTATGGCGTTCCTTTTTGGCTTAAATCTCCAAGGAATTTATGTATATCCAAACATTTTCGTTTGTAAATAATCCTATTACTGTTAGAACGATGCAAGGAGAATTGTCTTACTTGAAGGCAATTTTAAATTCCTCGTAGATGGTTTATCTCTCTATAAAGCTCTTGATTTGCATATTGAAAATAAGTGAAATTTATCAAAGGAGAACAAAATTATTGTATTGGGATCAAGTTAATCCACCATTTTAATTGACAACAAAACTTTCTTACTAATCTGTTTACTATTTTTCTTATAAATACAGTATTACAAATAGACAAACACTATGTCCTCATATTATTTTATTTTAATATACAGAGTGTTTTATAAGAATCGCCATATTTAATACGCCTTTATCTGGATAGAGGTAAACCAAATTTGATGATCCATAATGTGAGAAATTAAAAATAATTACCTATTTTCTTTGATTGGTCTTACTGAAAATTCCTAGGTGAAAGTGACGCATACTGGCGGTACTCCTGGGTCACTAATAATATAAATATCTGCTGATTTGTTTAGACTAGGATAGAAAAATACAGTCACTATCATTTGGGAACCGGGACACAGTAGGGTGAATCCGGTATCGTCATAAATTTGAGTAAATTCACCAAAGTTATTTGTGTACCAGGGCCGTAAATTTGATTATTATTTAGTAAAAAAAACATGCGGCCGAGGTTCAAGGTCAGTGAAATTGGCCCCTTACGATATTTATGAGAAAAAAACTATAGCACTAGAATGAACTAGTGATGCACCAATATGCACAAATAATTATTTTTTGCCCCACCTTCCTTGAGAAATTACAGCTATTTCTATGTAGATGGGGCCAAATAAAGGCTGCTCCTCTTTCAATAAAATTTTTATGATTTCGCCCCTATAATAAATTCATATACACTACTGATACAACTTTTTCCACTCTCTTCCATCAGTAGTAACAGCATTTTTTTTCCGTTAAGTTAGCCTCCCCAATTTGGAGGGAGCTAAATAAAAGCTGCATTTACTTCAGTAATTTTTTTATGATTTAGCCTCTGTAATAAACTTATATGTACCACTAATTCAACTTATTGCACCCGTTTTCGTTATTTTGACACCAACATCTTTACAAAAATGTCATTTGTCGTTTATGCCTTGCGTCAAAAGTTCCCATTTCATTTTCGATTTTGTATCTGTCAACGAATCAGTTGATATTAAATTTTAAATTATCTAGGTCATCCGATGTATTAAATCATTTTTATCTATCGTCTGATCTTGTAAGGTAAGTTTGAATACCGATATATTGTTGAAAATATATATTTTCTACAAAGATTTCTTAATTAAAATGTCAAATTTGAAACATAACCTCAACATGAATAACACATGGATAACATGTTTTATATAATTTTATATATTATTTTGTTAGGAATGAGATATTATGCTTTACTATATTTAAATATGTTAAATAAGACTTTTCCTTTTCATATTAATTTTAGTCTCTGTGAAACTATTCACTTAATAGTTTAAATTATTAGTTAAAGGTATTTTATCTGGTTCCTATGCAAATTTCCTAGTTCCTTTCTTAATATTGTTACCTTTTCCTTGTAGCCTGGCTATATCTAGACGGTTCTGTAGGAGTTATATCTAAAGCAGTTATGTAGGAGTTATATCTAAAGAAGTTCTGTAGGAGTTATATCTAAAGAAGTTCAAGCCGCATCTAAAGAACTTTATTTCAAGTTATATCAAGAGGTTTAGCTCGAGTTAGAAGTTTATGAAATTTACGTTTATACCTAAGAGTTTGGTGCTATCCGAAGAACTTCGTTCAAGTCCCTTTGAAGAAGGCCAATACAAATCTCTCCATGTATACTACCTCCTGTTAATCAGATAAGTGTTTAATTGAATAACTCATCTAAATTTGAATAAGTAAATCTCTGTGAATTAGAATTTGTTACTGCCTTATCTAAAACTTGGTTTAAATATAATTTGTTAAAGGTTAGTAATTTTCTATATTTTTATCACTAATCTAAAGTCAAGTATAGTAAGTTTTAAATATAGTGGTGCCCAACTTCTTTTTCAAGGTAATTCGAGTTATTTAATAACCTAACCTACTCCCAAAATCAATTGAGCTTAAAACACTATAACAAATAGATAAAATAACAAGTATCATATTACAACCTTCAGTAGTTACAGCAATTTTTTTACCATGATGAAAGAATATTGAACCGGTGTGCACTAATAACCACCAATAAAACTTTTTGCACTCCCTTTCTTTAGCAGTTACAGCAATTTATTTATTGTGAAGTTAAACCTTCCCAATGATATTTGCGCAAAACAAAATCTATTGCAGCGATGTGGATATATCATTTAAGTCATTTTTAGCTCCAAATAAATTTTAGCCACTTCGTATCAGAATGCACATATTAATGCACTCATAGTATTTCAATCCAAATATAAATTTTTACGACAAATATACATAAGCAGAATTAAATTAGTGGTAATAGCTTAGGTAACCTTTATTTTTTTACCCTTTTTGAAATAATATTCATTATACACATAGAACTACGTATAGAACAGCTTGAAGAGAAATCCCAACGGTTTTTCGTAACCAGATGTTTTTTTTTACGAAATAAGTATCCCCTTTTCACTTCAGGATGTGTTTTTACTACTCCAGACAAGAAAAGAGATAATCCAAAGTTGGAAACTTGTTGAAATAAAGCAGAGAGACAAGATCAACAATTTGTTGGACTGTATCTAACGTTGGATTTAAAATGGCTCATATAAATTAGTCGAAAAACTGTTAATTTTATCTAATTATCCAATAATAAATTTAACGAAAATGATAATGACTATTTAGCAAGGTGGTACACTTCAACATTTAATGTTCGAAAGAGGATGACCTTTAAAGTTTTTGGATGTCCATGTGATAAACAATAAGTACTGAATATAGTGTTAGGCACAAATACAAGTTTTCTTTGCTGATCTGTGAACACAGCCGTTAACTATTTTTGGTTCCTCTGTGCTTAAAATAAAGTTTTTAAATTTTAATATATTATGTAATATTCAGCAATATTTTGCAATTTTACTGTAACCTTTTTATGTGTAAATTATTATATTATACTTAGTTTCCTCAAAATAGTTTATAAAAAATTTCAAAAAAATATTCAAAAGAATTTCAATTTTTTTTAAATTCAAATGAATTTCAAAAATGTATTAATTAAAAAAAAATGTTAGCGGCAAAACATTGAGAGTTGTATGAAGTATGTCATTCATTTCCATTCTTACTTGTAAACAAAAGTGGTTTAATTTTTTTTTGTCATATCTGTATTTTGATTATATTATTATTTATTCTAAATGAAGTTTTATATTCCAATCTACAACAATTTACTTTCTAAACAAAAACTCATAATTATAAGATAGTGTGGATGTTTCCCTCTCTGACGTCCACCTTTTTCATTTTATTTGGTTTGACGATCCTGAAAAATGTTTTGGAAGCAACTTACCTCTGGAAAGTCTAAACTTTCCCAATTACTTTTTTGTCGACCATCTCCCATGTCTAGTTTCTTAATATTATGCTTCTTGACTTAAAGCCAATTGCGCACTTTACCTGTGTGTATCACTTATTGTTGTTCCCCAGTTAAAAAAGATCTATTATGCCTCCTTCTGTCACTCAAGCAGCAAGGAAATGTATCGATGCCTATAATGTATCCTTCCTATTATATATTCTCAAGGAAGTGTAGGATTTGGAGTGGTTTGAAGTTAGGTAAATCTCTATCTTCTCTTTGATAAGCTCCTACGTATAGTGTCCTTGGATTCTGGAGTACTACACATTGAGTCAGAATGTGAATGGAAGTTTCATCATTCTCCATAGAGAATGTGCTCTCACTATCTTCTACGCCTCTTAATTTACTAAGGTGTCTTTTGAATCGGCAATGCCTGTTACAATGCATAGCATGTTTTTGCTCAGGCAGATATATGCTTCCAATGTTTTCTGGTTTTAGTCACTCAGAAGTATCTTAGCCTGTCTTACCCTCAAGAGAATATTTCGGTTCTTCTACTGCCTAATTATATATTGTGTGCTGATACCGTAGAATGCCTTAGGTCCCACAAAGGATATTTGAGCTCCTTTCCTTGCGACCTTGCGATAATATCTGCAATCTCGTAAACCTTTACCCCGTTATGTCCCGGAACTCAAGTTAGAGTAACTATATTTTCCTCGCCTAGTTCATTCAGTTTTTCTAGGCATCTTCAAACCATTTTTAAGTTTATTTCTTGAGAGTTCAGCGCTTTGATAACTGCTTGGCTCTTGGACATGATGATAATCTTTTGTCTACAATAGTTTCTCTCGATGTTAAATTGGGTATACTTCTCAATGGTATGAATTTCCGCCTTAAAGATGATTGGTTATTTTCCCAAACTTTCAGTGTGCCCGGGGTTCTAGGCACTTCTATTACAGTTCCTTCTCTCCGTATACTACTGAATAGAATGTCTTTCCATTGCAAGCACGATGGATTCTTGGTCCCATTTTTTTTTGCAATCCAGCTTTGTGGTTTTGAAGTTTTTCAAAAAACTGTACTTTTTATTTCATCCTGGGGCATATCCTAAGAATCTTCCCGTCTGCAGCTAATATACTTTCGTTTGATTACTTTGTTCCTGGACATTCTGTATCGTGTCCTTTTTGCCACGTTAGCTATCATTAAATGTAGAGAAGTGAGGTTTAAGATCACCTCCATTGCAGAAGTATGACAGGTTCTCATTGCACCGGTGATGCAAATATTGGTCAATCTTTGTACTTTTGAGATACTGGCTCTCTTAGTAGCTAACCTAGTTCTGTTACTCTAGGCTATAGCCCCGTGAATGTGATTGGTCTTACTATTGCTCTATACATCGGGTGACATCCTCATCTTTTACCATCAATGTTTCTGCATACCATTAGGACTTTTGTGGCTTTATTTACTACTTTCTTTTCATGTATGTTCCAAAGAAATTTGTTGTCCAGGGTTAGGCCTAGATAGTTTTTCCATTCTACGAGTATATCTAGCCCATCTAATTTGACGGTTTTGATATTGAGTTTTCTTTTCCTTAAAAAGGCTACTAGTGTTGTTTTCGTATAAACATACTAAGTTTCACCTCACAGCACCATCTTTTGGTGTGTTTTAGTCCCCTTTGGACTATGTAACACAGGATATTTACAAACTTGCCTCTAGCAGATATAACTAAGTCGTTGACATAACCTTAACAGGGTGTATCGAGGTCAGTCAATTTGCATAGAAGTTCGTCTACAATTAGTTTCCATATTAGTGGGGATAGAACTCCTTCTTGTGGACATTCTCTGGTTGTGCAGATGGAGATGTTATCAGGCCTCATCTGTGTATCTGCAGTTCTTGTAGATAGCAGCTGAGTCAACCATCTGGATGTGGTGCTCTCCACTCCTCTGTTATGAAAGTGTTCTCTTAATAGATTCGTGTGGCGTGTTGTCAAATGATCCATCTATGTCTAAGAAGGCACACACGACCGTTTTCCTTGTTTGAAAGTACATCCTCAATTTCGTCAGTTAGCTGTACCAGGGCAGTTTTTTTAGATATTCTTTTTGGGTACGCGTGCTGGCTGTGGTTGCCTGGCATCTTCTCCAAGACTTCTATTCTGATATAATTATCAACAGCCTTCTCCATTGCTTCAGTTCCTTACCAATTTGCAAGATCTACCTCTTATCTCCTTTAAAAACAACTTAGCGCTATTTATATCTTGTTAACATTTCTTGACATCTACCAATTGCACAAATTAGTCACACCATTACATCATTTTTACCGATTATGATATCTTCTTCTGTAACTTTATAATTTTTAAATATTACCTATATACATTATTATAGTTCGATTTACAGTTTTTAAACACTCTATTATTTATTTAGTTAGTTAGTTCTACCACATATATTTACATATTTTATTGAAACGTTTAAACACATACACACTCACATACTTATTCTTTTATGCTAATGTTTTGCTGCACGCCACGGTTTTTCAAAATAATTTTCTACACCTTTATGTATACGTAATTTTTTTTTATTTGTTTAATTCCTGTTACATATGTATTTGTATTGTAGGCCTGATGATGGCCAGGATGGCCGAAACTAGTCGCTTTAACTCTTAATTACATTAAATTATATGTGGTACAAATTTTTGTTTTGTAATAATAAACGTTCAAATTGATTTAGTTTATTTATTAAGATTCCTATCGCTGACTGAAGCCGAGAAGTATATTAATTTCCAATTTTAGGCAAACAGACACTACTGTAATAAAAATTGTGAATTTATTACCGAGAAACCGCAAAATCGAAATCCAAAAAATCAATATATAACTGAAAAATAAGTGACTGAATCTATGAGTCTTTTTTTTTTCACCTTTGGGGTGCGGCAATGGTCTTAATAATTCGTAGGGGATTGCTGATGACTTTGTTTCCGAACTTTCAAATTATTTTAACTACTGTAATAGTTTCTCTAAAAATTGACAACCGAAAAGTATCTGTTTTACTTTTTTTAAATATATATCTGGATTTTTAAGCAACAGAAATATTAAACATAAAGACGACCACCCTGTAATCCATAAATTGAGTCTAAAGAGACCAGTGGGAAATAGCGAGGGAATCAAAAAGCCGAATCGACATTTTTGTTACGTTTTAATTTTGGGAGGACAGGGGGAACATACTAGGGTGAAAATGGCATATACTTACTTGGGAAAAGTTCCTTTATTGTTATATGGCTTTTACACAACTTCCATTTTAAGAGCGTAAATGTCGTGGGGCGTTTTAACAATGAAGCAAAGTTCTTGCGTATAGAATTTCGTATAAGTATTTAGAAGTTTTTCGAAGAAGAAGAAAAAAGAAACTCGTATAGTCATGTAAATTTTATTTTTCGAGATTTTAAGAATATACAATTTCCCGCACCAGCACGATATCAGTTAAAAGTCGTTTTTTATTCACTTGTGTCATAAAATGTCGTTTTTGGACGAAAAACATAATCGATAAGGAGGACTTTTAAATATGATTCAAAAGAACTGCTTAAAATACTTTTTTCTACACCCACATGAATATTGACTTATAAACGAATATATTTCATATCCATTCTAGGTAGAGTTAACACTGCAAAAAATTAAATAGGGTAGTGGCACCAGTTATGGACACTTTTAGAGATAATTTAAACATAATTGCCTGAAACTTCCACGGTAAAAGTTTTGTTTTAATCATACACATACCAAAATTAAGCTTATATATTATTTTTGCATATGCTGTAGCAGTAGTTTTTCTTAAATCACGTTAAGTATGTAATAATTAATTTAATCAAAACATATGCATTTTCGCCAGAAATGGACAGTCGTTTTTTTTCATAAATCCTAATTTGGAAACTTGTAGTACCATTAATGGACATTTTTTTTGTTTTATTACTATTCTGTTTAAAACATGAAACATTGATATTTATGATTCAAAAAATAATTAGGAATCTATAAAAGAATAAAATAAAGAATAAACACATGGGGTGCTATGATTGAACGTTTACGTTATCCGTAACGTACATGTTAGGCCAAGTTTTAACATTAACGAGGCAAGTTCGTATGATGGAAAACTTTTTCCAACATATTACTGTTATTTTCCGCTTATTATGTTCTAATTTAACAATTTTCCATCACACAAACTTGCCTTGTTACTTTTAAAACTCGGTCTAACATGTACGTTACGGATAACGTAAACGTTCAATCATATCACCCATGAACGTATACAAAATAATATAATTACTATCGATTTAAATTTATAACAAGAAAATATTATCTTGGTAAATAAATAAATGAGATAAATGACTTTTATAATCATTAATATTCTTCTCCGTCCTCACTGATGCTCTCATGTTCATCACTAGTATCAATAGTGATATCACATTTTTTGCATACAAACCGTTCGTCCTCTTCAGAATCTGCGTAAGTATTTCCAAGGCTATTTATATACTTAAGAGAAACACAAATTTTATGAACCTTATTTGGGCAGCTAATACATGAAAGCCATTTTCTCTCTAATACATGCTGGTCCTTCCATGCTGTGTGGCACTCATAACATTTCCAGTATAACATAAGGATTCTAAAATCTTTACCCTTTGTTTGAATTTTCTTTTTTACGCCTTTTGGTTTTTTTGACTTTTAATTTTTTTTCTTTTTGTTTTTTTCTCTTGCTCTTTTCCGGCTTTCTTTTTGTTGTTGTTCATGTAACCAAAAATCATGTGTTATAACTGAACGTGGTTTTTCCCTCATTTTTTTCTGAGGCATTTTTTCTTTCTTGGGCCAAGAAAGATATTTTTTAAATGGAGATTCACCAGTGTGCTGTGTTCCATTAACAAAAATTTCTTGGCAATGTGGTTGAAAATAAGCATTACTTATAGAAAGCTCAATTGTTTTTGATGTTAAAAAGCTTTGCATTATCGGGAGTTTGTTGGTTTTTCTTTTCAAATGTTATGGCAACATGAACTTGATGTAACATGTAAATCCTCAATTACTTCTTGCCAGATTTAATGTGAAACTTCTTCAGAGGGTTTAGTAACTTCTTGAGCAACGTGTTCTTGATTTTGGGTGTTTTCGTGGGTGCTATCGTCAATTTCTAATGAGAAGATTAAAGATGTATTTATGTCAATTATATTACTATTTTTCTCTGAGACGTTAGCACTATTCAATTTTTCAATTCTTTTCCAGGTATTAAACAAGTCTTTTGTTGACTAAAGTCCAATCCATTCGTCTTTTAAAATGTGTAGCTTCATAATTTGAAGTACATTTGCTGAAATATTAGCTTCCAAAACCTTTAAGCAGTTTTTAATGTCATCATTCATCACGTTATCTTGCTTTTGTGTGTTGTTTGTGTAATATTTTGGAGTAATCCACGTTGTTTGCATCAAAGGGATAAAGGCCACAAACTCGAAACCCATTTTTATTCGTATCCGGAGACATGGCATCTTTTAAAATAGTTTCCAGTAGTTTAGCAACATGATGTCTCATCAATTGCTGGTTTTCATTTTCAGTAAGCCATTTTCTTACATGAATTTTCGATTTACTTTTTAGTGGATAAAAGACCGCCACATCGAGAGGCTGCATTACATGGGTAGCATTTAGAAAAAATGCTACTAAAATAATTTCTTTTTTACGCAAAAACATACTGAGGTGTAGAGTCAAATGGGCGTTCGATGTTATTTTCCGTTAGCCGTGGTTCAAATATATTTGCCATGTATTCAAAAAAGACTTCGCCAGTCATCCATCCTGATTCCGATTTTCGTAAGCCCCAACGTTTGGGAAAATTTATGGCAATTTCTGAAGGCGTTCTCTTGTATGGATAAACAACCATAGGAGGTGCTATGTTTCCGGATGCTGCAACTGTAATCAATACTGTGAGGTTCTTTTTTTCTAAAGTTTTTAAAACATCGTATATATTTTTAATTCCCTTTGGGGCCAAAACTTTGTCAGTTTTAGGGCATAAGGAAATTGCTGTCTCATCAGCATTAAAAATGCGATCTCCATTTTCTAAAATATGATAGTAATCATTTTCCTTTAAGTAACTGGAAACTTCTTTAAACCAGTTACGTATATCGCCTTCAGTAAGCTTTTCACGGTAGCCTGTTAGCTTTTCAGGTGTTTTTAGGAAATATTTGGATGCCTCATTAAAAATGACTTAAAAATTTTTTCCTGGAATACCGTCAGAAAATGGATTCTTATGGCCTAACTATTTTATAAGTTTTGCTACGGTATCAGTTAAACACTGTTTTGTCACGGGAAAGCCAGCCCTTGCAATATCAACAATCCACGTTACAATACGGCCTTCCTCCTCAGTTGATAAAATCGTTGGAGGTCCCATATTTCAAATTTCGGGACTGATGCCTTTTAGTTTATTTCGCAAAGTTATGTGTGGAACACCGAATCTTTTACTTGTGGTTGCAATGGAAATGCCTGCCTTTGCTGCGGCTAATGCTTTTGCCATATTATCAATGGTATATTTCCTTTTTATCCATTATGTTGAAATCTAAAAAAAATTAATGAACCAATCATGGACATACCCAATTATCCTTAAATGGACATTATGTCCAACACTGGATTTCTTTTTAACAATTTACTGTTATTTATATTAATCAACAGCATTTTGACATTTTGGTAACATCCATGTAGTGTCTTGCACACACTACGTACTTTATCTTTTATTTCATTGCAATTTATTCACAGCTTTAACTAGGGGAAATCTACCTGAGGTACTGAACGATCTAGAGACTTCTTCAACAATTACAAAATCATCTATCTCGTTGCTTTAGCGCAGAACTAGACTCACTCCAAAATTTGTATTTTTGATTTTTTACTAATTAAGATAGTTTGAACTATCCTAAGTTGTTAAAAATCGAAAATCCAAAATTTCAAGTTAGGCTAGTTTTGCTCTAAAGTTACGATCTGCTGTTAACAAAATAGTCCTTCTCACTTCTACTCCGGTTCAACAACTTTCGAATGCTACGGTAGATTCTTCCAATTGTCTATAAATCCAGACGCCGTAGCTGCTTCAGCACAAGATAATATCCGATTAATATGAAGGACTTTGTGGAATGTTTAGAGAAATCTATAAATGACATCTCCAAAAAAATGACTACAAGATGATGATGATCATGACCAGATGTAACAAATGTGGTCTCAAATGTTTTTATAATAGTGTGGCTTATTTTTACTGCAAAAAAAATGTTTAAATAAAATCATAACCATCTGCAAAATACGACGATACTTCATCACATTGTATTGCCGTAGATGATCATTATATTATTATTTGATATACAGGATGACAGGCATGAACTAAAGATGAAAACGGTTTCTAGTATGCGAAGGGAAAACTTAAATGACAAAATAGAGAACTCACCCTCATCAACCCCCTACGCGCCACCTACCTTAACGAAACCCCGACTTGTCATCCATCAGTGGAAAGCTTAACTAAAATGCTTTTTAACTATACAAGTTTTGCCTTTTATAGGGTGATTTAAGCGTACATCATACTTAAAACCCCATTTAAAATGAATATGGCACTTTTATTTTAAATTAAAGATTTGAATCTGGCGATCTAGTCGGCTGGCTATTCAATTTAGCTTCTTCTTTTAAGCCACTTATTAGATCTTTATTGTCTTACCAGAAGTATAGTGAGAACGCGCCGAAAATGTAAGAAATTTCCATCTAAAACCAGTTTTTCATGAATATTTGACTGGTTTTCTTTTATTTTTTATTTAAATTGGTGGAATTTGCCAAATCAATGTTGGGGACACCTAAAAGCTTCATCTGCTCTTAAGCTTGTAACGGTTGGAACCGTTATTTCGACACAACCACCTTTTACTCAAATGTCATTTATCGTCTTGTGAGACTTATTTAATTTGGTCGTCAGCGGCCATCAACTAGATTTCATCTTGGTCATCCGATGTACTGGATGGCTTTTGTTCATCGTAGATTCCGTTTTAATAATGAAATTTTGTTGAATATATGTATTTTGTACAAGTATTTCTTAAATAAATTGTCATTTTTGAACATAACCTCAATATCAACAATGGATAACACATGTTGGTTTCATATAAAATTATATATTATTTTGTTGGAATAAGATATTATGCTTTACTATGTTTGAATGTATTAAATAAGATTTTTCCTCTTCATATCTGTGAAATTATTCATTTAATAGTTTTAAATTGTTCATTTTATCTTAATCCTGTTTCCTGTCATAACATTTTAACCCTTCTTTAGCATGGCTATATCTAGACGGTTTTGAATTCCTTTCAAGATGTTTTATGGTTTTTATATCTAGAAGTTTGTTTTGGTTTTGGTACAGTCTAAAGACAGTTGTTTAATTTATCTCTAGACATTTTATGGACTTATACCTAGACGTTTTGGTTTTGGTACAATCTGAAGACTGTTGTTTGATTCATCTCTAGAAGATCTAGATAGTTTCGAGTTTAAGTTAGAATACCAAATATCACGAGATCATTCACGTTGCAGAATTACGAATAAGGATCCCGAATCCCTTTGAGGAAGTTGCCTGAGGATATACCATGCGATAACCCAGTTTAACATTCCTTATATTATCTCCATTTACTAAAAGATAAGCTTTATTTAATAAATCATCTTAAATTTGAATTTAGTAAAACTATGTAAATTAGAATTTGCTACTACCTTATCTAAAGCATGGTTTAAATATTATTTGTTAGTGGTTAGTGATTTTCTATATTTTTATCACTAATATAGAGTCAAGTATAGTAAGCTTTAAATATAGTGGTGCCCGACTTCTTTTTCAAAGTTATTCGAGTTATTTAATAACCTAATCCACGCGCTATCAATTGAGCTCAAACACATTAAACAAGTAGATAGAATAACAAGAGATCACGTAACAAAAATGGCGCCCAATGACAAAAATTTGGAAACTACTGGTTTAGATGAACTCTCATCATCAGTGTCGAATTGGGACATCCAGGGCCTACCGGTCAGGACAGAAAAGCCCACCTATCTTTTTTTATGAGTTGGTTTCTTGACGAGCAAAAACAAAAAAATGTCCTTTTTGCACACTGATGCTTTTTCCGAGGGTTTCATTTGTTGTTCTCAATGGCCCACTGACTAAACGTGGGTCGTCTGCCTGAATGAAGGCCCACTGCTTGAACGAGGGCCTACCGGCGACGGCTCAATCGGAAATTGCCCATCGTATCGATGTTTATTAAAAATGTAATTTTAAAAATGTTCAAACAATATAACGGAGTGCATTTGCATGAAGTATTTCAATCAAAAATATATTTTGGTATCAAATGAATCCAATACAAATATTAAACCAATTAGAATTTTAATTAATTTAATATAAGTAAGTAGATATATTGGCATGTATTTAATTTAATTAAAATTTTAATTAGGTCACTGTCGATAGCTTCGTTTTACTAAATTTTGATGCGCATTTTATGTGTAGTAACCGGGTAAATTTAAATACCAAGCGCGAACTTTTTAAAAGCGTTGGAATTTCATTGGAAAATTCTAGGAGTAGATAGATATTATTAAGGTAGTTATTTGCGTATTTTAAAGGTATAAAAGTAGGAAACACTCGTTTGATTTTTAACTTAAGAACGTATTTTAACTTTAACCATTAAAACTTCAAAAATATTCATATACAGTATTAACAAGATCAAACTTTTGGTTCTGCTTAGCTTGTGATGAAGTGAATAGTAAAGAAGCTTGCACAAGCAGGAAAAGGAACGACACAATATCAATGTTGGCAGTCCCATGTCATTATCATATCATAATCCTAATAATAATTATTATGATAAATAAAATGTATTTAAAATAAATAAACAACAATATTTTCCAAAAAATGAAAAAAAAAAAAAAGAAATTGCACTCATCGTGGATTGAACCGCCTCGTGAAATGCACATTCGCCTACTTGCTCAGTGCTCTGCAAACTGTGCTAACAGGTCTAATGAAATATTTGTATTGTAATTTTTTTAGCAGATATTTTTTACAACTTTGAGTTGTCTGACAGAGGTTTTCAACTTTATCCTTACATATAACACTTCTTTTAAAATATATATAGTCAGGAAGGAGGAACCCTAAACGACCTTGGAATCGCGATGGTATCTAATTTTTACAGTGAACTAGACGAATATGGCGAAAAGGGGCGTAGAAAAAAAAATTAATTCTCATTTGCATATTATCTAAATTTACCGATTTCTCGCATTTTAACGAATTGCTATTTTCTTGCGAGAAGTTTCCATTTTTTTTATTATATATAATATATAATAAATTTCACTTTAAAATTGCATGTTGGGTGGGATAAATATAGGAAAATATTTTTGGGATAATTTATAGAGGGATTTGATTTGAAAAATAATGTATAAAAAAAATGACTGAATGATGACTTTTTTACGTCTTTATTATGACAATTAATCTACATTTTAGAAATTATTAAGGTTTGAAAAATAAATGATAATTTTATTATATATTATTATTAGTAATAATTTTTGCAGGACAATTTTGCATAAGCAGGTAAAACACCTTTCCAAGAAAGGATTCTATAACGTAATAATGATTCTGTGAGTGCAAAATAGATTATTTTTAAATGTACATTCAACGCATTATTTGTATGCTTAGTCCAGTTATGATGAGAGTCAATTTGTACTCTAAGGTATTTGATATCATTTGTAATATTTATATGAAACTACTGAACGTTACCTTCTATTCTTTCTATAGGAAGAAGCCATCTTTTTGTAACTGTATAATGGAACAACATAAGTTTTATCAAAGGTTTGTAAGTTTTTATAATTAAACCATTTGAAAACTTTTCTAAGATCTGTTTCTATTAATAATTTTAATCGATTCCAGTTCTCTGCATTTTACAGAATAACTGTGTCGTCTGAAAAACTTACAATATTTCCATCTAAATTTAAACGACAAATTATTTAAAATAAAATTAAACAAGATAAGACCTAAGACAGTATCTTGAGGCATGCGATATGCTACTTATTTCCTTATTTGAGATATTATTAATTCTATTTTTGTTAGTTTTTGTAAATAACTTTGTAATAAATTATATATGGTGTATCACATTCATACAATAAACTTTTATTATACGAAAAAAACGGTACATGATATAATTAGTAAAGAAATTATTTACTTATATACTTCAACCGGACCACTTTTATTCTTGGAACAGCTGTCAGTAGAAGTCTTATTCTTGGTTTTGAGGTTCGATCAGAACAATCTGCTTTAAAATGGCGCGAACACAAAAAATTAAAATATTTTGGCTCACAATTTATTTGTTGCATCAACTCAAGCCATAACTTTGTTTTTTGAGAATCTTTGGGAAATCTCAAAATTGTCTACCTGGGATAAATTTATATAATTTGTAAATCTAGAATCTTGAGGAAATCTGAAAATTGTTTACTTGCAATCACTTTATAAATATAAATTGAACAATAATTTATTCATTTTAACAACCACATAAATATCTTAAAATTGCATAAAAGAATTGTTTAAATAAAAGTATGTATACCCTATAAACCACGAGACTACGCCTATGAGCACAGTTGATCGCAGACGCACTTATCATGTTTGTTTACAAATTTAAAACATTAAAATTTTGAAAATCTTTAGTGTGGTTGAAAATTGAGAGAACAGAATACTTACTTATGAAATGTAGATTATTCCTTTCTACTTTTAGCTGTGCTGTTATATCCACAAGACGAACAACTGACCATATTGTTTTGATGGTTTTTAACGTGGAAAATTTAAAATTAACAGTAATACTAAATAAATACTGAAATACTAAACACTTTTTGAAAATGTGTACAAAACGTACGCTTGATAAAAGTTTAAATTAACACATAAAACATCCAAATTTATTAACAAATTTTAATCACTAAAATTATAAACCAATTTTAGAAATCATTTATCATATGATGAGTCATCCATAGTACAATATGGCTACTACTTCCGTCAGATCGATTAGATTAACACGGACAGGGCATGCTCCTTCCTGACTATATATGTTCTAAGACACTTCCTGATCGTCCTGCCTGTCACGTCACAAAATTCCAGCTGGAATTACGATCGTATCACCTTGGGCCCGCTAGCTCCTATGTTTATTCGTAGGACTAGCTATGGGAGAGGGACAGGGTAGTTTTCATTAGGCAAGAATTATTTGACAAATTTTGCTCTAGTTTTTGTTTTAACTTTAAAATAAGCCTGTACTTTACATGAGTACATCTTCGCCACATTCTTGTATGGTATAAAAAAACGTTACTGCTTGAAAATTTAACGTTGAAATTTTATTTGATAAGGTATACGTATATATAATACTATTTTCTAACGTATTTTTCTAGTAATTTCCAATATAATGTTGAAAATTTGATAAAATAATGCGTTTTTCTTAAGTTTGGTTGTAAATAACGTTATTTTCCGCGACATTTGAACTATTTTTATACGTTTTGAACGTTTGGTTATTAACCAGTTTTCGACGTGGTCATTGGGTTGGTACCTACCGGTGCCCGAAAGTTTACATGTTGAAAATTTTAAAACGATTCACAGTATAAGTATACGTGAAGTTTGAGAAGATTTTAAAATGGTCCAATACCACGATATACCCACCAAAAGATAGGATATTGCGCATCCTGGGCGGTAATTATTTTGACGTGCAAATAAAAATTACTCTATGAGTGACGTCATAGCATCCGGCCCATAGAGAGCTCTCGAATGTTCCAGAAAGTTTGGAGTTTCGACAGAGTTCTATATCTATTCATAAACTTTCACAATGTTTCAGAATATCTTGTTTTAAAAAGTTCTTGAACGTTTTAGAATATCCTTTTCCATAAAATTCTTGTACATTCTAGAATGTTTCTGAAGGTTTCAGACAGTTATATCCATTTGTACCGCTTTCTAAAACTAAACTTAGTTTACTAGTTGCCCTTTATACAGGGTGATTCATTGAGAAACGGACATACGTTAATCGTGAAAGAAGGTCCCTGTTTATTGAATATCTGGTTGTTTATAACCAAGATTCAGGGTGTTTCATCAATTTTGTCATTTTCCTTCCTTATTCGTAACTTTGGAAACAACCCGGTTCGTATTAATTTTATTAACCGACTTCAAAAAAGGGAAGAGATTCCCAAGTCATCGGATTAATTGTTTTATGTATGTTTAGTGATAATTCTCTATCACGCTGGCCGATTTATTTGATTCTTTGTTATAAAGAGGCTACCTAAGGGGTGGTACCATAAAAGTCCAGATCTGATGATGCGAACCATAAAAAAATCATCAAACTTCTCAATTTGCAAAGGCATATCTGCACGATTTTGGAGTGGATTTTTAAAATCAGATACTCTTTTATCTTGTTACAATAAATTTAGAATACTTAACACAGTTGATTTTAAATAGGGTAAGTATTAAGTTTGTTCCAGTTTGCACCCCTCTACACAATGTAATTGCAGGTCCGTATTTAGGACCAAATATTACAACCATTTCGAACATCTTGTATCAAATTGGAATGCATTGTATAATGATTATTTAAAAGTGCTTCTGATAGATTTTTAGATAAAAAGAATATTAATGTTATATTAAACAACTACTTGCAAGTAAACAAATGCAGTTTTTACTGTAAAATAAATATTCTAAGTTTATTTTTAAGTAATCAATGCGTTTTATTAGTCGTCAATGCAATTGTACAATGATTAAATGTATATATCACTCTAAAGTGACTGTGTATTTACCAGGGGCGTGCGGTCCATGGAAGCAAGGGAAGCACCGCTTCCCTACACTTTGAGATTTAAAAATAAATATTTTTCAGTTTACAATGCATAGAAATTAATATTAAATTAGGTACTATATTTTCTCTGAAAAATTACGTAAACTTCGTAAATGTACTAACAATTCATTGGTGTAATGTGTAAACGCATGCACCACTCATGAGAAAATTAATTGTGTAAACGCACACACCATATACTTTAAGTCCGTCGGCGGAAGCGCGTCTTGAAAAATCTGGCTCATCTTACAATTGATTTCGCTTCGAGTTATTGACCCGCTTTGCCACGACAGTAGTCAGTCTGTTTGGGCACGTGAAATACGGTCAAGAGGCAGCGATTTTTACGTGGCCTTACACATATTGCAATTCGCACCGTAAATCGACGTATGAGGAAAATCATAGACTTCAGATAGATTTCGGTTTGTTTATCATAGTTGTTTTTCTTTTTGTAAAATGGAGGAACTATGCACTGTGCCTGTGAACAATAATCATGTGATAAATTGTGTCTGTATTGTGTGCTCTTTATTGAAAAAAAAATTTAAGTAGAAATTTTGAAGTGACAACGGACATTATTAATTCTAGTAGACTAAAGGATCCTATCAATTTAGAGACGAAAGTAGAAAAGTCAGCAAATAAATTAACCAGGCATTTTCACGTAGGGTTCTATGAAAAGTATGAATGGTTAACAGGCTGCAAAACTTTGAAGAAATTGTTTTGCTGGCCTTGCCTTGGAACTCAGTCGGTATTACAGACTTGAATAATTTTCACAAAAGTGTAAAACGACATGTAAATAGCAAATCTCATATAAGTGCTATAATTAAAGAAAAAACATTCGGGACCTATCGCATTGAACATAGTTTGGACAATCATTTAAAAATAAGCAACAAAATTCACAACGAAAGGGTAAAAAAAATAGGGACGTCTTACAACGATTAATAGATGTAACTTGTTTCCTGGGAGAGCATAAACTAAGTTTTACAGGTCACAATAAAGCAAGTGGATCCGCCAATCGAGGAAATTACATGGACCTTCTAAGTTTTTTAGCAAAATACCCTAAAAAATAATTTTATTGATTCGACAACTTTCCGCGAGGTACCTCAAATAGAATTCAAAATGACTTATTTAAATGCACTGCCGACGTTGTGATGGATCACATTAAAAGTGAAATTAAAAAAGCACCTTTCGTATCAATTGAGCTTGATGAAACCACAGATGTAGCAAACTTAAGTTCAATTATCAATTGTTGTGCGATATTTATTGAATTGCATTTCTCAAGAGCGATTCTTAGGATTTTTGGACGTCCCTAGCGAACGAACTGCAGATGCATTGGTTAAAATTGTTTGTGATATTATTTTAAGTTTAGAATCTGGTTCTAAGCTTGTTGCCCAAAGCTACGATGGTGCTGCCGTAATGGCTGGCCATTTAAGAGGCCTTCAAGCTAAAGTGAAAGAGAAGTTTAAACATGCAATTTTCATTCACTGTATAGCACATAGACTTAATTTGGTTTTATCGCAAAGAATGGATAATATTAAAGATTGTAAAGTTTTGTTTTCGACGCTTAGTGGTTTGGCTTCCTTCTTTTCAAAGTCATCGAAAAGAACATTTACATTAAAAAAAAGTTTCCAATAGTTGCTCGGACGCGATGGAACTACAATGGACGTTTAGTGCCAACAGTGTTTCAATACCGTGATTCTTTGATACACTTTTTTCAAGACGTTTGGGATAATAAAGAAACATGGGATGCTGAAACTGTTACTGTTGCTAAAGGGTATTTGCATTGGCTCAAACAAAACTTGGATTTCAATTTTTTGCTCAACATTTTTGAAGAGATTTTCTCTTTTACTGACATTTTATTCGACATTTTACAGTCAAATGACATTGGCTTTTGCATCAAACAAATTGATGATTTTAAAAATAAAATGAATAAAAAACTAGATCAGTTTGAACACTTTCGGAATAAGACTCAAAACATTGGCTTAGAACCTGAAAGAAAGAGAATTATAATTGATAATGTTAACGACGGAGAGACCTCCTATCGTCGATCACACGCCCAAATTTTTGATAATATTTTACAACAAATGAACTCTCGATTTCAAAACTTTTACGAATCAAAATTTGTTGAATTGTGCAATTTTAATATTAATAACAACGATTCATCAAAATGTCCATCGAAATCTTTTAATTCAATAAAATTAAATCATGGAAATGTTTTCGATATTCCAGCATTAAAGTCCCAGTTAACTGAAATTAGTAATAAAAAGACGCCCATCAATGTGTTAAATTTTCTTATAACAAGTCTTCAAGTTGTGTGAATTATTACTAACCATCCCAGCCACAAGTGCGTCAGTTGAGCGAAGTTTTTCAGCTTTAAAGCGCCTTAAAAGTTTTATACGAAATTCAACAAGTGAAGACAGACTCTCTAATTTAGCCCTAATATTTATTGAAAAACAGCTTGTTAAACAGTTATCAGAAAATCTAAAATTTTACGACGATGTTATAGACAAATTTGCAGCTATTGAGGATAGGCGAATAGATCTTAAGTATGAATAAATGTCAACTGCTGTGTCAACTGTGCGAAAAACGCTGGAAAAAATAAAAAAAACTTTAGTTAAATATTTTTTTTACGTTTAAATAAACCTAGGAGCTTTTAAATGGAACGTTTTTTTTTATAGCTTCTAGTACTAAACTAGGGAATAAAGTAATAGTAACACTTAAAAAAAATTTCGAATATCCGTAGTACTAAGGAAAAAATCAAGATTTTGACAAAATGGTGAATGCGTCGCGAAAAATTTTCGCCTGCGGCGCTGTGCTTACTGGCCTGCTGTATTTTTTTACAATCGCTTCCCCTTCCAAAAATGTCATCGCACGCCACTGGTATTTACAGTCAAAATTCCTGTCCACAAATAACCAATGGTTATAGCTGTAATTTCGGAATTCGTTTTCATTGTAGATTTGATCTAATAAATCAAAATAGAAATTGTGAATCTGACTTATTTGTAAGCCTATTCACACTCATTTGAAAAGCAGTTACTGTCACACATGCAGAAAGTACCGTTATCATATATCTGTTTTTCCTATTAAGTTGTGAAAAACTATTATGCAACTTAGTATGTTGTAAATTAACAAAAACTTATTAAATAATATATTATCATTTACAAATTTTTAACATCCTAAGACAACACGGTTCACTACCCTTTCCAACTAAGTCAACTACTTCCAAACTTGCTAACTTCTGATTCCGAAAGTTCAATAAAATCTCCCGGACCGGTCGGAACTACGACTCGAATGAAATCGTTGGATACGGATCTTCTAGGAATCCGAAGATCGGCACAAGGCACAGGAATAGATGAATTAATCCAATGAACAAACAACTAGAGCCGCTATCGTCGAATTCAAGTTTAGAGTACACACTCATAACTCACAGCTTTAGCTGTGAGCGAGCTTTGCGGGATTATGGAATGAAACGAATTGCCTCTGTCAGCAGTGTTGCCGATTGTGCTGCAAACTTTTTTACTAATTAAGTTTAATCCTGGGGTGTACAGGACACAAAACAAAAGGGCAACAAAAAGTTTTATTTGGACAGTATTTCCAAAATGCTTTTATTTAAATTTAAAATAGTTCTAGATTATTGAAGTCTTCCAATACAAGTCGTCTACTGATCCGCTCTGCATTTATTCTCAGCTATGAACTGACAGTAGAATACGTTAGCGCGCTATGGATTCTATTTAATAATTAAAATTAATAAGAATATCCAAAAAATTTATTTTACGTAGAAATTGTGAAATAATCTCTGTGAAATGTAGATGAGATACTTGCATTTTGTTGACAGTTTTGCAGCTCTACTGCCCACTAAACAAGAAGGCAACAAACTAAATACTTTTTTAACCTGGCCTTTTACTGGACTACCAGCAGCGGTCGAGATAAATCTAATTAAAGAAAATACTCTTTTAAAAAATTTAAGGACAGGTGGAATGAAACAGGAAGCTGCAAAGTTTCTAGGGATCATTTTAGTTATCTTGACAACACTACTGGGATACTTACAAATTTACTAATTAAAGAAAATACTCTTTTAAGAAATTCAAGGACACGTGGAATGAAACAGGAAGCTGCAAAGTTTCTAGGGAGCATTTTAGTTATCTTGACAACACTACTGGGATTCTTACAAAAGAGAATACAAAAAAAATCATAAGACAAAAACAGAGAGATGCATGAAGATTCTACTGCGAAGAAATCGAAGATTTCCCGAATGGGATCAACACCGCAACATTCGTAATCAGAGAGTATGGCATAAAAAATGCTAACCTCGAATATAGCATCAAACGTCTTCTGTCAATACACTTCAATAACTCAGTCACCACAGACGTGACGGACTGGGAAAAGGAAGAATACAACTCATCTGTCTATGATTGGCAAATTGCTAAACACATTGTAGACGATAACAAAATTAGATGAAGAGTATCCAGCTTCTCCCCATTTAAATCGCCAGAACCTGACGGTGTCTAACTAGCCCTACTTCAGTGGGGTCTGGAAGAACTCACATTACATCTGGTAGGTATATCCAGATCCTCGTTGACTTTGAGGTTGTAACAAGTGATGTTGGTTTTACTTACCGTGTTTTAGCTTAATTTTAATTAGGGCCGTGAGTAGCACTTAATAACCTTGACAAAACTTAACTATAGGAAAGGGAAGGAGGGCGCCACCAAACTTACATAAACATATCATTTAAGGTGAATTATAATAGTTTGGCAAATATAATTAATATGACTGATGTCGAAACAAGAATTAGGCATTCCAACGACCTGTCCAAATGGCTACCAGTGGGTAATGACAGTTTAGATATGGCAACCCTGTTGTCATGTTGTCATTAACAGGGTCAGTGATACATATATAGTTATATAGATTGCTCAAAGCTGGTCGTTTACGAGCGGCCATATTGCCTGACAAATATTTATTAATTTGAATCGGTTTAGAAAAAATGTGTTTTAAAACTAATTTTTAGCCTTTAGACATTAAAAAAAAATAATTGCTTACATTTTTACTTCAAGGCATAAGCTTATGTTTATTTTGAAAAATATGGATGATCAATCTATGTAATTATCATTATAATTGACCTTGTCAAATCACCAGGCTTACAGGGTTGCCATAATTTTGCTATATCATAACCCTTCAAAACCCACTGGTAGCCATTCAGTTTGGAATGTCTAATGTACATATATGTTTATGCAGGCAAGTAACAATTACAATCTAGACAAGCCATGATTCATTTAAATTACTTCTTTATTTAATTTCAATGATAAAAAAATGAAACTTATCTCAGAGTAGGAATGGTGTTAGGTCTTCAATCATTCTTTGAGGGTCGATCAAATAAGGACGGTCTCCCACAGCGATGCGTTTTCTTCTAACCATAAATTAACATGTTTGTTACCATAACTTCATATATCTTCCAACCATAAATTAACATATTTGTAACCATAACTTCAACTATCTTCTCAGCGTATTTTTAAACCATATTTTCAACTATCTTCTCAGCGTAATTTTAAACCATCCAAAGGTTGACTTATCTAAAAGATTGAGACCTTTTTGAAGTTTACGTAATAAGGAAAAATAAGGAATAAGGAGGTAAGATGTTTCTGAACACAGAATGAATAAAAAATAGATCTTTACAGAAATTAATGACACGTTCTAAAACATCTAACCTCACATTTTTAACAACTAAATCCCGATCCATTTACTCACCATAAAATACTGATGGTTGTCATCAGTAATAAAAACACCACATACCGTTTAAGATTAATTAAATATTAGCAGATTTAATAATCTCGACTGCCTCGTTCTGAGGCATTGTTGTAAAAAGACTTTTACAAGTAATACCTGTCGAAAGTCAAATTCAATTTCGATCCGAACATACAACTTATAAAACCAAAAATAACTATATAAAATATTTGTAGCGACAGAATGAAACTAACGGTCCTAATAGAGATGGGACAATCATTTTAAAAATATAGTTATAAAATATTAAAATAACGGTACTAGAAGAGTAACCGTAACAAGGTATATCCCAAAAAATGGAGAAATAGAAAAGTAATCTTTATACCCAAACCTGGAAGGATGAATTACGCTATCCCAAAAACATACCGACCAATTAGTCTGACATCATTTTCCTTAAATACATTGGAAAGGATATGCGAAAGGTACATAAGGGAGGCGATGATTACAACAACAGAAGTACACCCAAATCAACATGCATTCACCTTAGGCAGATTTACTGATTCAGCCCCTTAACTAGTTGCTGGCCGGATAGAACGATTCCTAGACAATGAGGAGTCTACCTTGGATGTTTACATAGATATAGAAGGTGCTTTTGATGAAACCACTTTCTCCAAGATAGAACAGGAATGTTTCACAGATGGATAGTGGGCGGATAACATGCTTTTGCGGTAATAGTGATTGAGAAATCTTTCGATGGAAGGATTTATTATAAAAATTACAAGTTGACAAGGTAAAAATAATATAGCGTCACGTTGAATTGTAAAATCAAAAATCTCTGATAACAAAAACAACTCATTTCTTAAGCTCGATCCACTGCGATCCACTTTACTACTCCCCTCCCAGTGACGTTTCTTTCTTACCATTAGTTTGTTTTCCTATGTCAACACTTATCTCTTCTTTTTCTCGGATGATGCTATCACTTGCCGACTTTAGTCATGGACCTACAAGTTTTCTTGGTTATTAATATCATTGATTTTAAAATAATATGGTTGAATACATTTACGAGCATTTTCTTTGAATTTATAGTGAAACCAACAGTAACGGTGAAACAGATTTTCTCTACTTTTACCTGTTTCTAAAATGTTTACAGGACTTGTATTCCTTAACGAAAGCAACAAGTTCAGACATCTGCTCCTCTAAAATGCTTAGCCTATTTTTTAATGGTTGGCTTGATTCCGACTGACCCGCACAATAAATATGCTGTGAATCTGAGGAATTCATCTCGATAATCTTGTCAGCCATCTTCGCCAGATTTTCTAGATTATTTGTGCCAGCTACTAAGATGGCAGAAGTATTTGGCGGCCTCTGCAAAAACATGGTGCGTAAAAAATCATCTGTTACTTTGTCATTTGCTAAATAGAACAGATGGCTTATACATATAGTTCTAATTCGTTTAAAAGTTTTTGGCATTTCTTTCCTCATTTTCCTCAAATAGTTTATTTAACCTACTTTTAAGGTCCTTATAAGGAGGTGCTTTAGAAATTAAATTTGATATTATTTCTGCTATTTCTAATCTAAGAAACCAAGAACATAATGATATTTAGTAACTTTACTTGTGATAGATATTAGCTGTGATACAGTGAGATTCTACCTGTAAAAACCAAAATAGAAGCTTGATAGACACTCTGTATATTTCAGTCGTCATCTTCGTAGAGCGGCCGGTGTAATAAATTGAATGTATCCAAGTGTTACTGAAAGTCGGTCCATTCCGTCGCTTAGTTAGGGTCACCAATACTCTCAAAGAGAGTAGTAAATATAAGTGTAGAAGATGTGAACATAGGAGGCTAGGTTTTGAGAATATGTCCAGAGGGAGGGGTGCTATCACCTTTACTGTGGAACATAGTCCTTGATACCCTCATCAGCAGCCTCAATAATGACAGTCACTACACAATAGCGTATGCAGATGACCTGATAATTCTGCAAACAGGAAATTTTGAGAGCATATTCTGCGAAAGAATGCTAGTAGTTCTCTAAATTATACAACAGTGGACCATTCACTGTCTATCAATCCAAAGAAGACAGCAATAATCCTTTTTACAAGGAAAACGATGAACATTGAATTAACAGCAGCAGAGCTCCTCAAAACATAACTAAACTTTGCAACAGAGGTCTCACCTTTGACAGCAAGTTAACCACACCAGAGTTAAAAGATTATACATGGTTTATAAACAAAGCTACCGAACCGTAAGGCGCACCTAGGGTTTATCCCCCAGAGTCATGGCATTGACTTTCACGAGTAGCATAAGACCTACGCTAACATACGGTGCACTTGTCTAGGTATCTAAAACACAAACATTGACAGCTATCCTCAAACTATAACATATTCAAAAAACAGCATGTCTAAAAATAACAGGAGCTATGAAAACCATATCAACCAGAGCCATGTAAGTCATTCTTAGTCTCACTTTCCTTGATATTTACATCAAGGAAGTTGCTCTGATGACAATGACACGCCTCCGCACGGTTGGAATAGAACCTGGTGTAGGATTTGGCGAGGCGAGATGTCGCTTTTGGCAGGGGTCGCTCGATACGATTCCACTGCTTCAAGTGAACATGGATTCAATCTCACAAATAGAAGAGCCGGAAGAGGCAGGTACGATTCGTATTTACAACGACGGTTCTTAAATAAAATAAAGCTCAGGATGTAGAATATACAGCAAATCCTTAAACCTAAATATAAATTGGGGTGTAAGCAATAGCGACAGTGTAGTTCAAACCGCGTTCACGGGAATTCTTACAGCAGCAAAAGAAATTACCAGAAATAATATCACTGGAAGAAACTTGCTCATTTATACAGATAGCTGACAAGCACTACTCGCACTGTACAGTCTAATAACTTACTTAGGGTTAGTACTAGAATGTCACGAAGCTTCGGCCGAAGTATCCATCAACAATGTGGTCATCTTAAGATAGATTGAAGGTCATGCCACATGCTAATTCATTAGCCAAGAAGGCAGCCAACTAAATACTTTTTGGACCTGGTCCCTCTATTGGACTAACAACATCATTAGTAACATACCTAATTAAAGGACACTCCCTAGAGAAATTCAAGAAAAGACGGAATGAAATAAAAAAACTGCAGTTTTTAATTTATCCTGACAATACTGAGCAAACAAAAACTTGACTATTACTAGACAGAATGTGCGCCTGATACTACTAAGTACGAAAGCAGCTCCATATTACGGGCTGTCAGAATCCGCACTTTCCAGGGGATGCAAACAAGAAGATGAGACCATTGAGCATATTCTCTACGATTGACCGACGCTCTTATTTATTTGAAGTTTTGTGTTCGACGAGTTTCGACTAACACCGGCCGATACAAGAGATCCACCTCTTGGTGACGTTGTCAACTACATTAAATCTGTAGGCTAGGTCACTAGCTAGGAAGTGCCTATCTACACAAGAGGATGCACAATGGGCCTATTGAGACCTAAGTGCCGTGGGGTAACTCGCCCTCCACACGTTTTAGATATAGATAGGGTGTTGTTTTGAAGCTAGAAGAATTTGAAAGAAGTATAATTCTTGATCTTGACGTGTATTTTTGTTTTGTTAATACCCTATTCGCTTGGATATCTTAGAGAAAGTTCTTATTTCCAAAAATCTAATAAGTGGTTAGTACATTACGACTCAATAAAGAAATGACCAAAATCAAAATTATACCTCAGTTAGAAAGGGGAGTAGAACAATTAAATATATTTTTTGCAATTGTCTAAATGTCTTCTGTCTGCGTTTAACGTATGTACACTGCAAAATGAAACATCCTGTATTACGATTACTCATAAAATATCTACGAAAACGTTTTCGTAACAACCGGAAAACTCTTTCAGTAACAAAAAATTTCCTAAATCAAGAATATTGGATTGAAGGAATATTGGACGAGTAACTTTTATGTCATCTTCTGCTTTATATCACTTAAAAAAGAATATTATGCTTCGTTCGACAATTATCTACACCTAGATAGATCCGTAAGGACTCAGATCGATACGAATGTTCTTTTAAAATAATCATGAAAAAGAAACTTTTCCAGAGCTATACACAACCCTCAGAAAAATCCGCAATAAACCGAGAGATAGGTATCCAAGCCGTTAAAAAAAGAAAAAAAGAAAAAATAAAAAAAGATTCGTCTCGTCGGTTGCGGTATTTTTTCACACATGCGTGAATCTTGATTAGCAGCCAGCTGTTAATATTTAAAAAGGATATTAGAATGACAAAGAACGGTAAAGGGTGAAGGATCTTGATACCGCCTCGTGCCCTTTAGAAAGACAGCGTTCCGCAATTCAGCATCAGATCTCAGATAACATTGTTAGGGACTGGCCTAGTCGGATAGGGATTAAAAAAATGACAATCGGATGAAGATATAGTGCGTGAGGTTGGTGTCAATACAGAATAACTAATGAGTATACTTTGGGAGGGAGGTCAACGATCCTGTAACAATAAAGGAGTCGATATACTGGCGTAACAAAGCAGTTTTTTTTTATATTACCTAGTGGTAATCAATATTACTTAAAAGAATATAAAAAATAATATTCGTCTGGTAAAATATTGATGTCCCAAAGATGTACTAAAAAGTTAGATGAATTTGTTTGGATGTATATTCAATATTATTTCTATCGAGATAAGTACAAGGAGTATAAGTCAAATATAATGATTTTCCAGAAAACGCCTTCAAAGTTTTCTGAATATCTTTCCCTTGTATGCATAAAATTGATAGGTAATTTATTATACATTTTCCGCAAGACAAATATGTTTTATTTTATTGAAAGGTATTAAACAAAAAAAAAAATAAAAATATTATGAAAATCGGTGACTTATACATTTTCATAATCTATCTTCTTATTCACTACATTTTTTTTATATAAAAATAAACAGGTTTGAATTATTTTTTATAAAAAATATGGAAAAAATTAAGGAGAAATTCGAAAACAAAATTTTATTCTAGCTCTTCATCTTCTTCTTCCACTAGGTCGGGCAATGTGCTTTTGGCACTGTTAGTAATTTTCAGATTTTTATAAAAATCGTGAAAGTCTGGAGCCAAGATATCTTTCTTTTTTTTATTAGAAATTACTAATGAAGATGTATAGCAAGGTAGCGGATTTAAGGGTGTATCTTGTGATATCCTTCCTTCTAAATTCGTACATCGAAATTCTTCCCTTTCTTCTAGTGAAGACTTGAAAACAAAATTTTTTGGAAATCCTTGACGGTACCTTAGCCACCGCAGCTCTGCCCACTTTAAGAAGTTACCATTGCTATCTTTTTGTTTTAGTTTAAGATGGCTTTTATATAGGTCGGAATAGTTTACGAAATCTTTGTGGTTTAATTCCATCACTTGAAACTTTTTCTTTTTTCCAGTAGCTCGTACTAACTGGTTCCAATCGTGGGGAACTGAAATTTGCATCTGTAGATGTTTTTTTGGTTTCTCTATCATCCCATGATCAACATCACATTCAAGGTGGCTATGACCACTGACCATAAACTTGTGGTCTATTTGCTCCAGCTAAAGACATTGCTGCAAAAGCGTTTAAAACATTGCTGAGACATATGAATTTCTGTTTTGGCCCCCACATGAATCTGAATATAAAATGACTTTTTTAATTTGTTGTGGCAAACTTGACAGTTGTTTAAAAATACATGTGGCGATTTGGTTGGCTCCTCTTTCACCTTCGGCCTCATGCCACATGAAGCAAGTTTCATCCCCTGTTGTCGTTTCATAAAAAGATAGGTTCATCGGTTCGTTGCCGAATAACTTTAGGCTCAGTTGATTAAACTAAATTGGCAACGAATTTCGTTCTTTTATCTCGACTTCCGAGGCTCCAACAATATTCTTTAAAAATAACTTCCTGAATCTCAGAGGGGATACGTTTCATGCACTTGGCGCGGCAAACTGTCGAAGCTGTTATTGCCCTTGCCGGTTTTACTTTTCCGTCAAGAGTTTTATAGCTCTTCCCAGCATTTCGATTTTTATATTTTTCTCTTCTTCTTTTTTGGAAAATTTTCTGTCCGTAGGTGTAGCTTGGATTACATTTTGTTCTAAATGTGGTTCCTTCGATCCATTTCGTATTTTAGACCTAGAACTCCGTGTTTGATGGAAAACTTCTTCATCAGAGGAAATACTCTCCTGTTCAGGGTTATAATCTGAAAAAAATAGACAGTTGGGATACTTGTTACATTTTCTGAGCCTCAATTATCTATAAAAATAAATTCTTACCTTCGTCAGTTTCTTAACCAAAACTTTCAGCTATTTCCATGTCTTGTACTAGTTGAGTGTGTTGGTCTTCATCAAAGACAGTACTCTGTTGATGGTCCAAGTCGTAAAAGATACAGACAATTTAACGTTTTAAGTTGGAAAAAATAGACAGGATACTTGTTGCATTTTCTGAGCATCTTTTGCCTATGGAGATAAATGCTTACCTTCGTCATTTTATTGACCAACACTTTCAGCTATTTCCATGTCTTGTACTAGTTGAGTGTGTTGGACTTCATCATAGACAGTACTCTGTTGATGATCCAAATCTGTTAAATATACAGTTTCACGTTTTAAGCTACATATTATTTTGTGCTCCTGTGGCTAGAAAATTATCAGAAAATCAAGTCTTACCAAGGTAAACTTTTTGCTGTTCCGAAATGTTACTTGGACCTGTCTCATCATCATTGCAAAAAATTAATTGATGAACATCCCCAGTCATTGACAGGTAAAGATTCTCTAAGAGGTTTTTTCAATTTGGACCATGAATTGTTCTTAAATAAAACAAAATATTTTGAACTCAGACTAATTTTCATTTCACTTTTGTTTTCGCAAGAAAAAATAAAAATACTTTTGAAATGTAATGATCCCTTATTTACTAACTCACCTGCATGACATTATGCTCTACACAATTCACATCAGCTTCTGTTTGCTTTTTATCTGAAAATATAATAAAAGTTTGTTTGTTAAATGAGTTATCAAAACTTAATTTTGGAAGTATTTTACAAAATGTTTTAGGTAGTAAAAAAAAATAATCTATTTACTTTCAGTTTCAGTATTGTTGATGTTATTGCATATATCCACCATTTTTTTGCCTATGCTCAAAAAAGCCATCTTGCCTGCTCTTAACCACGAAAAATAATAATACAACAATTCACTGGAAACACTATTACCTACTTAAACTTTAGGTGAGAAAAAAATCAAACTAAATAAGTAGAGCTCACATGCCTAAGAATGACAAGACAAGACTGATAATAAAAAAGTCTCAATAGTACAAGTCAGCGGTCTGTTATCTAACCAACAGTGAGAAACATGGGTCCTAACAGTATAACTTGACTTATACTCCTTATAAAAACCAGATAATATGGAACTTGACTTGTACTGAAAGGTTCAATGCTAAACCGTTAGTAAAAAATACTCAGCATAGACTTGTACTCTTAGGGCATATATTTAGATGATAAACATGAACTATAGTAAAAAAAAACCGAAATCAAGAAAATCTGACTTATACTCTTTGTACTGATTTCGATAGATTTAATTTTTAAAATATTAATAACAGCATTTATTACCCAAGAGATTGTTGCAATTCCTTTTAGACAGCAACGTAAATTTTGGTGCCTAACTGATTCTTGGTCATTTTTTAGGTGTCATCTAGTTTTTAAGAAAAGCTATATTGGATTGGTCTTTCATAGAATAACATCATCTTGTTTTTTTTTTAAATTATCTACATGTTAGGTTGTTACTATTACTATACTTACTTAAAAATGTTATTTTATAAGAATATCCATTATGGAGTTTTGATCAGAATTAAAAATTTGTTACAACTGTTGTTTACTTATAAAAGTTTGTAATTCCTATAGTAGATATATCCAATAACTTGCCCCAAACCTGTAATGAATATATGTTGTTTATTTTTATACCCTTGTTGACTTGCTACCTGTCAATAAATAAAAATTACAATATATTCTTCTTGTATAGCCCTTTGGGATATAACCAACCAAATCACCAGATTTGTACGCTAATCAATTACATTTAAGTAGTAAAATGCCCCTTAGTGACTTACCAACCAGTGTTAGGAACATTCTTCCTATTTTTTTGATTCTTCTGCACTGATCCCTTTTGAGAGCTAACCTGATTGTAGCACGTGCTACTCTAGTCAATTGATTTTTGTATTAAAAGAGCAAGATCCTAGTAACCCCTATAGATTGGATCGTTGAATAAAGTTTCAATTCAGGGTACTAAACTTTAAAAATAATTACTAAAGGTTACCCAACATCATCAGGTGAGTCTAACTTATTTCTTTAGAGGCGAAAAAAAGGGACATGAGGACTCACTCTTTGTATCTGTGGGTTGAACTATGTCGTAAAGTCAGACAACAAGATCAGACGGTGAAACCATTTATTAGTGTCACAAAAAATAGGTTCAGAATATCAATTCCCTCCCACGCTATAAAAACCCATAAAGCTAAACTTAAGAAATAAAGAAAGCAAAATAATTTTGCCACCAGTTTAATATTTAAAATGAACTGACTCTTAACTAAATGACTTTCCTTCAATAAAAAAACAAAGTTGGACTTTTTCTCGACCCCGTTGCGTAGACATAAATACTTAGAAAAACTCACAGCAAATCTAAGAGGAGAAATATATACCAGTTTTTTGAAAAACAGGTTGTTTTTCCGTTTTGGTTAGAGTGGCTAGGTGAACGACTTTAAAAAAAGTTTTATTAATCCCAAAACTGATAGTAAACGAAAGACAACCTTCTCATCTAAATCTAAGTACGTCGTTAAAGCACCACTAACATCCAACAAAACGGTGTCGTCCATAAAGGTGGATTTTAAGGTATAATCCCTACATACGTCGGTAGGAGTAGAATAAAATAAACTCCAAAAACTCCTCAAATATCTGTCAACATAAAAAATATACGTGTTACCACAAGAGGCCCCGATGAAATCTACTGACAACAGAGGCTGAAAAATTAAGAACCACCCCAAGTAACTTCCTATGGGCGAACTCTCATTTCATGTAACACAAAATATAGACAAAATCACAAGGAGTGTATCACTGTTAATTTTTAAACATCATAATATATACAAACGAGTAACTCCAAACTTGTGGTTAATCTGTGTCCAAACTATAAAAAGTGTGCCAAATATCATAATCAGTTGCTTAAATCATAAAAGCGAAATTGGATCATAATACCCAAATTGACAAATACGTCAAATGATACATTATGATTGGATTATGAAAAAAACATATTAATTTGAGTACATCCAAAATTTAAAAAAAAATACAAGTTACATAGCTTAATTGTTGAGATATTTTAATTGAAAATTTTTATAGAATATTTTTTTCTATGAAAGTCAAGCTACCACCCATGGATAAAGAATATGTACTGTACGAACAGTATATACTGCCTCAAACCCCAAACATTCAAAATTTTAATTTAAATTCGAGAGACTGAAGCCCACAAGGGTAAACTCGTAGTGTAACAAGAACGAGAAATGATATAACTTGGAACGAAAGACCGGAAACCGATAGTAGTATTAGGACGTTGAATTTTTTGTTTTGTGAAGCATTGGCATTACTAAGGTTCAACTATGTGATGATTTTCACAAGCCTTGATTTTTAAAACCATTCTATATGGCCTTTTGATTCCATTTATATTCTATTAATAAAGGACAGAAGGATGAGTATTGCAACTATGTTAAAAGAAATAAATTGGCTTTCAGTTCAGATTTATGTTCAGTACATGACTGATAGTTATTTATAAAATAAAAATGACATAGTACCATCGCATCAGATCTATGGGAAAAAATTCAATTTAATTCGCAATATCACAACTATAATACAAGAAGCCAATCTGACTTTCATGTATGGCAAGCCATCACTAAAAGTTCCCAAAATATAATTTTTATTAAAGGTTTAAAAAATTTAATAGACTGCCTACAGGAATTAAAAAAAAACCTACAATAAATGTATTCAAAAGTAACCTCAAACAATACTTGATAAATAAACAGAACGGATATACTTTCTTGTGATAATACTCTTTAAACCTATCCTTTTTAAAGTATTTCCCTTAATTTATTGTTATTTTACCCCTCGTTTTACTACTTACTATGTTTAAATTATTAATAGTTTTGAGACGATAGGTTATAGCAACTTATAGACACAAAACTATTTTTGTGTTAAAGTAGATCCATAGAGAGCAATGTAATTGACAAAGGCCTTCTTTCAACATACAAATAAATGACAACTTTATAATTAAAATGAAAAACAGAACAAAATACCTCGGTATCACATTAAGTCATTAAAATCTCAAGGTAAGAAGATTCATTTTTAAATTTTATGAATTGAGGAAATTTATGTCTAGGAGTTAACTAATTATTATTTACAATTCGCTGGTTGAATATGTAAACCAGCATTTATCCTACCTCTCTTTTATATAATAAAAAAAAGCTATGTATAAGAACATTATATTATCGGTCTTGCTGTACTTTTATTGATGGAAAGCCTTAATTGAGATACACTACAAATTATTTGCAATAAATATCAAAAGAAGCATACATTTTTAAATAATTTGACATTTAAGAGCCATTCACACATCACAGTTGACATCTTGCTACTTGACAGGCACAGCCAAGCATTATTCTAATTTTTGCGAAATAAAATGGCCGATTAATTATTCTACGGGGTTGCGACAGAGAGCTAGTAGATTTGATGAAGGTGATTTTGTGGCTAGGAGCGAAATAGTAGTACGCTTAAGTTAGCACCACAATAAAAAAGTAATTTTAAGAAACTGCTTATTTTTCATAAATTGGTAGGCTTGGCGACTAATTTCGAATAAAAATAGCCTCCAAAATGGCTATAGTTGCAAATATATAGATCGCAACCCGCCTTAGAAATTTCACCTTTACTATCAATAGCTATTGTTTGACAGGTCGTTAGAGAATGTTTGCAATTTATGGAATGTAAAGAATGTTAGGAATGTTGACGTTAGAAATAATTGGAATTTCTAAAATTGTCACATAAGAAATGCATAAGGGGATTTTAAGAAAATTGATATTAAAGTAGTTAGGATAAACCGAAAATTCTGAAAATCAATAGGGTTCTAAGTTAGAAGTAATTATTCAAGAAAATCAAAACCGCAAGTCAATCAGAACTTTCGTTCTAGAGTTATTGTGCCGGCATACATACACACAGACGAACAGACAAATTTTTTTTTTTTAAAAATGGATGTAAGAATTTTTTTTTAGTCTGCACGAATGTCTGAGGCCCCTTAAGAAGGGCCTTAGTAATTTTAGCCATCCAAAGTATTCGCGCGGACACCTGGTATAGCAAATGGTTTCCACGTTTCTATATCATATTATTATGTACAAGTTTTTTCCTTGTTCTTTTATAATCTTGATTTTGAACAGCAGTGAACTATTCCTTTGTTTTATACCTTTTTCATTTAAAAACTCCTCCAATCTTTGTTTAGGTACTTATCTATTTTTTTAATTTAACAGTATCATACCTATGTGCTTTTAATTATATTGCCGAGATCTTTTGGCACTTCTTATACTTACAGAATCTTTCATATTTTATCTCACCTCAACGAACGCTAGGTGTAATTCTTCTTCTTTTATCGTCACTTCGATTAGTCTTCTCAAGAATTTAAATTTATTAAAGTTTCCATTCCCGACGCTGCTGTTTTGATTTATGTTGAATAAGAGTATTAGGGTTTCTGTAAATTTGCCTAACTAGTTCTGTCAACACGCTGAATATATTTGAATAGGTATTAAGCCCATCTAGCAACGCCAACATCAGCGTTGCTAATAACCAAACAAAAGCAAGAAAACGCTCATCGCTCCCCATCCATCATCAGAAATCACAACTGCGTCCCTAATACACTTATCAACGTGCGTCAAGCTTTTTAACCCCCTTTTTAACGAAAAACCTGATAAATAGATTAGATTAGTGTATTCTATATATCTACTCAGTTTATTTCAAAGAAAAAAAGCAAAAAGTAATAAAGTATTATCAATTGTACTAAAAGTTGTAGTAAATGAAGGAAAGTTGCTGTATATCAAAGAATATTTTTATGAGTGTTCACCTATTAAGGAATACCGTGACATAAAAATGTAAAATTACATTCCTGGATTCTCATTTTGCTGCATTTATGCCCGTAAACTCCGTTGCAATTTACAAAGTGCAGACCTGCTGGCAAAATAAATTAGAGGAAAATGGAAATTGCATTCGTTTAATTCCTCTCAAATAATATTACTATCCTTTTGTCATTAAAACTTTCTATTACTTCAAAAGACCAACTAATGAAGTTAAATTCAAAGAAATGGATATTGATAAATGAAAGAGCTCTCTGGCTGCATTGTCAGCGTTTCGTGAATAAAATTCCGGTTTTGTTCACAGAGAATTTGCAAGAATTTAAAAGCTTATTATGTCATAAATGATTATAAAAGTTAACGAGAGTGAACCGTATGATTTAAAAAGAAAAAAACAGTTTCGCTATTTTTTTGGGGACTAGTCTTCATAAATAAAATTATTGACTTCAAATATACCAAAATACCACTCAAATCACCACTTTCATTACACTTTTCCGTCACTTGAAGTGCGTCTATCTGTCATATCCCAAAATATTGTTTATGTCGTCTCTACTTTATTTTGTCTTGATGCCCGATTTACATATAAATAAGCAATCTATATAACTATATAGCATTTCCAGGCAGCACACTTTGGTATAAATTACGTATTTTTTTAGGTACTATCATACGTTGGAATACGGTTGATGTACTCCCAAATATATTCGTGAAACTGTCCGCCTTATAAACGTCGATTACTAAGAATTTATCCACCTATAATTAAACGTTTTTACTATACGTCTATATTAGATTTATAGTTGTAGTATATTTATACGAATTCACTTTGGTATAAAATACGTTTATTTATGTACTACAATATACGTATGGATACTGTTGATATGCTACCCAATATATATGTGAAAATGTCCGCCCTATAAACGTATATTTTTTTATTTTTTATACGTCTAACATTACTACTTTATCTACCTTTAATTATCCTGTTTTACTATACGTCTATATCAGATATATTTGTATGATTTTTATTAATGTGTAAAATGCGTCTACCTGATATTGTTTTAAATGTATTTCAAACACAAATTAAATAAAGTTATCAAAACAAAATTTCTAAAAGAGGCCATGGAAAAAATGTTAATATTTCTTAAATGATAGTTTGGATTTTATCCATAGTGTATACACCAGAAATAGGCATTACTCGTGTTTCTATTTTGGTTGTAATTGGCCTAAATATTTAGAAAAATTTTTTGATCACTTGTTATATGTACAGAACAATATTTAATTAAAAAAAAAATTACCAATAAAATACTGAAAAATAAATAAATACAAAAAAATAAACACTAAAATACTGAATAACAAACTAAACGAAACTTTTCTTTAAGTAACAAAAAATATATATGAAAATAAAAATCTTAGCTTAACACTTTGGATGTGTTGTGTCCCAGACGGGCCTTAACTAACTTAAGCTAATCTTGCATGGCACACTCATACGTTCGGTCGGTTAAGTCGTTTGGTTCACCACCATTCCTATAACCAAAATGTAACTCAATTTCAGGTGAAATATTTTCTAAAAGCTTCGAAGTTAAATTTGTATTATTTTCTTGGAAATTATTATAAATAATAGAATCAAATGATATATTAATGTCCGAAGCTTTATTTATGTTATCTTCATTGGGAATAAAAAAAAATTGATTTGACTTTAAAGCATCTTGAACATTTTGCGCTATTTTTCTACGTAGATGACGCAGAGACAGGGTTATTTTAGACATTTTATTAAATAGAAAACAACTGACCAAAAAAAAATGAAAATAAGTATGCTTGGAATAACTAGGTAACCTAAAAAATACGTATAAAAATAAAAGAAACAAAAGTAAGGTTATGTTTTGAAGTTTCTATAAGCATTTAACACACTGTACGTACCTATAAAACAGTAGTTGTTGTAAAATGCAACAATTATTAAAGGAGTAGCTAAACTAAAACATTAATAGAACCTTACCTATGCTTTTAATCAATATCGTAAAAGCCAGGACGCCAAAGCAACAAAACGTGTACACAAATGAAAATGGACGAACCGATGAACCTGCTCCCACAAACCATTCCCTACACTGAACAATAATACTACACATACGCATGAGTAGAAAAGACCGTACCATTAGTACGTCATCCTCCATGCGCCATCTAAAAATAGTTCCATGTGTATGGGGAATTTGTTATAAATATAACAGGTAATATAATTAAAAATTATGGATGTAATGTAAATAAATATATCTATAAGCTTTTAATTTAATCGTTAATTAGTTCATCCAAGTATGCTCACAGTTTTTTTCAACACATTGTCCATTGCCACTAGAATTGGTTTTTTTTTTACTAACTTCCGTTTTCTACTCCTCTGTTGGGTTTCAATCATCTACCTTCCGGGAGTTACGTACATTTTCCGTAATCATGTACTACCATATTTATTACTACTTATTACTTATATTTACGTGTTTGATTAAATAAATTCGTTTATTCAATATATCTTATTATTTTATCCATTTATAATTCCTTTTTTTCCTATTTTTAACCGACTTCAAAAAAGGAGGAGGTTATCAATTCGTCGCGATATTTTTTTTTTTATGTATGTTCAGCGATTATTCTTTAACACGGTGTCCGATTTCAATGATTCTTTTTTTGTTAGAAAGGGGGTATTTCAGGGGTGGTCCCATATAAATTTAGTCAAAATCTAATAATTAAGCCCATGAGAAAATCCTCAAACTCTTCATTTTTTATGTATATTCAGCGATAATTTTTTAACACGATGTCCGATTTCAATAATTCTTTTTTTGTTAGAAAGGGGCTACTTTACGGGTAGTCCCATATAAATTTGATTAAAATCTAATAATTGGATCCATGAGAAAATCCTCAAAATCTTTATTTTTTATGTTTGTTTAGCGATAATGCTTTACCACCTTGTCCGATTTATACGATTCTTTTTTATTAGTAAGGGGGTACCTCAGGGGTGGTCCCATATAAATTTGATTAAGATGTGGTAATGGCATCTGCACGTTTTTGAAGTCGGTTTTTTAAATTTTTAATTTGTAATACTTGTTCCAAAAAGTAAATCAATTTTTCAAAAAAAATCTGACATCCTTCCTCAAAATTGACATTCAACCCCCCACATCGAAACCATCCTTTCTACCTACTACCCAACGTATCCTACACTTAAGACTTTCATATCAAATTTTTCATATACAGGGTTATAATATTTTCCGAAATAATTTTTATTTCTTACAGTTATTATTATTATTAATATGGTTGTTATTATTGTTAGTATGGTAAGTACTATTAGTTTGCTTATTATTATTAGTGTTATTATTATTATTATTAGTATGATTATTGTACTTGAACACAGGGTGTTTTCATTACAGTACCTACCTAGATGTTTATTAAATGTTTTGTTAATATAATCCAGTTGCATAAAACATAAGGGTAACAATAATTTGCTTTAGAAAATCAATGGATTTAGACAAAATCAACTTTGTTACCTACCATAGATATAATAATATGCATATTATTTTATCTATGCTACACCTACCTTGATAATAAATCCAAAATATTTAAAATATTGTATAAAAATGCGTATATGTATAAATATTAATGTATATTAAAAAAAAAACTTCTATTATAATTTTTTAATTTAAATTTTTAAAAGATGGCAGGTGTCTACAATATTTATTCGTTTTCTTTTAATGGGACATTAACAAGCCTTTTAGTTAATGGTCCAATAAATATTTTATGTATTTCCATAACTAACGAATCCCTATAACGACTCATTACTTAAAGGTCCAATAAATAAATATGTATGCAATAATTTTTAGGCCATAACTAATTATTCTTCTTGCATATCCTATATTTCTTAAATTTAGCTAGGTTTTTGTTAAAATGTTTAACTTATATAATCATCAGAATTTTGAAAATGGTCTACATATTGTGACAAAAGCATAAAAAAGGATATACAGGGAGTTGTTTTGAGGTAAATCTGGAACCGCATTTTGCTTTTTAGAATAGTAATAAACGAGCCTTAAACAATATCCGTATCTCACGTAATCTAGTAGAACAAGAAATGTAATACTAAAAATAGCCCATCTTTAGTAACTTTTATGACATCTTAAGATCCTTAAGTACCTATTAGTTCTATTAAATATCTTAGTGACAGTATTTTAGGGTTACTACTGAAGTTATTAATGTTAGTTTTAGCCAACTGGTATTAATTTAGTTTAGTACATATTTCTAATAACTTTTTGGGTTGAGGGTGATATCCACATATTAAATTTTTGGTTATTATTATCCTCCTCTTCCTCATCCTCCTCCTCCTTAAATTCTTCTTTACTTTCAGAAGAAACTCTGATGGGTTCTGCATAGAATTATGTAGGTTTAGTTGAGGTAAGAGCGCATTTGGGGTAAATGTATTAATACAAATCTTAATAACTAGACCTAGGAATATATGCACCCAAAAAGTAGTTAAATATGCGCATATATATGCCGCAAAATACTTCAATATATGCGTAAAAAATTGAAAAATATGCAGAGCATACCATGTACGGGGCAGCATCGGATAACAGCAATAAACATTTTTCTGTTGGAACGGCTTCCGGAAAAAAAAAGGAAGACAATTCTGTCTGGATAAAACGAGTTATTGTCAAGTTATTTGTTTTATCTAATTGCTTTGAAGCGATTAGATATGGACTAATTTGCATTTCTTCGCGTAATGAACCTATCATTAAATGGGCTATAATCGACCACAAGAGTCTGTTGTTTCATCCACAATAATGTAGAAATGGTTTCCAACGGTAATCTTACAAATTTTTTCACGAGTCTCAATGTACAAACTGTCAACACCACGTTTGCGTTATATACTTTGCTCTGAAATATTAAATTTACAATATTTTTGCAAAAATGATCGGAGATTTGGATTTTTTAATCGTATTAAAGGGACATTCGAAGTCACTAAAGCTTTGCATAAATCTTCATTAAAAATAGCTTGTTCACTTCTAGACGATCCATATTCTAAATATTGTTTCAAGGGAAGTTGACTTAATCTGCGAGTGTCTTTAGATTTCTGCTTTGCTATATGTGAGGGTGTTTTTCCGTGTTGGTCGATTTGAAACTTTTTTTTACATGGAATCTAAAACAAATAAATTCCTGTAGATGTTGAAGTTTTAATTAAATTAAATAAATGCGTACGTTGTAAAGTTGCCCTACTTTTTTTTTAACTGTGAGTTGAAATAATATTTTACTGACGTTTGATTTACCATTGTGAAAGGTCAAAATAAAATATAAAATAAAATAATACTTACAATTTTAGAACATGTTTTACAAAACACCTGGTTATCACCTTCTACAACAAAATCTGAATAAGATTTTACCCACGACTCAATTAATTTTGCCATTTTTTCTCACTGGTTAACACAACACAACAATAAAGACTGAAATGAAGTTGAAAGTAAACTGAGTCATTTAGAAATTTGAAGATATTAATACAACTACCTGAAAGGATATTTAGCAAAATTTGTTGGTTTAAGGAGGGTGTTTATAATTTAATCCTCTCAAGTACCTACACCATTAACTGTAATTTATTACAGGGAAAAGTTAATCCTTCAAAATTTTAGGAAATCGACCTGTAAAGGCATTTCACAAAATATTATTTTGATCCAAAACTCATAATTTTAATATGTCCAGCCAATTTGTACGTCAGATATATGCCAAAAAATTAACAAAATGTAGATATATGCATTCAAAATCAAAAATTGTATATATATGCAACATATGCAAAATATGGCGTTTTGCATATATTCCTAGCTCTATTAATAACAATAGTCTAAATAAACAAATTCGATTTTAATGTAGCAAAATGCTTTTACTCTATGTTTACGGGCTCAACAAAATTTTAAAAATATACTAAAATTTATCACATATAAATGCTAATTGTTTGTTTTATTTAATTGTACCCTAAATGTTGAAATGGTAATCTTAATAAAGTCTCTATTTACTAGTAATTACCTACTTAGTTAATGTGTTCTCGTATAGTTTTTACATTTTAAAAATAAAAAAATATTTACATCGAACTAAGTTAATTTTCTTAAAAGTTTATTCACAAACCTAGTCCGGTCCTGTCGGTTGTATTTCCAGCCACCTGTACTGCATTGTGAATCCACAGCTGTAGTAAATCGTTGATCTGCCGACGAGTTAGTCGAGACCCAGATTGTTTAAGAGTACATTCAACACGATGACGAAAGTGGATAATATACAAAATTTTCTAATAGACAATGATTTGTATTTTTAAGACAGCTATAAGAAAGAAGAACTTTTTTAAGTTTTACGGACGAAACAATTTAAAAGAGTATACGCCATAGACAGTATTGCTGAATATTATATTGAGATTTCCTCTTATATTTGTATTTTTAATGGGATATTTAAACGCATACTTTAGTGTCGTTTACCGTATCGTTCATCAATTAAATTTAAAAAAAATTATTTTGCAGTATTGATGATTAATTTCAATTATTTTAATCTAGAACCGAGGCACTGACGAGAAAAATACAAGATGCCGTATTGATGTAGAATTGACTATTTAAATGAGTAAAAATATTAACATGGAAAAATGTCAGTGGCGTACTACTTTTTTTGTAGAAAATATCAGATCACATGTTTACAAAGACGTCACTGGTAAAGCAATAAAATAAATTTTCTAACTAAAATATATGGTTTTATATCCCATTAACACATGCCAAAATTGAAAATTATATCTAAACTAATACATTAAAAAATATCTCTTTAAAAAACAAATTTTCAACTGCCTGTAACAAAAAATTGAAAGTTTTTCTTCATTAAATGACCTGAGAAATCACACCCTACAATATTAGCATACCAATAAAAAACACACTGTATAAATTGTAAAAACAGGGAAGCAATTTTGAATTTTTAAAAAGTAATTCTAGATCAGTTATCTTTGATTAGATAAAATTTTTATCAGAAACCAATTTTAGTCGAAATCTGCTGACTTTTAAAAATAAATGTTTTTTTAAATGCTAACCCTATATATATATATATATATATATATATATATATATATATATATATATATATATATATATATATATATATATATAGATTCGTCCTGCCGACGTTGTGACATCATGTCGCAAAAATGTTGGTATCTTTATGACATCCGTTTGCGATGTGACATCCAAATTCGGATGTCACAACGTTTTTGGGGTTCAAACATCATAAAGTAGGTTTAAAAGAGCGCCAAAAAAATTTCAGCTGGATGTCATAATGCTTAATTTTCAATTTTATGTATATATTTAGTTCCAGTGTATAGATGCGAAGGTGGCGCTCGCGTCAGTTGGTTTTGTATATTTTGTATATTAAATATTTCAGTCCCTCGACTGTATAACATCCACCATTAAGTATATTAAAATTTACTCACTCGACTGTCTGACATCCAACCATTAGTATATTAAAACTTACTCACCCGACTATCTGACATCCACCATAGAGTATATTAGAACTTTACACACTAGGTTATGTGACATCCAAAAAATTTATTTTAGATATATTTGGATTTTCATTTTAAGATCTATTTTATGTTAACACATAAGCTGCCAAAATTTTTTCTTGGGTTTCGCATGAAGCCAACAAGTTTCTTAAATGCATTCACTCTCTGTGACTATTTAATAAATATATATTATATGCATCTATATTGATACAAGGTGTATCAACAATGGGTGAGTGAACGATGACTAATTTATAATAAAAGAAATCACACGAAATTAAATTAAAATATATTAAAATAAAATAAATTAAAATAAATAAAAATAAATTAAAATAAATTAAAATAAATTAAATTAAAATAAATTAAAATAAATTAAAATAAATTAAAATAAATTAAAATAAATTAAAATAAATTAAAATAAATTAAAATAAATTAAAATAAATTAAAATAAATTAAAATAAATTAAAATAAATTAAAATAAATTAAAATAAATTAAAATAAATTAAAATAAATTAAAATAAATTAAAATAAATTAAAATAAATTAAAATAAATTAAAATAAATTAAAATAAATTAAAATAAATTAAAATAAATTAAAATAAATTAAAATAAATTAAAATAAATTAAAATAAATTAAAATAAATTAAAATAAATTAAAATAAATTAAAATAAATTAAAATAAATTAAAATAAATTAAAATAAATTAAAATAAATTAAAATAAATTAAAATAAATTAAAATAAATTAAAATAAATTAAAATAAATTAAAATAAATTAAAATAAATTAAAATAAATTAAAATAAATTAAAATAAATTAAAATAAATTAAAATAAATTAAAATAAATTAAAATAAATTAAAATAAATTAAAATAAATTAAAATAAATTAAAATAAATTAAAATAAATTAAAATAAATTAAAATAAATTTAACATGTTGAGTATGGTGTGGCATTTAACGGATGCCTCACTGCTTGTCCTTTTTAAGACGGCGAGACATCAATATGGTGCCACACTTGCAACAGTCAGAAAATTAGCAAGGATGGCGTGGTTTTATAATACGTCTCACTATAATGCTACAAACATAAGAACTCACTTTTAGCCATCTATAGTATTAGAAAAGTTTCACTGGCCTAAAAGTAAGAGACAAATTCTGTGGGGAGGCATCAATGTATATCCAGAAAAAAAAATGAAATATTTGACAAATACTTAAAAAAAATAATTGAAATATAAAATATAAAAAATAGACTTCATCCAAAGTAATATGAGGGTCAAAAAATTTCCCATCCTTTAACATGACGTTTTTTTCTTCACGTTCGTACTCAAGGTGTTAAATAAATTTATTTAAAGTTATTTAAATTTAAATCAATTTAAATCAATTTAAATCAATTTAAATCAATTTAAATCAATTTAAATCAATTTAAATCAATTTAAATCAATTTAAATCAATTTAAATCAATTTAAATCAATTTAAATCAATTTAAATCAATTTAAATCAATTTAAATCAATTTAAATCAATTTAAATCAATTTAAATCAATTTAAATCAATTTAAATCAATTTAAATCAATTTAAATCAATTTAAATCAATTTAAATCAATTTAAATCAATTTAAATCAATTTAAATCAATTTAAGTCAAGTTAAATCAATTTAAATCAATGTAAATCAATTTAAATCAATTTAAATCAATGTAAATCAATTTAAATCAAAGTTAATAAAAAAAATTAAATAAATTATAACATAGATTAAAATAAATAATTAGCACTTCTTACGGTTTGACCTAACATAAAAAATATGATGAGCTAACTTATAAAAACGACAAATTTAGATTTCCTGACACCTTAACAGCCTAGTCCTCCACTTGAACTCCAATTTCGACTGCAAACGATCGTCTTTCGTGCATCGTCGGTGCCTTGCTGTTTAGAGTTATAACCTTAATAGTATGTTCAAGTAGCGATAAATATTGATGTATGCGGATTTTATTTGTCTTTTTTTATTTTAGAGTGAATTAATCTACGAAGTTTTACTTCACTCTTTTTTTTAATACTTAGTTTTTTTATGCTACTGATATTATTCCAAGTAACCTTACTTAATGATTCTTTCTTCATTTATAACCGAGATACAGGTAGTTTTATTAACTTTGCCAATTTCTTTTTTGTTTCATAACTTACTAACCACCCTTACATGTTATTGAAATTTGGCACATGTATTCTCTACAACTTACCATAATCTATTAATGTATTAATAAGAAACAAAATGCAGTTCCATCTTTTCAAAAAAATTTAAAAATTTGTCTATCCTTATAAGAACACACTACAAGTCGTTAAATTCGTATCCATATTTGGAAAAAGCACCAAAAAAAATAATTATATGCTTTTAATTTTTACTAGATGATTTTATTACTAAAATTAACTGTTTTTATATTATTTTTAAACTAAGCATATTTTTAAAAGTTACATGTTATGCGTATACACTACAATAAAATGTACTTACAAGTCCATATTTATGACCAAATATAATCATTACTTTTTAATTAATCACTGCATGCCGTACCAACATCATAATCGCTAGACTCTAGGCAAAATTGATTCAAAGCATTGCTTTTGGTAGGTACTGATAGGCACAGATATATAAAAGTACCAACATAATATATAGCTTTTAAAAATTCAGTTGGAATTAAATTATCCTCATTATAACGTATTGAAGTTACTTAAAAACCCCTTTAGTTTCATTTTTTATCTCCAAAATGCTCAAAAATAAAAATTTAAACGTTATATTTTAGCAGTAAAATCATTGTACAATAACATGACTAATTTTAGTTTTTCTGGTCTCTTTAAATATGGAAACGAACTTAACTAATTCAGAAATGTACTTTTTTGTGTAACTCGAAAGTAATAATTTGAAGTTAAAAATGTTTGTAGTAAAATACATTCACCGTCCTAAAATTTGATCCATTCAAAATAATGATTTATATAAAAATGCTCTAACTTTCAAAGGCTTATTTATTTAAAGTTTTTAGCAACTTTTAGATAAAATACTGTAGTTTTAAGATTATTATTCGGACATCTAAAAGTAATTTAGTACTCGCCGGATATACGGGGGGGGGGAGAAAACAATTTTTTCCTCTACTTTTGACACACCCTGTACGTTAATTCTGCTAGTAGATCTGCATACAATTAACTTTATTAAGAAGACTGATTTGTTACCAACACTTTGTTTTTTATTTACCCCGATATCTTAATTTTTTGTGAAATGTGACGGTTTAAAGAAAATGGTACATTTTAGAAACGGTCATAATTTAAATGACGGTACAGAATAAACTACAAAATAAGTAGAGTGCTGTGGCCAACTCACAATATGACAACTGTCAAATATTCGTTACTTGGCAATTGCAGTTTAATTATTATTCATTATCAGCATAATATCATGGTTTTAACGCTTACTGATGCAACATGAGCAGTTGCTCTGGTACAAGACGGTAGGACTCAGTATTATACTTCTAGAATATTGGGTGTTACAAGGTGTAGCGTCCAGAGAGTTGTACAAGGTTTTAATGAAACTGGTAGTTTTTCGAGACGAAGAGAATCTGGCAGACGACGTTCTACAAATGTTCGAGATGATCGTTTTATGACATTAAATATTTTGCGAGAAAGAAATACTACTGCTGTCATGGCTCGAAACCGTTTAGAAGAAGTACGTCAACTAGCTGTTAACGAAATAACGATTCGAAGGCGATTACGAGAACATGGATTACGCTCCAGAAGACCTGCAACTGGTCCAGAGTTACTTAGGAATCACAGAACAGCACGTCTTCGATTTGCCAGGGAGCATTAACATTGGAATATCGATGAATGGAGTAAGATTTTATTTTCTGACGAGTCAAGGTTTTGTTTAACGAATATACCGAAGAAGAGGCGAAAGGTTTGACCAAGCAAATTTTTCCACAAGACTCAGTTATGAAGGAGGATCGGTAATGGTTTGGGGCGGCATAAGCATGGAAGCTCGTACTGATTTAGTCATTGTTGGCGGCGGAGCAATGACAGCTTACCGATATATTCGTGATGTGCTAGATCCATATGTAATTCCATTTGCACCATTTATAGGAAATGAATTCATGTTTATGCATGACAACGCTCGACCACATATTGCGAGGATTGTATCTCAATATTTTGACGAAACAGAAATTCAGAGGATGAACTGGCCATCACGTAGCCCAGACCTCAATCCAATTGAGCACGTCTGGGACATGATGGGCAGACGAGTTCATAACCGAGTTCCTTCTCCAAGTATTTTAAATTTTTTGAGAGATGCTTTGATCCAAGAATGGGATCAGATTGACCAGATGAAGATTCGATATCTAATAGAGGGTATGCCATGACGCATTGAGGCAGTTATTCGCGCTCGTGGGGAAAAAACCCGTTATTAATTTGTAATAATTATTAGTTTATTTGTTGTTTGAGTTGTTTATAAAATTATGTATTACTCTGCTAAAACTGAATAAAAAAATTAAGAATGTTGCATTTTATTTAAACCGTCACATTTCACAAACAAATTAAGATATCGGGGTAAATAAAAAACAAAATGTTGGAAACAAATTAGTCTTCTTGATAAAGTTAATTGTGTGCAGATCTGATAGCAGAATTAACCTACAGGGTGTGTCAAAAGTAGAGGAAAAAATTGTTTTGTTTTCCCCCCTGTATATCCGGCGAGTACTAAATTACTTTTAGATGTCCGAATAATAATGTTAAAATTACAGTATTTTATCTAAAAGTTGCTAAAAACTTCAAATAAATCAGCCTCCGCATTTGAAAGTTAGAGCATTTTTAAATAAATCATTATTTTGAATGGATCGAATTTTAAATCGGTGAGTGTAGTCTATGCGCAAAAATAATAAAGATCGCTGGATTTATGTTTTGGGTACTTCTCAGGTAATGTTAGGTTAGGTTTGCAAACTGGTCGTGTTAATGCACTTGAAACTGGAGAATCAACCATATAAGGTCGATAGATACTTAAAATAGTTCCAACGAACATGTAAAAGATATTAGCAGGAGGCCGGCGATAACTTGCTCAGGTGGTGATTTTAGTGGGTAAAGGGTAAAACTATTGGGAAAGGAAGAACGTGTACCGAATCTCTATAAGGGATTTCCACATATCAAAAAATATCAAGAAGTTACTTCATCGAAAACTATTTTTTGGGCCAGTGTATCTAAAAATATACACAATCAAAAACTAAAAAGAAAATAATTTTAAAATGGAAATGAATTATTTTATCACATACAAAACAACAAAAGAAATCACATTGGAATAAAAAACAATAAGAAATCGTATAATTTGAGGGTCGGCTTTGGCGCTGAACGTGTTAAATGTTTAGGATGTAATAAGATACTTAATTTAAAAATGTATCTATATACTTGCTGGATGTTATAAGAATGGCAGTTTTTCTGTAGAAATGGTATACTGTGACGTAACAACTGGATGTCACAAGATGCAAGGTTTTTCTGGATGTCACAAAGTGTTGTTAATAAAAATATATACCGTGTATACTTTGGATCTCACAACGATAGGACGTTTTATTTTTTTAAAATGTGTATGGTTGTGATATTTTTCGCTCAGCCATAATATTTTTTTAATTAAAAGAAGTCATATTTTTATTTTTTTCCTACAGTCTTTGCAAAGGGTGGATGTCACAAAGTCAAAATTTTTGCTGGATGTCACATGATACGCTGGTCGAGTATATATATATATATATATATATATATATATATATATATATATATATATACTCGACCAGCGTATCATGTGACATCCAGCAAAAATTTTGACTTTGTGACATCCACCCTTTGCAAAGACTTTAGGAAAAAAATAAAAATATGACTTCTTTTAATTAAAAAAATATTAAGGCTGAGCGAAAAATATCACAACCATACACATTTTAAAAAAATAAAACGTCCTATCGTTGTGAGATCCAAAGTATACACGGTATATATTTTTATTAACAACACTTTGTGACATCCAGAAAAACCTTGCATCTTGTGACATCCAGTTGTTACGTCACAGTATACCATTTCTACAGAAAAACTGCCATTCTTATAACATCCAGCAAGTATATAGATACATTTTTAAATTAAGCATCTTATTACATCCTAAACATTTAACACGTTCAGCGCCAAAGCCGACCCTCAAATTCTACGATTTCTTATTGTTTTTTATTCCAATGTGATTTCTTTTGTTGTTTTGTATGTGATAAAATAATTCATTTCCATTTTAAAATTATTTTCTTTTTAGTTTTTGATTGTGTATATTTTTAGATACACTGGCTCAAAAAATAGTTTTCGATGAAGTAACTTCTTGATATATTTTTGATATGTGGAAATCCCTTATAGAGATTCGGTACAGGTTCTCCCTTTCCCAATAGTTTTACCCTTTACCCACTAAAATCACCACCTAAGCAAGTTATCGCCGGCCTCCTGCTAATATCTTTTACATGTTCGTTGGAACTATTTTAAGTATCTATCGACCTTATATGGTTGATTCTCCAGTTTCAAGTGCATTAACACGACCAGTTTGCAAACCTAACCTAAAATTACCTGAGAAGTACCCAAAACATAAATCCAGCGGTGTTTATTATTTTTGCGCATAGACTACACTCACCGACTTAAAATTCGATCCATTCAAAATAATGATTTATTTAAAAATGCTCTAACTTTCAAATGCGGAGGCTGATTTAGATTTAGATAAAATACTGTAGTTTTAACATTATTATTCGAAAATCTAAAAGTAATTTAGTACTCGCCGGATATACAGGGGGAAAAAAAACAATTTTTTCCTCTACTTTTGAAACACCCTGTAGGTTAATTCTAATAGCAGATCTGCACACAATTAACTTCATCGAGAAGACTGATTTGTTTCCAACATTTTGTTTTTTTATTTACCCCGATATCTTAATTTGTTTGTGAAATGTGACGGTTTAAAGAAAATGCAACATTCTTAATTTTTTTATTCAGTTTTAGCAGAGTAATACATAATTTTATAAACAACTCAAACAACAAATAAACTAATAATTATTACAAATTAATAACGGGTTTTTTCCCCACGAGCTCGAATAACTGCCTCAATGCATCATGGCATACCCTCTATTAGATATCGAATCTTCATCTGGTCAATCTGATCCCATTCTTGGACCAAAGCATCTCTCAAAAAATTTAAAATACTTGGAGAAGGAATTCGGTTATGAACTCGTCTGCCCATCATGTCCCAGACGTGCTCAATTGGATTGAGGTCTGGGCTACGTGATGGCCAGTTCATCCTTTGAATTTCTGTTTCGTCCAAATATTGAGATACAATCCTCGCAATATGTGGTCGAGCGTTGTCATGCATAAACATGAATTAATTTGCTATAAATGGTGCAAATAGAATTACATATGGATCTAGCACATCACGAATATATCGGTAAGCTGTCATTGCTCCGCCGCCAACATTGACTAAATCAGTACGAGCTTCCATGCTTATGCCCCCCCAAACCATTACCGATCCTCCTTCATAACTGAGTCTTGTGGAAAAATTTGCCTGCTTCGGTATATTCTTTCACGGCCATCAGGAGAACGTAAACAAAACCTTGACTCGTCAGAAAATAAAATCTTACTCCATTCATCGATATTCCAATGTTGATGCTCCCTGGCAAATCGAAAACGTGCTGTTCTGTGATTCCTAAGTAACTCTGGACCAGTTGCAGGTCTTCTGGAGCGTAATCCATGTTCTCGTAATCGCCTTCGAATCGTTATTTCGTTAACAGCTACTTGACGTACTTCTTCTAAACGATTTCGAGCCATGACAGTTATAAAACGATCATCTCGAACATTTGTAGAACGTCGTCTGCCAGATTCTCTTCATCTCGAAAAACTACCAGTTTCATTAAAACCTTGTACAACTCTCTGGACGCTACACCTTGTAACACCCAATATTCTAGAAGTATAATACTGAGTCCTACCGTCTTGTACCAGAGCAACTGCTCATGTTGCATCAGTAAGCGTTAAAACCATGATATTATGCTGATAATGAATAATAATTAAACTACAATTGCCAAGTAACGAATATTTGACAGTTGTCATATTGTGAGTTGGCCACAGCACTCTACTTATTTTGTAGTTTATTCTGTACCGTCATTTAAATTATGACCGTTTCTAAGTAGCATTTTCTTTAAACCGTCACATTTCACAAAAAATTAAGATATCGGGGTAAATAAAAAAAAAGTGTTGGTAACAAATCAGTCTTCTTGATACAGTTAATTGTATGCAGATCTACTAGAAGAATTAACCTACAGGGTGTGTCAGAAGTAGAGGAAAATATTGTTTTCTTTCCCCCCCCCCCCGTATATCCGGCGAGTACTAAATTACTTTTAGATGTCCGAATAATAATCTTAAAACTACAGTATTTTATCTAAAAGTTGCTAAACACTTCAAATAAATAAGCCTTTGAAAGTTAAAGCATTTTTATATAAATTATTATTTAGAATGGATCAAATTTTAGGACGGTGAATGTATTTTACTACAAACATTTTTAACTTCAAATTATTACTTTTGAGTTACACGAAAAAGTACATTTCTGAATTAGTTAAGTTCGTTTCCATATTTAAAGAGACCAGAAAAAACTAAAATTAGTCATGTTATTGTACAATGATTTTACTGCTGAAATATAACGTTTAAATTTTTATTTTTGAGCATTTTGGAGATAAAAAATAAAACTAAAGGGGTTTTTAAGTAACTTCAATACGTTATAATGAGGATAATTTAATTCCAACTGAATTTTTCAAAGCTATATATTATGTTGGTACTTTTATATATCTGTGCCTATCAGTACCTACCAAAAGCAATGCTTTGAATCAATTTTGCCTAGAGTCTAGCGGTTATGATGTTGGTACGGCATGCAGTGATTAATTAAAAAGTAATGATTATATTTGGTCATAAATATGGACTTGTAAGTACATTTTATTGTAGTGTACACGCATAACATGTAACTTTTAAAAATATGCTTAGTTTAAAAATAATATAAAAACAGTTAATTTTAGTAATAAAATCATCTAGTAATAATTAAAAGCATATAATTATTTTTTTTGTGCCTTTTCCAAATATGGATACAAATTTAACGACTTGTAGTGTGTTCTTATAAGGATAGACAAATTTTTAAATTTTTTTAAAAAGATGAAACTGCATTTTGTTTCTTATTAATAGGTTAATAGATTATGGTAAGTTGTAGAGAATACATGTGCCAAATTTCAATAACATCTAAGGGTGGTTAGTAAGTTATGAAACAAAAAAGAAATTGGCAAAGTTATTAAAACTACCTGTATCTCGGTTATAAATGACGAAAGAATCATTAAGTAAGGTTATTTGGAAAAATATCAGTAGCATAAAAAAACTAAGTATTAAAAAAAAGAGTGAAGTAAAACTTCGTAGATTAATTCACTTTAAAATAAAAAAAGACAAATAAAATCCGCGAACATCAATATTTATCGCTACTTGAACATACTATTAAGGTTATAACTCTAAACAGCAAGGCACCGACGATGCACGAAAGACGATCGTTTGCAGTCGAAATTGGAGTTCAAGTGGAGGACTAGGCTGTTAAGGTGTCAGGAAATCTAAATTTGTCGTTTTTATAAGTTAGCTCAACATATTTTTTATGTTAGGTCGAACAGTAAGAAGTGCTAATTATTTATTTTAATCTATGTTATAATTTATTTAATTTTTTTTATTAACTTTGATTTAAATTGATTTAAATTGATTTAAATTGATTTAAATTGATTTAAATTGATTTAAATTGATTTAAATTGATTTAAATTGATTTAAATTGATTTAAATTGATTTAAATTGATTTAAATTGATTTAAATTGATTTAAATTGATTTAAATTGATTTAAATTGATTTAAATTGATTTAAATTGATTTAAATTGATTTAAATTGATTTAAATTGATTTAAATTGATTTAAATTGATTTAAATTGATTTAAATTGATTTAAATTGATTTAAATTGATTTAAATTGATTTAAATTGATTTAAATTGATTTAAATTGATTTAAATTGATTTAAATTGATTTAAATTGATTTAAATTGATTTTAATTTATTTTAATTTATTTTAATTTATTTTAATTTATTTTAATTTATTTTAATTTATTTTAATTTATTTTAATTTATTTTAATTTATTTTAAATTTATTTTAATTTATTTTAATTTATTTTAATTTATTTTAATTTATTTTAATTTATTTTAATTTATTTTAATTTATTTTAATTTATTTTAATTTATTTTAATTTATTTTAATTTATTTTAATTTATTTTAATTTATTTTAATTTATTTTAATTTATTTTAATTTATTTTAATTTATTTTAATTTATTTTAATTTATTTTAATTTATTTTAATTTATTTTAATTTATTTTAATTTATTTTAATTTATTTTAATTTATTTTAATTTATTTTAATTTATTTTAATTTATTTTAATTTATTTTAATTTATTTTAATTTATTTTAATTTATTTTAATTTATTTTAATTTATTTTAATTTATTTTAATTTATTTTAATTTATTTTAATTTATTTTAATTTATTTTAATTTATTTTAATTTATTTTAATTTATTTTAATTTATTTTAATTTATTTTAATTTATTTTAATTTATTTTAATTTATTTTAATTTATTTTAATTTATTTTAATTTATTTTAATTTATTTTAATTTATTTTAATTTATTTTAATTTATTTTAATTTATTTTAATTTATTTTAATTTATTTTAATTTATTTTAATTTATTTTAATTTATTTTAATTTATTTTAATTTATTTTAATTTATTTTAATTTATTTTAATTTATTTTAATTTATTTTAATTTATTTTAATTTATTTTAATTTATTTTAATTTATTTTAATTTATTTTAATTTATTTTAATTTATTTTAATTTATTTTAATTTATTTTAATTTATTTTAATTTATTTTAATTTATTTTAATTTATTTTAATTTATTTTAATTTATTTTAATTTATTTTAATTTATTTTAATAATTTATTTTATTTTAATATATTTTAATTTAATTTCGTGTGATTTCTTTTAATATAAATTAGTCATCGTTCACTCACCCATTGTTGATACACCTTGTATCAATATAAATGCATATAATATATATTTATTAAATAGTCACAGAGAGTGAATGCATTTAAGAAACTTGTTGGCTTCATGCGAAACCCAAGAAAAAATTTTGGCAGCTTATGTGTTAACATAAAATAGATCTTAAAATGAAAATCCAAATATATCTAAAATAAATTTTTTGGATGTCACATAACCTAGTGTGTAAAGTTCTAATATACTCTATGGTGGATGTCAGATAGTCGGGTGAGTAAGTTTTAATATACTGAATGTTGGATGTCAGACAGTCGAGTGAGTAAATTCTAATATACTTAATGGTGGATGTTATACAGTCGAGGGACTGAAATATTTAATATACAAAATATACAAAACCAACTGACGCGAGCGCCACCTTCGCATCTATACACTGGAACTAAATATATACATAAAATTGAAAATTAAGCATTATGACATCCAGCTGAAATTTTTTTGGGGCCCTTTTAAACCTCCTTTATGATGTTTGAACCCCAAAAACGTTGTGACATCCGAATTTGGATGTCACATCGCAGACGGATGTTATAAAGATAGCAACATTTTTGCGACATGATGTCACAACGCCGGCAGGACGAATCTATATATATATATATATATATATCTGATCAGAAGTATAACCGGTTTTGAGCCAAAAGGAAGCCTTACCTGCATACAAAATTTGAAATTTTTCTTCTAAGCCGTTTTTGAGCTATTGCGCCAACAGACAGACGGCAGACAACAGACGGCAGACAACAGACGGCGGACAGACCGACGGAATGGGGAAAACATGTTTTTCGTAATCTAGGGACCCGAAAACGTGAAAATCTAATGTGCACGATTACAATATCGTGGGAAGTAAAAATAAAATAAGTATACTTAATCTCTTGAATGCTCCTGTACTAATTTAAAGGTGATGTATCAATCTCCTTAGTTTTTTTTTGTATGTTGCCGGCTGGCTTTAAAGCTTTAAAGTCACACTTTATCGTTTGCTTGTATAGTCCATCCAAACAATAAGTCAACTATAAAGGAATACCGCAAACGCAAAAAAAGTTCGGCACCTGTTTGAATAATTCGAAAAAAAATTGGTATAGGGAACGGGTAGCTTGTCGGAAGTCAGCTAAACTAACTCTTTGATAGACCGCCCATAGACGGAGATATATGTTTTTACTTAATAATTTAATTATATGTACGTATTATAGGTATATGTTTCTTTCGATTTGAAGATTTAAAATAGTAATTTTTTATATACATATATACCTAATTAGAATAAAATAAGTAGGATTTATAACTGATGTTTTCCTTCAACGATTTCAGTGTTTTAGATAAAATTTTGCATTTTTTCTCCAAGAAGCGTGAATAGCTTTGTCGGTATACTGCCTCTGTAAGTATATTGTTTTTGGCGGTGTATCGCCTTTGACGGCTATTGCCTTTTGTCGGCTATTGCCTTCGTCAGCATATTGCCTTCGTCGGCATATTGTCTTTGTCGGCATATTGTCTTTGTCGGCATATTGTCTTTGTCCATTTAAAGAGCCGAATTTTTAACCAATGCCGAAAAATAAAATGAAACGTATTTGAATAAAAATATTTATTTTTACTTTCAGTGGAGTTTTGTTCATCTTAGTGACCTGTTGAGTTTTGTACGGATAACAGCTCCTGTATCGTACTTTTTAAACTTTTATAGAATATTAGTTTCTGTTTTATTAGTGTTTGGTTTCGTTTTATCAATAATCAGTTTGTGTTTTGGAGGTTATATAATAATTTTAATAAACGAATAATAATTTTTGTGTATGTTATTAACTATCTGGAGACCGTGGGATAGTATTCCGAGCACCAGTACATCAAACAGTGATGGAGAAACTAATGCAGTGCCTACGCTAATAAAAAATAAACTCTTTTTAAATGAACAGTCCCAGCAAATTTGTTTAAATGTTTATAAAAATTTGTTAAAACGTGGATATATCGAAAACACTTCTACCGTTCAAGAAGCAGCGTTTCTTACTGGTATATCGGTTTATAAAATGAACCAAATTATAAAAAATGGAATTTCCAGCAGAAAAGTCCGTGAAGACAAAGGTGTGCAAAAAAAATTAGATCCATCCATGGCCAAATCCATTGTGAACACAGTGTATGAACTTTATAAATAAAATACCATTCCCACTCTTGATATTATACATAGACGCTTAAGTGAAACTTATTTCGATACAAATATAAAAAAGTCTACATTGTATAATTGGCTAAAAAAAATCGGTTTTAAATACAAAACGATAGATAAAAGAAGCGCGTGATGGAAACAAGACGAATTGTAAACTGGAGAAATTCTTATTTACAGAAAATTCGTGAATATAAAAATGAAAGCAGGCCAATTTATTTTCTTGATGAAACGTGGTATGATTCGCATGATACTGCAAAAAAGGGCTGGAGAAACGATAATAAATATTGCCAAGCCTTAGGTATCCCTCCAAATAAAGGCACTCGACTGATAATATTAAACTGTGGCTCAGAGGACGGTTGGGTTGACAATACCTTACTATTAATTGGAAAAAAATTGATAGCTGCCAGATTGATTACCATTCAAATATGAATTCCGATATTTTTGAAGAATGGTTTACGAATTCACTGTTGCCTAATTTAAAGCCAAAAAGTGTAATAGTTATGGACAATGCTTCATATCACTCCAGGCTTAAGGAAAAAATACCTAATAAAAACTCTAAGAAAGATGAAATTCAAGAATTTTTAATGAATCACGATTTGTATTTTGATGAAAAATATAAAAAAAAGAACTTTTGGAAGTCCTAAAAACTAAAAATTTTTAAAAAAAGTATATAGTTGATGAAATTGCAGCTGAAAGAGGTCATACAGTTTTAAGGTTACCACCATATTTTTGTATTTTCAATCCTATAGAGTTACTCTGGAGCCAATTGAAACAAAATATTCGGAGAAAAAATATATTTCCCAAATTTGATTCTCAGGTCGTCAACTTGATCAAAGAACAAATGGATGCGATCGGAAAATCGCAGTGGGAAGCAGTTATAAAACATGTGTATGAAATAGAAGAGGAATACAGGAACAATAGCGGCATACACGTAAATAATGGAGAAATCTCAATGAGGATGACGATGATATAATTAGTGATAACGAGGAGAAGGAAGACGAGGAGCAGGAATTTGGAAACAATGAGAAAATCTGAGTTAAATCAGCAATATGTAAGTCACATTTTAATTTTATAAGTCGTTCTATGTTTAGGTTATTTCTACATTTACTTTGTAATTTTAATTTTAAAATATTTTTTATAACTAAATTAATAAAATGTTGACGTTCGTATTCGTTTACTAATCGAGAAGTCACTTGGGAAGTAACCCAACCAGTAGAGATATGTTTGCACTATAACCAATTAAGTCAATTATTTCCTACCTATTTATATCTATAAGAAGGTAGGTATGTCATGCAGAATTGATATAAAATAAGAAACCTTTATTTCGAAAGAATTGGAAATGCACTAATTAAAATATTTATTCCAGAGACGGCATTTTATTTTTCTGAAAAAAATTATATACCGACAGTCGATAATTTCAATAGACACTTTACATTTGGTATATATTTATATCAGTTTTTAATTTTGTATCATATACTTGGAACGCAGTACCTATATTTCAAATTGATTGATTATTAATCTATTTTTCGCTTTGTAAAATTATTTATTACATCTATTTTATATAATAAATCGTAAAAATTGAAATATGTGGTAATAATTAATGTTTAAAATACTCCAACCAATTAAATTAAATAATAAACTGACTTAACGATGCGACGACATTGGCTTCTTCTTACTTTGCGGATACTTTTGACTACAATGCCGCACGGCACGATATTCCAGTCTGTCTACACAGGTTATTGGTTCATTTCAGCGACGTAGAGAGAAATAATAAACTGGACTACTATATTCCAATTCGGAGTTGAGTTAATAATTTTTAGTATAAAAATAAGTGTATTTCTATCGTCCAGGGGCATAATAATGACATACTCCTGGTAGAGACTCCTTTTTAGATGTATTCATACATAATATTTAGTGAATTTTTTTTTTGAAGCATCTTCAAATGGAAGCCGAAGTCAATTAAACAGGGCATATAAAATCAGATAAGTTTTCTAAGTTACTCAAAAACTTGGTGGGGCTCAACATACTTTTGTCGTTATAGTACCTATTATAGTATCTTTCATTTTATCGTAAAGTAGGCTTGGCCCGCGAACCGGTCAAGCTGAAGCTACTCTGATTTTATTTTTTCGGTCAATTTTTGAATCCACGCAATGCCATCAATTTGAGCTAAATCACCTCTTAAGTACAATTTACATCGTAGAAATCAAAAAGAAGGTAACATTATTTTGTCAACTAATTAATTATTTTTTTTTTTGCTATGTGGGTTATTTTTCATTAAAAGTCTTTGGTAAGAACTGCGTTTTATTCATAAACAAAAAATATTCTTACATCTCAAAAATTATTAAAAATAATAGATGATTCCGTATAATTTTGGTTGTGTGTACATTCCAGAATGGATATGTAATGGTCATTAAAATAATATACCGTGAAGTGGGGCTATTTTGCACGACTTTTTTGACTTAAATTTTTTCTTATGACTATCTAAACAGCCATTAATGGTAATATAATTCTTTTTTGATTTTTGATAGCCATTGAATGATCCTAACTACATTTTTGAGTCGATTAGTTACTCTATAAAGGCAAAAAACTAATTTAAATGGTGGTGTAAAGTATACCATATAACGGTTTTACTTTGCACCATTCGGTATTTAAATTATTTTTACCTAGTAGCTTTGAAACGTTAACATTTTTAGGATATGATTGGTGCGGATTGATGTGACGCACTGGAGTGTCTAAATATCGGTGGGTAGGGTTGCCGGATCAAAAAAATAAATGAAAGGGCGTTCTTGACAGAAACATACTTTCAGCATTGGTGCAAAGTTACCCGGATAAGTGCAAAGTAACCCCACTTTACGGTAGTTTACATATTGAGCCTGTAGTTTGTGCAGAAAGTAGATGTGATGTAGAAAAACTATGTTTATGTTAACAGGTTATATTTTAAATTTTATGACTAATAACACATTAAAATTTAAAACTTAAAAAATAATAAATAAATTGAACTTAATAAAACAATACTTATAAAAACATGAACTCTTAAATATAAGGTTATAATATTTTCATTATTAACTTGGTAGTTACGAATATTCAGTCTACGAAAAGTTATTTCATGTTCAACCATTTCTTTATAGCTTGAATATGGAATGATCTAGCTTCAATAAGGTAGTTATTGTCAGCAGTATCTGCTCTCCTCAAGTCTACAATGTGTGGAGCATCATTAATATTATATGACCAGATTGTATTAGATACGTTTTCTGTAACACCTCCACATGAATATGGGTCCATCATTGCATTGCTGAAGACTATGTTCGAATAGTATTTCAAATTTTTTCCACCGTAAGCACGTAAAGGCCAATTCGGATCCAAAGTTTTAACGCCGAATTTCTTGTAACAATCCAATGAATATTTCTCATAGTCCCAAGGTTTCGTGATAAACATGTCCGCATCAGTTGAACACGTCGGCATTATTAGTTCAGTACATTTTTGGTAACCCCAAGCAAATTCGCTGTAATCTTCGAATGAATTGTTTATGTTGTTACACCTTTTAGTTCCAGTGTAATTGGTGTAGATCTCCAAAGCGTGACCAAAGTGTTCGATCAAACCTTTGGTATCGTTGAAGAAGGAAGTGGTGAGTTTTTCACAAAAAACTTGTACTGGGTAAGCTGGTAAAGGTGTATTTACTTCTGATGGATAATGATAATTAGAAAGTGCCAGATTAATGTAGATGTTGCTTAGCCAATTATGTAACAGATCAACATCTTCGAAAGTTTTTAGTTTTGTACAAAGTTTCCATGTTTTAGATATAAAGTCCATACCTGAAAAATACATTCTTTATTTTTATGTTATTCAACTAATAAATATTTGATAAAACTTTTATTATTTTTCAGTAGTAAGAATTAGATTAATTTATTTAAAGGGGTGAAAGTTTGCATTGTTTTACGTTTATTAAATCACTTTAATTAATGTTTCGGAATTAAGATCTAGGGGAGGATGGGGCAATGTGAACTACGGGGGCAATGTAAACCACCTAGGTTTTCTTCATAACAGCGGCAACAGTGTAGCGGATTCCATTCTATTTATTTGCATACGGGTTCTATTAATACTCAGTAAGAACCATAGATAAATTAATATTAAAAGATAAACCGTTTAAATGCACGGCACTGGTAACAAGTGGTAGTTCCCAGCCATACTACTTGGAGCCACCGTCGCAAATAAGATGACAGCGATGTTGTCAGTTTCCATAAACTTTCATGAGATTAGAGTTAATTCAAACGCATAAGCTGCACCCTATTTTGTTTTTGTCGTGCTCGATACCATCCATACAATGGCCATACTATTGCTGAGATATTTTAAAGAGAGGTTTGGCAACTGTGTTGATAAACCTCGTTAAAAATAAAGAACGGAGTGGCGGAAGACGAAATAGTCGAAAAATGCACAAAAACCGTCATAAAATAAAAATTATTATGATGTTGTGGATATAATTATCCTTCGATAGGTAAGTTATTATTAGGTTAAGAAGATTAATAAGTGCTGATTTGATGAAATTAGTAAGTATTAACAATATAATTTAATAAGGTGTTAGATTTGTTTAAGGACTTTATCATTGTTTTCTTATAGCCTTAACGAAGTATAATTTCATTTTGTATCGATTTTCAATTCTTTTTTAATATACCTATTTGTAACAAAACATGTCTGGCCCTGGTAAAATTAAGTAATCTTTTTCAGCCCCTTAATTTAAATAAGTATTATTCTAATATTCAACAGGCTGGTTATTCAAATAAAACCTTTTTTCATTATCCTTCCGATATTAAAATTCGTGAAAACTGTTTTAAGAATTTACATTTATCTTTAGATAATAAAATTCGCTATCTTTTTGAAGATCATTTTTGGCCAGATTCTTTTAGTAAAATTGCTTCAAAACATAAACGACTAATTTCAAATTCTGTACCAATTTTATTAGCTAATAGTACATCCAGTTCAACTATACTCAATACTTAACCCAAATAGTCAGATTTTAGAAAATGTTGAGGCTGAAGCACATACACAGTAGCATAAGATAGATTTGCTAATCTGCAACGAAAAACAAGAAATTATTTGCAAACGTAAACTTAGTATTAGTGATAAACAATTTGAACAACCCTCTGTTAAAAATGAAAAGTAATTTTCAAACTCAAATTTGTTAGATCAACTAGAACAGATTAGTTAAAATATAATTCAAATCGACCATTGTACTATGAGAAATAAACTGAAAGTTTTTTCTATAAACTAATTTTAGACAAATTAAAAATAATTTTTTTATAAGAAAGGGCAACATTTTGATAAGAAAAATTGTTTAATAAGATGTAAGTATGTACACTTTTTTGTTTTTATAGGAAACCCCTGACACCTGCAACAACATTTGGTCCAGTTTTCCAAGAACGAGAGGAGAATACTATTAATTCCACTTACAGTTGTTATTTGTACATGTTCTGTATGTAATAAATGTTTAAATGCACCTTACTTTTATTAAATGATTAAACTATACGTATATATTGTTTCAAATATTTTCATTTATATTTTTTGGAGTTTTATTACTTAAAAAACTAATATTTATGTTAAATACAGTATTTTAATGTAAATATTAGTTTTTTTTAAAGTAATGAATGCCAAAAAATGTAAATAAATAATAAAGGACATTTGAATGAGCCGCGTATAGGCTTGACATTCTTCTTTTTAATTTTCTTCTTTTAAGTTGCTCTAACTGTTAAGTTAATCAGCCAAATGTGTAGCGTGCGACGGTGGCTCCAAGTAGTATGGCTGGGAACTACCACTTGTTACCAGTGCCGTGCTTTTAAACGGTTTATCTTTTAATATTAATTTATCTATGGTAAGAACTTGCCATCTGTGGAGTATTGTTTGTTAGCGTTTAGAACCATTACGTGTTTTGCGGCGGCGTCAATCTAACAAACGTTCTAACTGAAAATCAGAATTACTTGGTAGGTAAATTTATTTCTATTTATTTTGTTAGTCTCAACACGTTATTTTAAGTGTGCTTAATATATACCAACGATTTTTGTTAGGATTTGTTATGACATTTTAATATAACTTACACTTGTTTAATTTAATGTCAATGTGGGGCAAAGTAAACCGTTAGTAGTCCATATTACCCCAAGTATATTTTAATGTATCTAATTTTGTTTGCAGGTGCCTAGTTAAGATGGTCCGTAATTATGTACGAAAAACGGAAAAACAAAGTTGGTCCCTTGTTGCTATGGAAACTGCTATTGAAGTGGTGAAAAGCGGACAAATGGGCTATTTAGAAGCAAGTAAATGTTTTAATATTCCAAAAGCAACAATAATTCGACGATGTAAAGAACAAAATAAAAGAGTTTTACCCAATGAAAAAGGTTTGGAATTTATAAACCTGTTAAAAACAACAGGAAGAAGAATTGGAAAATTATATTCTGGACATGGAAACTCTTCAAAAACCATCGCTAAATTGCCACCGACTGAAGATGCCCTAAGACTACATTTTTTAAGATAATTTTACCAGCTAAATATTTGGCTAAGCTCTTTAAACCCAGATGCAGATTCCTAATGTTGAAGAGTATGGATGGAAAGTAGATCAAGATGGAAGTCTGATATCCACTTTTAAGACTCTGCTCGACCTGCCACCAGACATAACAGAACTTACATTATGCAAATGCAAAAAAGATACTATACAATATTCTAATAATAATATTCTGTTCTAGACTGTGAAAGCAAAATTTGCAAATGCAAGAAAAAAAATATTTGTTGTATCGGTTCCTGCACCTGTATGGCACAGAAAAACTGCAGAAATAGTTTGGCCACAGCCGCTAATGTTTTGGAAAATGTTGATTCGTGTGGTGCATCTGATTCTGATTAGTTTGAAAGTCTTGTAATTATATATTTTAATATTATTAATGTATGCTTTATATACTTCCTTCCAATTATTATTATTATTATAATTTATTTATATTGGGGATTTATTGTATTTTTCAAGCCAATAGCCTTGCTGTGTATAATCGATACTTCAATAAATACCTTTAATAAACAGTTTATATTTTCTTATTTTTCATTTTCCTCCAAAAAATAAAAAAATCTTGAAGTAATTAATACACCCTATTATTCATAGTGGATAAATCAATAATCCCTGTATAAAATAACAAGTATTAGAAATTAAAAATTTAATTAATTAATTAATGTTGGCACCGTTAATATTATATTTTATCAATGATTGCTTATATCTCTGTTATCTCTGCACTCATCACAGAACCAGTAAAACTCACAAGCAAGAAATATTCTGACCTACTCTTCTTATGTCAAGGTCCGATTATCTGAATTCCAGAAATATTATCAGGAATTACCTCATGAAAAATGACTAACTATTCTTAATCATTAGTTTTGAGTTATATTTATTTTTCTTAATAAAAACATTAAACTTATTTTATTTTTTTGTCATTTCCTAAACCTATACTAAATATAATCAGAAGCAGATAAAACATAAATAATATTGCATTAAAAACAATGACAATTAAATTAATAAAATATACTTTATTATGGCCTATCTGATAAAGTGAGAAAATTGTTTGTCACGAAGTGGCATAATTGACTATTTTACAGTTTTGCTAATTTAGAATTACCAAACAATAAAACAAGGCCTTAGCATTCCACGATAAAATTTTGAAAGTGCAAACTCTAAATCCCTCTATATTATGTTAATCTGAGTATTACGTATTTGCGTTTTATTGCTCTTCTGTAAAATTTACTATTTGTCACTTATGCCACTTCGTGATAAGGGCGACGATATTATTTTACTTCACTAAGAGACCTAAAGTCACTTAGAACAGTTCGTGAGGAAAATATTCTGCGTTTTTGCAGATTTAAAAGACCTTAATTTATAGTCCCTCATCTGACTGCAAAAAGTGGCACGTCATGCTTTTCAATGCTATTGTAGTTAATTAAAGAGGAGAGGGAACAACATGTACTATGTCCCGGTGGTGGGAGCGTTCATATGATCTATGAAATTCAAAGAAAAGTTGTTTATCGATGGATTTATTTTCGTTTTTTTGCCGACAATGAAATATATGCTTCTGGATGCTTTGCAAACACTTTCTGTCGTCCGGTTTTGCTACTTCCGGTGTAGGAATTTGGGTTACATGACCATATATTTATGTTTTTCAACGAAATTTGGGATATAGGTTAAAAGCATTTTTTCTGAATCTAAGATGATATTTCAAGCATTTTTGTACCGGTTAAAGGGTTGATACGTAAAAAAATGTTATACTTAAAATAGGTGTGAAATCGAAACCAAAAGTCAAAATGTGGTTTAATTAGTGTCAAAATATTTGTATGACTTTCAACAACTAAGAGTATTTGCCTTTGCAAGCATTTTTTAGTGAGTCGTTCTACCCCATTCGCTATACATTAGACAATTCAATATATTTTTCTAGAAAACCTGGGGTAAATAAAAGGTTGAATGGTTGAACTATTAAGTGAAAAAATGCTTGCAAAGGGAATTCTCTTAGTTGAAAGTTATACCAATATAATAGTTATACCAGTATAATAGTTTCCTGAAATGATCCGGGATGGGAAATCGTGTTGCATAAACTCTAGATGCCAATAAAAAGTTTTTAAAATTTTCCCAAATATTAAAATGATATTTATTTTCTTTTCTATTGAATTCTTCTTCGTTTTATTAATGTAACTAATAATTTACTAAAAATAAAATCACACGTTTGAACTATTTAAAACGGTATAAAATTTATGACGTTTTGAAAATTATGGCCTACTTTTTATGTATATGTACAATTTTCTAAAGGCGACTTGATTAAATGCAGAAATATATTTATTATTGCAAAAAAACTACGCTAATAAGTAAATAGTGGATAATAATTATGGGAGAACTTTAAGTAGTTTGAAAAAATAAACTTAACTCTAATTTCCACGCAAAATGGGCATTATTAATTTCTTGAGGACTGTTAGTTTAGAAATTTTAAACAATTTAAATATTCATCCTTTTAATGATATCCTTTTAGTTATATCCGTTATGCTTAGAAGAGGTTTTCATTATAGTTCCATTTTTTAAATACATTATATAAACAATCGGAGAAAATATTATGCCTTGCTAGTTTCAGTGTAATGCTGGGGCAGTAAGTCTGTTACTTCTCTGTCTAGTGAAACAAATAACTATTCTTTAATCCCTTTTTTAATATATAATTATCAGTAAATGTTTGAAATGTATTAATACATTGAAACTATTGATAGCATGTATCAAAATAGTTGACATGGATATGGAGTGTCATGATACTATCTGTATCTGTAACGTGTGGAGGGTGCGTTACCCCCACGGCACTTAGGCCTCATTGGAACCATTGTTCATCTTCCTAAAATGATAGGCACCTCCTAGCTCGTGAGCCAGCCTAATGATTTAATGTAGTTGACAACGTCGCCAAGAGGTGCTTCTCTTATATCGGCCGGTGTTAGCCGATACTCGCAGAACACAAATCTTCTAATAAATGAGAGTGTCGAGCAATCGTAAAGGATATGCTTGATGGTCTCATCTTCTTGTTCGCACCCTCTGCAGAGTGCGGATTCTGACAGCCCCATGATATGAAAATGCTTCCATATTTGGCAATGACTAATCAAAATGCCTGACTAGGCGCAGATTCTGTCTAGTCATAATCAAGTATTTGTTTGCTGCAGTGTTGTCAGAATAACTAAGGAGCTCCCTGGCAACTCTGTAGTTTCTTATTTCATCCCATATTTCCCTGAATTTCACAAGGGACTGTTCTTTAATTATGTCTGTCACTACCGATTTTGTCAGGCCAATAGAAGGCCCAGGTCCAAAAAGTATTTGATTGGCTGCTTTTTTGGCTAGTGAATCTGCAAGACGGTTACCTTTCGATGTGAGGTGACCTTTAATCCACCTTAAGGTGACCACGTTGTTGATGGATACTTCGGCCAAAACTTCGTGACAAGATAGATCAAAGGCCACGCCACATCTAAAGGTAACCGCCTTGCTGATTCACTGGCCAAGAAAACTGGCCTGACATAATCGGTAGTGGCAGACCTAATTAAAGAACATTTCTTTGTGAAATTCATGGAAAGATGGGATAAAACAACAAACTGCAGAGTTGCTAGGGAGCTTTTAAGTTTTCCTGAAAATACTGCAGCAAACAAATACTTGACTATGACTAGACAGAATGTGTGCCTAGTCACAGACATTCTGACTGGCCATTGCCAAGTACGGAAGCATCTACATATCATGGGGCTGTCAGAATCCGCACTCTGCAAAGGGGGCGAACAAGAAGATGAGACCATAGAGCATATCCTTTACGATTGCTGGACGTTTTCATTTATTAGGAGATTTGTGTTCGGCGAGTATCGGCTAACATCGGCCGATATAAGAGAAGCACCTCTTGACGACGTTGTCAACTAAATTAAATCTGTAGGCTGGCTCGCGATCTAGGAGGTGCTTATCATCTTAGGAAGATGCACAATGGGCCTAGTGAGACCTAAGTTCCGTACAGGTAACCCACCCTCCACACGTTACAGGTACAGATGCGATCAGAGGATACATACAACAAAATTTTGGGTGAAAATATTATATAAAAATAACTGACTTTAAGATTACTTCTTAAAAGAGACAAGTAAAGACAAGCCATCTGGAGGACTTTGTTTTCTATGTCCCATTATCCTATACGAAACTTTCATAATATGGCAAATCACTTGCTTTTTGTTTTAACGTTTTATAAATTTTTATAAATATAAATTCCAAATATTATCCATATCTCAAAGTGGTCCGAAGTAGATTAAAGGGAAATAAAAGACTCAAAGTCTGTCGACCACATAAATTTATTCGGTTGGGTTGCAAGCGCTTTCGACCTAAAAGGTCATCATCAGGCAAAAATTTTTTGAAAGTGAGTAGGTAGGTACAATCTGCAATAATAATTTAGGATAACAAAACGTTTTTTTATAGAAATGCTAGGTGTCTTACCACTATGTGTCCACAGAAAAAATTAAATGTTGAATTAAAATTTTAAATTGTAAAAATAAAAATTATACAAATTGGCACGTACTGCCTTCCTCATTCGAGGTTGGATATTGTTTACTCTTGAACCTCGCCTGCCTCCATCTAATGAAGGTGGTTATAAAAGATAATTTCAAATTTGAAGTTCCACATGTGTGCTTAAGGCACCATGTGAAAAATGTAACTTTTCGAAAATTACCGTTGCTCCCCCTATCCCCAGTACAAATGGGGTAGACGGAATTTGGTTTGTGTACACCCTTAAGCCTAGGCTTAAGGGGTATCATTAATTAATACTTTGCTTTACCTTTATTTTTTGCTTAATAATTTTCTTAATAACTTAGAGTTTAATGTTTTTGACAGTGATGTCAGAGACTTTGTAGAGGATACAGGTAAGGACATATTTCATAATTTGTCAAAAAAACTACATAGACTCAGATTCAATCAAACCCAATTCAACAAACCAAAACCAAATTTCTCTAACCATAAATTCCATCCTAGATACCTAAATTTAAGTAACGCCACTTTTAATGACAAACAAACCGAGATTTTTAATATGGGCCTAAAATTCAATTGCTACCCTTCTAAGTCTGATAAAAATCTACACTTTCTTTCCATAGAGTCAGAAGTAATCTTACAATCTAGTAAATGTACTAACAACGAGTCTATAAAAAATGAAATTTGCTCCACCCTTAATAATTTCCATAATAAACCCACTCCTAAACTCAAAATAAACTTCTCTGGTAACTTTAACAATGAACTAAAAATTTTAAACAACAAAATTAAAAGTGAAAACCTTTTAATTACAAAAGCTGACAAAGGTAATTGTTTAGTCATTCTTAACAGAGAGGATTATATTGACAAAGTTAACCTTTTTTTAAATTCAGATAACTCTTTTACTGAAATTAAAACAGATCCTACTATCAAATTCCACTCTAATCTTAGAACCTTATTGAAACCCATCAATGACGTTTTAAAACTATTTAACAAACCCTTTTTCACCCTAGTACCTATGAACCCAGTTACACATTTCCTCTATGGACTTCCTAAAATCCACAAAACCAACATCCCAATAAGACCAGTCGTAAGGTTCATCGATTCTCCTGTTTCAAAAATTTCCATATTTCTTAATTCCTTACTTAGGGATCTGACCAAATTTGATAATAAATATGCGATAAAAAATTCACTTGATCTAACTTCAAAAATTTCTAACCTACACATACCACCAGATTCTATTTTACTCTCCTTGGATGTTTCCAATCTCTTTCCGAGTATTCCCCCTGAAGAAGTCATAACTTTGGTCAGGAATCTCCTCTTTGAAAAGAATATTAAAACTCATGTCGTTCTAGATATTTGCTACCTATTAGGGATTTCACTCAGTCAAAACTTTTTTAAATTCAATGATAAAATTTATAGACAATCATCCGGTTTAGCCATGGGTTCCAACCTTTCTCCCTTCTTGGCAGATATATTTATGAACAATATTGAACAAAAACTTATTCTAAACAATCCCTTTTCTGACAAAATAATCTTTTATCAACGATATGTAGACGACATACTTATGCTCTTCAATGGTTCCTTAGCACAGTTTGATTCCTTTTTTACTTATATAAATACCTTACATCCCCGTATAAATTTCACTGTAGAATTTGAAAATAACAACACTATACCGTTTCTAGATTTATTTATTACCAAAGACATAATAAACAATAGATTACAGTTTGATATATATAGAAAACCTACCACTACAGATACCCTTATACCATTTGACTCATGCCACTCTTTGTCACATAAAAAAGCTTCCTTTAATAGTTTTCTACATAGAGTTTTCACCATCCCTCTGTCAGAATCAAATTTTAATAAAGAGATAGATTTAATTAAACAACTTGCTATCAACAATGGTTTCCCCTTAGAGCTTCTTAATAAAATGTACTTCAGATTTTTCAACAAATTTAGATTGTCCTTTCCCACCATCTCACTTAATTCTTCTAATTCCATTGTTCCTAAGGTTTATTCTGGTTCTATTCCTTTCTTGGGTAGTGTGTCATATGAACTAGCTAAAATATTCAGAAAATTCAACATAAACATAGCCTTTAAAAGTACCAACTCACTTTACTCACTTCTAGTACGGAATAAAGATCTTGTACCCACTTTTCATAAACCAGGGGTATATCTACCGAATTGTAATGATTGCAATGCCATCTACGTCGGCCAGTCAGGAAGAAAGACAGAAACCCGAATTTTAGAACATTACAAAACCATCAACAGATATAAATCCTCGAATATTTTAGATACCAATTCCACATTTGCTAATCATGTTCTCTATACTAAACATAACTTCACTTTTCCAGATAACGCCTCTCTTCTTATCCAATGTCCCAAAGGCATTAGGCTGGACTTACTTGAAATGTATTACATTCATCAACATACTAATAATCCAGATGTGGTGTGTTTAAATGATCAATTACAACCTACATATAAGCCTATCTTTTCCAGATTAACCTTCTAAAGTTTCCTAAATCCTTATAAATCCTTCAACCTTTTACTTGTAATAATATATATAATAGCCCCCTTTTTCAAAAAATTCATACATATCATAAATTTCCTTAACCTAAATCTAATGTCTAATGTCAAATTCTTCTTTTTTAAAAATCAAATGGCACTAACTTTATAACACCAACAGAATTTACTCGTGGCCTCTCCAAAGTCTTGGACAACCTGTCAAATTGTTAAATTTATACTCTAAAAATTTGTCACAAAACTAATTTAACTTATTCAATGTAACTAATGTCAAATTTAATTATTATTATCTCAACCATAATTGTAACTACGTGTCTTCCATCATATGTCAGTTGTCAAATGTCGTAAATTCTCCACCATTTTCACATTCAACTTCACCCTTGAATGACGAAGGTGCTAAGTGAAATTCCTGAAGTTAAGCAAAGTATTAATTAATGATACCCCTTAAGCCTATGCTTAAGGGTGTACACAAACCAAACTCCGTCTACCCCATTTGTACTGGGGATAGGGGGAGCAACGGTAATTTTCGAAAAGTTACATTTTTCACATGGTGCCTTAAGCACACATGTGGAACTTCAAATTTGAAATTATCTTTTATAACCACCTTCATTAGATGGAGGCAGGCGAGGTTCAAGAGTAAACAATATCCAACCTCGAATGAGGAAGGCAGTACGTGCCAATTTGTATAATTTTTATTTTTACAATTTAAAATTTTAATTCAACATTTAATTTTTTCTGTGGACACATAGTGGTAAGACACCTAGCATTTCTATAAAAAAACGTTTTGTTATCCTAAATTATTATTGCAGATTGTACCTACCTACCTACCTACTCACTTTCAAAAAATTTTTGCCTGATGATGACCTTTTAGGTCGAAAGCGCTTGCAACCCAACCGAATAAATTTATGTGGTCGACAGACTTTGAGTCTTTTATTTCCCTTTAATTTTATAAATATATTTTTAAACTTGTTTATTTATTTAAAAAATGTTATAACTCGACATACAAGCTTCTTTTGTAGATACTTTTCTAAAAATATAATTTTTGATTCCTTGTTCACATATGTTCTTTACTACTCCATACCCTCGACCCTTCTAACATTGTGCCCTATTTCAAATTTCGGATGCCCTACCTTAAAGTTGGTTCTGGCTACGGTCCTGGCGCGTCTCCATTGTCTCCATTAAATACGCACATAAGTTTAAGTTTGCTGTATAAAAAGTAGGTGGATAAAAGCTGTCAAATATTAATCGCTTTTTGGGGAGGGGAGGCAGAATCTTAACTAATGGACGAATCCATATTATCAAGCATCAAATTAACATTATTACCTAATTGCGTTTTTGCCAAGTTGTTGATGACATCCCATCCAAGTTTAATCGCTTTGGTACATTGCACGTGGCCATCATATTTCTCAAAAACTCGTGTAACTTTTTCATAAAATAGATCGCAGCTTGTCATTCCAGGAAAGAAATACATTGGAGCCGAAGATGAAATTGCTCCTATAACCGAATATGGATATTTCATTCTCAACCAAGCAGCCAGCATTCCTCCATAAGATCCACCAAAAGCGACAATCGGATATGTGTCATAAGGATTTACATTTTCAAAAAAGAGATGCTTCAAATGTTGAACGACGAATGCGTAATCTGCCAGTACTTGTAAAGTACCTAAATATCTGTAAAAAAATATTGAAAAGTTTTTATTAGTAATTAATTGAAAATAATAATCGAAACTATAAGACATTAGTCACCAAATATTTTAGTATTAGGCAATGGCGGCTCGTGGGGTGGTTCACAGTGACAGAATATAGGTATCAGTACAGATGTATGAAAAAACTTTCAGTGTTTTAGAAAGTTTATGATATACCTTTCTAAAACACTGACAGTTTTTTACCTATATCTGTACCGGTATCTATATATTCTGCTACTGTCAACCCCCAAAATTTTGGTCACAAGCCGCTCCTGGTATCAGGTCGTCAAATTTGGCCAAAGGGAAAAACAGGAGGTGCTTTAAGTAAGCAGCCCTATCGGTTGAAAACATTTAGAGAAAAAAAAACAACCGACCAACATGACCAGTCATGACTAATTAGCTTATTATTGCACTTGCACAAACAAACAAATTTTTATTTATTTAAAACCTTATTATTATTATACCGTTGCTTGAACTAGCCTATGTCCATTTTTGGCCATTTTGATATTTTAAGTGCATTTGAAAGTAAAAGTACTTTGATATTGGATGCAGAAGTATCGTTAGTCCATCTTCGCAGCTAGCGCTTCAAGTGCTAGCCATAAGTGCAAGTGGACATAGAATAGCAGTTTCAGTACATTTGCGTTTTGCTTAATAAGAATGATCAGTATTATTGATCTAACCAAAAATTATTAAAGATGAACTCAAGAAGTGCAAAAATACTTCAGTTGATTAAAGGGGAGGAAAACGAATGTATAGGTAAGAAAATTTATTGTTCGTTTGCTTGCTTTTTTTTTATTAAATAAACCTTAACTAAATTATTTTATCAATAAAGTTTTGCGGGAAACAAACATTTTTGTTATTTCAGATAAATTCAACCGCCATTAATGAAGAGCTATAAATTGGTTGGCAGCTTGAGCATTGGTAAAGATCGCACCAATATGGTTTCTGCTATACTTAGTATATGAAAATTTCCTTGATTATTTGTTTTTCCTTGGACATACACTTCGAAGGGGCCCGAGTCTGTATTCGAATCATGGGCGTCGTTACCCAATTCTATAGGGAGTGGCAAAATTTTGAAAAAAATTAGAATGTTTATTTGTTGAAAAACAAAGAAACTGAAAAATAAAAGAGCAATACAAATTAACAAAAGTTTCTAATAAATAAAATAACTTAACAAAAAAGACAAAAACTAAAATAAAAAAAAAAAAGAAAATAAATACACATATTTTAAAAAAACAAATAAATGGTGTGATATAAAAGAAAAATATGAACAAGAAGACAGAACCATACATAATAATAAAAAAAAAATGAAATATTTATAGAAACACAAAAACATAAAAAAATCTCTCAAACACGTCGACGAACACTAGAAAAACGCAAATTTTTAATTTCTTCTTCCTCTAACAAAAATATTCGATAACAGAAAACATGATTTCATTTTAGTTTTTTGCGATTATTTTTCGATGTAAAGCCCAGTCAGCCTATTTTCATTAATTATTCGCTCTGTGCGTGACAGCAGTGCCAACGAATTTATGAACTAACGGACGATATTTGTGTATACTGACAGTACAATTTTTAAAAAAATTCGTAATTAAAAAATATATATGTTGATTTTAATAAAAGTATATGGATTTGTAAAACAAGTGAGAAATTAATTATTTTTATATATTTTTATTACTTCAGCTAAAAAAAAGTAGTATAATCAATAATAGAACATAGGCAGTCAACAATATTTACGACAAAATGTATGATATATTGCCTAAGCCTAATAAGTTGTCATTGAAGAATAGGTTAAATAATGTGAAAATAAAAACATTACCATTATTTAATAATAATAACGTATTAACAAAAACAATTGGTATATTTGCGATTGTAATTTATATTTTCTTAATTTTTAGTTCGGAAGAACCCATAGAAATTAATGATTAAAATTGGTTTCACATCAATAAGTCACAAGATAGCATTTCAGCCACATACAATAATCAAAGGCAGAAATCTAATCGTTGCTGAATATTTAAGAGTTAAAGGATGTTGAACAACATTATAAAATAATAATTTATTGTTTATTTAAAACCTTTCAATTTTCTGATGTCTACTACTTCCAGTATTACTGTTATTATTACAAGAAAAAAAGGTTCTTTTCTTCTTATTGTACAGCTATCCATTTATTTCTTTGATTTAATTTCCATTTTGCTACTGAAAATTTATATAATTTACACTGTTTTTTCTGCTAGTATTTTTACAATTTACACAGCAACTGCGGTCGCTTTTTGTTTAGTTTTTACCTACTTTAAAAAAAGAAAGTAAAATGGATAGGTACGTGTAAGGTGAAATAAATATATTCAAACTATAATATTGGTCAATTGTATTAGCTTGAATATTATTTCTATTGTTGTCCGTAATTCATGGCATTTAGATTTCTACACCTGTCATGTTTACCTATTTCTTCTATTTCCTTAAACAATTCAATAAATTAAAGGCTACCTAACATATTATGCCTTGCGTTTATTTTTATGCGTGCACGGCGATAATCGACAATATGAGCCAGTGCCAGTTATGTAATTGTGTTAGTTATGTAATTTTACATATTACCTACCTAACGAAATATCAGTAATGCATATATTAAGGCTGTATGTTACGATACTAAATTAAGTACTAAATATTTTAATTCATTTGTCTCTTTTACACAGAATATTTCATTTCTGTGCTAATTTCACGTAACAATACGTCAATGCGCGTGGGTCTATACTTAATTTAGTACAAAAAATTGATATCGTTGCAAAAGGAAAAAAATATTTTTAGTTCTAAATTTAGTACTAAATTAATAACTTAATTTAGGGCTAAATTTTAGTACCTAATTTAGTATCGTGACATACAGCCATTACGCGTTGTAAAGTCATAAAAGCCAGGGGGGTGCAACTGCCCCCCTTGCCCCCCCTAAACGACGCCCATGATTCGAATACAAGTTTTTAACCCTCGGCGGAGGATCTGGAGGATCCGGCGGATTCTTAACTCCCAACTCCATGTGGGTTGGAGGTTAAGTTAACCTCTATTTATCTTGTGTCACAAAAATATGTTTATATACAATTACTTACAATAAAATATGGGGAAGAAAAAGGTTGAAAATACACAGGATGGTGTTAGTAAAGCTCAAATAACAAAAGATTGTTAAATTTTCACTGACAGCGATGTCAAAGCAAAAGTCACCTTACTAAATCGTTTGCAGCTTAAAAAATTGATATCTGATGGTTGCATTTCAAGTTTTGGACCATGCAGAACTTTTTATTAGGAATACATTTTTTTACAAAACCACTAATAAAAAAGTTTTCCATTTGTTTCCAACTTAATAAGTAGACACACTGTATGACAAATACTTACAAAAAAAAACGTCGAAAATATTTGGAGCTATGTAACCTTTTGTACGAAATAATTTAGGTAGTACAAATTGTTACTTCAATGTAGATTACACATAGGTATATAAATTGATATAATCTTTATGTGAGGAAATTTATGTAACGGATATGTAATTTTTGTAACATATTATAATTATATACATGGTATATAACTATGGTGCTAAGTTTGAACTTAGGTTCCATAAATAACACATAAAAGTGCATACAAGACAGTCTAATTATATTTTAACCTTCTTAGTTATGTAACAGGAGGTAACATGTAACAAAATGGTTTGCTGGGATAGGGCGCGACCATTTTGATGCAATTACTACTAGGTTAGGCAACACATTTTTCCAAAATGTTAAACTGGTAGCCTACATCTTGGTATTTTGAGATTTTAAATGAAGGCAACAAATGTAGAAGAAGCGTTTATTTATTTTAAATAATATACAAGAAACTTCTTTGAAGTAAAGTTATAATTGCGAGTGCATCTTGAAATAGAGGTGAGTAGTTTTAAATTATTTCTAAAGCTGTCATATGATTTTACCTTAATATTATAATATTTTTCTCCAGTCCCATGCATATAAACAAACACTTTATTTTTGTAATGTAATAAAAATCTTTGAGGCTAAACAATCTTATATTATACTTTGCATTTTTTCAGCTGTAAATATGGTAGGAAACTATCAAATGAAAACAAAGAAATTTTATATTAAAAGATATTACCAGAGAAATATACTCTTGCAGGCAAGCTGCAAAAGATAGTTGGTTTTTAACTTATAATTTATCTGAGACAGACACGTTGAATTTGTATAACAGTTATTTTTTTTTAAATTAGTTATATGTGTGTGTTGTGTTGTGTGAGAGATATGGCTTCGGACGGTGTCCATTTGCCACAGAATGTTTAAATAATAAAAACGGAATACAGAAAAGAAGGAAATAAGAGAAGTAGTGTCTCAAATATCTAGCTTAGTGTCGCATATAAATTTAATTAAAATATGGAGGATATGTTTATCGTTGCTTGTCAGAAGGGATGTCAAATTTACTGGTAGAGGAAAATTGAGAGAGATTAAAGATTTATATAGCCCAGATGTTTGTAATGCATAATTTTGACATTCAAAGAAAAGGTGATTGGCGTCTCCAATTGACTTATTATTGCAAGTGCAAGTGGGAGAGTCTATGATTTTTATTTTATGTAAATGGGCAGGAAACCGTCCATGATTTAATTTGAGACGTGAGAGAAAATAATGACTATTTGAATTTTTAGAAACATCATGGTATTGGCTTATCCATCTGTTTCTTATGTTTTTCTTGTGTGAATTGACGATATCAGGCAATGAAGAAACTTTGGTATATACACCGATCCTACAGGCAGCCTTAGCTTCTTGATCTACAATTTCATTTCCAGTGAGGCCACAGTGTCCTTTAACCCAAATAAAATTAATATTTTTGTTGATAGTCCTCAGATTATATAATAAATTTTTAATTTCAAATACAAGTTCTTGTCGATAAAACTTTATTGGAGAGCCTTAGATAGCCTGTAAGACCGACTTTGAATCAGACATAATAACGAACGCTTGAAATGGACTTAACTTACACCACAAAAGAGCTTTTTTAATGGCCAAAGCTTCAGCTGTAAAAATTGAGGAATGCATAGGTAGTTTAAATTTTTCTATATGATTAATATTAGAAACAAGAAAAGCTGCTCCAGTTCTTTCATCATATTTTGACCCATCTGTAAATATATTTATTATATCTTCGCTAAAAGAACAATTAGGTTATATAAGGCAGGAAGATTAGTGTATGTGGTATATACAATAGTTGGTGTGTGCAATAGAGACTCATATATGTATTGATAAATTCGGAAATAAATATGTTTGTTGATAAAGTAATCGTCAGAATTGGTATCAACAAACGCATCAGACAATGGAGGCGAATTTTTAATCCGCCAATAAGGTAGAGTTAAATTGCAAGTATTAAGTAGAGCAATTTTAGACACCATGCTTGTATTAAATGATCGATATTTGATTATCTGTTTTTCTGCCAAAAATTGCCTACGAAGCGATAAAGTGGGTTCTTGAATTTCAGCCAATACTGCCTGATTAGGTGAGGACATCATAACTCCCAAACATATTTTTAGGGATTTGTACTGAATACGATCTATGGTCAACAAGTTGGTTTTTGACGACGCACCATATAATGTACATTCATAGTCCAAAATCGAACGTATGTATGACCTATAGAAAATCAGGGAAATGTTAGTTAAATTAGTTATATGTAGTTGTTAAATTATTAACTAAAACAGATATATTGTTCATCTACAAATGAGTCTTCTTTTAGTTGTTACACAGTAAGAAATTGTTGAATATTTTCTATTCAAGAAAATACCCTTATGGGTATTACTGCCACCACCTCCACCAATATTCTCGTTTTCAAAGATTACACAAGTTTGTTAATTGCATTAGATTGCCAGTGTACATTTTCAAAAATCTTGCATATCTCCCTACTTTCTGCTTCTATGGCAATCGATGGTCTACCTATGCTTTTCTTAGACCGTCGACTCTAAAAGACGTTTTTGTTACTTTTATGATTCCTGTGTATGTCTAACGTACAAAATCAATATACCTGGATCAGTTGTACTTTTGCTACTCAGAAATTTCCATTTATCCGAAATTGTTACACAGTTTACTGTACCAAATAAAAAATTAGATATTAGATAATTAAAGTAGTTACTGTTAATGGTTTTGTAAAGTGTTGGTTCGTAAATAGTATCTTTGGGGACTGACTTTGGGTAAATATTATAACATAACCACTAAAACTATTGCGCCAAGATGTAGGCAACACATAATCAATGTTCAAAATGGCGGAGTTTTCTATCTCCTTTTAAAAGGCACTCAGAAAGCTGCGCAGTGCGACCATTCTCAATATAGTAAGAGAAAGTCAAAGCATGTGATTTGAGAATTGAGATGACAGCTTTATAGAGCAAGAATAAGTTTAATATGAACATCGAAAAAAATATGGCTTTCTTTTAGTATTGGGGCATAATTATTTATAACATAATTATTATGTGGCTGAATGATACTTTTTTTTTATTGTCTAGATATAACAGCAAAATGTTTTGGTATAATTTTTTACTATTCCCTGAAAAGCAGGTACCACTTATTATTTACATTTCTTCACTTATGTAAATCTGACATTTTCAGATCATACACTCACATACAAATAGTATGGAAAGTAGTTGAACAAACATAAAATACAAAATAATATGGTGTAGGTACTATCAAATGTACGGTACGAACACCACTTGTGGCCACTTCACCGTTAGTGGCCACCTAGGCAATTATATTCTAATAAATCCTATGTCTGCACTCTATTCAAGGGAATAACAAATATACAACATCGAAGATCTCTCACTACTTTGGTACGAATACCATGTTTGATGAACCAGTTAATATTGAAATTCAACTAAATTTGACAAGGTTGTGTCTAAGGTGTTTTCTTACTAATATCGATCTGGGTATTTGTGGCCGTAAACTCTAGAAGCCAATAAACAGTTTTCATGAAACTCAGTAAGAACAAGCACCATATCAATTCTCTCTGCTTTAGAATAAGTTTTCATGTTTCAAATTCGATTTTTCGTACATTTGATATCTAACTTACTAAATAGAAATGTCAAACTCGCATTTGACATTTAAATTTAATGGATTTAGGTATAGGGAATCTTATATGGAATGAAAGAAAATTTAAATGTCTATCAGTTTAAGTTATTAAATACAGGGTGTGCCATTTAAAATAATAATAATAATAATAATATTCAACTCCATATGTAAGTTGAAATTAATTAGACTAAATGAACACCCTGTAAGATGTAATGGAAAAATTTGCATTTTATTCGATAGTATAATATCTTGGGTACGCATATCGCAGGTGACTGTTGATATGTTTTAAATAACAGCGACATACTAGATTATGTTGTTCTAGCTTACAGATTAAGAATCCTTTAAATGTTTCAAAAACGAAAAAAGAAAGGTATAGGAAACATTACAGAAACTTAATTTTTTCCGGGGATTCAAAAGACACCATCAAATATAGGGTGTTCCCTTTAAAAAAACATAAATTTGATATAAATTCCTATTTTTGGGTCACCCTGTATAATCCAAATTATTTTTAATTTGTAATTTTAATGCCCCTGTATATCCCCATTAAGAAAGAAAAATTCAAATTTTAAGTCGTTTTCCCTACAGGGACCGATGCGTATAGGATGCCCCTGTATAACTATTTTTAAAATCGATATTACGAGCTTAAGAAACAGTTGTATTTATATAACCAAAAAGTTGTAAAGGTGATCCAAAGCAACAATATAGAATCACTATAAAGCAATATAATTTTATTAGCTGAAATGTTTTATAGAATAGTTGTATAAATATTTATGTAACAATTTTATTGTTATCGTGAAAACTATTTTATAATTTTGCTGTAAGAATATTGTAAAAACTTATTTATATAACAATTTAGTTTCATAGAACAAAATAGTGGTTTCTGCAATTTTAGCATTCCAGAAACAGCAATATAATATCAATAAAATATAATAGTTTTGTAAACTAAAAATTATAAAGCTAGTTTGTTAGTTGGGTGGTTCTTTTAAAAACTCTTGACTTGTCTCTGTCTACTACTTTGTGCATATTTTGATAGCAATCTTTTTGCACCACTGAAGGGTTCTAGGCCAACAAGTGTCTTTAAGGCTCATAAGAGCCTTTGAGGCTCCTTTTTTGCTAGTAAATCAGCCTCTACATTGCCCTTATGTTCTCTGTGGCCTGGTACCCAGGCTAGGGTTAGTCTGTTTTGACTACTTAGCTCTATTAAGGCTTCAAAACAGTTCCATACCAGCTTTGAGTGTATTTACATGGTACTGAGTGCTATTAATATCGGTCGCTTGATTTTCTGAGTATATGACAATAGTTTTTCCATTTTACCCTAATATCTTAATATTTCTTTTGCGCAGTGATGTATTCCTGCTATTTCCGCCTGTTTATCTGAGGTTCGAGCATATTTAGATTTGTACAAGTACATAATAAAATGCACTAAATGCTGTACTTTAATAATATACGACAATATTTTATTTGCATTTCTATTATGGTTTAGAGCTGCACCGTAGTAATAAAGAATGTTTTCAATAAAACATCGGTAATTCAGTCTAATTAACAAGTGCTTTTTGGGTCAAACTTTTTTCTCTGCCTCCGAAAAATATGAGCAAGGTGTCATTCGATTCGGAATAGTGTATAGATTATTTTTGAAAAAATTCAAGAGCCGCTTGCAAAAATTTCAAAAGTAATAAATACCTGAAAAAAAAAAAATTGGGTTTGGTTTTTTGAAATCATATTAAAAACTATTTGACATTTTTTAAATTTGAAAAAGTTTCAAAAAGAAGAAGGAATTTCCCCAAAAAAGTCCCTTCATCCGAAACTGTAGGTCCAATATTTATATTTTTCCCAGAGGGTTGAAAATGCGGCCGAAAACGGAGACTCTGGTTTGCGTGAATTTCGCCTACTGTGGACCTTTAATGAATAAATATTATTTAAACTCATTAAATATGAAAATTACGAATTGAAAAAATTCAAGCATCTACTGGATAAATAAATGAATAATAATCTGTGATCAAAAAATTTTTATCGCGATTTTACTATTAATTGCGCATTAGTTAATAAACAATTTTATATTACTGTTGATCCGTTTGTTTATCATCACAAGCCTCATAAAAATTATTTTTAAAATTTTTTATTTCCTATTGATAAAAAAATGGTTATAAACAAATGCGTTGTTCATAAGATTATTTAAATAATTTGTTATTTAACAATTATCGCACTTGCAATGTCATGTTCAAGTAAGAAAAACATTTTTTTTTCAATGATTCAATTCAATGATTTTTTATTTTAAAAAAAAAATTTTTCAATGATTCATTTCAATGATTTTTCATTTTTAAATTAGGTAAATTGTTAATAACAAAGTGAAAAATAACAATTTTTTTATTTTTCCGATAGGAATAATTATCTGACTCGCAATGTAAATGTTCAAGTAGGAAATAGATATTTACAATATAAGTGCGGTATGAACATTATTAATATAAGCATGTGAAAATTGCCCAACGAGTGCGTCAGCACATAGACAATAATTTGTTCTGTAGAAGTCAGAATGTAATCTTTTTTTTCAAATGGCTATTCTAAAAAAATTTAATATTGGTCATGTTAATGTACGATCCTTGATCCATGTTGTTTATATCAAATGTCTATTACATAAATATGACCTGGATGTTTTAGGTATAACAGAAACGTGGTTGAACGATGAAGTGGCTAATGATATTATTAAGGGAAAAGGTTATGAATTCTTTAGAATTGATAGGGGTAATATTAAGAGAGGGGGAGGTGTAGGAATATTTATTAAATCAATCATAAAAGTATTGTTGTCGAATGCTCTGTTGTAAGAAAAGATATGGATCTCTTTCAAAATAGGAAATATTAATTTTACTTGTGGGGTAGTTTATAGATCTCCTAGTAATAATGCTAAAGTTGCAATTAATGTATTAGAAGAATCAACAGCTTTTATGCTACCTAGGTGTGATGAAGTAATACTAATGAGTGATATGAATTTAGATTTAATAAAATCTAATAACACAACAAATATTTTTAGTGACATATTAGAATCTTTCGGTTTGAGACAACTAATAAATAAACCTACGCGAATAACAAAAACATCATCCACTCTATTGGATATTGTATGTATTACTAACCCTGATTTAATTATAAATGATGTTAAGCATGTTGATCTGCATTCTATTACTGATCATCAACTTAAATTTTGCAACTTGATTACAAAAGTGCCCAAGAAAAACCAGAAGTTTAAATGTTTTAGAAATTATAAGAATTTTAATTGCCAACTAAGAGGGTAAACAACCAGACCAAACCATAATAATACAGATATTTAAATTTTTATTTTTAGCGATTATTTTAAACATTTTAGTACAGTTATTCGCTCCCTACTAATTTTTAGATTTAAGATTTAGATTATAGACATTTTATTCTGATATTTTTAGTCTGTTTTATCAATTAATAAAGAAACGTAAACTAATAAGAAATGAATCCATATATTAGAGATATTAATTATTCTCATGTAAATACAATTAAACTTGATTCAATTAAACATTTAAATAATGTGATGCACTTACATGAAAATGACAAAAAAATTAATTTTAAATTATTTCACCAGAATATAAGAAGTATTCATAAAAATATAGATGAACTAAATATTCACCTAAATGAACTTTCTTTTAACATAGACTGTATATGTCTCACTGAAACTCTAAAAATACCAACATGTTCTTTATTTAATCTACCTGATTACGATATTTTATATAACGAGGGCGATATAAACAGGAACGATGGAGTTGTTGTATACATAAAAAAATCTTTGAAATATTTATGGAAAATTATTCCTATTAACATTTTTAAAGCTTTACAAATCCAAATTTTCGACGACATTAACTCTGTTTTAGTAACTGTTTTGTACAGACCCCCTTCAACAGATGAAATCACCTTCATTAAAGCATTGAGGAATTATCTTACAGAGACTAGAAATATCCTAACGAAATATCACATTCTAGCGGGAGATATTAATATAGACATTAAAATAGAAAATGAAATTTCATCAGAATATTTAAACTGCCTTAGTGAAAATGATTTTATTTCCTTAATAAATACAAGTACTCGTATCCAGGGTGATTCGCAAACTTGTTTAGACCTCATATTTGTTAAAGGAATAGAACAACCTGAAATAAATAGTATATCAGCAGTTCTTGATTTAAATATAACTGACCATAAAGCTACTTTCGTCGGCCTACCCTCAAAAATAAAAAATATATCAAGCGAGTATAATATAACAAAAATAAATCATAAAAAAATTAAAAACAAACTCCTCAGCTATGATTGGAGTTATATGTATCATTTCCAAGATGCTGAGCACTTGACGGAAAATTTTACAGCTACTTTAACAAATTTATTAAATGAAAACACAAAAACAATAAAATTAAAAAGAAAAATAAAACGAAAAACATGGATAACTAAAGGTATCGTATGTTCTATAAATAGAAAAAATGAACTGTACAAGCAAAACCCCGACAACTTGGAACTAAAATGTACATTCGCTAAATATAGAAATAAACTAACGAAACTTATAACAAATGCAAAACAAAAATATTTCCAAAATGAAATAAATAAACACCAAAACAATTCTAAAGGTCTGTGGGATGCAATAAATAAAATGAATGGTAGTAAAAAACTCTTAACATAACAGAAATATCGGATAAGGATGACAATCAAATAAAAGATAAAACGCATATAGCAAATATATTCAATGCATATTTTACCAATGGTGGTCAGACATATGCTAACCGAATTATAAAGCCAAACACGCTAAGTCCGCGTCGCCTTTTCAATACCCACAATCTTTTTCTGGAACCTGTGACAGAAAATGAAATAAAAAATATAATTTATACCCTAAAACCTAACAAAGCCCCCGGTCCAGACAATATAAAAGTGGATACTATTAAATATATTGTTGATGAAATAAAATTACCACTAACTATAATAATTAATAAAAATTTTGAAACGGGTATATGTCCTTCCCACTTCAAACAATCCGTAGTTGTACCTATTTATAAAAAAGGAGATCAAAAGAATGTAACAAACTATAGGCCTATTTCTTTAATAAATTGCTTTGCAAAAGTGTTTGAAACAGCTCTAAATGCAAGGATACAAAAATTCATAAATAAGTACAATTTAATTTCAGACAAACAGTACGGTTTCAGAAAGGGCGTTTCTACAATAGATGCAGTAGCTGATTTAACATCAAAAATTTACAACTTAATAGATAAGGGCACTCCTACAATAGCTGTATTCCTTGACTTAGCTAAGGCATTTGACACGGTATCGCATGATCAGCTATTAGATACCTTGGAAGACATAGGAATTAGAGGCACACCATACATGGTAATGAAAAGCTATCTTCATCAACGCACTCAAAGAGTAAAAATAAACGAAAAATACAGTGATATATCCTGCATTAAATACGGTGTGCCTCAGGGAACTATCTTAGGACCCCTACTCTTTACATTATATGTAAATAATTTGCTTAATTTAACATCATCTGGAGAAATTCTATGTTTTGCAGACGATACGGTCGTTCTTTATAAGGCCCAAACCTGGGAAGTTCTAAAACAAAACATTGAAAAAGATATGAAAAAGATAATTGAATGGTTTAGTCATAAATTATTAACAGTTAATTTTGAAAAAACCTTCTTTATACCGTTCGCGTCATATGCTAATAGTATGCCCCACTTCAAAAACTTAACAATAAAAATAAATAATAAAGACGTTAACATAGAAAGATCTAATGACATTAAATATCTTGGAGTCACTATTGATGGTAACCTGAAGTGGGAAAACATATTCAAAATGTCACTAAAACATTAAGGTGTCTGTTATTTAAATTTAAATATTTAAGTTCTATTTTAAGTTTACATCACCTAAAAATAATTTATTACTCACTTGTTGAATCCAGGTTGCAATACGGCATATTGGCGTGGGGCGGAATATATCAAGTTCACTTAAAGCCTTTAGAAATAATCCAAAAACGTATTTTAAAACTAATTTTAAGGAAATGTGTACTATTTCCAACCGACTTACTCTTCCAAGAGGCACGTGTATTAGATATTCGACAATTATTTGTCCATACAATTATAATCTACGTGTATAAAAATAGAAATAAAATATTAGAGGATATCGATCATATTTACAATACGCGCCAGAGAACATCGCAACTTGTTAAAACCATAGTGTCAAAAAAAACACTAGGACAAAGAAATTTTACATTCTTAGCGCCAAGAATATTTAATTTGCTGCCCGATATCTATAAAACATATATAAAAAAAATTAACTCTATAAAATTCATAAAGAATTCATTTAAAAAGTTCTTACTAGATAGTGAGAGGCATATTATCAGAGAATTAATAAATAATTAAATAACAATATATAAAACACTACCCCATTCATAAAAAAAAATCATGATTTAAATCTTTTTAAATATTAGTCATAAAAGTTTTTAAATATTAGTCATATAATATATAGGGATATATATATATATATAATAAATAAATAACAATATAAACTAACTAAACAAAACAAAATTTGTATTTTTCATGTTAGTGCATTTTCTATTTTTGTTTATTGGCTGTTTACCATTTTTCTTTTGTATTTTATGTATTTTTATTCTATTTTGTGTATTTTATGGTATTTTAATATTTTTTCTATTTTTGTGTATTTTTATTCCATTTGTATATATTTGTATTTTGTTACTTCTTCACATGTAAGATATAAATGAACAAGAGCTAAGTCCCGTGCACAACCTTTTTAGGTTTTTATGGGTTACCCTCATGTTTGTTTTACTTAAGAAGGTATATGTTAATACAAATTTTATAAAAAAAAAAAAAAAAAAAATGTATAAGTAAAAAAAAATAAACATTATTATTAATATTATTATTATTATTATTATTATTATTATTATTATTATTATTATTATTATTATTATTATTATTATTATTATTATTATTATATAACAATTTTGTGTCACGATGTATGTTCGCGATAAACTCCGAAACTACTAAACGGATTTTATCTCAATTACTGACCTCAATATTTGTTATTGCAAATTAAATGTTTATTATACGACAATTAGGCATTCCAACGACCTGTCAAACAATAGCTGACAGCGGGAAGGGTTAGTAAATTTAAATGGGTTGCGACGTTATTTTTATTTGAAATAATAGTCGCCGAGACTGCCAATTTATAGAAAATGTATAAGCGGTTTTTTTAAAAATAATATTTTTATTGTGTTCAACAAAAAATATTTAAATTTCTACCATTATTTATGATTTCATATAATGCAGATAGACTACATCGTATGTCGCAACCCTTTAAACATACCAAACCTTAGCACCTCGTTTCATTTGTATGGAATGCCTAAATATTGTGTATTTATTGGTTAGTTCTATGAATTCCTAATAGATGACGGTGTAAGGTGAAGACTTTCGCCTTTTTAAATATAGAAACTTGAAAATTGGAATTGCAGCTACTCATAAATGTAAATAATGACGTATTTCAAGATTTTTGGATTTTCGCATTTAAAGGAGGGGGGAATAAATAAATAAAAATAAACAAATAAAAAATAAAAATAAATAAAAAATTAAAAAAATATAAATTATAAATAAAAATAAATAAAATTAATAAAAATTAATAAAAATAATAAAAATTAATAGAAAATAATAAAAATTAATAAAAAATAATAAAAATTAATAAAAAATAATAAAAATCAATAAAAATTAAGCTAGTATATATATAATTTTAATAATGATTTACATTTCTTAAATTGGAATTTAATTTTTTATTCCACTGAGAACGATAGGAAAGTTGACATATTAACTAATAATATTAAATATTTGTTTGATCAACATGCTCCATATCGCAGAGTACAAATCACGAAACCAAAAGCACCGTGGCTATCAGATAGATTACGTAAACTAAATGGAGATAGAAACAAGTTACTGAGTAAATTTAAACAAGAGATCCAGATAATTGGGATGAATATGATTGTAAGAAATGAGAAGCGCGCATATGTAGAGCAACTAAACAAAATTGGACATATGGCGAGCTTTAAAACAGCTAAATGTGTATTCTAGTAAAAATTATTTAGATATTCCAAAAGACAAAAGTGATCCCGATTTGATAAAAAATTATTTTGTGCACTCACTTTTAGATTTGGGATGTGAAGTAGATCCCAAGTTAGTTATTTATTACAATACATATAGAGTCTCAAATGGTCTGAGTTTCAATTTACAAAATGGTTTGGAAAAGGATGTTTTAAATGCAATAGATAATCTTGTTATTCTCCGGATATATAAATACAAAAATTTAGGTATCTTATTTGACAGCAAACTGACTTTTTCGAAACATATTGAAAATACTGTACAAAGTGCAAAAAAAATCTTGGGTTTTGTTATTAAAAACTGTAAAAAGTTTAAATCTTTAGGAGCCATCTTCTCTGTTTATTTTTCACTAGTTCGTAGCAAACTGGAGTATTGTAGTTGTGTTTGGAATACTAACCATTTAAAGTACATAGGTGCATTAGAATCTGTCCAAAGAAAATTTTTAAAATTTATTTACTTTAGAAAACATGACCGTTATCCTATTCGTCACTATGACTATATACTCCTGCAATTGGGCTGATAAAGCCTGTTGGATGTATTAATTAATAAATAAGTAGGAAGTATTAAATCTCATTCAGCAGGTTCGGATGGTATAACTTTAGATATGATAAAACTTTGTTGTCCACATATTTTGACTCATTTAACATACATTTACAACTGTTGTATGACAGAAGGTTATTTTCCTATTAATTGAACAGTGACATGCATAGTCCCTTTGCCTAAAGTAGCAAATCCTAAAGAAATCATTCGGTTAAGACCTATTAGTAAGTTGTCAGTATTATCCAAAATATTGGAAAAATTAATTTATTCACAAATGGTATAATATTTATCAGATCACAATTTATTTGCCGAAAATCAATCTGGGTTTAGAACTTTACATAGTACGAGAACTGCACTAACTAAAATGCTGGATGACATAATACAGGAAGTGGATAAATGAAAAATTACTACACTAATTTTGTTGGATTACAGTAAGGCACTTGATACCTTAGGCAGAGAATTACTTTTAGCCAAACTGAATTATTATGGTTATTCTGCAGGATTGTTAAAACTATTAAAGAGTTACCTATCGCATAGATGCCAATATGTGACTATAGACAATAATGAATCTAGCTCAAGAATAATTGACAAAGGTGTGCCACAGGGCTCAATTCTTAGACCTCTTCTTTATCTTATATATACAATTGATCTTAACAATAATGCTGTGAACTGTGCAATAGATCAATTTGCTGATACTCAAATTTACAAGAGTTTCTTAGTTAATGAACTGGGTAATACTCTGTCTATTCGAGTATTCAGTTAAACATGGGCTAAAAATAAATCCGGCAAAAACTCAAGCAATATGCTTTGGTAATGTTACCAAAGGTATAAAAGATAATTTGAATATCGAAATTGATAATGTGGTAGTTAAGTCATGTGGCTTAGTCAAAAGTTTAGAAATTTATATCGACACTAAATTGAGATTTAAGGAACAAGTTAGATCCACTGTCCAAAAATGTTATTGCTCTTTAAAAAATCTATATCGAAGCAGATCTTTTTTGAATGCATCTCTAAAAATACAACTCTGTGAGACGTTAATATTAAGTCATACCAATTATGCTGATTTTGTTTATGGGCCATGTTTAGATGTACACTCGGCGAGGCTACAGAGAATTCAAAACTCGTGCGTTAGGCTCATTTTTACATTAACATCTAGAGATCATGTTTCAAACAAATTGAAAGAATTGGAGTGGCTTAATATGTTTAATAGACGCAAACTTCATATGGCTTCCTTTGTACACAAAATGCTGAGAAATAATAATCTAGCATACCTTAGGAAAGAATTGGCATTTATCTCGAATGTTCATAACCGAAATACTAGAAATACGAGCCTTCTTGTTATACCTAAACATAGAACAACTCTCTACAAGAGATCTTTCTCATACAATGCAGTCGCTATATACAGGGTGTTTCAAAAAGATTGGTCATTAATTATACCACGTATTATTGGGTCAAAAATAGATCGATTAAACCGTACTTACCTACATACAAAAGTGCACCCAAAAATAGTTACAGGGTGTATAAGATAAAAATTAAAATGAATTTTTTTAACGTTTGACATTTTTTTATGAAATTTTATATGACGTGTTAGAATACCATGACTAACAAAATCGAGGTAGAGGCAATATATTTTTTTTTATTTTTATAGGATTTTTGGAGGGTGTCACCGCCCCTTTCTCTACTCAACTTTTTTGTAATATGAAATTTTATTAAAAATCGCTACTGAAATGCAACATCTATTTGGAAACTTTTTTGTCTCTTAGTATTTGTTTGTAAAATGTTTGGTTTAGACGATACAGCCACTTAAAATGACATCTTAAAAATATTCAATGTAAATTATACGTATGCAAAAGTATCAAAATTCGATTTTCATTGTTAAAACTATGTAGTAAGTGTATACAGGAGGAGAATGTAATTTTGAACACCTGTTAATTAATTAATTAATATATTTTAAACTGTATAATAGCATTCAATAGAACAAACAGTACTTTTGAATAAATGTACAATCATTAGGTATATGAAATATTACCAATAGATATAATGAAATTGATTATTTAACTACAATATTCTTATAGCCGATTGTACTTTTATCTATAAAAACATAATTATTCTATTTCAGTACTGTAAAAATAGTAAACCAACCCATAAAAAAGAAACTTCAAGGCCAGCAATACTATCAATTTGTTACTTTATCAGCATTTGGTAATTTTATGCTACTGATTTTTAAATATACATATTTTCTATTTACATATTGAATCAAATTAATGATAATAAAAAAATATATTAGTCCTTTTTGATCACTATACAGTAATATAGGATATGTCAAAAAACCCCTTGTAAAATGTCACTGACTTTATTTAAGTATATTGTACCTCTATAAGCAGTTAATAAGAATAAATAAAGATAAAAAGGGAAAAATATTCTTTACAAAGAAATAATGAAAAGCAATTTTATTCATAGTATGAAGTACTTTTTTTATACTGTCTAGTTTATCTTTTAACATTTATATATCAATTTTTGTTTGTTATACTGCTGTCATAAGCAGAACCCCAGCGACTATACAAACTATAGAATGGAGATATAGCTGCATTTTTTGAATCAAAAAGAATTTTTGGGTGTTTATATTTTGTTTATTGCAACTTCCTATCCCTTGTGGTTAAAATTAACCATCATGTATGTAACCATGCAATTAAACACTGAAAGTATTAAATAATATTTCTTGCAAAATATTATGTTTTTAACAAATCAATAACAAAATATATATTTTTTCCTTAATTTTACAGCAATCTGGAAATAAAACAGAATGTGGTAGCTGCTATGGTGCAGCTGATAGATGTTGCAACACTTGTGAAGAAGTAAAAGAGGCCTATCGAGAACGAAAATGGGCTCTAGATAATATAGAAAATATAGAACAATGCAAAGATGAAAAATATAGTGAATTACATTTTTTTATTTTGATGACAGTTTGTAATTTAAAAATAAACTTGATATTCATATTTTTCATACGCAGAATTTCCATTGAATATTTTTAAGTTGTCATTTCAAATAGCTGTATCGTCTAAACTAAACTTATTACAAACAAATACTAGGAGACAAAAAAAGTTTCCAAATGGATGTTGCATTCCAGTGGCGTTTCATTGTAATTAAATTTTATAATACAAAAAAGTTGAGTGAAGAAAAGTACGGTGACCCCCTCCAAAAACCTATAAAAATCAAGAAAAAAATATTGACTCTTCCTCGGTATTATTAGTCATGGTATTCTAACACGTCATATAAAATTTCATGAAAAAATGCTAAACGGTTTAAGAGCAACGTTAAAAAAAAATCATTTAAATTGTTATCTTATACACCCTGTAACTATTTTTGTGTGCACTTTTGTATATAGGTAAGTACGGTTTAATCGTCATATTTTTGACCCAGTAATATGTGGTATAATTTATGACCAATCTTTTTGAAACACCCTGTATAAATCTCTAGAAATCTTTAAAAAATTACTGAAAAAATGTCTTTCATTTTAAAGTTTGTGTTTATGTATTGTTAATTTTCTTATTGCCTGTGTCTATATTTAGGGTGATTTTTTTTTTCGACTATTTTTTTTATTTTCGCTCCCGTCCTGAAATTTTGTTGAAAATGCCTCAAAAAAAAATTCCCTGAAAGTTTGAGCCCTTAATATTAATATTAAGTCCCCGACCAAGGCGTGCAAAGATTTTCCATTTCAAATACACGTAAATTTAGGGTCTTTTTCTTCAGATTTCTATAGCTTAGCGGCATTTCATTGTATTATTTCGACCATAGACATGTGTATTTCTCCAAATTGAACGCTCTACAAAAGTATCCATTGCGGCGATGTCGTAACTCACATCGGCGAGGTAGTACGGGTCACTAAATCGATGAAATTCACGTTATTTCGACCCTATGTCATAATTGAGAAGAGTTACAGAAAAAATGTAAATAACAAAGTTGTAGGATATTTCATTTACTACAAAAAATGTTCTAAGAAGCAAATCGCTAAGATCAATATTTGTCGAGATTCTAGATATTAAGCCTTGAATTAATTTTAATGTAAAATTTTTCACTGAAACTTTTTGAAATCATGTTTTTTTTGTATTATCACACTTTTTGTTCAATATATTTGTTTAAAGTTAGAATACTAGAACATGATTAATATCTTACATCGTTAAAGCTCATATTTGAAGAATCTTTAACAAATAAAGGATTTACTGGTTCCTTCATAAAACAATTACTTTTATATATTACTAACATTTATTAAATTATATTAGTTTGAATCATATTAACAACAATAAATTATTTATGAAAATAGAAACAACAATACCAATAAATTATTATTGAAAGTAGAAAAATTAATCGTTACATTGATTCATTGTTACTATATTGTGATTTTTTACACGATGTATATTGAGAGCGATAATGCTGAACAGTTTGAAAAAAATTTTGTCTCTCAACTTCGTTATGAGTTAATGCTTCATTAAAACTTTCAGCCAGTGCTACTCTCCTTTCTGAAGTATCGTTAACCACTTTTAACATTTTAAATGTATCATTATACAAAAAAAAAACAAGATATCAAAAAGTTTCAGTCAATAATCGGCAAACATTTTACAGTAAAATTAATTCAAGGCTTAACATCTCGAATCTCGACAAATATTAATCTTAGTGATTTGGTTCTCAGGACATTTTTTGTAGTAAATTTAATATCCTACAACTTTGTAATTTACATTTTTTCTGTAACTCTTCTCAATTATGACATAGGATCAAAATAACGTGAATTTTATGAAAAAATTCGATTTAGTGACCCGTACTAACTCGCCGATGTGAGTTAGGACATCGCCGCAATAGACATTTTTGTAGAGCGTTCAATTTGAAGAAATACATGTCTATGGTCGAAATAATACCATGAAATGCCGCTTAGCTATAGAAATCTGAAGAAAAAGACCCTAATTTTACCTCTATTTTAAATGGAAAATCTTTGCACGCCTTGGTCGAGGACTTAATATTAATATTAAGGGCTCAAACTTTCAGGTAATTTTTTTTGGGGCATTTCCAACAAAATTTCAGGACGGGAAAGAAAATTAAAAAAATAGTCGAAAAAGAAAGTCTATATAAAATGTATATTAAATAATTGAAATCTAAATAACAATGTATATTTGTATTATATGAAATGTTTGTATTTGGTACTCGGTTGAGTTGGACAGCTATGCTGGACTCCGCCGAGGCTTATTAAAATAAAGACGTTTATTATTATTATTATTATTACTTTTGAAATTTTTGCAAGCGGCTCTTGAATTTTTTTAAAAATCATCTACACGCTATTCGGAATCGAATGACACCTTGTTCATATTTTTTCGGAGGCGGAGAAAAAAGTTTGACCCAAAAAAACATTTTAACTAGACTAGTTTGTCTGTGCGTCCACCTGTCACAGGCGTTCTATTTGATACACAAAACTAAAATTTGAAACATATACTGCAGTTGGCCTAAATCTATTAACATAATTGTCAACATTTGTCACTAATTTTAAAACTTGGTTAAATTATTTAATTAAAATTGTATACTTACCTCATATTTTCATGCGAAGCAAATGAAGCATTTCCAAAGGGTAGCGATTGTCCGTAATATCTATGTTCAATAAAAACTAGTAATGCGTTGAAAGTAGGTGCAATATCAAACATGAAACCCGTATTTTGAGCGAAAATACTAATATCACCTTCATTACCTGTGTAAACGAACACAGGTCCTTCTTTGAGATGATATTTAGCATTTATCAGATATCTTAATTTAAAGGTTTGCGACCCCGTAGATGGAGCAAAATGGTCCAAAGGTACTTCAATAAATCTAGTTTCTAATGAATATTTATGTTCCAAACTTTCGACTTTGATTTTATTTAACAAAAAAGCTAATAAAATTACCCCTAATTTGTTTTTTAAATGTTTAAAAATTGGCATGATGGACACAGTAAGCAAATCTAACACACTAACGAAAATTCTGAATACTAAACCAAAATCAGTTAAAGCTCTCCTTTTATAGACCATGCTACAGATGACACATACCGTGATATGTGGTTAGTCAGGGATTTAAGCGCATTTTCTTTAAATAAAATATAAATCTTCATCGAGTAAAGAAAATTTAAAAAAGTATATATTTTTTGGCTAATCCCCACAGTTATAACTATGTATGCTCTAGGGCTGTAATATATGGTAAAATATTCCAGAAAACGTTCAGACAGGTCGATTTTTACTACTGAGGAAACCAATGAATTAGAAATAGATGGATATATCCTAAAGTTCTATCGTTGTACCAAGTAAATGGCATCACAAGGTAGAGCCTATCGTAAACTGGCAGAAAAGGAACGGTATTGCCTTTAATGTATTTTAATCCATTTATGTTTAAGACCATTAATTTAATATTAAAAAATATTCTTGTGGGGTGCCTCTAGCGGGAAATATATCATCTAAAATAAAAGTGGCAGATTTAAAAAATCTCCGCTGAACTCTTCCTAGGTGAGTTATCTGATTATTATAAATTGGGCTCCAAATAATGCATCCGTATTCAAGTTTAGATCGAACAAGAGCTGAGAATAGCAAATTCACGGTATGGAACTCTCTAAAATCTTTCATGTTCCTAGTTAGAAACCCTAAGATTCGAAAAGAAGATGATACCGTCTTATCAATATAAGCAGCGAATGTTAGCTTAAAATCGTAGTAGACACCTGAAGTATATAATTAAATTGCATGATTGACTCTTTTCTAGAGAAAGTCATTATGTTGCATTTATTGGCATTTAGAGACCATTTGTTGGCAGCGCACCAATCATTTAATAGGTTAATATTACGTTGTAAAGAGTGGCAATCATTCAAGTTATGAATGGTGAGGAATAGTTTTAAATCATCAGCATATAGTAAATATTTTACATCAATATTAGTTACGATATCGTTAACAAACATTTTGAAGAAAAGAGGACCTAGAATAGAGCCTTGAGGAACTCCGGAAGTTTGAGAAAATACACGTGGTTTGAGACCCAGACATTGAACAAATTGGGTGCGTCCAGATATATAGGATTTTATGACAGTTATTAGCTGTTCAGACATTCCAACCTGGTTATATGACATATGTACGTACTATCGTATATTAATCAGGAAGTTTGCAGATATAGACAAGTCATTAACAAGACTCACAGAAGAAGCGAGGGAATTCTGCTAGGACGAAGATTGCCAAACTGCCTTTGAAACATTAAAGAGGCATTTAACAACAGCGCCAATATTAAGCTACCCACTACCAGAGGGAGAATTTATCCTGGACACTGATACCAGTAATATGGGAATTGAAGGAGTACTTTCACAGATTCAGGAAGGGAAAGAAAGAGTATTAGGTTATTTTAGTAACGTGCTCTCGAAACCTGAACGAAATTACTGCGTCACAAGAAGAGAAATCCTAGCAGTTTTAAAGTGCGTGGAACACTTCTACCAATACCTATAAGGAAGAAAATGTTTAATCATGCAGCCCTTAAGTGGTTGATGCAATTTAAGAACCGGATGGTCGAATTTACTGCCTTCTTTCGTTCAGACCATTCGTTTGCTCTGGTAGCTGTATCGAACTGCTTAAGGTAGTTGGTACATGACATCTTCCGGTCGAAAGTTGTGGCTTTAACACGAGCAGAATTTACAGCTCCTTTCAATTTTAACTTCGACTCTATCTCATGGCACTTTATTTTATCGTCTTTGGCCGGTTCTGTATGTTCCAGTTCTTCTATCTTCTTCTCCATCTGTTTTATTTTCTCCTCAATGGAAGACATTATTTTATTCTCGACTGATGATACCTTATTTTCCATAGAAGAACTTTCAGAAGACACATTTTCTTCTAAGGAAGAAATATTAGCAGTAATTTCAGTTTTTATAGAAGACATTTTATTTTCAAAGTCAGAAGAAATTTCATCTTTTAAAGAGGAGATATCTGAAGAAAGTTTAGTTTCTAAAGAAGAGATTTCGTTTTTCACGAAAGACAATCAGACGAAACTTTACTTCCTAGGCGGAAATGTCTGAAGAAACTTTAGTTTCCATGGAAGACATTTTAGTTTCCAAAGAAGAATTTATAGATGACGCGGCATCAAAAAATATATACGTTTCCGGATCCAAACCTTCACTTTCTAGTGCTTCCTTAAGCCGCACTGCCAGCAAAAGTAACTAATTAAAAAAAAGCAAAAAATACAAATTAAATATTACACATTTATTTAAAAAGTTAACTTACCTGCTTCCGAATATTTTTGTTGCATACACTTACTGGTGTGTTATTCCTAAATATGTCCTCTTAGCTGTATCAGAACACTGGAACAGGTTCACAATTGAGGATCAATATCTGCTATCAAGTAAGGCCGCCCGCAGTTAGTACTATTCAAGGAAAATCGTCGTACAGTCTGTTCGCTATACTTACGCGGGTTTTGGATTAAATATTTTATAAGTATTTCCAGGTAAGTACCCGAAAGTTTGACCTGTTCTTTGGGGAAATATCAACTGGTTAAATAAAATGAAAAATAATGTACAACTTTTTAATTAAATAATAATCTAGTCTAATGTTGCTATTATAAACCTAATAATAATTTTATATTACACTTCACACAGAAAATATGGTCTATGTATAATAAGAGGGTTATTTAGCTCAAATAAAATATTTTCTAACATAAAAATTTGTTCCATGTAGAGAATTTCAAATGAAAAATAAAAAAATTGAACTTGCCAACAAAAATGAAAATTAGTCATTATCATCCAAAACATCATAATCGTCATCATCATCACTGTCATCACCATTAATTTTTATTATGATTGGACTTATTTCGTTTATTTTATTTTCACGAGTCCACCAATCTTCTATTAGTTTCTCGCACTTGGATACACAGTTCCGCCACACTTCTGGAGTTGCAATTGAAAGTGCTTTTCGCCAAGTTTCCGAATTGCGTCGTCACTATAACCATTAGGCCCAATATGGTTGTCATAATATTGTTTTGCTATTCCCCATATATATTCGATGGGATTAAACTGGCAATGATACGGTGGCAGACGTAAAACTTGATGACAGCAACTTTCAATAATCTGATCCACAACAAAGGTTTTTGGTTTTTCGTGTGTATTTGCCAAGCGTAATATTTCTGATTTTAATATATATTGAGGAAATGGTATATGTTCCTTTGTCAACCATTCTTTAATTTCATCAACAGTCCAAGAATTCGTTGAACTTTTGTTTAATACTTCAGAATGGTAAGCTGCATTGTCTAAAATAATTACGCTGGGCTCACTTAAACCTGGGAGAAGTTTTTCATGCAACCATTTTACAAACATTTCTGTATTCATATTATCGTGATAGTCACTGGATTTTGATTTAGATGAAAATAATAAATAAGCACCTTCTATAAAACCCGATTTTTCTCCTGCCTTTAAAATTATGTGTCGCTGCCCTTCTTCATCGGTATGTTTGATGGACTTTACGTTATCATCTTGCCATATTCTCTTGGTTGCACCCTTAGAAAATATCCATGTTTCATCTAAATACATAAAATTCGCCCCTTCTTCTTTAAATTTAGAATATTTTCTTAGAAAGTTAATTTTCTTGTGCACGACAGAACTTCTTTCACAAAAGGCCTTTCTGTTATCCTCCTTTTGAAATTTGAAACCCAAGTTATGTATCACTTGCCATAGACTTGTTCTGCTAATGTCGTAAAATTTTCTATCTATTAATTCCGAGAGAATTGAATTTAAGGTCACATGCTCCTTGTTGGCCCTCATTCGATAAATGGCATCACGAATTTCAAATTTCTTTCCATCTGGAATATCTGTCGTTTTCAATGATGGGAGAGTTGTGCGGTGATCTTCTTTCGGCAGTTCACTATTGTGATTTTGTAATACTCCTCTTAATTTGGTTTCACTAATTCCTGGAGCATCGCATACGCGTTGTTGTACAGACATTACCGATTTTAAAGGACCGCCATTTTCTTTTTCATCCATAAAATACTTATGTACACTACACATTGGACTAACTACATCTAATACACGTCTAGCCATTTTTAAAATTTCCACTAAATTTACAATATACATACAATGTCAACACTTGCAAAGAATCAATTAAACTGCAATATTTGTAACAAATTTAGTACCTACCCTAATGTTATTTTAATTTAAATCTGACCATTAGGGCAATTTTACCTAATTTCTTGGGAAGAGGCTTATTGGAACTGGTTGTCAATGACTAATTTGCAGACTACTCACGTAGTTGGATACCACAGTTTACAGGCGTTATATCAATGAATACGAGGTATACCGTATGTTGTGCCATCTTTGGGAGGATGTGTAAAGCCGTCAGTCTCAAGTCCACTGATGTTGGACTCGTTAATGAATTCTACCTTGGAACACCAAGGTTCGGACAAATTGCTTGTAAATGCTAGTAGCGTGCTCACCAGCGACGTTGTTTAACTCTCCTAGTTAGAAATAGGCATACATTAAATAAATTAATAAAAAAAAAGTATTGCACAACACACTGTTTTAAATAATAAATTTTTAGTGTGTTTTTTTTTATTTGGTGTCATCGGCGTCGACTACTACGGCCATTAGCCTCGTGTTCTGTGTAGGCTTTGTTACTGTTTCCCAGTGCCACTTTGGGAACAGCACTGTTAATTAGAACCCAACAGTGAATGGTCGAGTGGGGAATCCTACCAAGGCATCAATAGTTTTTTTGAGAAATTAATACACCATAATCAAAAAAACAAAATGTAATGACATCAACACATACAAATATCAAAATTTCGTACAAATATGGCGAAAGTGATGTTACTTATATCACGTGATGTTATCTGCATCTCTTGAGACCATTACATAATTTTTAACACCTTGGATAGGCGAGCTACTTCATTGAAAATTTTAAATAGCAACAGAGATCGACTAATAGCTCATTTCAATGTGTTTTTTCTTCTCTATTTAATGGTTTAAAATTTTAAATTAGTTTTTAACTCAATTTAATTTAAATTTATGAAAAGCAACTGAAAAATATTCCTTTTTTTTGTCAAAAAACCAATTTAGAAGATTTTGAGCATTTCAATGATGTCATCCAATTATTTTAATATAAAAAAGCGTTGAAAAAATCCAATTTCACTGGCCGACGTATTACTCAATTTTTTTCCAAAAGATTTAAGGTGCCCAGTAACCTCCTTATTAATTTTATCTTCAGATTTCTCTACAACGCCACAAAGCTTATCAAACATGAGAGTGTTTTTAATATTTATTTCCTTGTCATTAGTTTTAAAACTTGGATAGAAATGCCTAAAAATTGTCTTGAAACTTTCAAAGAAATTTTTCATCCTCGGCATTATATCTTCATCTTTTCTAGAAGTAACAACTACAAAACGGAAACTTTTTAATGACATCTTATTAAATATAATATTTCTCAACTGAGAACTTGATGACGCAGATAAAAAATTTAATACATACATTTTAGAAACTGTTTGTGGTTACCCCCCAAAAATACTTTGGTGCCATTTTGGAGGACGCTGTCCACAGGTTGGCAATCACTACTCTAGAAAACTCTAGGCGGACGGTCTAACTTTACTCTCCTGTAAAAGCATCTGATTACGCAAAGATGCATCAATATCATATAATATCAGGTCAGTCTAATAGTACAAGAGGAGCCTTAATTTCTTCTGTCGTATCATAAAGACAGCTATCAGAACATGCCGAAAGAAGTGCATGATAAACAAATTACAGGGTTGTTGAAAAAATTCACCAAGACAGAAACAGGCCTGGGAGTTTCTAGAAGGACCATGGCCAAATTCAACGGGCGTCTACTAAACCAGAATAGCAAAAATACGAAATATTAGTAAAAACATATACCTAACACCAGCCTGGTAGAAGAAACCTTGTACTGATTCTGTCAGGTCTATTAAGACTGAGATTTTTATGCTTATAAAAGATCCACAATAAGATTAAACTATCGTGAGTAATAGGGCGCCAAGGTATCCAAGGAAATGAAAAGGCTGATAAACTCGCCAAACCCGAACCTGTATTTTGGATAAGCAAAACCTCTGCTTGACAGGCAGTGAACAAGTGGATAACCACAAAACACCAAAGCTCATGCTAAGGTACTACAATTCGCAAGGCCTCAGATATCCACCATTGTTGGATTACTAACGGAGCATTGCTTGCTGAAACACCTTCATGTGATGTGATTACGCAATGATCCCGATACGTGTAGACTCTGGATGGAAGAGGAAAAAACCTAATACCATGTGATCTTCGAATGCCAAGCACTTGCTAGACGGCGTCTCACCCTTTTCGGCCTAGAACCGGAAAGAACGCCCCAGGAACATTTGCTAGGGAACTTATTAAACCTAACCAAAGGCACAAGACTATTCCAAAGTTAGTACCTGAATACGAGGAAAGCAGGGGAATACAATAGACCCAAGAGGTCGCAGTGTTCTAGGCCAAAACTAACCGAACCTGCTTATAACCGACAAAGATTAGGATAAAGAAGAAGACCCATGGCAATTAGTTACAACGGAGACGTACTTCCTAGTCTATGGAGTGTACTATAAAATACCAAACTAGACAAAGTATTCAAACCAAAGATTAATGGTTCTGAAAAGGTCAAGATAGGGAAGGCTACATTGTTCATAGTTCTAATAAAATCTAATTCAATCTACTAATATAAGCATCGACAAAGTAGTTATACATTGCTTATGAAAATGTCACTTTTTCGCTCTCATTTGTCACTTTTTTATAGCATTGTAAGAAACTGCCAACTTAGCGAATAGTACATCGCGTGTTTTGAATAGTGCCCTTAAAAAACTCTTTCTGGAAGAATGGTATCATCGATTTATTTGAAGAAAAACTTACTGTTATTAGCAGGCACCTTACTATATTCTAAAATTGTATGTTGATGAGTGACATATGTACCACGTACTTATTATGAATAGATAGCATTCTTGTCATTTAAAAAGAAATAATTTCAGCAGATAAAATAACTGTGAGTAATTAAAATTTGGAGAAAATTACCAGGTTAACAATCATCCTATAAAAAAGTTGAAAAATAAAATTCTTTCATGTAGATAAATTATTTAATCTTGATTGAACATGGTATTTATTCCACTGAACGTTATCTTTTAGTTATTAGAACAATTTTTTAAAATTCCTTTTAATTATCAATTTTAAGACTCAAGGTTTAGTTACAGCCCGTTCTTTACCCCTCATTAAAAATTCAGGGGATTTTTATAACTATTTGCCAGAGCTGGGGAGGATTCAAATCACATTGGATTCGAAACATTATTTGATTTCACATTACCACGTGTTCTCATCATAATGTTTATTTATCTTCGCATTATTTCAAAAATGTTTCATTCTCTCTTTCAATAAAAAAATGGATTTCAAATTTTATTAAAACAGTTATCAGATCGCTGGTTTCAATGTTAGCACAACACAAAGGACCAACACACGTGATATCCGTGACGCTTGGCGTATTGACAAGAACAGCATCATTTCCAGCAAAGGGCACTACGCGGATATAAAGTAAAGTGGAGTATAGTTCACAGTTATATTAAGGGCTTTTACGATCGAAGTCGAAGGGCTGGAAGGCCTAGGACCGCGATGCTGCGACTGATGGTTCTTGAGCACAGAGATCGTTAGCCTTTTAACGCACTCTGCCACTAATGCCAACAGTTAACAATTCTCCTTTATGAGCATGAGGCAGGGGTCTATTGTTTCGAATCTTGGATTTATGCTATCGTGTCCTAAAGCGGGTTTTTGAAATAGTGGATATGGACTAATAGAAAAAGGAACAGATTGAATGATTATTCGCATTTTAAGGGAGAAATGGCAACACAGGGTGTTCCTACAAATATTTCGGTTTAGTTCAGCAGCAACCGTCGCCTAGAAACCCAAAATTTTCGACTTACAGCTATTGTAGAGTTAGCAATTTTCTTTGCTTACAAGTGAAATTGCAGTAATTAGTAATATTTTAATAAGCATCAGCATGGCATAGCAGCATGGCATTCCTATACCGTAAAATCTATCAAAGGACCTGTTAAAAATATTTTTTTAATTTGAATACGTTAATAGCCTCCTCATTAGAAAATAGTCTAAGAACTAGTTAGCGGCCGCAAAGTAGTATGATCGTATCTCTGTCTGAAATTTTGTGCATTGGTAGACAGGACCAGTGTCATCTGCAAGGATTTAGTTTAATAAAACTCCTGCAAACAAGACGCTAGCCAGACAGCTGAAAGTTGTACCTTTTTGGTTTAAATTTACTATACATATATTTTATCTTTTTCTTTCCCACTCACTAACAATTTTAAAACCGTAACAGTCCACAATTATATGGGATTTATGAATGAAACATTTTGTCTCTATGTTGTAATGGTTGTAATATATTTGACTTTATTAGATAACTCACTTGATATGGCTCATTAGCTCAGTTTATTAAGCATTAAATATTCAGTCAAATTTGCATTTCGCGGCACAGTTCAATTCACGAAAAATGTAATTTTTTTTACAAAAAAATATGAAAATTGAAAAAAATATACGTAATATTCTTGTTTATTTATTAAAATACATTTTATCATAATAACATTATTATGCTAAATTAAATGTATTTAATGTAATAATTTATCCCAATAATAATAATTATATTATTATTATGCTAAATTAAATGTATTTAAAACAAACATTATTAATAAGCCAGTAAATAAAGACATACGAATCGACTGCACAAACATTTAAATTATTTCTTCTCCATTTTTATATTTTATGTTTCTGAATTAAGGGTCCATTCTGTAGTAATTTGGATAAAATTAACCCTGGATTATAAAAATAACCGCTTGTTATTTTTATTTTTGTATTCTGTATTTTTTTATTAAAATTAAACTTTTAGGTATGTCTATTTTATTTGTGATTAGTTATAAAGTACCTAATAGTACTCGTTCCATCTCGTTCCATCTCAGACGAGCCATCCCGTATATTTCTTATCCCATAGTAATTGGAAAAATTTCCCAAAACATGTCGGATGATTCTCTTTGGGGGACATCTTTTGACGTAACCTCTCAAAATTGAATAAGGAAGAGGGGTTGAGTGATACTTCATTTGTAAGGTCTTGGAAGCCTCTTTAGAACGGAGTATGAAAAAAATCACTTTCTTCAAAAAAATTAATTGTTTTATCATGCTTACAATCAAAAAAATCAAAACTGCATTTTTAAATCAAATGTTCAAATTGTCCTCCATTGACTTCAATCTTGACTGAAAACCGTCTCTAACAGGGTTCAGCATAATTGGAGTTATTTGACGACACTCATTTACAATTTGTTGACGTAGTTCGTCCAAATTTTCACAAAAGTCACAAAAATCTTGGAATTAAGATGTTCCCACAAGAAGTCCAGAGGGTTCAGGTCAGGAGAGCGAGCAGGCCACTCCATAGGACCTCTTCTTCCAATCCAACGATCAGGGTATTGTAAATTGAGGTATTGGCGAACTGGTGCGGCGTAGTGAGGAGGAGCTCCGTCTTGTTGGAAATACAATTGTTGTTCAATTAGTAGAGGATCGTTTTCTAATTCTTCTGTTATTAACGGATGAATCGCATTTCCCAGCATTTCAAGATAAATTTCGCCATTTAAATTACCAGGAATAAACAGAGGTCCAATTAGGTGATCTCCCAAAATTCCTACCCAAACGTTGAGCTTTTCCGGATATTGAGTGTGAGCTTCCCGAAATACATGAGGATTTGTATCGCTCCAAATTCTACAGTTATGCCGGTTAACCTCTCTATTAAGTGAAAAATTGCATTCGTCAGAAAAGCAAATGTTGTACAATTTAAGTTATTGTTGATACGCTCGGCTATAATTTCGCAAAACTCTTGCCTTCGATCCAAATCATCATCATTTAACTCATGAATTAATTTAATTTTGTACGGATGGAACTTGTGTTTATGTAAAATTCTGAAAACGTTAGATTGGCCAATACCGGAAACGGTGTAACGAAAAAACGTCGCGAACATTTGGTCGCGCGAAAAAATGTCGAGCACAAAGAGGCACGTGTCAAAAGGTCGCCGACGAAGAAAGGTCGCGAGCAATTGATCGCGCGAAAAAAGGCGAGTAGGAAAATAGCGCGTAACAATGTTGATATTTCTATTATTATCTTTTAATCCCGCAATGAAAAACAATCATTGGTCATAAAGTGTTATAATGAGGGCATCGTAATAAGAAGGGTTTGGTAAAATTTAGTATTCATAGATTTGTTTTGAAAATCTTTATATTGCAGGTAACCTTTTAAAGTATGTCTATAACACCTATTTATTAAAAAAAAACGATTTGTTTATTATTACTTTAGATAATTACCAATAAGTATTGGAAAATCAAACTTTCCTTCACATTTTATCCAGGCTTAGGACCGGCAGGTAATATTACCTGGCGTGTTTAGAAGTTTTTATTAATTTTTTTTTTTTTTTAGTTTTTTTAGTTTTTTCTAGTTTTTGTTGGTTTTTTTTTGTATTTTTTGTTTTTTATTTTTTGGGGTTTTTATTTCTGAAGTTGAAAGTTATGAGCAATGCCCCTTAAATATTCCAAATTTGGACGATTGTCATATTGTTCACAAATGGATTTTATTCGTTTCGCCGTATCTTTATAAATTTTTTTTCATTGCTGTTCGTTTCCAGCTATATACTGCTTAACTTTCAAACAATTTAAACTCTCCTCTTTTTTAGCGTATTGATAAATTTCCAAAATTTGGATGTGCTGCATTTAATATAGAGGAGAAACTGTTGTGCCATCCCTCCACAGAATTATTTGTACGATGTATATCTTCGTATATAAATTCAAAGCAATTCCACAGATTTCTTGAAAATTGCGGTTGTCTCCTCTGGTGTCGTCGATCTAAGCGGCCTATCCATACATCTTCAAAATAATTTATAAATGGCAATAGCGTATCTTCATTTTGCGTGTAAAATTCGCTGTCAAGTAACTCTTCAAACGTTACAACAACATCTTCTTCGGGTAAGAATGCAAGAACTGCCAGTTGTCGCAGATGTAGAGCAAAATTTGCGTCTTGTATATAAATACGTTGCAATCCTGCACCTTGCATGTTTCTCCACAAGCATTGCGTAAAGTGAAAGAAGCAGCCACGCACTCTGACTTCAGGAAACTGTTCTTGTATGGCATTAATTGCTGCCCTTTCAAAATCCACCATTATTGTTGCAGGTCGTAAACCTGGTCTTAAGGTTTTTAATTCTTGAAAGAGGCGTGTATATGTACACTAACATATTAGCACCTTTTTGACTGTTTACGTAAGTTAGAACCATCTTGACAGAACGACAAATCTATGAATTCTAAATTTTACCAAACCCTTCTTATTACGATGCCCTTATTATAACACTTTAAGACCGTATTTAAAACCAATTAAGTAAATTGTGAAATAAATGATTGTTTTTCATTGGGATTAAAAGATAATAATAGAAATATCAACATTAAAGCCTTATTAACAGCTAACGGGGTTGTTTGTAATAAGATTTACTTAGAATAAGTAACCAGCTTATTGGTAATTATCTAAAGTAATAATAAACAAATCGTTTTTTTTTAAATAAATAGGTATTAGAGACATACTTTAAAAGGTTACCTGCAATATAAAGATTTTCAAAACAAATCTATGAATACTAAATTTTACCAAACCTTTCTTATTACGATGCCCTCATTATAACACTTTAAGAACAATGATTGTTTTTCATTGGGATTAAAAGATAATAAAAGATAATAAGAGAAATATCAACATTGTTACGCGCTATTTTCCTACTCGCCTTTTTTTCGCGCGATCAATTGCTCGCGACCTTTTTTCGTCGGCGCTCTTTTTTCGCCGGCGACCTTTTGACACGCGCCTATTTGTGCGTGACATTTTTTCGCGCGACCAAATGTTCGCGACCTTTTTTCGTAGATCCACCGGAAACTGCAGAAAGTTGTCGGGTCGGACAGATTGCGTGTTTGGCATAAGTTGGACATGGCCTAATACCGCCACAGCTGCTCCTTCATCATTCACAATTCCAATGGATGCCCTTTCTTATCCATTACTGAACCCGTCTCAACAAATTTTGAAATCAATAATTCCATTACGTACTTATGGAGAATGCTACGTTCAGGATGGTTTCAGTTAAATATCCTTGCAGCCGCTCGGACACCATTTTGATTTTGGTAATACAGGCTAACCAGCTCAACACGTTTTTGCAATGTGTACACACACCATAATTTATTTTTAAAATTGTAAGCAAATCAGCAAAGTAGTAACTCAACAGATTTATTTATGGGGGGGGGGGGGGGGGTTGGCTCAGTGGTTAGAGTCATGATCGGAAGGTCTCAGGTTCGAATCTTACCGTTGGCCGGGATTTTTTCATTTAATTTAATTATTTAAAATTAATTCTGATGCCTTGGTAGGATTCCCCATTCGATCATTCACTGTTGGGTTCTAACTAACAGTGCTGTTCCCAAAGTGGCGCTCGGAAACAGTAACAAAGCCTACACAGAACACGAGGAAAAAATGAAGGTAAGATAAGAAGATGTTTTGATTTTTTTTTATTTATTGGTACGAGAGAATTTATTATTGTATGGATGTCAATGAAGGACAATTTGAACATTTTATTTAAAAACGCAGTTTTGTTTTTTTTATTATTGTAAGCATGATAAAACATTAAATTTTTTTGAGAATGTGATTTTTTTCATAGACCGTTGTAAAGAGGCTTCCAAGACCTTACAAATGAAGTATCATTCAACCCCTCTTTCCTATTTAATTTTAAGGGGTTGGAGCGCCCCCTTATAGGGGGTAGCTCGTTCAAGCCTCAAATATACGTCAAAAGATGTCCTCAAAGAAAATCGTTCAACGTGTTTCGGGAAATTTTTCCAATTGCTATTGGATAAGAAATATACTGGGTGGCTCGTCTGAGATGGAACACCCTGTATATAATTAAATTGATGGAATATAGAATAGAGATTTGGGTTAACATTGAAACGTCATAGATATAAATAACCCTTTAACCTAACTGTTAAAATTAACTAAAAGTTACAGAATAGACCCCGTAGTCTTTGATATTTTTTGTTAATACATTAAAATAAAAAAGACTATAATGACATTTAAAAGAAATGTTCTACATCGACCCATTTTATATAAAAAAATTCAAAATGGTATTCGTATTTAAAAGACACTAGTAAGAGCTTCCATTACGCGCTAGTGAAGTTCAAAGCGATATTTTGAAATACTTTTGTTTCCGAGAGATAGGTTCGTTGTAATTCAACTCGGTCCTTTGATAACAGCAAGTTCAAAGAAGTTGATTAGAGTTTCCACAATAAATGAAATGTTAGGAAAATATATATTATTAGATTTTTTATTTTTCTGCTTGCCAACTTATGTGATTACATAACGCGATTTTCTACAACTGACTCTTCTATTTCAGTCAGTTCAGTTATTTACTTAGCCAATAATGACATTTCAAAAGAGTAAGATATTAATTAATGTTTTATTTCATCAATCAGCTTCTCAAATGCCTCTATAAGTAAGTCATATAGTATTTTATTTAGAGGTCTACCTGCTGGAGTTGCTGAATTTCTTGGTAGTCGTAGATAATCACGATAACACTGTTTATAATACCCTACTTTTACCACAGATTATCCAGATGCGAAAGTTGACAAAGAACATCAAAATTAAGAGAGAGATAAATGGCCATACCCATTTAAAGGTCCCTCGTAGCAACTCGTTTCCACTCGCGCAGTTCCGAATGAAAAAGTTATTTCATTATGCGAAGTTGCCGATGCTCCTAAATTTTCTAATGTTATGTGACATTGGACTTTAAGGCAAATGAAAATGAACATACATTTTTAGGTTACCACAGACATTACATAAAAATAACGTATAATTAAAATCCGCTAAACATAAAATACTACAAAACCATTTAAAGGTTTATAGTTCACATTTATTAATGATAATCAATGACACTTTAAAAAACTCGTGAAATTTAAATTTTTTATGTGACAACCTTGCTTAGGATGCTGTTAGTGAGATGACATTTTTGTAACATTCAGGACAATCAGGGCCGGTCGTGACGCTTTGCGTTGTGTGCATTTTTGGACAAAAATTAGGCATTCCAAACTGAATGGCTACCAGTGGGTTTTGACGGGTTATGATATGGCAAAATTATGGCAACTAGTGATGCCGCCAGACAAGAGATTCTCGTCTCTCGCCTCGTCTTGTCTCGTCTCGTACGAGACGAGAGAGACATTTTCTCTCGAAAAAAGATTCGAGACGAGACGAGAGAGTGTCATCTCTCGACGAGAATTTCTCTCGAGCTCTCTCGAGTTCTCTCGCGCAAGTAATTTTTTACTTTTTTAAAATTTTCAATTATCGTAACTTAAAATTTAAAAATATCAGATTTCCAGACAGTCAAAAAGTTAACTATAAAACACCTATTCTATATACATAGTGAGTTTTAAATATGGAACGCCTCAATTATCTCGGAAACGGCTCGATTTTTATTTATGGTGACGTCAAATGCGCCCCAAAAAAAGCGCTCCGACAAAAGCGCCCCGACAAATGCGCTTCCCGACGAAAGCGCCCAAGACAAAATCGGCACCCGAAATTTCTTTGTATAATTTTTAACTAACCAACGGACAGAATCGTAATAATTTCCATGCAGTCAAATTTTTCGGAGGTTACTTTTGGAGATAAATTAGAAAGACAACAATTTTTAAGTGTTTTTTCGAAAAACTGTCAAAGAAAAAGTAAAAGAACGAACGTATAATATATTGTGACCATGCTTCTAAATGCTTTCATTTGTTATCACACGAAAAAAATTCTAACTTTCAAATGAAACCCTACCCACTCCCAACTGACTTTTAAGACAAAGTATTTATAGCAGAGGCAGAAGTTGGAAAGTCTATTAATAGTTCTCCTACTTCATACACATAACTTGACAGGTTTGCGGCGGATCTAACCGAAGTGGACGCTATACATTGGCGTACAAAATTATTTTTTAAATGTTAAACAATTTCGAGAAAATAGTTTAATAAATTGTGAATAGCTGTTAAAATTTTGTAGAATTATGATATGGGTATTATAATACATGTTTAATAATTATTTATAGTCCATAAATACATGCGATTGTCCAGTTCTTATTCTACGAAACGACACTGGCAGGTAAACATTACTGCAAAATTCTCGAAGTCGTCCGACGTGGTTTGATGTGTACCCCCTCCCTACCTACCAAATGCCTTTCCAACTTCTGCCTCTGCTATCTATTCTTAGTTAACGCCCAATTTGGGCCGCTGATTACTTTAAATTTCAATTGTTTATGTCAAATAGTGTCTAAGTAAAACGATTGTGACAGATGGACAGGCAGAGAGATACCCAGGTAATTTCCCTAAGTGTTTTTTATTGCCAATTTGGGTACTAATGAGACAAATTACTTAAAAAATTAGTTGTTATTGTCTTCAAAATTTTACTGTTTTTTCATGTTTCGTCCTACGTATATCTTTTCCAAATTTAAATTTGATATGTTTTTATCACGAGAGAAATGAGACGAGACGAGAGAATTGCTCTCTCGAGCGAGAGAAGCGCCTTCTCGTCGAGACGAGAGAACAGTTTTCTCTCGCCCTACGAGACAAGACGAGAGAGGCCTCTCTCTCTCTCTCATCTCGTCTCGTCTCGCGGCATCACTAATGGCAACCCTGTAGGCCTGGTGATTTGACAAGGTCAATGAAATAGATAGTTACATAGATTGATTATCCATATTTTTCAAAATAAACATAAGCGTATGCCTTGAAGTAAAAATGTAAGCAATTATTTTTTTTTAAATATCTAAAGGCTAAAAATTGGTTTTAAAACACATTTTTGCTAAACCGATTCAAATTAATAAATATTTGCCAGGCAATATGGCCGCTCGTAAACGACCAGCTTTTAGCAATCTATATAACTATATATGTATCATTGACCCTGTTAATGACAACATGACAACAGGGTTGCCATATCTAAACTGTCATTACCCACTGGTAGCCATTTGGACAGGTCGTTGGAATGCCTAATATTGTGTATTTGTGACTAATCTTCTTCTGTAAATAAATCATGAGTAAAAAGAAGAATATACGTCATGGTGGCATCTAGAACACGTATAAAATGTCTTCGAATTCATAGCTCTAAATGTATATGAACACTTTTCTACTGCAACTTTCGTTTTAGGTAGGTAGGTTTTTATTCATTTGAAAGCTTATATCAAATTATTATTTGGAAGTCAAAAAACACCAACCGAATGTTTTTATCAGTACATTTATCAGTTGGAATATTTATTTTTTGAAAAATATTGAAAATTACTTACCTTGTATAATTTGTTTAACATATATTTCAGAAATCAGCAAAAAAATAGAAAATGTCTTGTTGAGTGCTTTAGATCTGAGTCTTCATTAATTAATTAATTAATTCATGAAGAATTTGATAGATATAAAACTAAAACAAAATTTAATGAATATTCATGAATAATTGTTGTGTTTTGCATTTTCATCCAATTATACTTTACAGTTCAGAAGTACCAAACTATTTGTTCACTTTTTGTTTTGTTAGTTTTGTGGCAACAGGCGATAGAATTGTAATTTCCTGCTAATTGGCTGTATGCAATAAGTATTCAGACCTCAATTATTTACAAAAGTTGCATTGGTATACCTACTTGTTAGTGATGGGTTTATATTGTATCCCAACAAACAATGAATTGCCGGAATATTGCTGGCCTTTTGCTGTAATTGAAGAAAAAATTAATGCGAGTATTACAAAATAAAAGCCTACTTTTGTCCTTTTGATAGTGGCCCAGCATGGTTGATGATTGAGTAAGAGCGAGGTAAAAGTCAAAAGGCTTTTAACTGCCGCAGACTCAACCCTCCAACAGTCCAGGAGGGTTCCGTCCCGCGTTGATAGATGGAGACATGATGCCAGTTTCGGTTTGCTGGTATTCACTATTCATTTTAATTTCTTATTCATACATGTTATTAATTTAGAATATTTTATGAATATACATTGTGTAGAAAACATTTTATCTCTATTATATTATATAGCTGAATTAAATAAATTGTCTACAAAATTCTAGGTATGTTGCAATGTATTCGGTTTTATATTTATACTTCAAACAAGACTGCTGCTCAAAGAGGTACTACTGAATTGTACCTGGTACATGACCTTTATTCAGCATTTAATATTAATATCATAAAAGGCCTGCAATTTCCCGTTGACTTTCCATCAATAGGCCACTAAATACCAATATATTTATTTCAACACATTAAAGGGAAAATGGAGGCCTTTAACTGGATTTGATGGCTAATAAAGCCCACTTAACAAATTTTTAAAACCTTTACATTGTAATTCGTTGCTTGATATAACTTTTTACCTATAATAAAATTTTGAAAATTTTAAAACAAATCATATTCTTTTTCTTTTAAAATGTTCAAAAATAAAACTCCTTTCGACAACTTTTTTAACATACTCGTGCTGTTACTATACATTAAACCATTAATTACCTAAACCAACCCTGGCATTTAAAACGCATATGGGTCATTCTTCAAACTAGTGCATACAAGTCGTTCTATGTCACAAAATTATTTAAATGATACATAAAATAAAATGTTCGAAGCCATTACATTAAGCTAAATTTAGTGTATCCAATCAATGAGTGAAATTTCTGGAAAAAAAATTTTATTTAAGTTTTTTTTTTTAGTTAGTGTAAATTCGTCATACTCCGAAGCTGTTACCAGCATTAAAAGTGTCTACGTTTCTTTGTATATTTAGACTTATTACAGATATTTAGCCATGTTTAATAATGAAATACATTAATTTGTTATTGTTTTAATAGCATAAACTAGTAGTTCAAAATTACTGAAAGTTTTTGTCGACAAAAAGCTGAAATTATAATTGTTACTAGCTTTACCGTCATTTCCGAAGCCCATAAAAATTATGGAAAAAATCTGGCTACACTGTACGTTTCAACTAAGCCGCATTTGAACAGTTTGATTGGCTCTCATTCAGTTGGTTGTAGGTTGTCAAAACGAGTAGGTGTGACAGAGCAATAAGTTTTAAAGTGCCCCACAGTGTGCAAATCTAGGTACGTACCTTTATTACTCGTCATTTACGTAGACAGTTAAAAATGTGTAAAGCGTGTATTTTTCCAAATTGATTGGTTTTTAATTTGTTTGTTCTTGTTTTTATTTGTATTCCTTAATAGAAATAAACACGATTACCTGAAAGAATGTAAAGTAAATTGTCTTTTTATGAGAAAACGTCATTACCGAGGCAGTCATTTCCGAAGCAATTTTAAGCTTCGGTAATGACGAAGTGACTACGGAATGACGTTTTTTTAAAATTCGCCGAGTAGTTTCTAAAACAAAATTAATTTAGCATATATTTTCATCTTTTAGACCCTAGTCCAAATGGCCAAATCCAAAAATGTGAAAACTGACGAAGAAAAGAGAAGAAGAAAAACAGATTTGCAAAGATTGCGCAGAGAGAAAATTAAAAACAATCCAAACTTACTTGAACAGGCAAGAGAATATGAAAGAGAAAGATATAAAAAAAGAAAGGAACAAGGAAAGATAAAAACTATCAACTTGCTAAGTACTAGAGAACAACGAGCAAAACGAAAATCATGGAAGAAGAACTCGATGAAATATAGATCAAACCAAAAAGAGAAACGACAAGAGAGACTAAGATTTTTGAATGAGAACACTCCACCAGCATCACCGAATCATCCGTTCAATGGAGATCAAATTGAAGATCTTAGAGGAGCAGCAGGTCCAAATGGATATGTTAAAGCTGGCAGAAGGAAAGTAAAAAAAGATAGGGCTAAAGTTTACAGAGAAAATAAAAGCTTAAAAAAAAAGCTGTCTAAAATGGAAGCAAAATATCACCGGTACAAATCGAAGTATTACAGAGCAGTAAAAAAAAAGTCAAATGAAAGTAGTCCTTTCACCAAAATTGAAAAGTTGCTAGTAGGTACCAAAGTAACTTCAGAAGTTAAGAGAAAGTTACTATTTAGTGAAGCATTAGTAAGTCAAATTCGAAATAACTATTCTCGTACAACGTTGCCTAAAGAGAAACAAAAGTTTCAAACAGTTTTATTTGGGAAAGTTCTAAAAAAATATAGGTGTCTCTCAGAACTAAATTTTATAAGAAGCAATATTAAAAAATCTAGAAAGAAACGACACGCTAAAGAGTTCCATGACAAAATCAGAAACGATATTAAATGTTTTTTGGAAAGAGAGCAGCACTCTACACTTTGTCCAGGCAAGAAAGATACGGTAACAAAATTTAAAACTAAACAGCAAAAGCGATACTTGAATAAAAGTCTTTTAAATATTTACACGGATTTTAGAAAGAGTCATGATTACTTCATAAGTTATTCCACATTTTGTAAGATGAGACCGTTTTGGATAGTTTCTCAAAACGTAAACCGAAGAGACACATGTTTGTGTATAAAATGTGAAAATGGTAAGCTTATTTCGAGAAAAATAAAAGTACTTGGAATTCTTGATTTCACCAGTTTAGAAGAAGTTTTTCAGATCATTTGCTGCGTCAAAGATCTCTGTCAAAATAAAAATCGTTGTTACACTCGAACTTGTGAAAATTGCATGGCAAAAAAATTGAAATTCAATGAATTTAATCCCACCGATTCCACTTTTTATGAACAGTGGATTACAAAATTGGAAACGGTACAGATCAAGAATACTACTAAACAGGTCAGAAAAATTCGAAAAGAATTGGTAAGGTGTTCTAAAATAGAGCTGGTTAAACATTTTCAGTTGTTGTTGTTTCCTCTCATGAAGCACATTAATAATAGAAACTACCAATACAAGACATTAGACGACTTGAAACGTAATTTAAATGAAAGGGAGGTGGTAGTGCATATAGATTTTTCGGAAAATTTTTGCTGTAAGTATTCTGCTGAAGTGCAATCCATGCATTTTGGTGGCTCGCGGCAGCAACTATCCCTACACACAGTTGTAACCTATTACAGAATAGGTGAAGATTTATTAACACAATCAATCTGTACTGTGTCTCCATCTCTAAGTCATGACCCTCCTGCCATATTAGAACACTTGAAACCAGTGTTCAAGATTATTTCTGAAAAAGTACCTGATTTATCTGTGATTCACTTTATTAGTGATAGTCCGTCCACGCAATACAGGAATTGCAAGATGTTTTATATAATTGGGTGTGATTTTCAAAAATATTTACCTACAACTTTAAAATACATTATATGGAATTATACAGAAGCCGGACACGGCAAAGGAGCACCCGACGGTATAGGAGGCTGTGTCAAACGTACTGCTGATTCTCTCATTTCGATGGGTCAAGATATTTCGTCATTTGAAATGTTTATGAGCCTATTGCCGCCAAATGTAAAGAAAATAATAATTCTACCGGTCACTGGTGAAAACATTAAAAACTACATATTCCCAGATAGCTTGAAGACTTTTAAAGGAACCACAAATGTTCATCAAGTCATCTGGAGCAAAGCTGATCCAAAATATTTGAAATTTCGATCATTGAGTTGTTACAATTGCTTGTTCGATTCAATCTGCAACACTTTAGATAAAACCGAAAGCAATCGCTACAAATTCAAAGATGATGATCTGGACCATAATTTAGTTCAAGCGCAAGACAAATTACCCAGTATCCTTTTAATAATTTTCACTCAGAATAAAATAATGTTACGATATTAATTTTATAATTTATTTAATTAATGGTTATTCAGAGATTTAATCTTATTTTTTGAAAATGAATATAAGTTTTCAAAAACTAAGGTTTAATTTATTTATGAAAATTAATATTAATTCCTTAGAAATAAGAATAACTCCCAAAATGAAACATTGAATGAAAACATTTAAAAAATTGAAAAAATTCTTAACATATTCTTAGTCTCATCACGTCTGAGGTATGAGGAAGTATATTCTTCTTCATCTGATTTAGATACGAGTGAATCCAATGAAGTAATTCATCCTTCAGTATCTTTAATTCCAAAGGAAGAAGATTTCATAATTGTAGAGTTGGCGGGTAAAAAACTTTCAAAGTACTACATAGCCCAAGTTACAAAAGTTGTTATCAAAGAAGTCGTTGCTGTGAAATATCTGCGCAGAAAAGAGGCAAAACTTTTATTCACTTATCCCGCGGTTCCTGATGTTGACGAAGTGGACATTTCTCACATAAAGGATATTTTACCAAAACCAAAAATACAAAGAGGACGCCATATCTTTAAATTTAATTTTGAAAAATATGCCAAACATTTAGATTGAGCTTTGATCTCGTTAGTTATTTTTGCTTCAAATTATGAATGTTAATGTTTCGTTTATTTTTTCAATATTTTTCTGTTAGTTTTTTAATAAAATGTTTGCAAGGAAAATTGTTTGAATTATTAAAATTACCTGTCATTTAACTATTATACATATTTTATCATTTCCGTAGACAGACAAGTCATTTACGAGGCTTTCTAGAACTTTCGTTGCCATGTGATCGCCACTGTGATTCTAAATTGAAATTCTTATACTTTCAATTAATTCAGGTAACAGGGTAGTAAATGTGTTTATTATATTCTTATTTCCCATTCCTGTAGATTTATTTTTATCCATTTTCTTCATCTCCGAAGGCACTTTGCATCATTACCGTAGGTAGGGATTTTTTTAAAAACGCTATAAAATTGATGATAATGGAATAATTTAATTGATAATAAAAAACCTTGTTTTATTGACTATTAGGCATCTGCGAACAAAAAATAAAGTCATTTCCAAGTGTTTTATTTTTTTTTAGTTCTATAGTTAAAATATGCACTCGTTTGAAGAATGACCCATATTTAGTAAGACTGATTGAAAATTATTAAAATTGGCAACACCTTTGCCATACCCATTTAAAGTCCAAGGTCATAGAAATCTTATTTCAAAATCCTTTGATCTTTTGCCGGGTTTCGCATCTGTTGTGGTTAATCTGTGCTTCTACCACAGCTTATACAATACAGCTAAAACACTCTCTTGGCGGCAACGGTTTGCGTTGATTTCGTCGCGCATCGCTTAAGCTCCGCCTTCGAAGGGAAAAGACGGTTTTGGTGTTCAGAAGCGTATTTAGGTAAGGTGTTGAGTCGTGCGTATAATTTCGTTGATTGTATAATTTCGTGGAGCCTATAATTTCGTTGATTGTATAAGTTCGTGGAGCCTATAATTTCGTTGATTTTGTTTGAGTTAAAGGTACTGTTATTATTTTGGTGACTCTTTAGCTATGAGTAGAATGAGTGAAAAAAAAAAGACATCATTCTGTTTGTGCAGTCAAAAGCTGTTTTAATAAGGGTTATACCTGCAAGAAAACATTTAGTTTTCCCAAGGACCCAAACCGATAAGTACCACATTATAAGACATTTTCATTGTTAAAAATATAATTTATACAGGGTATCCCATTAGTGCGTTATTATTCATTATTTTGTTGTAGACACGCAAGAAAGTTTTAAATAAAAGTTATATGGATTTGAAAAATACCTACATATTTTAAAAATATCTTTGGATATACAGGGTGTCACGTTTTTGCCTGGCAAATTAAAATGTATGTTTTTTAAATGGAACACCTTGTATTTTATTTTATGATAAAATTATTAACACCCTAAATTATTGTAAAGACGAATTGATACAGAAAAATTTTATCAGGTATGTGTGTGGTTACCTTTTAATAAAAGCCTTGCGGATCCACTCCTCTGCGATACCTGTCTTAAATATAACAAAGATCACGTTGAATTAGATGATTTTTCTTTTTATTGCTTTTTAAAGGCATATGATAACGCCAATCCAGATACATTTGGAAATCTGCAACTGTCAAATGATGAATTTGTAGAACTAATATTCAATATTGAAAAGATATTTCAAAATAATTTTGAAGAATTGGCTACAAAAAATAACATTTGTACCACACTTTTAGAATTAATTAACCCAATACCCTTTAGTCATCCATGCTAACGTTTTCCAAAAGAATAACTTATTTTATTGTATGTTTAATCTCAATAACTAAAAAATATACTGACAATTAGTTTGACAGAATTGTCATTTATTTAAAATTTTAAAAATAATAGCAGTCGGTTGATCAAAATATAAACGGTGATTGGCGAATTTATTTTTTTTGCAGTGTTCTCACTACCTAGAATGGATATGAAATATATTCGTTCAATTGAAGGCAATAGCATACTTTTTCGTTTTGTAATCTGTGCATGGATATTAGCCAATCTATGCACATACTACAAAACGAAAAATTATGTTATTGCGTTCAACTACGAATATATTTCATATCCATTTTAGGTAGTGAGAATACTTTAACAAAATTAAATCTACAAATCACAGTTCATATTTTGGTCACCCAACTCCTATTATTTAAATTTTTTAAATAAGTGACAATTCTGTTAAACTAATTGTCAATATATATTTTAGTTATTGATATTAAATATACATTAAAATTTTTGTGTAGACTCGATAAATAATAGCATTTTTGTTTTTATTGTGTCCACATTTAAAAAAAATAAATTTTAATCAAACTACATGATACTAATTTAATTACGAGTATTAAAACTAAAGTCCTGAAAGTTTCGGTGAAGATGAGGACAGAGCATCTGCCTTCCACGCGAAAAGCCCGGGATCGAATCTAGGCCGAGGACTAATTAATTTTTCATGTTAATTTTATTTTATAAATTAGTCAACTTTGTAAATTATTTTAAAATTAGTTATTTTGTCTAAATAACATAAAATAATTTTTGAAATTTGTAGATTTTGGTTAGTGGGTCGTAGAAAAAATATACTGACCATATCGAGTGGATTGTTCATATCACAATCAGACGATTGAGTACTCCGCATACGACGTCGTGCTCAAACTTCGTCTTTGTGTGATATTGCTATCATATCCACCCTTGTTGAACAAACTTTAATTTATTTGTTTTCTTGGTTTAAACCAAAACTTAAGTTTTACATCAGAAATAGGAACTAAATTAATTTACTTTTCAAGTTTTCTTATAAAAATCGATATTACTTTCTCCAAGTACAAATTTAGTACCTACCTAAAAGAAGTACTAATTATGTAATATCGTGTAATATTGTAATTCAAATTTCACATTACTATAAAGTTTCAAAATTCCCTACTTCGGTATGGTCAGATAAAAATTGAATATATTATATTAATAAAAACTGTCAAAGTATTACTTCTACAAATCTGTATTTCAATTAATAAGAATACATCTAAATATAACCAATATTGTTAAAATAAAAGCACAAATTCTTTATAATTCCAAAATACCATAGAGTTCTCAGACCTCAGTCGAAGCATTCGTTTATCTAGGTATAAACCCTTTGCGCGAAGAGTAACACTTGCCAGAGACACGGGTACCACTTGATTTGCATCCACGAGCGTGACACAATTCTTTAACAATTGAAGCCCTTGGTGTAAAAAGGATCCAAGTCACAATTTGTCGTGAAGTGACTGTTTTAGCTCAAAACATTTGTTAACGAGGATTTTACTAGCCACATACAAATTATTTTACCTCTAATCCGAAAGATGTGCTATTTTTCGTAATATTTATATTTAAATAATGTTTCTAATTATATTTGACAGATTTAAAACAAATTAAAAATTTAATTTCCCAAAACTTACTTAATATGGCATGTAACCAACCTTATTACGCCAAGGTTTTCAATTTTTTCAATAATAAAAAAATTGTTTAATCCGGGCCCGACTTTTCCCTCGAATCTAACAGCTGTATTGTATAAGCTGTGCTTCTACTGCAAATAAATCAGCTTGATGTTTGCAAGTTTCAATTTTTTCTTCATCGAAATTACGGAGCGCAAAAAAAGTGTTTTGTTTCTATTTGTTATTTGTTTGGTACAGAATAAATATTTTAGATCTTTATTAAATTTCTTGATGAACACGTTGAGTACCTGATACACTCTCTTCTGCAGAGAAGGTGGAAATAGAAATAGAGATATTTCTAATTATAACACGAGAAATTATTATACTTTCTTCTAACAACAATTAAATTATTAAATGTTAAGGTTCTAAACGATCACTGATCATTTTCTATATTATTAATAAATTCACAAAGTCTGACTTTAAATTTATCTCTGAATCTAAGTTACAGGTGTTTGTTGTTTGCTAGTCTTTTCAGGTTAAAAATATTGAAAACATTTGTCAAATGCACTATATGGATGTTTCATAAGGTTTTGGCGACCTGAATAAATTGAATTAATGGAAATTGAATTTTTTGTACAAGTAAAATACATCCTATAATTTTAAAACAAAAAATACTATTTAAAATTATGCAAGTTCCAGCCAAAGATTACTAGTTTGCTCTATTGACTTGGCTTTCACCTAAAATCTATTCTTTCTGTATTTTAAGTTCTTTGTCACGGTATTACCTACAAAAAATATTGACACGCTTTATAGGTACTTTTGTTTGAAAAAGATCATTGTTCTCGCATGCTATAAATTACATTATATTTAATATTATCTAATTACTTCATAAAAAAATTAATCTTTAACTATAAATTTGTGGCATTGATATTTTCTGTTAAGGAGAAATTATGCGTTTAGAGAGACTAAGCGTGTCATCAACCTTTTAACTGGATACTCCTAATCACAAAAAATCTGTGGCGTGTACAAAGTATTACCAATACGTTTGTGAGCATATTACGTCAACTCACAAAAGTAGCATTATATTAAAAATGTTTAATCATTTAAACATAATAATCATAGTAAACAAATGATTTATTATTATTTCGTTGGTATAATAATAGCAATGGAGGTACAGAGGTAATCCACCAATCCAACGGTAGTAGGCGATATTGATAACGTGTCTAACAATGATTTCAAAATATTGTAATTCCTTTTAGAAAAATGTCCAAATTCGTAGATTGTTCTAAAAATGTGTATATACTTACAGGTTTTTGTGGCCATTACTTGTGAAATTGATGAAAACATATTCAAGATTAAAAATGCCAGATCTAATATGGCGGACAAAATGATCTAAAATGCTTCCATTTTTCTGAAAATGCGTACTTATAGGTTATCGAGATCACTCATGATGAAATCATTAAAGTTTATCGTTAAAATACTGATCAACTAGAATTATTAATATTACACAAAAATACATATACAAAATAAAATAATTATAAAATTAAAACGCGCCTACAGGGCTACGACACATAATCTGGTATATATAAAGATATAAAGTAAACAATGAAATTGAAATTTATTTTTAAAAAATGAAACGTCATCTGATAGGTCTCTATTGTAGTCAAATCTATCCACATCCGTTTCTGCAATGCCATCAGATGAAGCGTCGGCATCCTCATCTTCATTTGTTTTTTCGTCCGAACTAGCTGTTTCTGTTAATGCATTGATCCGTTAATTTCAGTCATTATTCGTTTATTATTAATATTATTATTGTTATTAAAAATTTTGTCTTCTAAATATAAGTTATAAATATATTAGGTATTTTTTTAGAAATATGTAATATTATTTTATATTATTGTGAACCGAAGCCATCTCTGTTTACTCCTTACCCGCGGTATTAAGTCTAGCGCTGGTTATATAAAAACAAACGCACCGCTTCGAGAAACTGTCGGAGTGATCCCTTTGCGGCGTATGAGTCATAGAGAGGCAGCTCCCGATCGTTCTGGGTCGCCTAGAGAGTTTTGCTACAGAGCTGGCTTTATATAAATAGCGCGAGTTTGTCGACGGACGGGAAAATTCAAGTGTTGGACAGTAAAGACAAATTGTAATAAATAAATTAGAATTATAAGTTATAATAGTGTCAAAGTATTAAATAAATTAATTAGTACGTTATTAATAAAATGTAAATGGTGTTTTAAATAAATAAACTAATAAAATAAATAAACGTTACATTAACCTTGCTCGATGGTTTGTGTCGTTTCCTGTTCCTCTTGGTTACGCTCCTTAGTCTCAATATTTAGCAGAACTATTTCATTTATGGTATTTGGCATAGCTTCACCGTCAAACCACTTGAAAGTATAGCCATCATCAGACAAATCCCAACCATGATGGGAAGCAAGCACTGTTGGAACTTTCAAATGGGCGTTACACCAAATGTCGGCAACGTAAGATACTCGCAATAGTTGTTGATTTAACTCAGCTTTGCATGCTGAAAGAGTCGAGGCATTAAAGTTTCGTAATGTCTTGTTGAATAATTATTTATCACTCCCTATGATGTACGATTTTAAAAATAAGGCCAATTTGACTTCGTTAACAACGTTGATGTGGTTTTATCATACAACCTGCAAGAATGCATAACGTTTCGTACGAATTATTCTATATAATAGAGGAATAAAAAACAAACCTGCACACAAATCGTTCAAGCACGGAAAAGCTTTCTTCTCGTTGTTAATAAAAGCATCTTGGAATTCCTCATTCTGCAAAACAATTTGCAACGGCTTCTTCTTTTCTTTGCAGTACAAAGCTGGGATATAATCACATCCGTTTACTGCATGAAGACCTGCCAATTATACGATTAATTGTGCACTTTAGCGATATGCCATGGGTATGGCAGTGATATATTCGTGCTTTATACTTTAAAATACAGATAAAAATGCAGGTATGGCACTTAACCTATGAAAATGTGACAACTTTGGAAGCCAATATCTAACGTTAGCGACATCGCATCGGTATGGTGCTATTAGAACTTTATTTAGGACATCAAAATTAACAAAGAAGACACATTTTCATGGTGAGGCCTGCTATACATGTTCATTGCTAAACATTACATATTTGCTCCATTATGGCGGCCACTTGGCGACGCCCCAGAGGTATGGCGTTTTGAAATCTTTGTTCTACAGTTCATTATTAACAAAGATCACGAAACAACAGCGTGGGGCCCATGATCCATATCCACAGTGAATAAATTATAAAGTATGGCGGACCTAGAGTGACGCCATATTGGTATTGCATATTTGGCAACCTCCTTGATGACATAAAACAAGAACCAAAGTGGGGCCTATGATCCAGTGGCATGGATATTAATTACACGTTTGAAAATTCACCTCCCTAAAAGCTACATTTTAGGGGTGCCATACCGGGAATTCAAAGTGGGGAATATTGTTGTCTATCAACCCCCAAAGCCTCGGCGTGGGGCCTATGATACATGCAAAAACCCTCTCGGTTCCCGGTCTATAACTACCTACAGGGTGTTTGGTTTAAAAAAATTATGTTTGGTTCTTCCCTCATTTATAGACTACCGTGTATACTTAAGAATAGTAATTGTAAAATATGGTAATCAGTGGCGGCTGGTGCATAGGTGGAGTAGAGCTACAGAACTGCCAAAAGAATGCAAGATCTCGTCTACATTTCACAAAAATTATTTTACATTCTAAAATATACATAAAATAGATTTTATAGATAATCTCATCATTTTAATTTAATTTTAATCATTAAATAGAAAATAGTTTGTATGCACTGCACCGCTTGGGCCGCTAGCGCCCTTCGTCTCCTTTACTTGTTCTAGTATTCTTGATGGACATATGCCAGTTAAAAAAGAATAATTAACAAGTTTGCGAACAACGAAACTTTCTTGTCAACAGTATTTTGATCAAAAATAAAAAAAGTGTTTTAAAAATTGTAAAGTACAATTGTTCAATACACCTTTTTTTAAAGTTTTGATCAAAATACTGCTGTCAAAAAAGTTTCGCTACTCACTAACTTGTTAATTATTCTTTTTTTACTGGCATATGTCTATCAAGACTATTATAGAACGAGTAAAGGAGACAAAGAGCGTGAGCAGCCCAAGCGGTGCAGTGCACACAAACTATTTTCTATTTATTGATTGAAATTAAATTAAAATTAGGAAATTATTCATAAAATCTATTTTACGTATATTTTAGAATGTCTTACATATTTTCTGTGAAATGTAGATAACATACTTGCATTTTTTTGGCAGTTCTGTATCTCTACTGCACTTATGCAAAAGCCACCACTGATGGTAATACACACTTTATATTAAACATTTCTTTTTATCTTCAATAATAAAAAAATATTGATCAATTACGCACTGATGGGGGGCACCCTGTATGTGTATATAATAGGTTGGTATCGTTGTTGTCGTTGAATAGGTACAGAGTGTTGCATTTGCATTAGTAAATTATATGAGCTATATTTGAAACACTATAAAAAGAACCAGTTCTATCAGCACAGCTTGGTCCTTCCTCCTGACCGCCAAAGTACTTCGAGAAGGACAGGGGCTGGTAACTCAAATGGAAAAACATGAGGACGGTAATTTAGTATCACTCCCATTAACGGGATGGCGCTCGTATCGAAATGTCATGTAAGTTGTCAGCTTGTCAACAAAACTACAAACTTGATTTTGATTCATCTAGATTTATTTTTCAATACCTTCCAATTTTAAGCATGTTTTCATGAGATGGGAACATGGATTTCAGCAACGAACAATAAAGCACTCCCAGATATTGGTAGTGATGCAATTTATACCACGTATTAAATATGAGGTCGTCATATTAAGGATAACCAAACAATTTGTAATAAGTGTCTTAAGAAAAATGCATGTTGTACTGGCATCAATGGTAAGTACTATTTACAAACTTGTTTTTGATTCAGTGCTAAAATAATTGGTTTGGTATTTAAATTTCTTTTTGTTTTCAGTTTTTAAATGATCATTGTAAAGAAAATGTTGGCCCTCTAAAATACCCTATCGATTGATGAAATATTTGAGCCTCAGCCATCAATATCAAAAACTGATTCAATGCCATTGACATCAAACAAGAAAACGCCCTAAAATCTTTAAGGGCCAAACGTGTGTAAGTTTAATTTATGCTCAAAAGTTAAATTCATTTATCACAGTGCCCACATGATGAATACAAATTTGATAACTACAAGTGCTGTATAAACGAATCAAGAAAACAATTATCGGATGAAGAAATGCTCCTCAACCTAACTAGTTGACTCGATAACCCTATGGCAAATTTTAACCACACTCAAATTTGCCTCGATAGTAAAAAAGGATGATGCTTCAACTTCAATTTTTTCAAACTTATTTGCCACTCCAAGTCGCAAAACTTTTACAAAGGTCTTGAGCACTTATATATGCTGATTTTGTTACAGAAAACATTTTTGATAGGTTTGTGTTATATTTAATTATTTAAATGGTGTAAATGCATATTTGTTTAGGGTATTTCCATGTTTAAATAGACAAATTATATGATGCGGCGTTAATTTACTGTAATAAAAAAAAAATGCATTTTATTTCAAGTTTGAAATTAATGCAAAAATATAATGAAGTAAAATCAAATAAAGATATAAGTTGGCAAAATATTTGACCAGTTTCAAATCACAAAACAGTCAATATGGTTGTTTTATGATTTGAAACTAGTCAAATATTTTTTTGCTTTATTTGATTTTCTTCATTACATTTTTGCGCTACTACAAAGTTAAATTATAAAAAGGCCGCTCGTGGCGGCCATATTGAATTTTAGTACCACTCCAATTTGATAGATGGCAGCACATCGACTCAGAATTTTACCATTGAGTTTCCCATCTATTCACATTAGTAATCTATGGAGAAGGACATAAGGTTTTAAACAAGTTGACTAAAAGAATGGAACCTATACAAAAAATTTCATTGTAGTGACATCTAAATGGTAGTAGTCAAACAATTACTAGTTAAGGCAGTTTTAAAATAATTTAAATATAAAATCAGTCGTATAAAAATGGCATCAGAATCGAGATGTTTTCGTGATACACGTAAACAAGGTAAGTGTATCCAAAGAAATCTTAGATACAACTGGTTTGTTTTGGAATTAAAATCATTTCAAAAGACTTGTAATAGTATAAATTCAAACCAGAACAAATTTTTTTGTAAAATAGTCTATGATTTTTTCTATAGTGGTAATTTCATTTTTATGTACTTTTGAAAGTAATAATCTCGTGAATGCCTGGATGCACAATTTTTAAATGTACTTTTAATAGTAATAAAACACTCTGTTTTCTTGTTTTAGGATTAACGGATGAACAAATATTGAAATGTTTACACATGCGACAGTGAGTTTAGTGGCGATGACTCAGATAGTGATTCACTTTATGAAGTATCAAGACGCAGAAGTCATAGTTCATCTCTGTCTTCTGATGGTGAAAGTGACCACTCTGAGCAGAACGATGAATGGAAACAAAATATTTGAGTCACAAAAAATTATTTTTGTACAACTTCCATATTTGCCAATATTTGATTAACAATGGAGTTTAGAGGATTTTTAGTACAATATCTGCATAACGATAGTCTCACAGAAATTGTTGCGTGCACGAATAGAACTAAGGTTCTAAAAACAGGTAAATCTTTAGCACTCACACTAAAAGAACTTAAAGTGTTCTTAGGTATTACTATGGTCGTGGCTTGTTTACAATATTTTCAATTCGATATGTATTGGTGTGAAAAATTTAAGGTGCCTCTTATATCACAGGCTCGGTCTCGTTTTTATCAAATAAGAACCTCTTTGAAAGTGGTATATGATCCAGAAATCTCTGATGAAGGAAAAATTTTGAAAATAAGGCCATTATTTGAAAGAGTCAGAAAAGGTTGTCTCGGCCAGGAGCGTTTAAAAGATTTATCAATGGATGAAATGATAGCTCCATTTAGTGGAAGATGTGACACAAGACAATATGTTCCAAACAAGCCCTATCCTGTCGGGTTAAAAATATTTGTTTTGGCCACTCCTGGGGGAATTATAATAGATATGATTATTTACGAAGGCGAAACAACTGTCCCTGAGTTAAAACAAGCAGGATTTGGACTTGGTGAAGCTGCCGTATTGCAACTGACTTCTTCCTTAGTTCCAGGTCATCACATCTATTTGACAGATATTTTAGCACAATTAAACTTTGTGATGAATTGATAAATCGAGGATTTCATGGAACTGGAACAATTATGAGAAATAGGGTTCCAAAGAATTGTGTGATTGAAAATGAAAAAGAGTTTTTAAAAAAACTAAGAGGCACGATTGAAAAGAAAATTCGGGATGGTGGAAAGATAGCAAAAACACATTGGATGGATAGTAAACCTGTTTTCATGATATCGAGTGAATTATCTAACGGATGAATGTGACATATGGTCAAAAAAAAAAAGAAAAATATATGAAAGGGTGAAAAGGCCAGAAGTAATAAAAATTTATAACGCAAACATGGGGGGGGATTTATGTGATAGGATGCTTGCAGTATGCCCAGCTCGTAATAGGACTAAGAAATGGACAGTGCGAATGATTTTTCATTTAATAGACATTTCCATAGTCAACTCATATCTGCAATATAAGCAAAGAGAAGAAAAAATAAGAAAAAGAAGATATTACAGCTGCGTGAATACAAACTTGAGGTCGATCATAAATGAAAATGTTTTCTCATCAGATGGCGACAGTGACGATGATTATGAAGAACTCTTACCGAGACACAAAAAACGAAAGACATTTATCACTGCAATTCCATCAAAAACAAAAAGTAAGCAGAAGGCTGATCATTTACCAAAGTATAGCCAAATTCAAAAAAGATGTCGTCAAAGTGGATGTATTATGAAGAACAAAGTCTATTGCCTCAAATGCAATATTTACTTGTGTTTTGTGCCTGACAGAAATTGTTTCTCTAATTTTCATCGTCATTGATTATTTTCAAATATGTATTTCAAATATTTTGTGCACTTTTTTATAACAATTTATAACATTTAGTTTAGTTTTATACCAGAATAAAAATTTTATTTGATTTAAGGTCTTAATTTTCTACTTAATAATAAATTTGAAGCATTACATAGGTACTATTTTAACTTACTGTATTTTCTTTAAATTAGTTTGTCATGAAAATATTTTTGTTTTTAATAAAATTGTTTATATTTCTCTTATTTATTGTAGCTACACTAAGTACGAAATTACTATTAAAAGGGCATAAAAATATTTAGAAACTTTGCATTTACCGCAAAAGTACTATTGAAGGGACATAGAGAAAATCCATTTTCCTGGGGAAGGATTTTTTTTAATATTTTTATACACGCGGTCTAGAACTCTAATTTAAATTATAGTGACATTTAAAAGTAAAAATACGTTCTGTAGGCAGGAGGTTATAGTCTCCTGGTCCGTGAAGTACTTGATTATTTTGATCGATAAATGAATATATACGTTCACCGTCATCCAGCAGGTATAATATACTTATTTGACTTGATATCTTATAGAGGTCTATATTTTTTTCTTGATTCTGTGTTAACTTCTGTATACACAGTAGTTATTTCCCAACATAAATATTTTATATTTCTATTGTGTATGGCCTATGACGTTAATGAACGTCCAAACTTCTAAATGATCGTATATCGACAGACCAGAGCGTTTAATTGTAATTAAAGTTTGGGCAGTAAAAGTGTTAAAATATCAACAAATTGTGAAAATGTTATTGAAATCAACAATTTTTTTAAACTGTAACACTCTGTATGTAGGACACTACGAATTTTCGGATATATTTATAGTAACTCTTTTCATATTTTGTCCTAAAATTGCCACCTTAAATTTTCAATTAATATTAATAAATCACCTTGTATAACGATCAAATTTCACTATCAATTTAAAATAATCTTCTCTTTTATTTAACATTTCGATCTATTTATATTCAACTGACTCATGTGATTAAAATAATTAAGCAGCAACCTGTTTCGCTTTTATATGTCACCTATTTAGAAGTTGTGTAAGTCCTAAATAAAAACCAGTCTTGTTATCTTATTGCTTACTGATGAGTAACTGTCTTGTCCAGACCTTTCTAATTAAGTAGGTTTCTAATATAATTAGAATTTCTGTCCTATTTCTATCTGTATCTATCTAATGAATCTAACGACATGGATATAATGGATCTGAAATTATGTCGGGTGTAGGTACGCTTAATGATAATGTAGGTATAAATCATATTCTTAGGTCTACGACCTGTAAATCAGATTAGTGGTATTGGTTTGGTTTGAACATTTATTATAGATTAGCTGGTATAAAAATTTCGTTGGTAATTTAGATCGCCGCCACCCTACCACATAATTGAAATGAGTCTCAATAAAATATTGCGCTTTTAGTCACATAGAAATATATCTGGAATTATTTACAATAAATGTATACGTACATACATATGTGTATAAATATTTGCATTTGCGAATATTTCCAAAAAGACAATTTCCAATTCAAAATATCCAACTGATGCAACAAGACTATTAGGATGCGCAGAACATTTCCATTTCTTTTTAGGATACATCCCATATTAAATGACATGCATTACATCCTGTTAGAGATTCCTTTGACAGTACTCTTTATAATACCATGAAATGATTTGATTCTTTTCTTTGTCACGTTCTCTCATTTTTGCCTGTGATCCTCTGATATGAAGAATGTGATATAAAACTAAAAACCACTTTTTAATAGACTCTTCTAAAATATAATAACAATCGCACTAACAGTGATTTAATTCTAATAATCTTATCTAATTATTTTATTTATTTTTTTGTTTCAGGTAAGCTACCGGACTCCATCCATCTTTTATCGTAAGTATTTTAGTCAATAGAACACCAGAACTCTACCTTAAATCAGCATATTTGCATGGACAAAAAAAAAAAATAAAAATTCCTAGTTACTAACTAAAACAAAAAAAGAACTGGTTTGATATTACATAGACGCCTGGTTCACTGTGAAATGTATTCAAAACAACGATCACAGACGCAGCAATGACTGGACCGGTCACGGTCTAAATGAGTGATCGAACTTGCCGAGCTTAGGGCCCATTTGTACGGTGGAATGTATGAGTAAAATGCATGAGTTAAATAAATATGAAGGAGCAAGGAATCCAGATAGTGGTACAATAAGCCCGTGAGGCTGCATTGCCGTGTTGTAAACCCCAGAGAAGAAAAAGACAGGCTGAAACCCAAGCCTGACTAGGGGAGCCAGTAGCTGGAACCCAAATTTAATTGAGAGAGCAAGGGTCTGGAATCAAGCCTTATTGAGGGAGGCTGCCGGACCCTTTCCGGGAAAAGACGAGTTATGCCTGAAAGGGTAAACAAAAACAAATAATAAAAGTATCTTGTATAACAAATTTTTAATTAATTCCATAAAATCTACATTTCAATATATTTTTTATTAATTATATGAGTATTGTGACTTATGTTTTTTATATTTGTTTAACCACTAATTACAAGTTTTAATACACAAATTAATTTTTCAAAAACACATCACGAGGTTATAACAACCTCTTAGCTGATCGAGTGTAATTCAGTGATTCTGAACTAACAATGTTGTCAAGTTGTAATCATTGTACCCCACTGTGCGCCAACTGCTTTAAAAATATTTTTATTTAAAAAAATCTATATCTTTTTACCAAAACAGTAAAAAAAATCAGCGTTTTTTAAAAATTTTTATAACTTCCTGATTTACATTACATTAGTTTTTAAAAAATATAGTAAGAACCGTTTTCGAGATATCTTAAAATAAATGAATTGCTTGTGTACATGTTTCAAATAAATTATGCACAATTTGATTGTTAATATCTCGTTTCATAAATGGTCAAAATATTCATTTTTTTTAGTTAGGTACGTAAAGGACACTTTCATTAACCTTATATTTCATATTTATTGACTTCTTTAGGAAAGCCGTTTTACGAATGAACTACTTTAAATATTATTTAAAAAAAAATAAAATAAAGTCTTAAAATCTAAATTTTGAAGTTTATTTTTAATTATATTTAACATGGAACTTAATTTTTAAATAAAATGTACCTATTTATTGTAGGTTTTTATTTGCACTTAAATTTTTAAAAAATTGCCATTTATCCAAATAAAACCATTTTAAATTAGGAATTCTTATTATAGGTATTTAAAAATATATTATCAGAAAATTTCAATCGACGCTACCCATTTTAAATTTGTCAGAATTGGTAAAATAGAAAACAAACACAATGCCATTTTTTCTTCTGGTCCCTATAACTTGTGTATGGCAAAATTTTGCTTCAGTACTTTGAAAATAATAAAGTTCATTAATCTTCGTATTTGTGTATAACTATTTTTGGTTGATAAATAAAATGCTTTAATTGGTCTTTATTTTATTTCATAAAGGAAGGTATGTAGTCAGAAATATGTTTAATATTCTTGCTTCACATATAAAACGGGTTCTTGACAATATTTTTCTAGTTTCTTTTCTTCTTCATAAGTCAAGTTTTATAGTAGGTATATTTACTCAAAATGTATACAAATTAAGTACAAAATTAATAATCCTATAAAATTGAATAAATAATATACAAAAGGACAAGCCTGTGCATGTTCTATGTAGTATCACAATACTGTGAAATACTATTCTTACATTGAAAGTTAAAAATATACGCTATAAAACAATATTTTTAAAATCATGTCCAACCGCTTTCATCTAGCATTTTATAGTAATTAACAATATATATCCCCTTCCATACGGTACGGCACTGCCAAGTTTTCTGTTTGTGTACCTTTCCTCTCTTCCCGTCTAGATAATCATTAAATCCACTACTTCTACGACTAAGGCGTATCTATCCTAATACATGATCGAATGAAGTTAGTTTTGTAAATCTCTTTTATAAATATTTGGTGTAAAATGTAGGTAGTCATTGTTTTTCTATGGTCATTTTTAAATGTATCATCCCGTTTACAATGATTTATTTTTTTATTGTAGTTGGAAACTGAAATATTGCAATCTGAAACAACAGAAAATGAAAATAACTTACCAAACCTATTCAAATGCATAAATTAAATAGTTTACAAATTAAATTCTTTAAAATATCAAATTATACCAAAATAAAAAGTGACAACTTTTTTATGTAGGTAAATATTTTGTTATGACTTATGACGTTCGAAAACAATATGATTTTCACAGTATTTCTCGTGGATACCTTTTTTGCCAAATTACTTTATTACATTGTGTTATCATAACAGGTAGGTTAAATAGGTAAGTAACAAATAGAAGTTTTGCTAGGTTTTGATTTCCCTTAATAAATTTTCATGAACATTGCATTTACGTTGTATAGCAAAGTTCCCTTAAAACAACATCGTTGAAAGGCCTGGCAACGTTATGTGCTAGCTGGGGTGTTTTTTAAAAAGGTTGGTAGTCACAAATAAAACCGTAACTTTTAATATTTATTAATATTATTAAATTGACAATGTTTACGTATTTTTAAAAATTTCACAAGTTCAACACCTTGTTTCTCAAAAACTAGTCGTAGGAGAAATTTGTGCCTATGGACACTTTAATAAGAAGGTCAAAAACTGCTACATGTAAAATTCAGCAGATTCTACCGAAAGCCATTTGCCAAAAAGTAGTTGCGGGTTCCTTTTACCCAGACAGCACAAATCAATCCATTGGATGTCCATCGGAAGTCCATTCATGGACATATCGGCTGTCCAATGGACGTCTAGCATTTTACCGAAGGACATCCAATGGACATCCACTGGACTATACAAATGTCCCACTCCTGGACGTCCATTTGGACTCCATGAAAGGTCCATATATGGACTCTTTTTGTATTGCTTTTGGACAATTTATGGACATCTGACGGACATCACCACCTATATTAATATGAAATAAAATAATTGCAACTATGGACTTATTTTTATTGTCATAAATAATATCAAGCATGTATTAGTTTTATACGCACTCCTTTCTGTTGACCTTCTCAGCCATTTTCTTAAGGCTATTTCGCTTACTTTTTAAGCAGCACCATTGTCACTCTCAGCAGCAGCTAAAAAAAGACATTACATTTTATACGAATATTGAGTCTTAAATCAATCGTTTAATAAACGCCTGATCAGGCAAAAGTGATAGTTAAAAATGTAAAATTTTTAGATAAAATATTATTAGCTAATATGAAAATATGCATTGACTAATGTACTTTACCCTTATACTTACATATAAACAAAAAACTGCTCATTGTTTCTTTAAATTACCATTTTACTTTCATGCCATCATATTATGTGAATTCTTTCGTGAGGGTATTAGAAATTATGGAAACGAACCATCTTTTTATATGTTTGTCATGTCCTTGTCCCTGGTTTTGGTAACTGCTGAATCTAAAATTGCAATAAAAATATGTATTTGTAAACATAAAAGAGAAATAACTTATGAAACATCTTTCAATGCATTATTTCTTAAACGTTACAAAACGATTCTATTTTATTTAATAAAAGTAAAACTTACAGCTTCTTTAAAAATATTTGTATCTTCTAAATAGCCTTCTACTTCTGCTAACGTCTCATGCAGTACAAATAGAAACTTTTCTTCTGCTTTGAAAGTTTTCTCACCTCTTAGTTACAATAATAATTGTGTTGACATCATCTCGAATTTGCAGCATATTATTTAGCTTTAAGTAAAGCCATTTTCTTAAATAGGTAGGTACATCATTTGACAAAATGTCTAAAAGAAAGGGATTGTTTGAATGTAAATCGAAAACATTAGTTTAAAACAAACGATTTCCTTTTTAATTTTTGGATTTTTAAATGATATTTAATTATTAATTATACTTATTTTCTTACCAGATAAACATCCATGTGCTGTGTTTTCTTCTTAACCTCTTTCTTCTTTTCTTCTTCGAGTCTGGCCTGAGTGGCCTTTTACTTTTCTATCTTGTCAACAAAGGCGAGAGGAGGGGAAAATTATTTGATTTATTTTAATTAAAACCTAGTAGTAAATAATTAAATTATACAAGAAGAATTATAATAATTTATTATAAGTTAGTCATTTTTATATTGTCCATCATGGACATATTTTGGACAGTCATTGGACTTCTGAATGGGTATATCCATTGGATAACGGAAAACGGATGTCCAATGAATATCCATATGAAGTTCATGGACATCCAGGACATTATTTGGACAAAATATGGACGTCCAATGGACATCGTGTGCTATCTGGGTATACTCAAATTAACCTTCTTTCATTGGCATAGAAATTTTAAATGTGCAATTATTGTTTCTACTATGATAAATTTACTTAAATATGCTTATTTTTGTCTAAGGAATATCTGGTATGTTTTGTAAAAACTATTACAGATACCCTGGAGGATAATGGGCCTTTACAGATGGTTTATTGTGGAGTATCTAACATTTTATAGACAGGTACAGTAAAATTAGGTTATATTGAAATAATAAGTAATATTTAAGGTATATAATTTAATAGTTAACAGGAAAGAAATTTCTTCGGAAATTTCGTGTTTTGCTATTACTCTTATTATCTGCATGAGTAATCAGACTTAGTGATGCGAAATGTATATACGGGCAACATTTAACATCACATTACATAAGACCGCTATCATTATTATCATTACGTTTATCAGCCCATCTCCATTAATATTTAATTCGTCCAATTTACCACCGTTCCTTCCCCCATTCGAATTCCTATGTCGAGTTAACGCAATCCCACCGCTGACTGGCTCCGGCTCAGCCGACGAACAGAACAGACACAACATTCACGAATCCATCCATCCTTCAGCACTCTTTTGCGCCGCGGTGTAATGTCTGCAGTTTCTCGCAACCTTTCTCCACAAATATTCCAAAACTAACTGTATTACTACATACAGTGTCTCCGGAAAAGCCAGCAAGTGTGTCAACGTGCGTGTTCGGTTGCATTTAAACGATTTACCTGTTGTTTCAAATCGATATAACACAAGTTTGGAGTTTGGTAAGGAAGCGAATATTACGGAACACAACGCATTTACAATCAATGCAGCCTTGACGACGCGATGCACTAGCCGGACCGCTTGCTTTGTTGTTGTTTGCGTCTCTCTCGAACGCGCACGCACTGGGATGTGCTACCCTCTTTCAATCCAACAGATGCATATAATCTTCATTTAAGGGTGACATTCAACAGATAAATAAACGTAAGTAATCTATTTATTATTTTAATCACTTTCACTACCTGTTTTGTTGAATCGGTGACAATCTAGGGCATCCGTCATGGTGGTTGCATTCTTTATTGTTAAAAGGAAAGGGTGCCTCAAGGTACTACCTAAGTATTTATAACAGTCCTTCCATTGTGTGTTTAACAGAGGCGGGCTTAAGCCCATCTGCTTTTATGGTAGCCTCCCAATTTAGATTACTTTAAGTTGTAGATTTTAGATTTGTTTGTTTATTATTCAACTTGTACACATAATGTTGCTTATACAGGTTAATTAAGCCCTGATGAAAATAAGATTATGATATTTGTGATCGATTTTTAATTCATATCTTTTTAAATGCTAATACTTTTTGTTTTGGCTTTATTAGGGCAATATATCATCGGTAATACTATTTTAATTGCTCCGACAGTAAAGTGACGTTTAAATCAATTAATTCAACATCTTAAAACTAAGATGGGATTAATTTGAATAAAGTTAGGTATTCTTAAAACTTTTCTTAGCCTGAATACCAGGACACAAGAGTAGTGAATTTTTTGTGGTCTCGTAAAGACCACCGTTAGAATATACACAAAAAAATAAATTAGATAAATGTCAGTAATAATGGATTTTACTTGTTGCAATAGTGTCACACTCGACACTGTATTTGAACTGTCATACTTGTCAAAAGTATATGCTACACACAGAACTGAAATTAAGAGGATGGGTTTGATATCAATTCTTGCTCAAAATTTACGTTCCGTTAAGGAGATTCAAAATTAAGGTGTGAGTTTGCGCAATGGCTATCTGTCAGACATGTCAATTGTCATTTGTGAAAGTTATTTGAAAATAAATGTTACTTTTATTCATTTAAAAAAATTTTTTGGGACTATTAACCGCGTATTGTACAACCCGCCGTTAACTTTTTTATGAAAACATTGTTATATATATATTTTTTTTTTTTCAAATTATGACCTTGTTTGGCACCTACTGCGCAAACTCAAAAACAAACTCAATTTTATTCCCCTTGTAGTATGGAGGGTAGAGGAAAGGAGAACAATCTCTGTATACAAAAAGTGTCCCTCAAAATGTATACAATTAAGATGGCGCTTCTGTGCCCAGGGGACGTCGACAGTCGATAATTCAGATCACACAATGACACCAATGATGTATATAGTAATAAATATTGCTCAACCATAAAAAACTAAAAACTACACCGTGAAAAGTGACTGGTCGTAGAAGAGTAAGTGTTCTGTGATCGTAGATAAATTTTGACAATACACGACAATAGTCAAATTTTATTGAAAAATAATAATATAAACAATAAATAATTCTTATGAATGAGCAATCTATATGACTATATAGCATTGGATTTTGTCCCCTGGCTACACGAGCGCCATCTTAATTGTATACATTTTGGTGGCCACTTTTTAATATAAAGATTGTCCTCCTTTTTTCTACCCTCCATACCTTGTAGGAACGTTTTTGTAAACTGTCAAATCCATTCTCCTAATTTCAGTTTTGTGATGCTACACTCAAGTATGTGTCAAATATTTGGAGCCACTGAACAAATCAAATACCTCGTCAAATACGATTAGTGCACAAACTTACACCTAGTGGAACAAATAAAATCCACTATAAGTAATTATGGAATATTCGCCAAAATTCACCAAGAGTACACTAGGAGGTCCATTAACGGGGCAATATAATACCATCGACTTGGTAGAAGAAATATTGTAGCATTTTTCTCAAGAAGAGGAAGAAATTGCAAAACATCGGCAAAACACGTACTACATTAGGTTTATCAATACCGAAATTCCAAATACTTGGAGAGAAAAATACAACAGCAGTAGCTAGACACATGGGCGTCGTTACACAATTCTATAGGGAGGGGCACCATTAAAAAAATAGAATGTTTATTTGTTGGAAAATGAAAAATAAAAGAGCAATACAAATTAACAAGTTTCTAATAAATAAAATAACCCAACAAAAAAGGCAAAACTAAAAAAAAAAACAAGAAACTTAAAACACATTTTTAAAAAACAAACAGAAGGTGTGATATAAAAGAAAAATAAAAACAAGACACAACTATACATAATAATAAAAAATAAAAATTTATAAAAACAAAAAAACAAAAAAAAACACTAGGAAAACGCAAATTTTTAATTTCTTTTTTCTCTACCAAAAACATCGATAACAGAAAACATAATTTCTTTATTTGGTTTCTCCGATTATTTTTCGATGTACCTACGCTCATCATGCATAGTCCAGTCAGCCTATTTTAATGTATTATTCGCTCCGTACGTCAGCGCCAACTATTTTATCAACTAACGGACGATATTTGCGTATACTGACAATACAATTTTTAATAGAATTCGTAATTAAAAATATATATGTTGATTTTAATAAAATTATATGGATTTGTAAAACAAGTGAAAAAAAGGTAATAATTTGTTGTCTAATAATTTAAAAGTCCCGCCATAACTTGACTTTGATTGCATAGTGGTAGCAACCCACTTTTATTATTTTTAATATCAACCTTTTGACAATTTTCACGAAACTCATTTCAATTTCTTTAGGTGGCATTTTTCTTGACAACTTCATTGTAGTCATAAAAAAAGTAGTATAATCAATAATAAAACAGGCAAGTATTTATGAGAAAATATAAGAGATGTTGCCTAAGCTTAATAAGTTGTCATTGAAAAATAGGTTAAATAATGTCAAATTAAAAACATTACCATTATATAATAAGGAATTAATGAATAGAACTGGTTTCCTATCAATAAGTCACAGGATTAAATTTCAGCCATATATAATAATCAAAGTCAGAAATCTATTTCTTGCTAAACATTTAAGATTAAAGGAATATTGAAGAACATCATAAATAATAATTTATTATTTAAAACCTTTCAATTTTCTGATGTCCATTATTTCCAGTATTACTGTTATTATTACAAAAATAAAGTTTTTCTTTCTATTATTCAGCTATCTATTTATTTCTTTGATGTAATTTCCATTTTGCTACTGAAAATTTATATAATTTACAGTTTTTTGCTGATATTTTTGCAATTTACAACATTGCTCATTTTATTGTTTTTACCCATTTTTTAAGAAAAAATAAAAATGTATACGTGTATTTGATACGCCAAAATTACAAAATATCGCCCTAGAGTACTCGAATTATCCGGAGCTTGCGCTAGTATCGCTTTTGATTCCCCTACCATGACTTCGAACTGAGCGAATAGATCGCAGCCATGTTTTAACATGCCTTAGGGTTCTTCCGATTGACGCTGTCGTTGGTGGAAGAGCCATAAATATTTTTAAAGCTCTATATGTCTGGATAAAATTCACAATTTTTGGAAGCTATTTCAATAATGGAGAGCATATTGTGTGCAGAAAGCTCTTTCGTACGCCAGTTAGCTATCCACGTTTGGTATTCAGCTTCAAAATTGTCGATTCCAATTTTTTTTTTCTGATCGGTAGTGAAAAAAGTATTATTTTTTATTAACACTAGAGTTTTCGGAAAAGCGATATCTAAGCGACATAATAAGGGAATCCAGATATGCAATAAATATATTCAACCTATAATATTCTTCAATTATATTAGCCTGAATATTATTTCTATGAGATTGTTGTCCGTAATGCGTATCTTACGCGTTGTTGATTAAGCCCCCCCCCCCCCCAAACGAAGCTCATGGTTAGACATAAGGGATACTTTCTAGATAGAGAAGTCTTCTAAAAAAAGAGCAAAAGTTTACAATGGCCGAGGCCAGAGAAGGGTTCTCAGACCACATTCCTAATCTAAATCATTTGGATCATACTAATTAATAATTTTTATTTAATCAACTTCTCGTCTTATCCTTATGCCCTAGAATTGAGAAGACTACGGTGTATAGCATTAGCTTCCTATTTCTTTCTCTATTTTAACAAATTGAAATAAAGGCCAAACAAAGACCGGCTCTGATCGTTCTATCTATAACGAATATTAAAATTATTGGGTAGGTATGTTTTGAATGAGAAATATCATTTGCATACCTATGATAGATAAAATAAATATTTCCTAGATACCTACAATCATAATTAATGCATTATTAACTACAGGATGTTGTTTAATATTTTTGAAAGACAATAGGAAATAACAATAAGTTATTATATTATGAAAGTAACAGTAAATTTTCACTTTTTTAATTGTTTAAACGTTAAGAGTTTGTTCTCATATAAGTATGTCTATTCTTTGTAAATTGTATATTTTCAATTTTATAAAAACATATAGAATGGATCACGATTACGTTGATAAAAATTTATTAGTCTTTTAAACATACTAATTATATTTGTCAGATTTTTTGACATATCCGAATAAACAGTTCACCATCTTCCAGTTCCTAAATTTGTGATTACTTGCCAGTTTTTCACACGTATTAATTCTCACTCTGCTATAGGAATAATTTCCTTTTCCTCTAATCGAGGAGGTCGGTTTTCTCATCCTCTTGGGTATTAAATAAAAAGTGAGTGAATAATAGTTGTTAGGTTCAACTTTATAAATTTACTGGTTACTCTTGGCAATACATAACAAATTAATGAAGTGAAAAATCAAAACAAAATCGATATTTTCATTAACGTAATTATTTTGCTTAGTTATTTTTGCCACCTTCGATAAGTTATTGTGTGGAAAGGAATTAGTTAAAATATCCACCTGTTGCTTTTTTGCCAATGAGGGGTGCGGTTTAGGTAGATACTCTCCCTAAAACCGTACCTAATTAATGACGACGTTACGAGTTTGCACTAAAAAGAGACAGCACTAATAAAACTGTTTCATTACGATCAGCCCAAATCTTAATACCAATAGTTTTCAAGAAATTTATTGTATTGAATTTTTGTCATGGAAAATGTTTTAAAACATGTAACTGAATCTATAGAAGCTGTCCAGAATATGTTATCTGATAGTGAAGAAAATTCCGAGTCTGACTAAATTTTCGAGAAAACTTTGAAAAGCTGCCGATTTTTCTCGAAAAGTTGACGGTGTACGAGTTAAACGGACCTCAGATTCGGATTCAGCGGGTCGAAATACATAAAGATATACCGGTCCCGTCAAAAGTACTGACAACTTTTTACTTTCCTATCTGTATACAGATATAAGGAAAGTATAGGAATCATGATTTTTTTCGAGTGTGTGCGTGTGCGTGTGTGCGTGTGTGCGTGTGTGCGTGTGTGCGTGTGTGCGTGTGTGCGTGTGTGCGTGTGTGCGTGTGTGCGTGTGTGCGTGCGTGCGTGCGTGTGCGTGTGCGTGTGCGTGTGTGTGTGTGTGTGTGTGTGTGTGTGTGTGTGTGTGTGTGTGTGTGTGTCGCATAACTCACGAACCGATACACAGAAAAACACCAAATTTCAAACTTAAGTTTTGTTCCAGCGTCCAATGTGCTGATTAGATTTTGGGCAGTGTCGGAACATCTGGGGGGTACTTTATAGGTGGTTATTTTTATATTTTATGAAATATATCTGTTATTTACATTTGGGGAAGAAAATTCTTCAAATAAAAGTTACTTCTTATATTATTACCTAAAATTTTTGTTCTATACAAAATTTTCCTAAAATGGTCCGTATTCGAGAAATTTGACAAAATGTAAAAAAAAATATTTTTTTATAAAAATTGTTCAAACAAAAGTTGTTTGTTATATAATTCTCTATAATTTTTATCATATACATAATTTCTCTAAAATGGACCGTATTCGAGATATTTGAGAAAATGTGTAAATTTCGAAAAAAACATTAAATTTTAAACTTAAGTTTTATTTCGTCCTGACGTGAAATGATTAGATTTTGGACAAAGTCGGAACATCTGGGGGGGTACTTTATGGGGGGCCGTTTTTATATTTTATGGAATATATCTGTTATTTATGTTTGGAGAAAAAAATTGTTCAAATAAAAGTTATTTCTAATATTATTATCTATAATTTTTGCTTAATGTCAAAATTTCCTGAAATGGTCCGTATTCGAGAAATTTGACAAAATGTGCAAAATTCCGATTTTTATGAAAATTGTTGAAATAAAAGTTGTTTGCGATATTGATCTCTATAATTTTTGTGTATACATGATTTTTCTAAAATGGACCGTGATGGACAAATTGTAGGAAAAGTGCCACATTTAATTTTTTTAGTATTTTCATTTTCAATGAACATCTATAGAAAAATGTTTCGAGGTAGATGTATGTGGAAAATGTATATATTTATTTTATCCTCTAAACATTTATGGAGCAGCAACAGCAACAGCAAGGTTGTACAAAATAACCGGAAAAAGCCTGTAATAACTAGATAGGAAAGTCATGTGTTTATTTTTTATTGTGTGTGCCGGTGTTATTGTTACCAGCAATAATTATTAATAAAAAGATTTTTAAAATGATTATATTTGTGGTTTGTAAATATCTAACTGTTAATAATTTATTAAATAAAACTTATAAAAAAAATATTTAAAAATACTCAAAATACATAAACTAAAAAAACCACTATAATATTCTTATGATGTATCTTTGATTATCACAACGTTACGACTCGCTATAGTAACCTTCTGCTGTTTTAAACGAAAAGCCACCTACGAGGCTCAAAAATACATACGGACGACTCAGAGATAACAGAGATATAAGCAATCATTGATAAAATATAATATTCACGGTGCCAACATTAGTTCGACAATGGATACATTCTATTTCCAGACGCGAGGCGAGGCGACGAAAGGTGAGAAGTAAGAGAAGGGATAGAGAGAAGAATTTTACGGAAAGAAAACTTGCCACTTCTAATCTAACATCACTAGGTTTTGGAATTTGTTGAAAATTATAACATCTAATTTAGTTAAATTTAATATAACTAATATTCAAAAATTTTTGGGTTCAGTTGCAATAAAATAGGTTGAATTATTTTAGCTTTTTAAATATATGTAAATAATTTTGTAAACAAAACGAGAATAATGAAATAGCCATATAGTATGGTGTAGATTAAAACTTATTTTAACTTTGCCTCCCACTTCGGTTTCACAAGCTGAATTTTTCAGGGATGAAAGTACATGATAAGCTAACCCTTATTCCGGAGGTAATACAAAATTAGACTGTGCAAAAGGGCATTATCATAAAAAATCAAGTTATTTATATCACCGTATAAAAAAAATGCTTATTTTTTGTTCTAATGCTCAATTAGGTCTTTGTAGGAAGTATTTTTTTATAATTATTAAAACAAAAATCATTTACATTAGCCCTTATGGTTGAAACAAAATTTAAACGTCAATATCTCGGTTTCAACCGTCTACAAATTTGTATAAAAAATCTTCTTTTAGAAATATACCTCTCATGTGACGAAAAACGAAGGCCTAAATGAAAAAAAAGTATTCTTCATAAAACTTTCGCCTATGTATTGACAAGGTAAATGTACTTTCCTCATATTTTTTGCTTTTAAATTAACAAAAATATAGCAATAAACAATTAGTGATGTTATGGTTTTACTGGAAAGCAAACATTAAAGGCATAGCCTCTCGACTCTCTATGCATCTCTCTCAGTATTGAAATGTATGCAATCAGTTTGACTCTCTTATATTATTTTATACAGGGATTTATCCACTATGAATAATAGGCTGTATTAATAACTTCAAGATTTTTTTTTTTTTTTTGGAGGAAAATGATAAACTATTTATTGAAGCTATTTATTGAAGTATCGATTATAAACAGTAAGGCTATTGCTTTGCAAAATACAATAAATCCCCAATTTAATAAAATTATAATAATAATTGGAAGGAAGTATATAAAGCATAAATTAATAATATTAAAATTTATAATTACAAGACTTTCAAAATAATCTGAATCACATTCACCACACGAATCAACATTTTCCAAAACATTAGCGGCTGTGGTCAAGCTATTTCTGCAGTTTTTCTGTGCCATACAGGTGCAGGAAACCGATACAGCAAATATGTTTTTTCTGCATTTGCAAATTTTGTTTCCATAGTCTAGAACAGAATATTATTGTTAGAATATTGTATAGTATCTTTTTTGCATTTGCATGATGTAAGTTCTGTTATGTCTGGTGGCAGGTCGGGCAGAGTCTTAAAAGTGGGTATCAGACTTCCATCTTGATCTACTTTCTATCCATACTCTTCAACATTAGGAAGCTGCATCTGGATTTAAAGAGCTTAGCCAAATATTTAGCTGGTAAAAACATCTTAAACAATGTAGTCTTAGGGCGTCTTCAGTCGGTGACAATTTAGAGATGGTTTTTGAAAGAGGCCAATAATCCCCTCAAAATGTTAAAGGAAGTAACATTGGCAGTTTTAAATAAATTTTTATGAAAATTCTTTTGAGATTAAAGAATACGTTTTCAGAGTATTGATCAGTGCCACATCCATCCAAAAAGTAATGGTGTTCAAGGTAGGTTTTCCAACAGGTTCTTTTCCCAATGCCGGACAATTGGCTGGTTGTATCACAACCGGTCAGAGAATGAAAAGCAGGCACATTTTTTAGAAGGTTTTCATCCAAATTTAAATAATGTACTGCTAGAAATCGTCTTGAGTCTCCTCGCCCTGTTCTGAACCATATATCTTTAGTTAAAAACTTCTTAAAATAAATTAATAAGACTAGAACATCTGTATCATTGCAATAAATAATGCAGCGTGAATGCCCCCGGCTGACAATATGTGCAATAAGATACGATTATCAGCGTCTTCGTGATTTGAATTTAAAAAATCGTCTTTTGATGGTTCAAAATTCAATCAATTGATTTCTGGGATCCTCTCTTTTGACGTGTTGTATTTTTGATAGAATGTCCTTTATAATGATCAAATACCACATCTATCATTTGAGCATTAAATTTATATCTAAAATAATGTTTACAAATATATGACCATATTTTTTAAATGATATGCAACTTTTGGGCTTCCCTATTTATATTTTGATATAATTTTTGTCTTTGCTACTTGCAACAAGAAATCCGTATTTAAAATTTTAAACAATAACTTATAAGTTACCCAAATATATTCACCTGCAACAGGATGATTGTAGATATAATAAAGATGCAAAAATGTCTATATTTCTTCCCAGTTTATTAGATAATTTAATATATAACACATACACTTATTAATTCTTTAGTAAAAACAGATAACAATATGACACATTGCCCAATGGAACGTAACGAGAAGTTTTATAATAAAAAAATGAAAAAAATCCTACCATATCAATAATGTGATACATCAGCCGGCGCGTTGAGAGAAACAGAGCTATGCTACGTTTGAAGGTGAAAAGAAAGATACACTGAGAGTCGTTTATTGTTATATCTTTGTTAATTCAAAAGCGAAAAATATGATGATTACTCTGTTACCGTGTCAACACATAAGCAAAAATTTTAAAAAGATTTTTTTTTTCATTTAGTCCTTCGTTTTTTGTTAAATGAGTAGTATATTTAAAAAATACTACTTTTTAACTAAATTTTTGAAGGGCTAAAACCAAGATATTTACGTTTATATTTTTTTCAGCCATAAGGGCTAATGCAAATGATTTTTTTTAAATAAATATAAACAATTACTCCCTAGAAAGATTTTATTGTCAATTTGACCAAAAAATGAGTATTTTTGTCTCTATTCGGTGGTATCAATATCTGGATTTTTGATGATAGTGCCCTTCTGCACAGTCTAATTTTGTATTACCTCCGGAATAAGGGTTACCTTATCATGACCTCCCATCTGTGAAAAATTCAACTTGTGACAAAAGAGTGAGAGGTAAATCGTTTTCTTGAGTGAATATTTTAATACATACACTTTACTAATATGACAACAGCGGATATTATACCCTACTGTGTCCCTTAGAATATGTCTTATTCAGGACCGCACGATATTTGTTGATAGTTACATCTCCTGGTTATCTCTGGGACGACTGTACCATGTAGATACAACAGCGTGCCAAGGAAATTTCAACCATCCTTGCATCTCCGCGTCAGAGAGCGGTCGTCAGGACATGCTTTTACTTTTTACAGTTTTTTGACGAAACTATTTATTAGATTTTTAATTTCTAAAAAGTGTTTTAATCCTTGATATTTGCTTTACAACGTTTATAGATTTTTTTTTATTTGAATTTTCATTCTTGAGTTTTTGCCGGTGTAAATGATATTGCAATTTTGATGTTTCAGCGCGAGTCGTTTTATATTAAGGTGATTACAGCATCCCCTTATAATTTTCGGACAAGGATATCTTAAAAAGTAATTTTTTTTAGAAAATTTAAATTTGGGCAAAATAAATTAGGCAGTAATAGCTAAAATATGCATATTTTTTAAAGTTTAATTCCTTCCAGTTTCCGAGAAAAAAAATCAAAGGACTTTAAATTTTGAAATATCATAATGAAAATAAATGCATTCCTCAACAGCACTATTCTTAATATAATCCCCAAATTTAAGCTCTTAATCTCTTATTAATGATTTTTTAAAATTCGCCGAAATTAGTGGCTAAAACGCCTCGTTAAGTGCTTCTTTTTAGTGTAACGCGTCTCTATCGTATCGTACACTCTGAGTCATCATTCGTTTCTTGCAATGATTTACACCAGTTTACACCAGTTTAAACCAGAAAATAGCACTTAACAAGGCGTTTTAGCCACTAATTTCGGCGAATTTTAAAAAATCATTAACAAGAGCTTAAATTTGGGGATTATATTAAGAATAGTGCTGTTGAGGAATGCATTTATTTTCATTATGATATTTCAAAATTTAAAGCCGTTTGATTTTTTTTCTCGGAAACTGGAAGGAATTAAAATTTTAAAATATATGCATATTTTAGATATTATTACCTAATATATTTTGTCAAAATTTTATTTTTTAAAAAAATTACTTTTTGAGATATCCTTGTCCGAAAATTATAAGGGGGTGCTGTAATCACCTTAAGGAACTCCATATAACAGCGTGTAAGGCAGATAATTTAAAATTAAAAATAAAATACTTTCTTTTGGAATTTTGAAACAAAACTTTTGCAGATGATTAAAAATGTTGTGTAGATGTAAATTAAGCAAAAAAAAATATTGCTATTTTTTGGAAAACCACCCACCCCTAACTACCTCCTGCACACTACGATTTTTTGACGACCAGGCGATTTTGGTTTCTTATGGTATAAGGAATGATATAAAATAGGTATTACATTTTAGCAATGTAGTGCAAACGGAATGACACGATAGAATCATTTTTAAACTCTACTACTATTGTTGTCTAATTTTAGGGATATCATTCAATATTTTTGAAATATCGTCATTGCGTGATGAAAAATTACAAATTTAATGTGCTACGTGCTGAAAACAAAAATTCACTTCCAATAATAACTGATGTTCGTAACTCTATATTATTTATATTTCGTATCATATCAGATTACTTAATCTCTTTTGATTACTTTTTCTTCAAAGAATGTATACAGTTGCAAGAATTAAAACATCTGGCGAAGATAATAACAGATATCATCCGTTTTGAGTTAGGTACTGTGACTGATTTCGCTTTCAAATAGACTAAGATCACAATCTTTCTCGGAGTTATTTTTATAAATAATAAACCCAATAATATTCCTATAATTTCTGCAGAATTACTTATAGTATACAATAGAATATAATTTTTTACAATTTTAATGACATGGAATAACTTTCAAATCAACTTTATCGATTAAAGTTGAATAAATATCACAGAAACTGTTTCGAAGCAGGTGTACAACTGAATATTTCATACTCTCACTTCTGTAACGGCAATTCTGTATTTATTTCAGAATTATCTAAAAATAATGTTTGGGCGCGAAGAAATTCATTACCTGGATGCACTTTATACAATTATTAATAACAATTTCATATTAACTAGGTGTGTTAAAAAAATTTTTTTATTAAGCCTTATGCACTATCAACATAATTACAGGCTTTTGAATTAGGCAATAGTATATTGTTTTAAAATAATATTCGCGAGCTTCAAAAAATGTTTTTTGACAGAAAAACACTGCGAACTCCATTATTCCATATAATAAGTAAATAAAAAAAAAAAAAAAAGAAAAACTTTGTACAGGGTGATTCTTTTATCATGGGAAATGAGTTTTTCTCGTAAACGGCTGCAGCAAATTGAGTTTTGTGAAAAGTATTTTATTTGGGCCGGCTAATGCTTAAAATTGGGATGGATAAGGAAGTTATAAATAAGCGACGCTGGGCGTCGCGACGCTTCAATTTTTTTTTTGTCAGAAGCATACCATTTTTATTTCAGAAATTGAAAGATCTATTCAATAGAAACACTTTTTTCAAATACCATTTTTTTCCATCTAAAACCATTCAAGCATTACAGACCAGTTTTTATGTTTTAAATTTGTCGATTGCCATACAAAAAATGCTGGGTTTTTAAATTTCACTAAATCAGGCAGGCTAACTTTTATGCTGATATTGACAACAAATATAATTTAGGATTTAAAGAAAACAATTTACAAGATGTTCCTACATTTAATAACACTTATGTAATTGTTTAGGAAATAATCAAAGTTTACACTAACAACCCATAAAACATACATAAAACATTAAAGAATAACATGAACTGTATTTAGTAAAAATTAATTGCTAATTCACAAATCTTATTTTAACAATTGCTCGATATATGCGCCATCGTTATCCACACATAAATTGTACCGCTTTCTTATTTCGAAAGATGTAACTTTTCTTAAAACATCACCAGATATTCCATTGCACGCATCAATAATTTTTTGTTTTAAAATATCTAAATTATTAGATTTTGTTTTATACACTATATTTTTTAAAATTCCCCATAAAAAGAAATCTAAGGGTGTCAAGTCCGGAGATCTAGGCGGAAATTTCAAGGGCCCGTGTGTCCCCAACCATCTTTCGTGGTAGACTTCATTCAAATAATTTTGAACAATGACCGCATTGTGGCAAGGAGCTCCATCTAGTTGAAACCATAACTTTCTTCTGATTTGCAGTGGCACATGTTCCAGCAAAAGAGGAAGGTGATTTTGGAGAAAATCTAAGTATCTTGGGCCCGTCAAGGCGCCTTCATAAAAGTATGGCCCTACTAAGTGCCGCCCGACTATTCCGCACCAGACGTTTATGCCAAAGTGGCCCTGTATTTGATGTTGTCTGATTTTGCGCGGGTTTTCGTCTGACCAATAATGGGTATTTTTTTTGTTTGGTAATCCATGACTAACAAAATGACTTTCGTCTGTCCATAGTATATGAGAAAATAAATTAGGATTGTCATCCAAAGACACCAAAAACTGACAAATAAAATCCTTCCTCCTCTCAAAATCTCTAAGCGAAAGTTCTTGCAAATTATGAAATTTATAGTCATGGTATTTGTTGCTTTTTAAAACTCTTTGTATCACACTATAATTTAAATTTAAGTCTCTTCAAGCCTCTCTTATAGAAGCTTCATGGTGATTGTTAAAATAATTTAAAATAATTGCCACATTTTCATCCGTCGTGACAGTTTTTGTTCTTGATCTTTTACCTGCAAATTTGGCTCATTGAATTTATGGGGATTTATTAAAAAACACAAAACCTACCTTCAAATGCTTTAGGGTTTTGACGTAAACTAGTTTCTAACCTGGCAAACATTTTGTGGTCTGGAAGGTTGCGTTCGGGGTATTTTTCCGCATATAATCTTCTTGCAGCTAAACCATTTTTTTGGGCTTCTCCGTATAAAAGAAGCATGTCAACTTTATCTGAATGTGTAAACATATTTCTTATTACTCACTATTTTAATAGGAATAATTGAAATTACACTGACAGTTTCAGACATCAATCAATATAAGCCAATTATGTTTTTTCAAAGCCTACCTGATTTAGTGAAATTTAAAATACCATGCATTCTTTGTATGGCAATCTAGAAATTTGGAACATAAAAACTGGTCTGTAATTTTTGAATGGTTTTAGATGGAAAAAAATAGTATTTAAAAAAAGTGTTTTTATTGAATAGATCTTTCAATTTCTGAAATAAAAATGGTATGCTTCTGACAAAAAAAATTTTAAAGCGTCGCGACGCCCAGCGTCGTTTATTTATAACTTCCTTATCCATCCCAATTTCAAGCAATAACCAGTCCAAATAAAATACTTTTTACAGAACCCAATTTGCTGCAGCCATTTACGAGAAAAACTCATTTCCCATGATAAAAGAATCACCCTGTACAAGAGTCAATATCACTGTATTTTTATTATTTGAGTTTGTATTAAGTGTAGTTATTATTATCAACATCATACTGTTTTCAAGCACTACAACTATTAATAAAGGAATATTTTAGTTAGTGTAATATTTGTTTTGTTTTTAATACGTTGAAAATCATCTATAAGCATTATTAGTTAGTAAACTGACTTTTATCATAATTTGAGATTATTTTTAAATATATATCAGGTTATGTAGAAAGCTTGACATTGATTTTTATGTAAAAAATTTTATATGAAACTTTACCTACTTACCTTACTTACCATTTTCACAATTTGTCACAGATGTCTAATAAAAAAATATATTTTTTAAATACCTTTTATTGGCAAATAAAATAAGAACTAAAATGTTTTAAATGTTTATTTTATAAGATCAGTCCCATCACAATACATAATATTACACAAACACAAACTAGAATAAAGATATATAATGCCTGGTATTCTAAATGATACTCGTCGCAGTTTAACAGAGCCATTTAATAGCTATTTTAAATGAGATTGTTTTTACAATCAATAGGCCTCATCTCCTTATAGAGCTTGATTTTTACTAAAAATTTCATGTTGATATTGCTTTTCATTTTTGATTTTTTTTAACCCCGCCACCCCTTAAATCTCCATATTTAATCAGATTTTTTTTATAATTAAAGGACTTCTTCACCTTTTAGAAGTTGTTGTTTGCTAAAAATTTCAAGTTTGTATCATTTTTCGTCTTTTTTTTTTAAATTTTAACCCCCCTTAACTCCCCAATATATTCATATTTTTTTCAGTATGAATAGGCTTTATCTTCTTATAAAGCTTAATTTTTACTAAAAATTTCATGTTGATATCGCTTTTCGTTTTTAATTTAGGATTTTTTTTTAATTTCAACCCATCTCAACCCTCTATTTTTAATCAGATTTGTTAAAAATCAATAGGCTTTGCCCCCTTATAGAGCTTGATTTTTGCTTAAAATTTTGTTGATATCATTTGTCGTTTTTGACTTATCGTGAAGACAAAAAACGTGACATCGGTCAGACAAAGTAAACCTATAATACTCTTCACAGAATACTGTAAGAATAGTAGAAAAAAAAATGTATGAAGTAAAATAAAAAATTTAAAAAGGTCACCAATAATAATCAACTTCTTTTATGAAAGGATCTAAAAGATTGAAATAGCAGCACATAATTGAACATTTACATAAATCTGTGAACTAAACTAGTGAAATACACATCTTTAAATATTATCACACTTAATTCTCCATATGACCCTTTCTAAGTGTTTCACAGCACATTCCAAAGTATTCTTGCTCACGCTCTGTCCTACCCTCATGGCATGTCTATGTTCACTAAAAAATTATTATGTTTTAATAAATAACAGAATAATAGTATTTTGTCTAAATAGGTAAATCGGCTTCATCTGTATTTTCAAATTATTGTTTAATTGTAGATAGTATGTTTTGAAATGTACTTATACAATTGATTAGCGAGAGTATGTAGATATGTGGGAAGTGACTCGTTAAGTGCCTAATCAAAATCACAATTTATGTTTGATACTTATTTTTTTTTTCGAGACATACTTTATTACCAACTGTAAACTAATTTACAAAACGGCCTTATTTTTATTTAATACCTGCAGTGATGCAAATTACAATAGCATCTAATATTTTTGAAAATACTAAATTATACAAATAAGGCAATAAAAAAATGTCATTAAAATAAAAGAATTCTGGTTTGTATGAAACAAACGATATAGATTAGAGGGTAACACGATTGAAAATTACAGGCAAACATAAGTAGGTAAACTATTTAAATGTACATACCATTTCTTAGGCAAAATTTCTCGAGTATATTAAATTAACTGGTTGATCCATTTTTCCGATTCAGACTTTTAAAGTGAAAAACCATTTGTCTCTTTATCTTTATCAAATTTTTATTGTACATTTCTATTTCCATAATGATATCAAGTAGTTACCTCATCAGAATAATTAAATTTTTTCCTTTTAGCGGGTTTTGTGGAAAAAAAAATTACAAATTTTTTGCTTACTTCTTACTTCATAGTATTTACAATTTGATACAAAATAGACCATTTTGAATTAGTCTTTGGATGGTCTTAGACACTGAAACAAAATATAAAACAAATTACAGTCGTAAAACTTTATTATAGATAAACAAATCAACATAACCTTAAAAATTTTTATTTACATTGCTTTAAAGAAGTTTTTCGGGAACAATCATTAAATTGACACACAACCTTCCAATTTATTAAAGTTGGTGTTCTATATTAAACACATTTATTTAAATAATCACAAATAAAATAATCTTAATTTTATTAAAAGCGACGGAATGACAGTTTGTTTGATTTGGTACAGTGTTGCCAGAATATGTTTTTGTTATATACCAGATTTGTCTAACAAATGTACCAGTTTCTTAAATGTACCAGATTTTTCGAATGACAATACTTTTATTTTTGAAAAGACATCAAAACATGACATAACCAACTTATCACAAAAACAACTAGTAAATGGATAAGACTAAGATTAATATTCCAACAGAACTGACCACAGCATTGGAGATAATATTCCTTCTTATGGGCAGTCCCGTGTAACCTTTTCTTGTACGGTTGCCTCTCCTAGATATAATGGTTCCTTTCTCTATGCTTTAGCATTAATCCATTGACTTACTGTGACTCGGACATTTTTCTGTTCTAAAGCCTTCGTTAGTTAATGCATTACTGGTCGTTCGACATCTAAGAAAGTGGTAATTGGGATTTCTTTGTCATCTATCTATTGACTTTGAAAGCAGCGCTAGAACCGTTGACTTCCCTGGCAACTATCTGTCAATCTCTTTAGCATTTTTAGTAAGAAGAAGGATAAGCTTATAGGGCGATATGACTTTGGCGTTTGATCTGTGATCCTACCTGCTTTAGTAATATTGACTACTTTTACTTTTTTTCATATTGCTGGGATATATCTCAAGCCAATTTTTGTAAAGATATGAAATTGACACATTCTTTCCCTTCCGGAGTATGATCGGATATATTTTATCTTGTAAAAATTAAATTTGTTGAAGGCCCAACTGATAATGTCTAGTCTTGCTATCTTGGTGGACAACTTCCAGTCTATTGGAGTTGATCTGATTCCCCTTTGACTGCTGCTCTCTTGGTCACCTGCGTCTAGACCTGTTCGGATTGTTAAGGCCGGAAAGTGCACCTGGGTTAGTAACTCTAGACTTTCCTCTTGGGTCGTTGTTTAAGTGTCATCTTTTTTTTATATAAATACGACTTGATTGTAACTTACAGGTACGTGATTTCTCAACGTATGTGAATTAGGAGTAAGCGACTTTTATGTGATTTATTTAAAGAAAGACTTACACATATCTTTTACAAAACAACGTATAAATAGATATTAAAGTAGTTTTTCACATAAAAAAAATCAAAATGGCGTCCTAACACCATCTTTTGCGATTACTTTATTTACAGCCTAGTTCACAAACGATCTCTGAAAGTATAAGTATAATGTAGGTCTAACAGAATTGGGACGATATTTCATAAACGGTTATTTAATTTGAAAATTAGGAAACAAATCTAAAAATTCCCCCTACTAATTATTAAAACCATCCCCGAATCCCAAAGGGGAAACAAATATTTGGATATTTAAAAAAAAGCCACGATATCATCCACATCTATTTTATCCCTGAGTTGAAGTTGACGTCTTTATAGATTTACAGGTCCGTAAATATTTAAACATGCTTTTTGTATAAGGATTTATGATGTAGAGATGGGCTTTTAATGAACTTTATCATTGTACAGCTACAATTTTTATTTCTTTTTTAAATAGGTACTTCCAATATATGCTTTTCTAAACATTTCTCCATTTTGCCCATACACTTTTGGCTAAATATATAAATATTATTATTTATTATTAGCCACATCTTTATTATTCCATTTTCTTATTATTTACGATTAGATAAATGTAACCTTATTTATTTTATACATTTTTAATCGCACACTGTTTTGTATTTTACCGAAATTATTATCAACTATAAAAATTAAATTATGTTTCATTTCAGTTCAAAAATAATTACCTTTATCTATAATTGTGTAGCTGTATAAGATAAAAAATATGGAATTAATTTTATATCCTGTTTACAACGTGATTTAGATTAAGACTCTATAATTAGTTGATTCAGGAAAATTATACGAATCTTCTTTGGCTCAATGGCTTTATTAACAATAAATTAACACTTTTATAGAGAGTATTTCACAATTGATTTTAAAAATATTAGATTCTTCAGAGCTAGTGCATTTTATCTAACCGAAATTCCAATAGCTTCTGACCAACACAGATCATTATTTACTGCTGTCAAAGCTTGATTGCTTTGGATTTCCAATCCTTTGCTGTCTTTGATGAGAATAGTGCTGACAGATCGAAAACAGTGGCGTTACCTGAAGATGTGCCCGTTTGCTAAACACATTTCATGATACATAATAAAAATCACGAAAAACGTAAACGAAAAACCGAGGAGTAAATACATTTGAGCCCCCGTCACATTTGATTTTTCGAACAATGATAAAATTTAAGTGAGACAGTTGCGACGCTACCAATAATAATGGTGCTCTAAATGCGTTAAAATGTCTTTTCAAAATTTAAATATTCCGGTATATAAAGAAAAATATATAGTACATAAAATGTTATGAAGAAGGCAAAGAAAACGTTCATTCTGACAGTGACTCGGATGATGATTTAATTATAAATGAAAACTTAAAAAAGAGTGATAACATAATTGAAGGTTAAGAACTTTTTCAAAATATTACCTGAGACCTCGGCTGAGACCACTTCTGAAGGGGAAAATATTTTGAAAAACTTTACTTCTCTGAATGTTAGTGATACTAAAACAAAAAAAATGTAGTGCACATAAAAAATTGAAATAAATCTAAAACAATTAGAAAAATGACATGTTGGCTACTAGACGAACAATCCAATAAATTAAGTTCGGACTGGAATATACAAGTTAGTGGAGTTCCAGAATTTTCTGATACTGAAAATTACAAGGAAAGCACTGTCAGTTTACTAGGAACTGATAAATATTAGGCCATCTACTACGATAATTCATGGTACATGGGAAAGATAATAGAAAGTAGAAATAATAATAATAGAAAGTAGAAATAATAATAATAATACTCTTCCTAATTCACCCCCTTACGAGTGAATTTTAACCCCAAACTGAGCTTGTGCGGGGAGAGGGACGGGTATTAATATTTGCCGTGGCGCTCCGGGGCGACTTAAAGATGATTGAAGGTGCCATTTGACTTACAGGTGAGGAAAACCCGGAAAATCTCACCCACCATCATCGGGACGGCAATGCATGGCGAATGTATAATCTGCATGTCATATCAACAGAAATTGAATTTCTATTAATACGGCATACATCAAATCCTATATCGAACCATGAAATTTAATTAAAAATCCACATGGTCTGGTCTGAGATTCGAAGCCCGTCTGTTTCTGACCAGAAACTTGCCTATAAATGAATATAAGCGCGTGAGACTGCTACACCACCGACTCAATAATGACTTGTATAGGATAATGTTTTTAAAAGAAGACATAGGTCACTATTATTGGCCAAACAAGGATGATATTCAAACACGGCCGCCGAGAGCCAGGTCGGGCCCCAGGACAATTCTCCAGATCGGGCCCCACGACAATTTTATAAAAAAATAAAAAAAAGGTCTTCAAACAAAAAGTTATCCTCCTCTTTACTTAAATTTCTCTAAAAAAAGGTCTTTAAGCAAAAACAAATCCTCGCCACAGTTGCCGGGCCCCCCTTATACCGCTGCCGGGCCCCCATTTGAGCCTGGGCCCCAGGAATTAGTTCCGGCTTCCCCCACCCCCCCTCTTGTCGGCCCTGTATACAAACAGTTAAAAAGGAATTCATCCTATTCGAGCCAATAACTTTATTAGGTTTTAAACCGTTTAGTATATCCAAAGAAACAAAGGAAGAAATAAGGAAAATATATAAAGAATACAAGCGTACAACAGTTTATTAAGAGTTTTAAATAATTTGTTTTTATTGTTTATTACTTTGTTTTATTTTATATAAGTAAAAAAAATATACAAAATTGTATTTTTTTAATAAATAAAAAAATGTCTCAATAAAAATTTATGAAACACATTACTTAGTAATTTTTATATATTTGTACCCTATTTTTTCTATATGGTGCTATACGGTATAAAATATTTAAATTATGAGGATATTATAAAAAACCAAATAAGGTTTTTTAATTTTGACGATTATATGTGCATTAACTTGTCAAATATTAAGGAAGCGAAATATTAAATATTAAGATATTAAATGTATTATTTATTAACATGATTTTTTCCAAAGTTAATATATTTTTTCCCACAGTTAACATCTTACCTTGTTATTTCTCATATTTTATCAAAAGTAAAATATAATCTAAATTGAGGGAAACAATGTTAACTTCCGGAACAATTGTTTATTTTTCTAATAATTTAAGGACCTTTTTTACTAACTGTCCTTTAGAAATACTTGGTTATTCATATATTTTTCGGGTATTACCTGGATATACTCTACTCAGTTATTCTTTCAGTATTCTCGGAAGGTTTCTGGGTATTCCCTCCACACACACACATTACTTGAGCCCAAGTCGGGTAGGTTCCCATCCTGTTTTACTAGATCAAAACCCTCCTGATGCCACCGACCCCTCTTACAACTTCACTCAGGGGGCCTCAAATTCAATCCACCCGATTAATATGTCAGCCCTCCTAGTCTCCATTGGCGACTAGGAGGACCTCCTCCCCTAGGTGGGTTGTCGTCTGTTGTCTGAATCGCGTGTTGTATTCTTGTAACGTATTCTGAAAGAGAATGCTGAAAAAGAATACTGAAAGAGAAATCTTATGATCTATGAGCGTCTTGAATTTTTACACCTTTCGTAGTTCGGTCACTCGTCGCCATAATCCAGCACTTTGCGTGGTCTGGCGTATCTCCTCTAATCCGCTTTCTCATACTCTGTTAGTTCTCGTAATTCAATATTGGGGTGAGTCCTTAGTTTTTCGAAGGTGTCCGTGGCCTTCTTGTGAATGAGGTCTAGGACCTTCTTGGATTCTAGATCCCTCATAATTATGTCATTTCTGGTATACCGGTATTCATTTGAGGCCCATCTCAAGCTGATGTTTTGTTGTACTTGTATCCTCTTCGTGTTTGATTTACAGGTGTAGAGTATAGGCATATTTAGTCTGGATCTTGCTTGTTTCGTCTTCTTTACTACCATAACCACGTGCTTGGTGAAGGTGAGTTTTGGTCAATTATATCTCCTAGGTACCTGGCTGAGTCGGTCCATGAGATGTCCTGTCCATTCATCTTTACTTCTTATCCTGGAGGGTGACGTCTCTTCTTGGACAGCACAGTCTGTGTCTTCTCTGCGTTGATTTTTATCTTCTATCTTATGCATCATTCTTCTATGTATTCCGCTGCGTCTTGTAGATATCTTGAGATGAGTCCTGGCTGTGTACTCGTTACCAATATCGCTGTATCGTCCTCGTAAAGGGACATGGTAGTATGTTGGGTTTTGGGGATATCCGCCGTGTATATGGAATGCAGCAGTGGTGACAATACCGCTCCTTGAGGTACTTCCGCTTCCGTAATTGCTGGTCTAGATAGGACTTGTCCCATCTTGACCCGAAATTGCCTTCCGCAGAGGTACGACCTGAGCAACCTTGTCTTACCTGCTGGGTATCCTTGGTCATTCATCTTGAAAATCAGCCCAGCGTGCGGTACTCGGTCGAATGCCTTGGCGACATCCAAAAATATGGTTCCTGTGGACTGATTTCTGTTGAATCCTCTGATGATCCCTTCGAAGAGTCTCAGAACTTGCAATTCAGTCGAGTGTCCCTCTCTGAATCCGAATTGTTCATCAGGTACTTGGTATTCCCTGGAATTCTCAGATATTCTTCATGTTAGAAATTCTTGTGTACACATTTTTTGGATGTGTTTATCCCTCGCGAAAAACTTTTTTGTCGATTATTTTCTGGCTAAATAAATAAAAATAACTTGCCAATTAAATGCATTCACGAGATGAAATCTGAAAAAAATACAACACCAACATAATATTTTTTTTGCTTTGATTTATTGAGTTTGTTATTTTTAAAAACTAGTTTTGTTTATTCAAATTCAAATAAAAACACAAGCTTCCCTATGTAATAAATTCTTCAAAAAAATATAATTATTATTGCTCGCTAATATTCACATTTCTATTCTTACTTTTATTTTTATGTTTATTGGAACAAATTCATTCTATATAATAATTAACCGAAAAAGGAAATCGGACATAAATTTCATTTGACAACATTTAAATAGGTGTACCTATGTGAATTTTGTTATAAAACAGGTATAAAAGATATAAAGTTTCACAATAACATGACTCCAGCACGTCTAGCATATGTAAAACATTCACTTTGAACTCTCGAGTGATTTCTGAATGTGTATACTTTCTCAGGGTTTAATGTTTCTAGTCCGACGAAAACGGTTAACAGATGTGTATCGGAAGAATTGATTTAAAACTAAACAAAAACTAGTAAAAGTGTTGCTTTAGGTTATTATTAGCTTGTGTTAAATCCAATTATTAACATGTAATAATAATGTTTTCATTTTATAATGGGGGTAATAATATGTATTTTAATAATTACCAGATGGGGTTCTTGTACTGTACAATTGAAATTACCTGTCAAAAATCTTTATAATAATTTGAAAATGTTAATAATCTCATTAAAAATATTTCATTTGACAAACAGAACATATTTTGAAACTCATAATTCTGTCCTCCTAAGCCAAAGAGCGGTATTTAAAAAAAATTACTTTTTTGTGCATCAGCTTGAAAAATACCACATTAATAAACTAAGAAAAATAGCCATATCGCACTAAGAAAATAACGAAGCTCAACTTCACTTATATTTACTAAAAGCTAATATTGCTAACATAAATAACTGCATAAGTTTATATGCCACAAGAATCTTAAAAGTAATATTCAAATATAAGAAAAACTTTAAAGCAATCCAGCAGTATCTAAATATTTTTTCAACTTCAACTGAGGTACCGCTTTTTGGCTTAGGAGGGCGGAATCAATGGGTGCCAATTGAACCCCATCCCCGGTGTCAACTCAACCCCCGTTTGGGTGCCAATTCGAGTTATAATTTAGCATCAAACACCTTGTGGGTGTCAACTCGTCCCCAGCCATAATATAAACACGCCACTAAACCCCCAGTAGGCGGCGATAGCCAGTTAATTACTTTGCCAAATGGTGACGTAGCTGTGTTCTTCTTATTGTAATCAGACATACATAACACTTTTTTTTTAATCTTCGAATGAAAAAAGTCAGCTTTCCTTCACGGAAAATATTGAAAGGCTTTTTGTAGAAAATGAAGTAAAAAGTTCGTTATACTCTCCATAAGGAAGTAAAAGTATGGTAGAACTATTAAATATATTCATTGTAAGTTAGGTGTCAGAGGCGAATTATTTTTTCTAATTTTGACATATAAAGTGACAATGTTTGTAATCGCAGCAAGGGTCAAAATGATCTATTTTACGCAAACAGCTGCGTAATTTTGACCATTATAAAACTAGTTTGAGAAAGAAAACAAATAAAAATAACCTTTTTTTGTTTTAAAATCAATAATATAAATTATATTATTGAAAGTTTATATCAAAGAAGGGTGTGTTGACTTACAACTTACAACCTGGAGTAATGTTGTTTTGGTCCTTATTTTCCATTCTAAATCGGCACAAAATAATTAAAATACACGACAAACTAACCCACTTTTTTAAAACTAAATAACTTTAATAAGCCATATAAACTACTATTCAATTTCGGTATTTTAATACTTATCTGTGGCAAATGGATATAATTACCAAAGCCAAAACGTTAAGGGAAAAAAAGTTTATGAACCACTACAAGTCATTAAGGAAAAATAATATAATTTTCCGTCAATAAAATGATGCATATGCAACTAATAATACGAGAATAAAGGAGCTTTATATGTGGGGACATCTAAAAATGGCAAAAGAGGTTAACTATCTTGGAATCACTCTTGATGACAACCTTAGCTTCTGCAACCATATAGAAAAAACTACATAAAAAGCTTCAAGAATACTATGAGCCTGTAGACGAATGGTATGGAACATATGGGGACTTAAACCAAGTATGATGCAGTGGCTTTACACTATGGTTGTGGTACCTGTTATAACTCATCAGTCTTATGGTGGCACAAGACTAAAAGCATAACAGTTTAGAGAAAATTAGACAAGATACAAAGACTAGCCTGTCTAATTATAATAACAGGGGCATTTAGAACTACGCCCACAGCAGCAATGGAGCTACTGCTAGGTCTTCACTACACCTTGTGGTGGAGAAGGAGGCTATGGCGGCGACATACAGGCTGTTTACTAATAGATTTGGATGGGAACTTTCGAGAAAAGGACATCACACAATGATATTAAAGAAATTAAAACAAAATCGGGTACTAAGAATGACATAGGATAGAACGCCCATTATTCACAACTTCAGGAAACCTTTCGATATTCAAATACCAGAAAGGGCCAAAAGCCGGGAAAATAGGGAAAAACAAAACGAATCAATCTAGTATACAGACGGTTCGAAAATGAAAAACAGCACAGGAGCTGGGATCTACCATGTGAACTCAGGGAGGATGTTACGGTTTTAAATTTGGTAAAGTATTTTATATGAAATAATAATTAAATTAGTTAATATTAAAGAGAACTCAATAATTATAATGTTTTAAAGTTCACGTTCATGATTTAATTCAGAAAACAATTAACTCGAAACACAATATGATCGTTTGTTTACCTTTTAAAAATCAAGACTAAAGGTTTATTTAGCTAAATAAGACTATGTTGATCCTATTTATTATTTTTATGTTTAAAAACTTTTACCTGGTTCCAAAACAATTATAAAACACTAGGCTCATTTTGTTTTGATAATTTATTTTGATAACCTATAAATAGTTTGTTTATCTTTGATTATAAATTGATATTTGACTGATTGACATATTGACATATTTCTAATTTTATGAAGTGCCTTCTCTTCTTTTCTTCTTTTTGCCAATTATTGCCAACTTATCCACCATTCTTTGAATTAAAACAAAGTGTTCTGTGACTCTGTGGAGGGCTTTCTGACCTTACCAGTTTGGACTTTGAACTGAACCTCTTTTATCTTAGCTTTCTTTTGGAGCACATGGTTCTGAAGAACAACGAATAATTTCGGATTTTCATAAGCTAAAATACAAAGAGAAACTTATTAGATCCTGATCATTATTAACACAGGTTAGATTACCTATTTTGGGATTCAGATCTAGGACTAAAACCTCCTTAAGGCCACACGAGAACTTTGGGTAAATAGAATCATCTCCGCATACCATTTGCTTTATATCTTTCATTTCCTTATTGTAGGCCTTCTTTTGGTTACTAGTATACATATTTATGTACACATCTTCATCCTGCATGGTAGATATATATGATTATTTCCTCACCTTGCTTCTTGCTTTCTTTCGCCTGCTTTCTTGCTTACCACTCACAGTACTGGGGCATCTGAAGAACATAGGTAGAGCTGCGGTAGATGTATATCCCTACATAGCTGCTACATACATTCCTAGGGCTCACACACATAGAGAAAAGGTTGAAATCCACTGTCTCCAACAAAATTACCAAGTAAGCTCGTTCCATCCTTATATAACTATAATTTCAAGCCTCTACATAGTTTTGGGGTACCCTCCTGTAGGGTTGTATATAGTCTGCTGAAAAATATATATATAGAATTAGTTACCAGTTTTAAATATACCAAAGAATGATAAATAACTACTGTTGCTTAGAAAATACAATAAAAAAATATGTGTAAACTTACTTATAAACGCCAAGGGGTACCACTCGGACGTACAACATTAGAATTTATATAGTTTGTTTATTAAAAGATATATTTGCTCTCAACTACAAGAATTCAATTCAACCCATCCCTACTCTCCAACAGATTTTAGTTGTTAGTGGTTCATTTGAGCTAGCCGGAACCAAAAGGCAACCCAATACCTTTACCACATTATAGACCCTATCCAGCAGGTTAAAAAAAAAAAGGGTTTATCAATCGTAATAAGGACCATTAGTCTGAACCTGGGGTCACTGACAACAGTCTTTCAAGCTGAAGTAACAGCAATAAATGCCTGTGCCAAAGTCATGCTAAATGACTCTTTTAGATATAAGAGGGTCTTTATTATGACAGACAGTCAGACAGCCCTTAAAGCACTGAAAAGGGTAGAAGTACAATCTAAATCAATACTTGATTGCCAACAGACCCTCTAGGCTCTGGCAGAACATAACAAAGTCACCCTTAAATGGGTGCCGGAACATGAGGGAGTGTTTGGAAACGAGAAAGCAAACCTACTAGCAAGGAAGGGAGCGGAAAAACCTCTTATTGGACAAGAACCCACATGTGATAACTCATATCAATATGTTAAATGGGTGTTAAAGGAACAAACAAATAGACAACACCATAGGCTCTGGTTGGAACTTCCTAGACTTAGATAGTCCAAAACATTCATAGAAGGGCCATCCACGAGCAGACAAAATTAACTGCTTAACCTCAGCAGAAGCGAATTCAAGGCCGAAATAGGACTCCTTACGGGACACCGGCCTTAGAAGACACCTTAAACTGTTAGAGATATCTGATGACTTCCTATGTAGAATATGTGAAGAGGAGGACGAAACTCCTATTCACATAATACGCCACTGTCGGAACTTTAAATGGGACCGGGAATGGTACTTCGGGGTACAATATCTGGAACCTGAATAAATCGAAAAAGCGTCCATCAGACATATTCTTGAATTTATCAAGAAAATCAATCTGATGGGATAGAAACAATAAGCCTAGAGCTTTAGTACGAGTGGGTTTTGAACCACCCCCTAATTCAGATAGATAGAATAATACAAAAAAAATGTACTACTGGTTGCATAGATGTCAGTAAAATTTTATAAATAATCTAGTCAAAATTAGAAAAAATACTGATGTAACAGGTTACGAAATGCCGTTTTATGTAACTCGTTTATGTTGCGGAATCTCGTTCTGCTCGTTCTGCAAATATTCACTCGTTATATAAAATAAGACATTTCGCAACAGTTTTCATAAATAGCTATATCAAACTTACTAGTTAATTATTGTACTTTTATTCTTTAATTAATATAAGATGGACCCCATTATGTAATTGTGAATTAAGCATTTATAGCCCAATCGGATTAGTATTTTAGATTCTGAAAAATTCGAAGCAGCAATTTTCCTTCGGAATTCCTTGGAGGGGGTCTCTGTTAGTCTAAATTCAAAAAGTTGGGATTCCAAAGTTGTCGTTACCTCCGCCATCTTGATTTAAAGGGTTATTTTTTGTATCTTGAATAACTCATTTATTTTCAATTTTACACGGAAAATAGTTTTTACAAAAGTTATTTAAAATTAAATTTCCTACAATTCTGCTTTTTTTTTGTACGATCGATTTTTTTCGATTTATACCCGAAAAGAGGGGGTGAATTTTTGGTTATAGAATAACTCGTTTATTTTCAATTTTACGAGAAAAATTGTTATAAACAAAGTTGTTTAAAATTAAATTTCCTACAATTCTGCTTTTTTTGTACGATCGATTTTTTTCGACTTATACCCGAAAAGAGGGGGTGAATTTTTGGTTATAGAATAACTCGTTTATTTTCAATTTTACGAGAAAAATTGTTATAAACAAAGTTGTTTAAAATTAAATTTCCTACAAATCTGTTTTTTTTTGTACGATCGATTTTTTCGATTTATACCCGAAAAGAGGGGGTGAATTTTTGGTTATAGAATAACTCGTTTATTTTCAATTTTACGAGAAAAATTGTTATAAACAAAGTTGTTTAAAATTAAATTTCCTACAATTCTGTTTTTTTTTGTACGATCGATTTTTTCGATTTATACCCGAAAAGAGGGGGTGAATTTTTGGTTATAGAATAACTCGTTTATTTTCAATTTTACGAGAAAAATTGTTATAAACAAAGTTGTTTAAAATTAAATTTCCTACAAATCTGTTTTTTTTGTACGATCGATTTTTTCGATTTATACCCGAAAAGAGGGGGTGAATTTTTGGTTATAGAATAACTCGTTTATTTTCAATTTTACGAGAAAAATTGTTATAAACAAAGTTGTTTAAAATTAAATTTCCTACAATTCTGTTTTGTTTGTACGCTCGATTTTTTTGTATTTATCCCTGAGAAGAGTGGGGGTGAACCTAAGTATTGTATTGTCACGTTTATTATTGATGTTGTACCATTATTTTTTCTGTTTGTTTTTTTTTGCTGATACCTGGAATTAAAAAGAAACGTGATAATACAATGATAAGAGTTTACCCCCACTCTTCTCAGGGATAAATACAAAAAAATCGAGCGTACAAAAAAAACAGAATTGTAGGAAATTTAATTTTAAACAACTTTGTTTATAATAATTTTTCTCGTAAATTGAAAATAAACGAGTTATTCTATAACCAAAAATTCACCCCCTCTTTTCGGGTATAAATCGAAAAAAATCGATCGTACAAAAAAAAGCAGAATTGTAGGAAATTTAATTTTAAATAACTTTTGTAAAAACTATTTTCCGTGTAAAATTGAAAATAAATGAGTTATTCAAGATACAAAAAATAACCCTTTAAATCAAGCTGGCGGAGGTAACGACAACTTTGGAATCCCAACTTTTTGAATTTAAACTACCACAGACCCCCTCCAACGAATTCCGAAGGAAAATTGCTGCTTCGAATTTTTCAGAATCTCAAGCCTGTTCTTCACCTAATCCGATTGGGCTATTACGTGATTTTAAGAAACAGGAATAGACACAACTATTAAGTTTCCTAAATTAATTTAGGTCAGTGCAATAGTTATGTTTTATATCGTCCTTAAAAAACTCATAAAATCCTCAGCGCTACATCAGTCTGACACTGTTTATCATTACCTCTAGCATTTAAAAATAGGGCATTTTTCTATTACTTCAAATTCATTAGGGACAACCTACAAAATAAACAATTATTCATATAAAATTGTATACGGTCAAGAAATTATCCTTGTTTAAGGGTTGATCTTTTCGCCTCTAAGTAAAGCTTTATGTAGGTTTACTTGACAGATTAACAAACAATAGCCCTATAGTTTAATCAGCAAGTAGTTACTTCATCTTTACTTTGAGGTGAAAAGACTGGCCCTTAATAAAATATATAATTAAAAGTTCCTTTACTTCATATATATAATCTTATTCTTGCCAATTCCGAGTTTCCGCTAAAGTGGAAAACGGCGATATATACACCTATTCACAAGTCAGGAAAAAAAAGCGAGATCGAAAATTATAGAGGGATAGCGATTATGTGTGCACCTTCAAAACTATTTGAACAAATTTTATATAACAAATTACTTAATCAAGTGCAAAATATCATAGTAGATGAACAGCATGGGTTTATTAGAGGGAGATCTGTTAATAGCAACTTACTTTTATTTGCAGAAAATGCAGCGAAAGCTCTGGAGGACAAAACGCAACTAGATATAATTTATACTGATTTTACTAAAGCTTTCGATAATATTAATCATGATATCTTGCTGCAAAAGATGTGTAACTATGGTTTATCTATGAATTTGTTAGTATTATTAAAAACGTATTTAGAAAATAGACATTTTATAGTCAAGTTCAATGGAAATACATCAGGTAAGTATGAAGCCAATTCGGGAGTACCACAGGGATCCAACTTGGATCCAACTTGGGTCCATTGTTGTTTATTTTATTTATAAATGATCTCCCTTCTTATATACAACACTCTAAATATTTATTTTTTGCTGACGATTTTAAAATGTATCAAAGCATAAAAACCGTTAGAGACTGTGTAGCTTTACAAAAAGATATCAATGCCATTTATACGTGGAGTGAAAATAATAAGTTAAAATTTAACATTAGGAAATGCTTTATACTTACAATTGACCGTAAGAGAGACAATGTTATTATATTTGACTATAAGATGGACCAACAAATTTTAACTAGATGATCCGAAATTAAAGACCTCGGTGTAAGCTACGACAATCAATTTTCGTTTGGTTCGCATATAAATAAAATTGCTCTTAGTGCTAACCGTATATTAGGGTTCATTATTAGACAAACACAAGCTTTTTCTAATCTAAATACTATAAAATATCTTTACTACTCACTAGTTAGGACAAAATTAGAATATGCCTCGATTATTTGGGGTCAACAACCCCAAATTTACTTAGATAAATTGGAAAAAATTCAAAACAAATTTCTTAGGTATCTTTACTACAAAAAACATCGTCATTGGCCAGACTACAATTACGTACGAACATCTATGTTACGACAAGAATTTGGAATATCCTCACTGATTAATAGACGGAAACAGTTTTATGATGACATTTTTGTACAAAATTTTAAATAACCAAGTAAACTCGAATGAATTACTGCTACTCATACCATTTAATGTTCCTCCTAGGCGCACTAGGTCTCCCTTTATATTAAATATATCCAATAGTACCCTAAAATCTCCTCTTTCATTTGTACTTCGACTCGCAAATAATTTTAATTCTTTGTGTAACTTTGACTGGCATGTGAGTTACAAACAGTATCAAAGAAATCTTAATGAGTACCTTAATGTTTTAAGTATTTAAATATGTATGCTGTTTCCGCTATTTGTTGTGAAGCTTTGTAGTCTAGATATTCAAACCCATTCATACAAGTAAAAATGTAAAGTGTCATAATGTCATATGTATGATTATATTATATATTATTATGTATATTATGTATTGTACTACTCATGTAAAAAGGCCGTAAGGCCTGTTTGAGTTTTATTAATAAATAAATAAATAAATAAATAAATAAATAAATAAATAAATAAATAAATAAATAAATAAATAAATAAATAAATAAATAAATAAATAAATAAATAAATAAATAAATAAATAAATAAATAAATAAATAAATAAATAAATAAATAAATAAATAAATAAATAAATAAATAAATAAATAAATAAATAAATAAATAAATAAATAAATAAATAAATAAATAAATAAATAAATAAATAAATAAATAAATAAATAAATAAATAAATAAATAAATAAATAAATAAATAAATAAATAAATAAATAAATAAATAAATAAATAAATAAATAAATAAATAAATAAATAAATAAATAAATAAATAAATAAATAAATAAATAAATAAATAAATAAATAAATAAATAAATAAATAAATAAATAAATAAATAAATAAATAAATAAATAAATAAATAAATAAATAAATAAATAAATAAATAAATAAATAAATAAATAAATAAATAAATAAATAAATAAATAAATAAATAAATAAATAAATAAATAAATAAATAAATAAATAAATAAATAAATAAATAAATAAATAAATAAATAAATAAATAAATAAATAAATAAATAAATAAATAAATAAATAAATAAATAAATAAATAAATAAATAAATAAATAAATAAATAAATAAATAAATAAATAAATAAATAAATAAATAAATAAATAAATAAATAAATAAATAAATAAATAAATAAATAAATAAATAAATAAATAAATAAATAAATAAATAAATAAATAAATAAATAAATAAATAAATAAATAAATAAATAAATAATAATATTTTCATACTTTTTTGATATTTTGTTTATCTTTTGTTGGAAACAAAAACAATTGCTCAATGCATAGTTGGGTATAAAATAGACCCTGGATCAAAAAAAATAATTACAGCCGTAATTTGAAAATAAACAAACATAACCTCAAAAATAATAGTAATTTTTTTTACCTGAGACATTTTTCGGTAACAATCGTTGAATTGACACACATACTTTCGATTTATTAAAGTCGAAGTTTTATATTTAAACTTAATTTTTAATAAATACAATATACAATTAAAATTATATCATGTTGATTTTTAGAATTTGACAGCTTGAATAGAAAGTTAAAAACGTTGAGAAGATAGAATATGAAGTAGGTAGAGACGGCATAGACACTATTTTGTGATATGACAAGTGGAGGCACTTTGAATCATATTTTGATTAATTTTAAGTTAATAACTATATATTTGAAGATTGACGGAATAAAAATGTTTTTGTCATTTAAATCATTTTCAAAATAAATGACATTTATTATCACCAAGTTTGACATATGTCGTAAAAGGGTAATGTAAAAGTGCAGACACTTGCATCTCCATATCTATGACTTAAAAGATTCGTGCGCCCTGCCCTACTTTGTGACGTCACTGTGTGCAAAATAAGGTGATTTTAAGCAGGTCATTGTTTGTTTTACGGATCTGTTAACGAGTTGACATCTCTTTTTAGCTTGAGGCTTTCGCGAAAGCATTTCACTCCCTCTGGCTCACTCAGAAAGTGAGCCACAGAGACGCGATTAGCCAGAGCTCAGTAGCGTACTAAAAATAGAGACAAACATGTATGAAAACAATAAAATTATTAAAATTGAATTTATATTTTTGTTATTTATTTTAAAATAATGCGTTTTTATGAAATGTAACTGGGTTTTCACTGCACAAATGAACCAATGGAGAAACCGGCCCTGTAAAAGTCCCATTCAGGTATACTTTATATTTATAGACATTTGTCTGTAAATAAATAAAATATGAAATAAGCAGTTTATATACTTATATCATTCCGTATTTGCTATATTTTGTATAATACCGCTATTTTATCAATGGATCGATATATTTACTTTAAAAACTTAATATCAATACCGCATTTGCCAGTATTTTTTTTATATAAAAAAACAATCTTAGAAGTCATCATACAAGCTATCAAATTATTTAATATTTTAATTATTACGTCAGTAATTAGTAGATACTGAGATAATTAAAATCGTTGTTATTTTGCTACTTATAATTATTGTGACTATGAAAAATTACCTCGAAAATAACCTTTAACAAAACTTTAAAAAGTTTAATGCAAGGTCATGGAAAGTAATATGAAATTTGCAGTTAATTATGTTCAATTGCGATATAATTTATTCTTGGTCGATCAACAATTATTATTTTTTGAGGTGAAGTACTATTTATACTAGTGTATTATTGTGGCAGGATATATAAAATGCACTGGGGAAGAATTAAAATGCAAAATATAGGAGATTATATTGAAATTATGTAAAAGAGGGTAAATATTTATATAAATATTGTTCACAAAGAAAATTAATGCTGCTAGTTTATAAAAGTTTGATTATAAATATTTTTTAACAAGACACAATAGCTACATTTGCAGATGATACTATCATCTTAGCGATAGGCAAATATCATGAACAGGCTGCAAATAAAACAGTAAATCAAATAAATAACTAGTGTAAAAGATGACAAAATTTGGTAATAATAATTTTACTAACAAAAATGGTGAACAAAATTAACATAAATAATTCCCAGATTTCTTATGTGATTATCCTTTGACCCGATATCAAAAGTTGTATTAAATAGATAATATCACGAATTATTAAAATATGATAACTCAATAATTTACAGTTCCAGTAAAAAAGGAATTACAAAACATGACGGGCTTGGCTACTAGCTTTTACAACAAAAAATGTTTGACGCCACTGCAGTGGTTGAGTGACGTTTTCAGTTACTTCGTGTAATACCTTAAAATTTTGTGGTTTATTGTTATTTAAAATTCTTAATATTACGTCCTAGTGTAATAGTGCATGTTGTAAACCCATGTGAGTAACTTTTTTTGTTCATATGCTCTCTGGGTGCTGTATTTAAATAGTTATCCATAATCACCTCTCTTTTAAACTCAGGCAAATTATTATTTCAAATCAGCATGGTTTTATGTCAGGAAGATCCACGATAACCAATTTATTCTGCAAGACACAACTAACATCTGACGCACTTGATAGGAAAAGTCAAATAGATGTAATCTACACTGATTTCTCTAAAGCTTTCGACAGAATTGATCATAAACTACTGCTTATTAAATTAGAAAGCATGGGAATTCATGTATCATTGCTAGTACTTTTAAAATCCTATTTATCGAAACGTCTTCAACATGTTCATTGCCTGGGACACAGATCACATCATTTTTACCAAACTTCTGGGGTACCGCAAGGATCTATTTTAGGACCACTTCTTTTCATCCTATTTATTAATAATATAGTTAAAAACATCAACGTTACAAGTATTTTACATGCTGATGATTTAAAATTGATTTATGAGATTAAAACTACTGATGATTGTGCTAAACTTCAGAAAGACATCGACTTATTAAATGAATGGAGCTCAGAGAATGAATTACCACTCAATGCCAGTAAGTATAAAATATAGGAAATTAATGAGTGAGTGATGTTATTTAAATAGGTACTTGCAGTATTTTGCAAATTTCTACATCGTTCATTTTAGCTCCATAAAAGGTTATTTCTATTTTAACTAAAAATTAACAATTTTCACTTTCTAATTAGTAGTGACAAATTGTTTATAAAGCGCCCCTAAACAAATTGAGAACCCAATGTGTAATGATTGACGATGTGTACATATAATAGGACTTCTAATAGTTGACAACAAAAATCGCAGATTAAAAAAAAATCAAACTAGTAATTTCACGTTATGAGATTTGATTTGTTTTACATTTTATTGGCCTTCAAAGGCTTTGAATTTCATGCCCCGTCTAAGTTATTGTGGCACAACATACTTTATAACGTGTTCACTTTTGGTTTTTTTTCAACTGGTATTTTGTTTGACGCTTAGTTGTCTTTTCATTATATTGGCCTCAGTTCAAAATAAACTTTTGGCTTGTAGGTATCTGAAATTTTAATTATATCTAATCGTGAAACGCGTGTGGCACTCGATCATTGAATTATTGTTTATTTCATACAAAATTTGCACAAAAATGCATAAAATTATTTTATTTAAGCTAGAACAATTTGTAACTTTATATATCTTTATTTTACATGTGCGTCATATGAAATAACAGACAGCTTTATTTTACCTTATCTTTTTCGGTATAATGTAAGTCATAACTTATTTCATCTTTTAATATCTCTTCTGTAAATTATATTTTATGATTCAAGAATGAAAATAAAGCGAAACTGATTATTTTACACCTTAATTTCAAACACTAAAAAACAAATAAAATTCACAATGGCTCTTCGACGATGAAAAACTTATATTTCAGAAATGTTATGCTTAGATTTTACGGTAACTACTATTTTTACGATATTTAGAACGATTTAGTTATTAAGTGCAGCGAGTGTGGATGGAGTAAATTTAAATTTGCAGGCTCTCATAGAGTTTAAAGACCTTCTGAACCAGAGAAACTAAATTTAAAGTTTTCCCTAAGTATTGGAAACACAGCTTTTAAAAACACATTTATCAATTTGGCCAAAAAGAAAATGTACAAAATTATCGTGCAGCATGTTTACAATTTGACATAAGTAAAAGAACTCTTACTGAATCTCTCAAGTGCGTGCGTTAAAACTAGTTTCGTGATCCAACCATTAATTTTGTTCTGAAACAATCTTAAACTAAGTACTTATCAACTAAAGTCACTCCATCAATCACTTCATTAGATTGTTCTGATTCCTATAATACAAGTCACACATACAGAATACACTAAACGAAATCAAACGGCCTGGTCCTCTTCAATCGTCGGACATGGCCCTGATTGTCTATCAGCAAAGAGCTTTTATGCATTGGTATGTAGATGAAGTCTGGCTTCATACCATTTGATATTTCTTTCACTGTTGGAATTCTAAGGTATCGATGAAAATCTGCATTGTACATATACCAAGGATCGCTCACTCTGTTGCGCAATACTTTGTTCTGAAAATTTTGGATATACTTAATGTTGCTATTGTTAATATAAGTTAAAATATGTCGTTGCTATGACCTTACGTGCCGCCTTTGTTTATGTGTATCTTCTCCTACCCTAGGTAAAAGCGACGGGCGCCCGAAATAAGTGCAATTTGTAAGACAATAATGTCATTTATGTACAGTGTTAGCTCACTTCATTCTTTAGTATATATTTTTTGTATCGGTAATTTGACAATACTGTTCACTTGTTTAAAAGAAAAGTTTACAATCTAGTTTTTTGAGTCTTTTATTGAAGAATAGTCTACAACCCTACATATATATTTGGTCCTTCGAACCAGATTTTGAATCTATTTTCATTTTATCGAAGTACTTGAAAAATATGAAAATTGAATAAATAAAATTGTTATTTTTTTAAATAGATTTTAATTATTATAATAATAACCTGGTTTTACATTTTTTGATGAAATTATTTTGTGCTCGTATAAAAAATATTGTACATCACTTGTGTGAAAAGTTATTTTCCACACTCATGTGATAGTCGCACTCGGCTTGTGCCTCGTGCGACAATATTTGCCACTCGTGTGAAAAATGTCACTTTTCACACTCGTTATGTAATATACTAATTGATCCTACTCTACCCTATAAACCATCTTAGAAAATATAACTAAAACCTAATAATTTTTAAAATTATTTAATCAAATAACAAAAACTTAAATATTCGTTACCCACTAATTTTATCGGCAAATCAAGCAAAACGGTTTTTACCTGTTTTCAATATTTAATTTGATAGAAGCACACCTTAAAATCTTGGAATGTTAAATGTTTTTGATTGTTTATGAAGTAAATATCCGTAACGTTGGTACTACTTACCTATTTATTTATTAAATTACGTTTTTAAGATACCTTCACACTTATTTAAAATGGTATGTATGGACTTTTTTACATTCAACCTTGATAGCATCAACTCATAATTGCTTCAAAAGTGACTATGCAAAAAATATTTTTTATAATAAAAAATAAAAATACATACTTATCGTAAACTTCTAATACTAGAAACAATTTAAAATTCAATTCATTTTTGAAATATGAAATTGAAAATTATGGAATGAAAACATAAAGAAGGAAATAAGTAAAACAGGAAACGAAAAATGGGGAAACCTACTCAGGAAACTCAAGATAAATGACAATTTACTGTGTAGAGTTGCAAAAGGGTACAAAAAGCAATTTGCGCAACTTCCCACATTATTAAACAATAATGTTACTTACTTGACATACGCTCAAAAAGGGGAAGCATTTGTGAGTAATTTTCCGAATAATATACCTATTAATTTGCAACAGCAACTTATTGAGGAAATCGTAGATGACATCAATACAATGGAAAAACAGCAGGTACTCACAAACAAACTAACTAGCTCTAAAGAGGTGATAAAGACAGTAATGAAATTGCTCAACCGTAAAGCCCCGGGACTGGTTGTTAAAATAAAAAACGTTTCACAAAATGCCATACATAATAAATGGTATTCTGAAATTGCAATACTACCCTAAGATATTAAAAAAAGGCTAATATAATTCCTATAAGGAAAACGAAGAAAAATCCCAAACATATTGAGAGCTACCGCTCCATCTCCCTAAAACAATAGACTCTATAATACTGAAAAGACTAAAAGACACATTACCCCACAGGAACACTACGGATTCTACAAAGGGCACAGTACGGATGCACATGTTATAAGGATTGCTCATCAAGCGAAAGAAGCTTTTGACAAAAGACAGACCGTACTTGTAGCATTATATACCGAGAAAGCTTTTGATAAGGACCTGTGGGTTAATATACAAAATGTGTATAATTGAATAACCTGTTTGCATTATAAAAATGATTCAGTCATACCTGCAGGATAAAGCTTTTAGTGCAAAAATCAACAAGTCTATCACATGACCATATAATGTAATGGCGGGTGTACCCTAGGGATCAGTATTCTCGTCGCATCTGTACACTATCATGACCCATGACATGCAAATGGGAATTCATGGTGTCAGACGGGGTTGTACGCTGACGACATAGCGAACAGAAGACTGGCCATCCATATTAATAGAATGATACATCATTATCTAGATTACAATAAAATGCGACTAAACACCGTAAAAACAGAGAGCATGGTCCTTACTAAAAGGAGAACGAAGCAAATAATTGCTAAACTTAAGGTAAAAGAACAGTTCGTAGAGACTAAAAATACGGTTAAGAATCTGGGGGTATATCTAGATAACGGAGTAACGTTTACAAATCACATCGACGACAGAGGCGCAAAAACAAATAATGCAATCAGAACGTCATACCCTGTTATACAAAAACAGTAGGGTAACATGCGAAAACAACCTATCTACAAAAAGTAATCAGGCCTATATTGACTTACGGATGTCCTGTCTTCTGCTCGATGTCCAACAGTAATTTCCTCAAACTTCATCGGATACAAAACAGGTGTCTTAGGTTGGCCTTGGGATGGCCCCGCTATTCCCCGATCAATGACATGCATGTAAAGGCACCCATGCTGACTATAAAAGAATTTGTAATGCGCATTTCAAAGATTTTATGGACATTGTCTCTCCGAAAACGTAAAGGGAGAGATACTAATCATTAATGCAGGAAACGGTGCTGACAGAAAGCATGGATGTTTCCACAAACCCTCAATATACAGACAGGACTGAAAAACATAAATTTGAGACTCGGACGGATATAGACTCCACGACTGTGACTGACCAACTAAATGTGAAAAACTCAATCTGGTTAGATATAAACTCTGGTGAGACAGTGGACTGCACGGTGGGTGCATCGTCAGAACTGTTTTTCACAGCTACTAGCATAAACTAAACATACACACATGGGGATAGGATATGACAGATGAACATAACACCGATAAACATCCTGAATTTCACGGTTGGAAGCGAAGATGACGCCCATACTCCTCCAGCTAGCAGCTAGATGATGGCAAGAAATTATTCCAATGACTGTTTACTTGTAAATGTGAATTGTATTACTAAATATAAATAAAATTGATTTGTTTTAAAGCATCGACATAAATTTGCTAAATCTTGTAATATACATAGACAAAGTGAACAAAAAAATGGCAAATTTATTGGTTTTATTTAGACGAGAGAGAGCAAAATGGAATACAGATCTTTATAATATGTAAATTGTACATTTCTTCTTCAGCTTTAGATTTAGAAACATGACGGCACACTCGTATCCTCGAAATAATACAACTTAAAAATTCAGAGATCAACTCCACATTTACACAAATCTCTTTGAAGTCGCTACAAAACCGACAGGCTGTTGGATAGCGTACGTAGTATCTGATGAAAATATTAATTGTGTGCGTTTTTATGCGTTACGTACTTAGATTAAAGAGACCAGATACCAGTGTTGAATATCCGCGAATGTTGCCAATTTCTAAAGCAAGGTTAACGGAGTGGGGTACTTGGAGGAGACTCGAACTCTGTGTCAGGGTCGGTTTTTGTTTATTAGCATCATAATGAAACTATTAGATTTACTAAAAGAGTGTTTATTGGAATGTTATATTATGAAATAAAATTAACGTGATTTTTTAATATCAAACAGATGCAACGATATTATTTTATGTAAAGAGAAGACAAAAGTTATTTTATAGAATATTGCCTTAGTGTTTATTTACTACGGACTACATTAAAATGTTGAAATAAAATATTGTCAATCGAGCAAGGAATGGTACTCATTGTCTACGAGTATTATAATAGCAGCATGTGCGCAGGCGAATACTGCAAATCAAACGTTGTAAGTTGAACATTTTATTTTTTCTACGGCTATTACATAATATAAAAAATTAGTCTAAATGAGAAAATGCTGTTTTGTATAGTAACCTCAGAAAAAGGTATTTCTTTAGGAATATTAATTAATATAGAGAATGTCACATAAATCTCTAGAAATGCATATTTCTGAAACCAATTAACATTTTAAAATTTAAACCTAATAAAAGCCATTCGGTTGCTAGAGGTGGGCGATTATCAAAATAAATTATCAATCATTGAAAATGATCGATAATTTTTGATCAATCGATTATTTTTAAACCATCTATTTTTTTCGTATTCCCTTTAAAACCGATTATTCGATTATATTTGAAAAATCGAAGATATTTGATTAATTAAAAAACCGATTGACCTATAAATCGGTGTTTCCAAAAACTAATAAACGAATTATCGAATATTTTAAATAATCTATTTTTTTCGTATTTCCATTGAAATAGATTATTCGATAATCTTTGAAAAATCGAAAATAATCGATTAATTAAAAAGCCGAATAACTGCTAAATCAATTTTTCAAAAAAAAAAATAACCGAATTTTAAATAATTGAATATTTTCGATCAATCGATTATTAACAAATACTCTATTTTGTTTTTTTTTATTTCCTTTAAAATCGATTATTCGATTATCTTTGAAAAATCAACAATAATCTATTATTTGAAAATAATCGCTTGATAGAAGATAATCGATTAATTAAGAAGCTGATTCTACGATAAATCGATTTTACATAAAGAAAAGCCAAATTATCGATTATTTTCCAATGATCTATTTTTTTCGTAATTCGTTTAAAATTGATTATTCGATTATCTTTAAAAAATCGTAAATAATATAAAAATCGTAAATAATCTATAAATCAAAAATTAATCGACAAATCGAAAATAATCGACTAATTAAAAGCCGATAAATCGATAATTCTATAAACTAACCGAAATATCGATTATAGAAAATAACCGATTATATTCGATTAATCGAATATTTTCATATTCCTACTTTTTGTATTTCCTTTAAAATAAATTATTCGAATACCTTTGTAAAATCGAAAATATTCTATTAATCGAAAATATTCTCTTAATCGAAAATAATCGATTAATTAAAAAAGCCGATTCGGATTATTTTTGATTATTTCCAATAAATCTATTTTCTTTTTGTATTTCTTTTAAAATCGATTATTCCATTATTTCAAAAACAAAAATAACTTATTAAAAATATTCGATTAATCGAAAATAATCGATTAATTATAACGGATAAAACGATTATTTTTGTAACCCCTATCGCTCGCTTGCTTTTATCTCCAAAATTTAGGAATTCGGATTTTTTGATCCCGTTATCTTTAAAACCGCATTCGAATTTACAATAAATAGTAAATATTGCAAGAATTTAGATTTTTTAGTAAACAAAATGTTTTTTCGAGTTATTTAGGGTTTTATAATGTAACATTTTATTAACAATGTGCCTAACTCCCGTAACTTTAGTATTTTTTGTTTATACTAGATCATATTGTGCGTTTTACTTTGTTTTAAGACTTAAGATTCAAATGTCACTTCCGATTTTACCGCAAATAAGATGAACTTTGAAATTTTAAGCTGGTTATCCTGTATTTGATCTAATATTCTTATAATGAATACCTTTTAAAAATAAAATGTCGCTAGCAACTATGCTTCTTTACTTCTTATTTATTTACTAAAAAGGGATATTCTTATAAAACTACTTTTTAAGAACAAAATTTCGTTAGCAAAAATGCCTATTAACTTCTTATTTAAATTAAATATTCAAAATTTTTCTCTTTTGTAAATGCAAGTACCTATATGGAATCAGTTTTCTGAAATATTTGATGCTTAATATTTATCGAAACCCCTTAATGCGGATCTGAAGTATTTAGCCCAAAAGATCATAGCGGCTTTATGTTAAAACGTTAATAAATATTTACCGCTGAAAACGAATATATTTCTAATTTTTCATAACATTAGCACTTATATTATTTGTATAATATACAATTTTTCACGATACATCGTGGCATTTTGAATTGTAGTGACTCCACCTTAGAACAGCACACACTTGTCACCTTTTAAGCAACCTTTCACTTCGTGGCAGTCCTACTATGATAAAGGTTAAACTCATCATGACCACGATACACAGACTAATGGTATGCTGACTTTCGATTCAAAATTCGTCCAAACCGCGCATGACGTAATGCGGGACGAACTTTCAAGTTATTTTGACACTTTTCGATTGAATAGTGTAAAATAATTTATAATAATTTATTTGTTTTTTTGTTAATAGTATATTTTCCTATATATAACAGGGAAGAACTAAATTAATGTTTAAAATGCCGGGATGTGCGGTAGAGATATTTCCGAATGCGACAAAATATGGGTAAATTCTTATCGAAGAAAGGACAAAAACAAATTTTGAAATGATTTAATAAACCATTATTAAATATAATCAAATTTCTAAATCTTTTAAAACCTCTTTTTTTGCATTTTTGCATCTTACCTACTTTGTATTAACATTCAATACATATTTGAGGTTAATCTTCTATTGAATATTCAGGGCACAGAACATAAACTGGTGATTACTAATAATGTATTTAAAATGTTTTCAAGAACTGGAACAACTTCTAAATATTTAATTAGAAAATATCCCTTGGAAGAGTTTCCTATAGTTTGCAGTTTACGATGGTTTATTTCAGTTTCACTTCGAGAAGTGGTTGAGTATTGTTAGTAATTTTGTTGTGTCATACCAGTTAATAGAATACGATCTAGAGGAATGCTTCATAAAATAAATATTGTGTTATGGAAATTAATTAAATTCTTCTACAAGTCTTTTGATGCAAACTAAATAGGTAAACCATTTAATTTTGTTTTTAAAAATAATTTAGATATAATGTGATTCAAAAGAAAAATATTCTTTAAGTTGCGTCTAGAGATGCATGAGTTTGATTTGATTTCAAGAGTTTGACTTGAATTCAAATCAAACTCAAATCAAACCATAAAATTTTAAAGTTTTAAATATCAAACCTTTGATCAAACTAGTTTGAAAGTTTGAATAATTAAATCGCTTTGCAAGTATTTTATTAGTATGAATATAAAAAATTAAAATAACAAAAAAGGTTGACAGCTGTGTGCACGTAGTTTAGATTCAAAAGAAATGACTTGTATTTCGTACAAAACTTTTTAATTCGACACTTCAACGTCTTTAAGTGTCGCTTGTCACCACTGTCACATTGAAACAGTCGGTTAAACAATATTAAAATGTATAAATCAATTTAAATTTGAAAATATTACTAATAGTAATAATTTTGATTTAGCAAGTTGTGAATCTCCAGAAATATTTAATTTTGGGAGCGAGGATAACTAAGAACTTGGTGGATAGGCTTGTTTGTGGACAATAAGCACATGTTGGCACAATGCCGAAAGCGCTTTGCATTTATTAATTAAAAAGTTTTGCACGAAATACAAGTCTTTCCTTTTCAATATAAAAAAAGCTGCTTAATACATGAAAAAAAAAAGTATTTATACTTCGTTTGTTGGATATTAAAATAGAACAGAAATCTTAATTCACAAATTATAAATGTTGATTTACATTTAAATTTTTTTTTACTTCATTTTAATGTTGAAATAAAGTCTGTTAAAACTCTATTAGCCGTCCAAGAATTTAAAGATATTAAGCATCTAACAGATTCATCATTTAGTTTATTCCTTCGTTTGGTAATTGTTAGAGAAGCTCTTGAAAAAATCCTCTCTATTAATGCCGATGTAGCAGGTATGGATAAGACATGTCTAGCCATTTTAGATAATATTGGAAATACAGTCTCGTACCTCTTCCACCAATTCAATACAACTATTAGCCTGCCCTGTCTTTAGATAAATATTTTGTAATTTCATATTTCCGGGAATTTTTATCGACTGGGTCTGGGTTTTTAATACAAGATGTTTGAAAGAAAGGTATTACATCTATATCAAAATTTTCGGAATCTTTACTGTTGCGGCTAAAATATTGTACCTTTAAATAAGGTCTAGTTTTTCGCGTATTTTTATGCTCAAGCCGGCTCGGTAGCGTGTGATAAGTACACAGTGTGTACAGTGTCCAGCCGGCAGTCGCTAATTACTATTTGCACCGTTTATATCGAGTATACCGCTAAACAACGTGAAGTGTATGGGCACCCGAACGGCTGATTCCCGATCAATTTGTAGAGAAACACAAGGTGAGTCTGTTTGAGCTATCCGAGTATAACTTTCACCTCTTTATCCGATGGGAGGGCTGATTTTGTTAATAATTTGTTTTGTTGAATAGCCACATCATCGGCTTCAGAATCATATTCATTTTCATCAGGGATAAATTCTGAACCGCTGGATTGAAATGGTTCAGACTCATTAGTATTTGTTTCCAAAGAGATAGGTGGTCAGCGTAAGCCTTTGGCTGTGTTTTGTGCCTGCGGCGCTTGGCAAAATATAAAACTGAAACAAATAATCTTACGGCGACGCTTCGTCAGCCGGGATCAGAGATAACTGGCCGGGATACTGTATCCCTGCTACGTCTCATTGCGTAACCTTGAGAAATTAAAAATGCGGTACGGTCGGTGGCGGTACGTAACACTTTTCGTATTTCAAACAGTTTAAAAAAGTTTGATTTCAAATCAAGCTCCCGTTTTGATTTTCAAATCAAATCAAACTCTTTTATAAAAAAAAATTGATTTTTCAAGTCAAATCAAACTTGACTTGTCAAATCAAACTAGTTTATCGACATATTTTGACTGCATTAACTTGCATTCAATCTAATAACTTAAGGCTTGAGTTCGCAGCTGATCCATATAATATGCACCCATAATCGATGATTGATCGATCGGATGTAAGATCTATAAAACATTAACGATGTTGTTGTGTCTGCACCCCATTTAAATTTTGTGACACATTTAAGAATATTAATGCCTCTTTCACATTTGGATAAAGTATAATCAATATGTTTTTTCCATGTAAGCTTATTGTCTAAGACAGTTCCTAAGTATTTGAAAGAACTTACTATTGGAAGAGATATTAAATTAAACTTAATGACTTCTCCTGTTAACAGCCTGTGACGGGTATAAACCATCACAGCTGATTTATTTGCAGCCAAAGAGAAACCATGATCAAATAACCACTTAATTGGTTGATCGAAGATCTCATGCAAGCTTGCCATGTAAATATTGAAAAGAAAGGGATTCAGAACGGATCCTTGAGGAATACCCTGGTTGACAATTTTAGGGCCATGCAGAAGGCTATAGTAATCTCTGATATATACTTTCCTATTTCTAAATAACTCAATAATATTGGTAGAGGCGTTTGTATCAAAACCGTAATAGGAGAGTTTTGTTTATAAGATGTTCAAATCAACTGCGTCATATGCCCCTTTAAGATCTAAAAAAATACATGCTGTGTATTCATTTTTTGAGAATGAATACTGAATGTCATTAACTAACTGAGAAAAGTCGTCTAAAGTACCTTTAGACTTACGGAATCCATACTGGGAACTAGGTAACAGAGAGTTATGTTCAAAATATCATTCTAAACGACGTTTTATAATTCTCTCAAAGTTTTAGCAAAACAAGATAACAGAGAAATTGGGCGGTAAGACGATGGATCGCTAGGGTCCCTCATAGGTTTAATAATGAATATAATTACCACTTCCTTAAAAGATTCAGGAAGAAGTCCTTGTAACCACTGTACCCTATATTTTCTAGAAGAGAAAATATAGTTCTCAGCTCCGGCAGCTGTTCATCTGGTGGCACTATGGGTGACTGGCTTTTTGATTAAAGAATTTTAAAATAATAAAAAATATTATTTAAATCCTTTATTATAATAAGGAAAATTTGAAGTAACCTAAATAAAATAGTTAGAAAAATTTGCATTCCAGTACCTCATAAATAAAACACATTCATTTTCAAAAAATTAAGTTTAATATAAAAGAATAATTGTGAAATAGTTATACCATCAACAAATAAAAAAATAAGAAATATGAAGTAGTTAATATTTACATATTTTACATTTTAATGTCCAAGGTTTATATCCAAATAAAAATAAAAAATTAATAACAAGAGGAATGTAGAGTTGACTTTCTATAATGAGCAAGTTGCTTATGGCATTTAAAATTCTAGATATAGAATAGTGAATTTATTAGATTATACTTGTTAATAAAAATGTGACAATATATTTAATAAAACCCACTAAAGAGCATAAAAAACTTAAAACTAACTAGATCATGTGGACATGGTTAAACAAAAAACATTTACCGTTTGAACCATACCATTAAGATATATAAATAGGCCTCCAGTAACGTTACTTTCATTGTACACTATATGTTGAAGTTACATAAGCGCTTGATATTGAGGCATGTTATGTCATGTTTAAAAATACATAAGTTTTCTAAAAATAAAAAAAAATTACCAACTCTTCAGTTCCCAGGGGATGAAACGAAACTAAATATGATTTCTTCTGGACCTGGACATCAATTGCGGTGATAATTGGGGTGTTACTGCATGGCGGCCGATATAAATTGTAAGATGTGGATAGACCAAAAAACCGGCGAGGCCATGTCCTTAGACTTAAAATTTCTGAGCCACATTCTAGAAGCTCTCTTTAACTGTATCCTAGGACCCTATCGCGAAAAGAAACGAATGTCTCAATCATGACCTTAACAAATACATTTTTTTTTTTTAAATTCAACTCATCTTTAAAAAAAAAGGGTTGGAGGTTAGAAATGACTACGACTGCAAACTCTCTGCTTTTTTACGTCTACCGCTACTTCGAGTTGAAACGGAAACCAGATAGGACCCTATTAAAATAACTGCGTTTAAACCTGGTCACATGGGAACGTAACAATTCAATTCAATAATATTTCAATTGATAATTATCAAAGTATTTAACCTATGAAATTCTAAATGATACACCACCATTGATTATAAATTTCAACGAAGACATTTTTTTAATTGTCTGGTAAATTTCTAATCAAAGAATAAGAAAAGCTATCTTTTCCAGGAGCTGTGTTACAAGTGGTTTTAATTGCTAATTCTAATTCAGTTAAAGTTATTTTTGAATAAAGGTTATTTTTATTTCCCAATTCCCTATTATTATTTACCAGCTGAGGAATAAAACTTGGATCAAGAAATGGAGGAGCAATACGGTCAAATAATTTTTCTATTAGATCTGGAGCCAGAACAGTTTTTTTATTATATTTATTTTTGTTTGAACGGGTTATTCTTATAAAACATTTAACAGCGAATAATAAAATGATCACTTGATAACTAAGCACCTAGTAATTACGTTTATCAACTACCTGGAACTGAAACATACGACCTGTCGTTCGTTCTATTTGTACAACAGGTTATAAAATTGTATTATCTCCGCACTGCCAAAACAGTAACGGTTAATAATGTAGCATAAAATTTCATCAGGCAGTTGATATAATAATTTAGTATGTAGATTCTCCTTAATTGTAATTTCCTGTATGAATATTTTATTTATGCAATTACGTAATTTATTACTTATTAGGATTAATTGGTCTGTTTTTATGCAATTATACTACAAAAAATGATCTGAATGCTGCTCAGTCCGAACTACAGATTTAAATAAAACCTTGAATTACGTAAAATGTTTAAGAATTGAAAATTTAAATATTAATTTATAGGTTAGGAAAGTAAGTAGTATAAAAGATAAAAAGTTATATGATAAATATTGTTACAAACATTGTTACACTGTAATACACACTGGATAAGATAAATATATACTATATTGATATCATGAAAAAGTGTACGGTTGTTCAACGAAATATGTAGATTTGAGAATATTATGCTGGGCAAATTAGAAAGCTAAATTATTCGGCATAAAACATTTTTAGACTAAAATTATGTGCATGGGGACAGGTGATTTACTATTTTAAAATAAAATGAAGGGTTATCGTTGTATTTTGTTAGCCAATCTCTTGACCAGTTAGACTAAAGTTGATTTTTAACAAAGGGGAGAAAATTGGAAAACTGTAGGTACATTGTTGCTGGTACATTTAAGGAACGACCTATATTTGCTGGTCAAGGATACCCGAACGGCTGTTACGTTTTATAAAAAAATGTTACGTTTACAAAGTTACGTTATAAAAACATATTTTGCACCAGATGATACGTTAAGTTTCTAACCCTTACCTGGGTCTCATTGTAAAAATCCTTATAATAAGAATTCTTACAAGCCTCAGGCCTAGCTCATATCAAAATAGGTCAGTGGGATTCGTTTAGAATTTACCTTCAAGTCAATGACAAGGTCTTTAATTAAAAAGACTTAAAAGAATTCAATTACATTAATTTGGGCGCCATACCTTTAGATGTACAGTAAAAGTAAATTTGTCATTGACTTGTCAGTTGAAAGTAAGGAAAAATAAAAAACTTAAATTTCAAAACAATTAATCGGCTTTAATTTCAAATTGAATTGATGAATGATATTGCAAATAAAAGAAAATGAAATTTATTAATTTTAACAAATTTTACGGTTTACGTTATTTGACTGATAATGAGTTTAAAATTAAAATTGACTAGTATAACTATGACTCAAAAATTGTGTGTGTGGTCCTGGCCGACACTTATCTTGTGTTTCCGGATTTCAAAGGTCGAACTGGTCCGTGTCGCTGTCTTAATGGTAGCTCAGCCTACGATGACTTCCTAATATTCTGCAGTTCTAGATGTAATTCAGCTTACAATGACTTTAGACATTCTGCAGTTCTAGATGTAACTCAGCTTACAATGACGTGTCAGTTACAACAAAAAAACGTATCTTTCCATTGCTTAAAAAAAAACATGTGGTCAGCCATAAAAGCTTACTATTTAAATTAAATATTTCAAGTTTACAACAATACTAAAGATTTGCAATAGTATTTAAATTAAAATACATGAAGAATGGAAAGATTTTTGTTAAATAACTGAGAAAAAAAATATAAAATTAATGGCAGCCATTTTGTACATTTTGGAATTTATATTACGCGAAAAGCTCACTATTAATGAATGAGATAACTCAAAGATAATTTCACCAGGATATATACACATAATAAAATTAATTTCTACCATTCATTATAAAAAAAAATGATTCTGTTACCTTAGTTTGTTCGGACACACTTAAACAAAGCACTAAAACCAACCGGTTTATTTCGCTGCAAAATTGAAAAGAAAAGAAAACGACCGAATGTGAAACGTGAGTATTCCACATCCATAGGTAAGCCAAGCGTGCGCACAACCTCTGACAATAATTATTGATTTTTAGAGAAGGCGCATCATTGGTTGAGCTATAGAATGTCCCAGACAGAGACAAATTCCCGTTTTAACATAATATCTATATTTCCAAATACGAGGGGCGCTCGAAAAGTATTAGAATATATTGGAATATTTGAACTAATTAAATATTGTAATTATTAAAAGGGAGTGACGATTACAACGTAACACGGCCAGAGATCCAAACTAAAATGATATGAACATTATTATTCTTAGCTAATAAAATAGCTCTTTTTGTTAGAAAGGAGCAGTGTTCCGTTTCTTTTGAAAAAAGGGATCTACTAATTTTTTGGAGGGCACTCTTATAGTCTGAAAAAATAATAGAGTGATGAATGTTCTCCTTTAGTATGACCATCATGGCATGATTAATAGCAGCAATTTCTGCAGAACAAATTTGTGTTTGAAAAGGGAGTTTATAAGAAAAGGCATAAGAAAGATAGGAGAAAAGACTCCAGCCTTTCCTGATTGGTCCATAGATCCATCAGTAAAGAATTTGGTATACTTTGGGAATTTATTTATAATGTATTTGAAATCAGCAAGGCTGAAATTATCTTTTGAATAATTTATGTTGTAATTGGAGATTAAGATCAAATTTGTGACAAGTAAATCACTAGAAAATAGATTAAAGGAGTAAAAATTAATTTTTCTAATTGTTTCAACTAGAATAGGAATTTCGCGGTTTCTCCAATATCTTTTATTGTCATCGCATAGTTGATTTAGGCAATTAATAGAATTAATAATGGGATTATCATTTATACTTTTTTTTAGAAGAAACTTTATGAAAGATATTTCCTTCTATATTTCAAGGGAATCTCTGCTGATTTTGATAATAAGGCCTGAATTGGGGTGGATTTCATACACCCTAAGATTATGCGTAAACTTTGGAATTGAAGTCGATCCATTTTTCCTTTAATATTTGTGACATCCATAGTCTAGGTGCTTAGCACAAGAGAGTCATGTAATATTTTTAAAATTTTTGGGTCACACCCCCACCATGTACCACATATGGCATGCATAACATTAAAACTTTTCCCTATTTTGTTCTGTAAATAATCAATATGGGTATTCCATTTTAAATTGTTTTGAAAAAAAAAAAAAAATACCAAGATAATTAAATTTGTCTACCCATTGAATAGTTTGAGATCTAAAGGTGACATTGGGAAGGGCAATTCTAGAATGGCCTTTTGTGAAAAATATTGACTTTGATTTATTAATAGAAATATTAAAGTTATGAGATTCCAGCCAAAGTTCCAGGACCATGAATCTGGCCAGAACTATCTTTTATGAATATGGATCTGTTACTCAAAAAGGCATAAATTAAGTTAGCTAGATCCCCAGGGATACCAACTTTTAGTAATAGAGTAAAGGAGATTTATATTTACATTATCATATGCAGATGAGATATCTAGGAAAACGCCTGCTATATATTCATATTAAAAAACGATTTGAATTTGGGATGTTAGCAGGGAAATACATTCAGTACAACCTTGACCTTTTCTAAATCCTAGTTGTAAGGGGTTAAGTATTTTTTTATTTTCAATGAACCAGTCTAATCTATTTTTAATTAAAGATTCTAGAGTTTTTCCCATACAAGAACTAAGAGCTGTAGGTCTATAGCTTGAAGCCATTGTCTTATCCTTATTTGGTTTTATAATGGGTAGTATAAGAGTTTGCTTCCATTGATTAGGGATTACACCAGAGCTTAAACATTTGTTAAATATCTCTAATAAAATTTAAGATCCTATTGGGGGTAAATTTTTAATCATAGAGTATGAGATCTGACCAAGACCAGCAGCAGAATCTGATTTACCAATTACGACATTATTGTATTCATTTTGAGTGAAAAGAGGTCTATAGATTACTGGATCTCTAATATCAATATTAGGAGTTAGGGAAGGTGGAAAGAGAGAATTTAAAATTTCTTTAGAGACATTAGTCAACGGTAATGAATTAGATAAGTTGGATTTAAGACCTGATATTTTTTTAATGTTAACCCAAATACTTTTGATGGAAGAATTTATATTTAATTTACCACAAAAATCTCTAAAGTTATTTTTTCTTTTTGATTTAAGAAATTTTCTAGCAGCAGCACAGTTATTTTTAACCAATAAGTAATTTTGTAGATTAGGGGATAATTTAAACATTTTAGGGTATGTGGTATTTTTGGTTTGATGTTGACTTGTATAAGGGAATTGTCAAATCTGCAACTTTATTAATGGTATCTACAAATGGATCATAATTTTGATTAGAAAGATCTACCAATAGTGAGTCAAGGGAATCATAAAATTTATTCCAAATCGCTTTACTATGGTTCCTTTTTTTTTAAATTATTAGAATCATTGGGGGAGGAGATACCAATTTTTGTCATTGTAGGAAAGTGATCACTGGATCCCAGATCCAAAATTGTCTGCCAAGAACAATTAGAAGCTAGAAAATTAGAAACAAGGGATAGGTCAACAACAGAATTTCCTTGATTTGGACCAGATAGGCGAGTCGGAGAGCCATCATTAAGAAAAACTAGTTCAAGAGTATCCAGAGTTTGGAAGATATTATTACCATTAACACTATTAGAAGAGCTACCCCAGGCTTGATGATTGCAATTCATGTCGCCCATTATAATTAAGGGTGTATTAACAGACTGAATAACCTCAACCCAGCCTTGTTAAGAAATTAAGTTTCCTTTGGCACTATATATATTAATAATGTTGAGGTTAAATTTTGGTAAAAAGATACATTGAATCTGGACATTATGTCGAAAATTCGTGTTAACTGGGAATAATTGAAATTCAATACCATTCTGGATGATAATGGCAATACCACCATCCTCTCTATCTCCTCTAATTACACTGACTAACATTTTAAAACTTTTTTTTCCTCCCTGGAATGATTTTGGCTGGATTTATTAGATTTTGGCCTGCTCAATCCGAATCTGGCCTCAGATTTTCGATATCAGCCTCCAAAGATAAGGGAGGGACATATGCTTTAATATTAAGAAAAAGTCAATAAAATACCCCTTTCAATGCCGATTTATTAAATTTAAACAATTAAAAACCTATAATATACTTTATTAACAGTTAGCTTAGGTACAGTATAAACATTTATAAATTATTTAAAATTTAATATTTTATAAGAACTTCTGGATGTGTCTCGTATTAGGGTACAGCAATAGTCGGCTAACATATTCGGGCTCCACTTTCCTGTATACCTTTTCTCTGTGGAGGCAATATCTTGGTGAAATCGTTCTCCATGCTCATCTGATACTGCTCCTAAATTTTCTGGAAAAAAGTCCAAATGAGAATGGAGAAAGTGAAGTTTTAGTGACATGTTGCATTCTAAAATATGATAGGCCGTGAGTAGTTCTTCCACGAGTTCACGATAATTTTCTGATTTATTATTTCCAAGAAAATTGTTGCAAACACTTTCAAATGCATTCCATGCCCGATTTTCATTGTCACTTAAAATTTGCCTGAAGTTCACATCTTTAAACAATTGCCTAATTTGGGGACCAACAAAAATTCCTTCTTTAATTTTGGCCTCACTTATACGTGGAAATTTGTCTTTTAAATACTTGAAAGCATTTCCTTCTCTATCCAGTGCTTTAACAAATTTTTTGATCAGACCCAGCTTAATGTGAAGTGGAGGTAAATATATTTTTTCTTTCTGAACTAATGGTTCTCGGGTCAAATTTTTAACGCCAACTTGTATTGTGTCACGTGGAGGCCAAACCTTAATTTTATAATGTTTCTCTCTTGCACGGCTGTCCCATTCACACAAAAAGCAACAATATTTTGTATATCCTGATTGCAGTCCTGTCAGTAACGCCACCACTTTTAAATCTGCACATGTGATCTTCGTACTCCACGCATCTTAGTAACATCTTAAGATTGTCATATGTTTCTTTCATATTTGCCGAATGACCTATAGGAACCGATGGATGCTCGTTTCCATTAAAAAGTAAAACAGCTTTTAGACTTGTTTTAGACGAATCTATGAATAGTCTCCATTTATCGGGAGTATATGGTAAGTTCAGTTCGGTCATTAGGCCAGGTATGTCATGGCAAAATACTAAATCACCTTCCACTACAAAAAAATTTGTGAGAGTATATTGCCTTTTCCTGTAGATGGACACCTTCACTCCTTTTTCCAAGAGCTTTCACTGCTGCAGGCGGGATCCGAGAAGTTCAGCTTTTGTTTTTGGGAGATCCAAGTCACGAACAAGGTCATTTAATTCACCTTGAGTGATTAAATGGGGTGTATCAGGCAAATCATTGGAACTGCGAATGGCATAGATTTATGAGTACCTTTCACCCATCCAGTCAATGTTCTCGAGCACGAACTGCAACACATTTTTGGGGCCCAGGACCTATCTTGATCGCCAACTTAGCATCCAAAGTATAGTTCATAAGCCTTTTTTATTAATGAAGATATCGGTTTTTGGTACGCTTTCGCGGTAACTTCGCCACAAATATAACAGAAGCTATCGGCTTTATTAACGCAAACGCGCATCGACATTTTTGGTACCGTTTTAACACGCACGTAGATCTAAGCAAAAATATAAATAGATGTTTACTAAATGATTTTCTGGTAACGACTAAAGGGATATTTCAAGCATAGATCCAACTACCTGCAAATAACAATGGGGCGACCGTTTATTACCTATTAATGGGCCTATTCGACCCTTCCAAGAAATCTAAGGCCAATATAATCATTTGGGAGTCAGTTGTATATTAGTCCAAATGTTACAAAATACAGGATATTTTTATAAAGAGGATTTTTGTGTTGAACGGTGTTATTTGGAATCCTTTACATCTGACATTATAATTAATATTTACCCAAGTTTTATTCAACAGAATGATATCTGGATTATAATCCCTAATAAATATTTTTAAGTTATCAACGTTAACATTATAAGATCTAATATTACATTGGATAATAGATAATGGAGTGAACACAAAAAAAAACAATTTGGGTGGAAAGGATGACTTATTCCGAATCCTCGGAACAAGACATCCTTTCTGATTGGGAATACTTTTGAGATATGTATTTCGATGGAGAGGCTACGTTTTCTAAATTTTGTAATACACTTTGGGAGGGTGCATAAAGGCTATTTATAAGGTTATCAATAAAAGCTAACACTAAATTCCTATGTTGAGGAGTACACTTTGAAATTTCTTGATTGAAGTCTAACTGCTTTTGATTTTTTTCTTCTTGGCGAGAGTAGTTAGAAGAAGATTGAAATTGTGATTTATTTGGTGAGTAGGAAACTCTACCTGATGAATTAATTAGTTGGGATTTATGAGATTCCCTATCATGGGGTGTTCTCCTTTTAACAGAGGATTTTATTGTTTGACTGTATGATGGAAAGTTATTTGACGAGTTTATAATGGTAGATCTTCTCTCTTGAACATGGATTTGGTTATTTTCCCTTGATTGTTTGATCAAAGGAGAAAAATTTAAATTATTTAACGGAACAGGAGTATTATTAATATTCTTAGGGATCTGTTGATTAGCAGCGAAAAATGAGATATTGCAGAACGACATTAGGAATTTAATATGTTTCTGTCTCTAAACAATTTTTGTCTTGTGTGTGATCTCCACTTTTGCAATGAATTCAAAATGAGTTGCAAGGGGTATCTTCTGCATGACTTAATTTGCCACATTTCTTACATTTAGCAGTTCCTTTACATTAGTTAGAGCTATGACCATATAATAAAAAACTTTGGCATAAGACAGGGCTGACATAAGGAGTCACTTTTGTAGGAAGACCATATATTAAGATTTCATTGGGGATATTTTTTCCAGAAAAAGTTATACATACAGTACCAATTGGGGCATACACAACCTCTTTTCTTTCCTCAACAAATCTTCTATTTAATTTTTAAATATTAAGGACTTTGCAAAAAGCCAGTTGGGTATCAATGGAATCTTTAATATGATCGTCAGAAAATTGTTTAAATACATTTTTAATTATTCCTTTACAGGAAATATTATGAGTAGTAATAAAAACATCATAGTTTAATGTTTCCCATTTTTTATCATTAATACAGTTGTTTGCTGAAGAAAGGTCAGGAAAAATGACACCTAGGCGATTTTTACCTTTACGAGTATCCTTAAACATCTGTTTCATTTTAACGCTACATTTCTAACATATTTAATTTCTCACTCTTGGTCAACTGATATTATAGTTTTACTTAATATAAACTTTTAATTTTAAGGGTCGGTCTTTTCACCTTCAGATAAAGTTCCAGATAACTAACTGATGGATATATTATCTGACAGTTACTATCTGTCAGATAATTAATTTTCTGTTTTTTCAAGTAAATAATATGTATGGTAAGTATCCAGTAGTTTTTAACCTTATGTGGTTATGTAGCTACCTGTTTATCCATCAGTGAAGTATTTTATCAGGAATTTCATAACTAAGTTAAGTTATCATTCAGGAGTTAGGTTTATCCAGAAGTGAAAAGATTACTTTTTAAGTTACTTGGGAAATAAAAATTACCTGGCACTTTATCTGAAGGTGAAAAGACCGACCCTAAGTGTTTAAACAATTCTAATTATTCATTAGCTAAAATAATATATTCTTGCGCTTGCTTACTACACTACTCTCGATAATTTCGACAAAGTTAGATTATTTATCAGATCCTTTTAACTTGCATCAATTTTTCATTACCTAACGTTAGTATTAATGACTGAACAATTGAGTAACGTAACTTTAGACAGATTGCCGAAATGATAATTTACAGTTTCCTTTAAAATAAAATTCTGCTTCTGTAAACTGATAGATGGCGCAAATTACCTTGCAATATATCTTCCGATGAAAACATCTATTGTGGCCATTTTAATAAAGATGGAAAGTGTTCTGAAATGTGAACGGTGATTGATTATAATATTTTAGCAGATATAATATAATCAACACCCTTTATAGTTATTTTTTTATATTTTTAATATTGTTTTCATATATGATGTGCTCCAGTACATGGATCTTACTTATAGGTAGGATTTGATCTTTTAAGACCTTATAAATTCCCTCGTATATATAGTGAAAGTGCATAAAAATTGCCCTCTGACTTCGTGAAAGCAGCTAAAATAATCTATGAATCTTTTTACTTTAGTTATTGGAAATGGTTCGACGACCTTATTCTAAGGAATCTGATCAATAAATGTGATATTAGAAATTGATCCATCAGGCTATTATAATGTTGTTGACCCATCTAAGTAAATTATAGCGACTTCCTGATAGTTGTTGCTTTTTATCGGACTGCTATTATAAGGCATTTACCATTTTGATTCACTTTATGCCGTGACTATTGTAGTTCATGTTAATAATACGCTTGTATCAATTAAATTTTAAAACGGTTGTTTTTAACATATTTTCTTTCCCTAGAATTATATATAATATGTAGATTTACGTGAATTGGGTTGAGTTATTTTCGAGAGAAAATTGCATGTAATTAGATTTAAAAATGTTTTTATAGCTTTATGAATACAAATTCAAATTAGTATGCTTTTGATTGAATATATATTTAAAATGTTTTCATTATAAGCCGAGTGCTCGACAAAGGAATAAGTTAGAATAAAATAATTTTGCATTTTTGTCTCTAATGAAAATAATTTTATTTTTATTACTCAACTTTCAAATAAATATTCGACATTCGACTAGAACGTTGGTAAAAGTGGAAAATCGGCTAACTGGATTTGGTATCCTAATTAAATAATAGCGTTGAAAATATTTTGGTCCTCCTTTATTTGAATACGGACGAATTTGACCTTATAGAATTTTTACTGGCAAATATGTTCGATTGTAAAAAGTTCAGCCAATAAATGGCTTCAATTTCATTGGCAAGTTATATTTAATTGAGAAAGAAAGGTGAGAAAATCGGTTATAGATCCCAAAATTACAGTATGCAATTTTGGTAATGTAAAAATATAATCCCCAATTTCTTCTACGAAATTAAGAAATATATCCCCACCTTCCCAAAGTAAAAAAAAAAATGGGACAGCTAAAATAATTATTACACCTGCTAAGGATCGAACCTGGATCTGAAGAGTATATACTTCTCTGCGCCTTTATTAATTACACCACCGGTACACATTGCTACGACATTGAAATTTCTAAATTTGAAGTTATCCGATTCCCACATACACATTTCGTGATTGCGTAGGGGGAACTGGGAATTATATTTTCACATTTTCAAAATTTCATACTTTAGTTTTCAGATATATAACCAATTTTCTCACCTTTCTTTCTCATTTCACGTTTACAGCGGTTCGTATATAAAAAAACACTGGCAAACGAAAGAAGGATCTTATTCTGATTCTAGTACAAGCTAAGCTTGACGTCCTTTAACGATGTTGCAACGGTGGGTTTAAAAAGAATTGCGAGAGCTTGGTTTTACTGACAAGAGTCGAAATCTTGCATGGCTTGAATTTACAAAGGACTCCTAACCAATACTTAAGGGGGGAGAAAAATTTTTAAACTTTTTTTGCATTTGTTTTATATTTGATTTTGTGAATGGAAACCCTTTCAAGAATATTGTGTGAAAATTTGAGATCAATGGGAGCAAAACTAACGAAGATACAGCGGTTTAAGTAACTGCGCCTTAAACATGACTCATCAGAAAATACCTGCCAGGCCCGAGCACGCTATTGTTACCTGGCAGCGAGGACGACTCCAGAAGAAGGGGCTATGGGGGCCATGGCCCCCACCAAGATGAAAATTCTTACGATTTATGAGCCATTTATTCAAAAAAATATGCTAAAAAAAGAATGGCTAAAGGCAATGGCCCCTACCGAAAATTCGTCTCGGTGTCGCCTTTGCCTGGCAACTGTTTCGCTCACTATATGATCCCTTACCTTACCTCCTACCTTGTTTTATAGAAATTTAAACACAAGTACAAACGTGTTTATATCTGTACTGTATATAATTTAGTATAGCATTGGCCTGGCATGTTCTTTTGCTTTACTAACCTACATGCAAGACATAGGAATCAGTAGTGGATCAAGCACTCATGAATGAGGATTCACCGTAGACAGGAGCAAAAAGATGCTTTAGACATCATGAATGATAACAACATCCTTTATGGACCTGGCATCGATGATTCAGTGTGAGATAAGCCGATAAAACTCGCTTATGAACGTTTTATTCCAAATTTTTTAGTGTTCAAAACTATAAAGCGTTTTTCCCACAACTCATGTTTCCAAGTCGGTGCCTTTCATACCTTCAAAACTACTGCACCTATTCTTTTGAAATTTTGAACAGTATTTCTGTACATAATTTACGAGGTATCGTTGTTTTTAGAAAAAATGCTTTAATAACAAGTGCTCTGCTGGATTCGTTCGAAGCTTACAAAGCACCCTGTATTTTTTACAAAATTAATTTTTTTTTTTTTCGAAATGTTTTATAGTATTTCAAGAGCTTAAAAATAACTTTTAAATATGGAAAAAATAAAAAAATTCATATACTGATGTGCTCTGCCGATTTCGTTCCAACAAAGCACTCTGTAATATTTAAAAATAACAATTTTTAAAAATAAGATAATAGTTCAAGAGTCTTTACAATAGCTTTAAAATTTGGTGAGGTTGTTTTAAAAAAACTTTGAAAAACCAAGGTGTTCTGCTGAATTCTTTCGAAGCTAGCAAAGCTAAAACTAATTTTTTTTGGAAAAGTTTTATAGAATTTCAAGGGCTTAAAAATATCTTAAAAATGTGGCATAAGCAGATATTTTTAGAAAAAAAAATTAATAACCCAATATGCTCTGCTGATTTTGTTCCAACAAAGCACCTTGTATTGTTTAAAAATAGCAATTTTTTAGAAAGATTTATAATATTTCAAGGGCTTAAAAGTAGCTTAAAAATGTGGTGTCGTTGTTTTTAGAAAAAGCTTCAAAAAACAGAGGTGCTTTGCTGGATTTATTCGAAGCTAGCAAAGCACCGTACCGTGTATTTTTTACAAAATACCATTTTTTTTTTTTTTTTAAAAGTTTTAGAATATTTAAAGAACCTAAAAATAGCTTAAAAATATAGCATAAATAATTGTTTTCAGAAAAACAATGAATCGATGTGCCCTGCTGATTTTTTTCAACAAAGCACTCTGTATTATTTTTTGAAAACTGGTGTTTCCATTCACCCCTTTCTAGTGGCAGTATATGCTACACTAGGGTTACTTTCATCCGGTTCTAGAGCCGTCCACTCATCATATACATCTTTGCCTTTAAAAACTATTAAAGGCACTGCCTTTTGGCCTGCAGCGCTGGCAGCACATTGAACGGTTGTATTTTCCCTACCTGTGCCACTGGTGATTCGGGTAGAGGACACTCCAATTGCTCCCACTACTTTGGTTTCTGAGGGATCTGTACAAAAACTCGTTTCGTCTAGGTTCCATATCTGCTCTGATTTATCCATAATCACCCATTCTAAAAGAATGCCTTTAAGAATTTCAAAGTAGGTAATCATAGGTAATGAATGGGTCCATACATCTTCGACGGGAAATTTCGACACCTTGTGCTTTTTTTAGAGAAAGATGATATCTCTGTTTAAATGCAATAAACCAGTCCGGTCCTGGAATTCCATTTTTAAATCCTGTTTTCAAACCATTTCGTTTTAACGTATTCCCCAATACCTTCAATCACTTCTGAACGAGATAGTCCGAATGGCTATTTCTCCATGACTCTTAAACACTGCTATGTTCTCTTCATTTTCAAAACTTATATCTGTATATCTTCCTAAACTTTTACTCTTTACTCCTCTTCTTCCTACCAAATGATCAGTCAATGTCGATCTTGGAATTTGATAGACAATACTGGCTCTTTTTATAATAATTGTCTTACATTGAATATGTTTAAACGCAGTTATTAAATTTTCTTTGGTATAAGTAGTGGCCCTTTTTGATTTTCTTTTATATTTTCTCACCATTTTTAAATTTTTGAAACCTTAAATATAAAATGTTCATTTTCATGAAGTTGTTCGCTACAAACGGGTGCGTATTGTAAGTAAAAAATTTGGGATAAGTGTGACACCATCTTTAACTTTTAGAAAATAAAATAATAAATATATTATTCATGCTGCACAGTATCCAAACAATTTATATAAACAACTGACAAAATATTAATATTTATCTCAAACAATAAAAAGAGAAAACTAATTTGAAAAATTCCTTACCAACTAGCTCAACGAGATCTCATAAACAGGTTATGTTCTGGTACTCACTGACAGTAGACCTTGAGCGGCGGTGTTGCCATTTAACTAAGGTGGCTTCAGTGAACTACAATTTACAATTTTTGACAAAAATGGCGTACCTATGTCTAACAGGAATAATTATTTAACGTGGTGATACTCTTACCCCGAAAACGATCTTACCCCAACTTATCTTAGTTGTTTTCAGATAAACAATGAACCGAGGTACCCTGCTGACTTTTTTCAACAAAGCACCCTGAATTATTTAAAAATACCAGTTTTTTAGTAAAGTTTTATAATATTTCAATAGCTTAAAAATAACCTAAAAATGTGAGGTTATTTTAAGAAAAAAGCTTTAGAAACCAAGGTGCTCTGCTGGATTTGTTCGAAGCTAGCAAAGCACCCTTAATTTTTGTAATCAGGCTATTTTTTTCAAAAAGTTTTATAATATTTCAAGAGCCTAAAAATGTGGCATAAGTAATTGTTTTCAGGGAAAAAAAAATAGTTAAAACGAGATGTTCTGCTCACTTGTTCCAATAAAAACACCCTGCATTATTTAAATAGCATTTTGTTAGCAAATTTTATAATATTTCAAAAGACTAAAAATAATCTAAAAATTTGGTGTGGTTGTTTAAAAAAAAACCGAGGTGATCTGGGGTATTCGTTCGAAGCTAGAAAGCTCCCTGTATTTTTTAAAAATAACAATTTTTTTGAAAAGTTTTATAGCTTTTCAAGAGCCTATGGCGTCGTTGTTTCTAGAAAAAAATTAAAAAAACTGAGTTGCTCTGCTGAATTCGTTCGAAGATAGTAAAGCACCTTGATTTTTGCCAAAAACGAGGAGCATAAAATTTTTGAATAGGTTATAAAAATAGCCTTAAAATAGCCTAAAAATATCTTGAACATCTTTCGGTTTTTAATTTTGTAACTCGTACATTTTATACACGTCATTAATTTTTCTAAGAAATAAAAAATGCTGCCTTGAACACAATAAACGCCAAAATATTCGAATTTACAAGTTTTGACAGCTCTTTGATATTGGCTTCTAAGCTTTTTTGTCATCTCTATATTTAACCTCCATGTTGTAACCACCATGACATTATATGCCTTATAACATCACATTCAAATTAGATGCACACCACACACTGCGTATATAATTAATTATGATTTTTATTATACAAATTTTGTTTCTCTTTCAGATGTATGGAAACATGACATTCAACACTGTTTGGACACCAAAGTCAATTGAGTAGATAACAACGAAGAATACCAACATTTGTATTTTTATAAATTAGAAGTGAAATTTAAAAATAAGCTCAAAATGTTAACGTGCTGTGTGAAATACCTACTATGTGCCTTCAATTTCGTGATATTCCTATCAGGGACAGTCATTTTAGGAGTAGGACTATGGCTGAAAATCGACAAAACCTCCTTTATAGGACTCTTAAAAATAGTTCCGTACGATCAAGTTCAAGATTTCACCAAACCCGGAGTGATAGAGCATTTATCCTATATCCTAATGGCTATAGGAGCAATTATGTTTATTGTATCGTTTCTGGGATATTGCGGAGCGATGAGAGAATCTCAGTGTATGCTGACAACTTACGGACTTCTACTTCTCATTATTCTGATATTAGAAATCACAGCCGGTTGTCTGGCTATTATCTACAAAGGAACAGCAGAAACTGAAGTCAAGAATGTATTAAAGACATCCTTAACTAAATATTACTCGCTTTCTGAGAATGGCAGCGCTGTCAACCTAGCTTGGGATAACCTACAAATATCTTTGAAGTGTTGTGGTGTTGACGACTACAAAGACTATCAAGAAAACGAGAAATGGGCCAACGGAGATAAAGCTGTGCCGGATTCGTGCTGCGTTTTAGATGAAAATAAAAAACCATTAGTTTCGACTTGTTCTTATTCTCCGACCGAAACCAACTCTTATCATCTGAAAGGATGCTATAAAGAAGTTGTTAATTGGATCATGAGTAATTTGGACATGGTTATTATTGTACTGGTAGTTTTTGGCGTCGTTGAAATACTCGGTGTCTTGTTATCTTTCTGTTTGGTTAGTTTTATTAACAAAAGCAATAGGTTCAATTATTAGCGGTTTTGTTTTTAAGTGAAGCGGTTCTAAACCGCTCTATGAACTTTCGTTTAAATTTTGAAAACCAAAGAATTTTAACTGGAAATGTATTTTTCGAGAGACTTATTGACAATAGATTTTAATGGACCCAAATAAGATTGATTTTGAAAAAATTAGGAATTCATATTTTTCAACATAAGATAGATACTCAATTGTACAAAAACAAAAACATTTTTTTACTATAGAATAATAGATTTTTGCTTACTCTTTTAATACAAACACGCTTTAGACATTTTGATATGATGGTGTTTTATAGCTATTAAGTATGTATATTTTTATTTTGTATAAACATGTGTACATATTGTAGCACATAAATGTGAATTTGTTTAAGAATAAATGTATGTTAATTATTATTAATAAAGTTTGTTTACTTTAGATTTCACTTCTTTAAATTCTAGTAGTAAATTTACTTTCGAAGTTGCGTATAACAAATAAAGTGGTGAACGGAAAATTGATCGAAAGTCAAAAAAATGGAAAGTGAGAAAAGATCGAAACCAAATATCGAAATTGAAACAAATGATCGAAATCACATATGTTTGAGAGATTATGGCTCCAGGTCACTATTTTTTTTATTAATTAGATTACTAGAAAAATATTCCTCATTTCTTTAATACATATAACATTTAAATTCAACCATCTAAGTTCATGTGTAGGGTCAGAGTACCCTACTGTGTTAATACCATCACTGGTACTTCAGCTTCTCAGTTCATGTCTGTTTAGTACAGGATACGAAGTGGGGTCGACCTTCACCAATCTGTTTAAGGTTTCTTATACGAGCCAATTTCTAACCTAAGGATCGTATATTCGATTCTTTAATCAAAACTAGACTTCCTATAAAAGGGGATTGTTGAGAAGTTGTCCATTTACTACTTTCTTGAAGTGAGTGTAAATATTCTACAAGCCAACGTTTCCAAAACTGTTGTACACTGCTTTGTACCAATTGACACCTTGTGAAGCGATTAATGGGAACATCAATAACATCCTCACGAGGAATACTTCTAGCAGGTCCAAAAGTCAGAAAGTAGCTGGGACTTAACGATAAAAGATCGTTTGGATCATCACTAACACTACACAAAGGACTTGGATTAAGAATGTTCTCGATTTGAACAAAAAGGGTATTAAATTCTTTCACAGTTAGTATTTGTTTACCAATAACTCGTTTTAAATGAGTTTTTATCGATTTAACCCTAGCTTCCCACAATCCTACAAAATAGGGATTGGTAGGAGGGTTGAAGTGCCACGTTAAGGATAATTTTTCTTCACAAAGTTTGGTAGCATATTCCATGCCCCTACAAAGTTTGTGCCATTATCACTATAAATATTTGTACATTGACCTCACCTACCTACAAATCTGTGTAATGCACCCAAAAATGCCTTTGAGGTCAAATCACTAACCAATTCCAAATGGACGGCCTTAGTAGCACAGCAAACGAATAAACATATATAGTCCTTACGGGCACCTCCCCAGACAACACACCAAATCCCAGAGATATCCACAGAACATCTTTTGTGGATATCCAATATATCCACAGGATATCAGAAATATTCTGCGGATCTAATATGGATATCCAAATGTCCGTCTATATCCAGAATATAGAAGATATCCTAATGGATATTCAGCAAAATATCTAATAGGTATCTTCCAGAAAATACAAGAAATCCCAGAGATATCCACAGAATATATTTTGTGGATATTCAATATATCCAATATGGATATCCAACCAAATGTCCGTCTATATCCCAGGATATAGAAGATATTCAGCAAAATATTTTATGGGTATCTTTAGTAGAGGTTCATAAGTAACCAATGATTATTGAATAACGTCGAAAGAAAATAGCAGAGATAAAAAATATTTTCAAACTCAAAATATTTTCAACACTCTGCCTTCGATTTTGCCCACTAAGGAGAAAGTCATCCTTATTAGGACTCTTCAGCAATAAATGAAAATTCTCGACTCCAATCTCTAATGGAGTGATTAGGACACAAATTTCGATCGAACTCAATTACGGCGGGTCGAGCATGAGTAGATGCGATAGTGGTATCGCCATCTATACTAAGTAACCACAATCAAATACCATCTAGTGGATATCCATGATGGTTTGCGTTCGCGCCTAGACTTTGATATATTTAGTGGATGTTCATGGGATATTGAATACACCTTAAAAAAATTAATTTTAAATATCTGAACGGTACTATTAGCCACAATGGCGAGCACAATGGCGTAATTTTTTAATAATTTGCTATATAATTACTATTATTTATGGAAATTTGCATGTCTATAAATTACATTTCATGGATATAAAATAGATATCTACCATGGACTGGACATTCAGTGGATATTGGGATGTTCAGTAGATATCCAAAGGATTTGGTGTGCTGTCTGGGTCTATATTAGAGATTAGATTAGCAAATGGTCCAGCAAAATCGACACATCGAAGAACAGCCTTAACTATGGATACAGTCAGAAATAGAGGTAAATTTCTGATCATCGGTTAAAGAGGCACTGAATTTACTTTAAAACACAAATTAACCTTGAAACAACACTACGTGGTAATTTTGGTTGGTAATTTAATTCATGAATTTAATTTTGATGTCTTTGTCTCGAACACGTTAGACTGGACAGTTTTGACAATTATTAAACCTGCTTTATAAAGTACTTGTTGATTAATGACACCCATTATCAAATTTCTTTTGACACTTTTAAATTGTAAAAACGACGGCAAAACGAATTTTCCTCCACGATAAAAATTGCTGTAAAAGATTGTCGATCCGAGTAGGTTGTTAATTAATTCACTTGGAAATGCAACACAATCAGCAGGATTCTGCTTACCATTCGCATAAGACCAATCAACAGTCAAGTGAGATCCACTCCTGGGGGCCTATTCTCCAGTTAAGAGAATGATCATTTCATGCGAACTGGACAGCCGTTCTATTAAAAAATGTGTGAATGGTATTCTTGAATTGAAGTGCATGATCACTTCGCATGAAAATCGAGAGAACATACTTCTCTTAGTCAAAACCAGTAGAAGAGCATCATTTCGGGAGAACTGTCATTGTCGTGCGCTATCAAAACGTCACTATTTTTAATTAAAATGGATTTGGACGAAGGTCTTATTTATATTCATACTATGAATGATCTAGCTGAAGCGGAAGAAGATGCCAATCGACCAAATAGAATTTTTTTTTTTTTTTTTAAAGAGGATCCTTTTGACTTTAGTGACCAAATATTCATAAAAAATGTTCGTCTAAGTAAACCTTTGGCACGAGATTTATTAGAAAATAATGGAAAATATAATCTGTTATTACAATTGTCAAAAAATAATAAAAAATTGAAGTAAAGTGCCTTCTAAAATAGTTCTAACGCACAACTTAAATTTGGCAGCGGTGCTCCCTGAACCTATGAGATGTGAATGATTCAAGAATACCGAATACAATGACCGAGAGAACAAATTGGTGATAGGACACTTCACATCCCACAGTGGAATGTCCACATCGTTCAACTTGGAGAATAGGGCCCCTGAACGGTTTCTACTTGTGAGGAGATGACTTTATCCATGATAATGTTACTTAAGAGTCAGACCAACAATAAATTTTATATATATTAATAACCTTTAATATACCACATGCCTTTTCACTCCAAGAGAACACCTGCACATAATTCCAATCTGGGAATAAAGACCGTTTTTAGAGGAAGGACATACTTTTTTGACACATAATAATGTCACATTCACTTGCTCATCATCGGTAATTTGACGTAAATAGATAACTGCACCATTACCCTACTTGCGATGCGTCACCAAACCCATGTAGCTATAAGTGTATCACATTATCCATTGTGAGTTTCCTATGAATTTGATAACATGGCAACAGTTCAAGTTCTTTCTTAAATGCATCCCATCTATCTGCCGACTACAATTGATCCCACTAAAGTCCTAATGTCCAAGTAATTTGAAATATATACTTTGCAAATAATGTTAATGGAGCTAACAATCCAAAAGGATCATATATCCTTGCTATTTGAAATAAAATATTACTTTTAGAATTAAGGGAGGAACCAAGTTCAACCTTATAGGAGAAAACATGGCATTGTTGTTGTTGCTAAGTAACAGAGAACAAAATATTTGGATGACTACTGCTACATTTTCTGAGTTCAAAACCACCTTCATGCAACAAGTGCACTAATTCTTGAATTATGGTTAGAGCTTCATCCTCGGAATCGGCTCCACTTACCACGTCATCAACATAAACAGACGATTGTAGCACCTTAGCCGCCAATGGGAATTCTAGATCTTCAGCTAATTAAATTGCTAAATACGGACTAGAATTAACTCCATAAGTCACAGTATTCAGAATATACTCTGCTATATCTTCTGATCTATTAAAGCTCTACAAAATTCGTTGGAATTCCCTATGTGTCTCTGAGACTAAAATTTATACGTCTGGCGTACATCAGTTATAAAAACCACTTTATGAATTCTAAATAAAAACAGAATAGTAAAAATATCCTTCTAAAGAGACGGATCTATTAACAATGTATCATTCAGTGATACAACACTAGAAGTCTTTGCTGAAGCATCAAAAACCACAAGAATCTTAGATAAAAGGCTTTGTGGCCTCAATACACAATGATGGGGAATGTAATACTTTCCTTGTTCCACTTGATCGTTGGAAACTCTAGACATATGCTCCTATTCTAAATAATTAACATTGCTGGTTTTTTGTATAATCTGGATTAAAAGTTACGAAATCCGCGTAAGGCTTGCTGATAAGAGTCCCATAAATGATCTGCATTTTCTTTAAATGGCAGGTCCACTACATATCTACTTTCTTGAGTTCGAATCGTTGAATCAACAAATTTTCTTTCACAAAATTGATTATCTGGAGTATTACACAGTGAAATTTCTTCTAGCTCCCAAAATCTCTTTAGAGTTTCAACTATAGACGGTTCCAGTGTTGTACACAAACTTTTAACTGAACTTTTATTATCATTAGCTCCAAATATTAGAGCACCACCCTTTTGAACAGAAAGTTTTTTTACTTAACATCTTGTAATAAAGTTTCCCTGGCTACACGTATCCTGAGCTGCACGAAATTCATGATATTGACCCCATTTATCTTAAATCTTAATAATAGCTGTAGAAAGTGAAATAGTTTTTCTTTTAGGTAATAATGTAGAACAAATCTTTGCACCATCATCAAGTTTTTTATTGTCCTTGCCACTGGTGCATTGCTCTTCTTTGGAAACATCTGTATTTGATGTATTATTTTTCGGAAAAAGCAACAATAACTGATGATTTCAACCACACATTCGGCAACACCACTTTGAATTACAATGAAGAAGTCGATGAGAAGAAAAGATACATTTAAAACACAAATGTTTATTTTGAACAAAGTCATGACGTTGACTAATATCCATTTCTTAGAATTTGTCACAAACTATTAATCAATGAGACCCCTGGCACATAAGACACCTTGGAGATTTTGTTGTAGGCTCAATAGTTCGTCGTTTTGTAACAAAGGCCTGTACAGCCAGCACGACACTGAGTTTAAATTCATTGGATGTAATGTTTGTAACATGTTTGTTTTTTATAATTTGATCTGTTAGTGCACTATTTTCTTTAAATCTACATGTTTTCTTAAGGAATATAAACAAATCTTTAAATATCTGATATATTAACTGTTCTTTTAAATCGAGTTTTAGAATTAAAATCTATTTTTTCAAGCAATAAATTAAATTTATTAAAATCCCACAAGTCAAAATTACAATTTACGTAAGCTATCACCTATCTCTCTGTTACAACTTTTAGCATTTACAATTTCTTGCCAATAGTGATTTATTAATACCCTATCATTTTGATATTTATCAATTAATTTTTTATGCTGAAATTTTATAATTAGATTCAATTATTGGCAAGTCTTTTTAAATTATTGGCCGCTTTGCCATTCAACGATAACGATAAATATTGTAATTTTTCCATATTCGATAGAGAGGGATCATTGTGGATCAACAAATCAAATAAGCCTCTAAATCCTGGCCAATTTTCAACTGTCCCTGAATATGAGGAAGTTTAATATTTCTTTTCTGAATTAAACTATTACTACTAATTGAACTTTTTTTACTGTTTATCTTCCTCCACATCAGAGTTAACCGTAGAATTGGGTGCGGATTGCAATTTACTTTGTACATCTACATCTTTATTAAACGTTTTATTATAAATTGATTGAATTCTGAAATGAAATTTATTGAATTCACTTTGAACTTTGTCCTCTTCCTCTTTTTTGTTCTTCAGTTTCGGCCAAACCTGCTACCTCAAAGGCATTCAATGATTGATATCTCACAAAAATAATTCCTCGTTTTCAGCTATTTCATGTAGCGCCTTTATTAACCGACTTCAAAAAAGGAGGAGGTTCTCAATTCGTCGCAATATATTTTTTTAATGTATGTTCAGTGATAATTCTCTAACACGGTGTCCGATTTTTATGATTCTATTTTTGTAAGTAAGGGGATACCCAGGGGTTGTCCCATCTAAATTTGGTTAAGGCTGGGAAATGGACTAAAAATGGCGGCCGTTTCTGTCATTTTACAACGTGTTACTAAATCATGCTTTTTAGATTAATAAAGAAAAATTACAAGGAAATTGAGTTATAATTATAAACAGCAATGTTGTAAGAATGAACTGAATATAAACATATTCGATAATAACTAATCATAATTTCACATTATCATTAAAAACTTGAAAAATTTGATTGCAAGGATTATTAAGCAAATTGTTTTCAATTAATTCTCTATGATTTTTTATTAACTATTCTACAATATGACCGTTGTCGGTCTAATAATTATTACAAAAAGCATGATTTCAATTTGCAAATTTTGACACAATTTTTAAAATTTAATTATCATGTCATTTTAGTACATCGTGTTCACCACCAATGCGACATGCAAGGCTGAGTTAACATATGCATTGGAACTTGGGCGACAACTAATGATTGCCAATCAGAAAAGTAAACGTCATATGTCAAAATAATGGTTGACCAATTAGAAATGCAAACGGCATGTCAAATTATTTCAAAGTACAATACGAACCGACGTTCAAATATACTTGCATATGATAATACGACGTTGCCGTTCTATGTATGTTTACAATGGTTTTAAAGATATTTATTGAGTGACAAAATTTTAATCCATGTACAAAATTTGTTAGTTGACAAGAATAAAAAAAAAATAGTTTTGTACGTTCTCAAACCTGCTTTATACAGTGAGTGCCAATAAGTTGGATCTATATGTGATTTTTTTTAATATTACGATTGGAAAAAACATCGCATACCAATCATCTCTGGTCAATTAAAAACTTAAACTAACCCATATCAAATTTGACTACTGGAATTAGTTCTGTCAGTCTCGTTATTAAAAAAAGGATTTTTGAGCGATTTTTCAAAATTAATTTTAAGAACTGAAGCCAAATGGATATTTTTCTGCAAGGTTAATTTTGAGTTTGTTTGAAGTAGTTATTATAATCAGTTTTATTAATGTTAATTGTATTGGTTTATGAGCAATTTTAATAAAAACTAATTCTAAAATACCTAAATATTTTTGTTTATTGCAAAAATAATTTTTGATAGGACCTGGGTGGAGGAAATATAAAAAATAATTAGACATAAAACAATTAAAAAGTAGTTTATTAGAAAAAAAAATTATAGTACATTACAATAAAAACAACCTAAAATATAATACAGATGTCAAAAATATTGGAAATGAATCCTTTATATATATTTCAATATTAAATTTTTGTTACACTTTTTTTATTCCTTGAGGAACTTTGGAATCAAACGAATTTTGGGAACACATGACTTTCCAATTGCACTCCTTATTTATCTTCCTCTTTCTTCTCGATACATTTGTATGATGCCCCATATTTTATAAGGTAAAAGTTTATACACTAACTACTAAAACGTACTATCACTAAATATATCCTTATAACTAATAGAAGTATTATAAAAGTAACAAAATCACAAATAACGAAAAAGCACAAAAAAATAACAACACCCACTCAAAAATCTGCCAAAATTCAAACACGAAAAACGAACTGTTTACGTTTTGTCATTTAGACTTCAATCCTTCAACATTTGAGTTTTTTGGCTTGGTTGCCAACTACCAGTTGCTTAGTTCCGAAATTCACAATAATCGATCCAATCGATTGTTAATTTTCGCAATTTCTGTCTAATCAACAAAAGCATGAGCGATCACGTTATTGTCAAATTATAATTGTACTTAAGTAATATCATGATACATTTTAGAGGTACCATTACCTAATAAGTAGACATAAAAAAATAAAAATTATTTTATTATCGAAACGAATCGAGGAATCATTCAAATTATAAAATAATCGATTTATATTTATAGAAGTTTTGCAAATTTTTAGGTAAAATGTAAACAAAACCCTTCGAATTAGGAAAAACCATTAAGTAATAAAATTTCTACCCAACCATAAAATACCTTTCACTCCAACCCAAAAATTGCGATGTGGAAAAGTTCAATTGACCCGGTGCTTTAGGATTAAAATTATTATTATGACCGTCAAATATAGTTTACAAGTGAATACAATATACCAGTAATTTGAATAAATGTTGAAATATTATTCTAAAGTAAAATTTAATGTTTTTTTTTCTTATCATATTTAACCTACTTAGTACTTACCAACTGGGTACAAGTTTTGACAGATTAATTTTTCATGTAACAATGCAATTATTAAATTGAAACTGGATATCGCAAAATATATTATTTCTCAAAAAATTTATTGGTATCTATCTACCTAGATTTGGCAAACTGGATATAAAAACAAGTATGCTTGAAAATAAAATTGTAATTCGAGCTAGAGGTACAGGTATTGCCATCTATGTACAATGTATTGAATACTTGCTTTGTTGCAACCGCTGGCTCAAATGTCCCAGCCTTAAGATGTGGTGATGGCAACTGCACGTTTTTGAAGTCGGTTTTTTTTAATTTCTAATACTTGTTCTGTTCATAATAGCCCGGCGTTGCGTAATAAACATAACTTTTTCAGACATGTTAAACCACGAAAAGTATCTAATAATTCACAGACTATTGTAATCTGGCTATCGAAAGACCAAATGTTTTATTTTATTAACAACGCAAAGTTTCAATGGTGATTTAGATATAACAAATGTTTACCAATGTCTCGTATTTCTTTCTATCTCTTGGAACTGCAGAAAAGGAGCCCCTTGGATCGATGTTTCTTCACCAACATCAGAAGCTTAACAACAAACAACACAAATCACGCCAGGACCGTCATTGCTTCTTTTTCGTCTCTGTCGTTCACGGAACGAAAAGTGCAGCGTTGCCAACAGTGAACGGCGCGCGAAATGCAAAATTTTAATTAAATCGGAACACTTTACGATAAAGAGGTAATAAAATGACAAATTAAAACATTCCAATATGCTCTCAATGATTGTACTTTGAATTTTTGACATTTTTTAATTTCGACAAATTACATTTTCGATTATCTGGATTTTCGATTAATTCGATTCTATCATTTATCCCTTTGACCATTTAACTTTCGATAATGTTTCTACTCACCAACTAAGGTAACATAACCTCTACTAATATTCTAAGATACGTCCGTTTGCAGGACCGTAGTCAGAATCGATTTTCAGGTAGGGCATCCGAAATAGGGCATAACATAACAGTATAGTTGGGTCGAGGGTATAGGGTGGTCAAGAGATGTGGGTGAAGAGAAATTGTTACAAAAAAAATTATTAATTAAAATTACTTGCGGCCACATTTTGATAGGCAACTTGGCAAAAACTAATTATCTATAAAATTGTATTTTGATTAAAATACAGATGAGTGCAGTAAACACACGGTTGGATCTCGTTTTCTAATAAACGAAATTCTTTAAAGCCATATTGAACGTCTGAGCGTAATTTAATCACTGGTTCATTGCGCATGAGCTTCTGAAAATCGGGTCCATACTCTTGAAATCGCCTAACGTTGGCCAACAACTTTCGTTAATTTATATGTCCTAAGCATATTTCACCTTACCCTATACCTATTGATCATAATTATAATCTCTATCCGTAATAAAAATATAAAATATGAATGAAAGTTAAGCAAGTATTCTGAAGTAACTTTTAATGAATCACAATAGGAAGTGTAACCACTGACTGCATTTTATTACATCTCAAACGCAATAGAAACTTTTAACAATATTTCTAACAAAGGCATGTCTAGCTATTCACTGATCTTTAAAAATAATGTTCTTACATGTCGTAACATATTACAGAAACTAAAACGTAAATTAATTTGTTCAATAATCAAGAGGTGCAGTCGGGCGTCGACAGGCAACACTATCTTTTATCTTAGATAAAATCGATTCGGTCATCATAGGTATCCCAAATTATTTTCAAGGATATTTTTAATATTTTTTTTGAAAATAATTTACTACTTTACTAATTTACTCTTTTGAAAAAATATTAGAAAAGTTTACTTTTTCATAATACCTATTACCTACTTAACGAAACTAAAAATTGATGGAGATCGCTTAGTTAAGCTCTTGATATTTTCTCTGACACTTAAGTATTTAAAACATTCAATATTTAAACCTAGGTATGTGATGACAGTATATATTTGCAGGTTACTGCTTGTGATAACAATAACTGTTTCTGATAACAGTAGATATCAGGGTGTTTCCTGTACTGTTTGTGATAGTTGACAGTTGATATAAAGGAAATCTTGCACTGTTTGCTATAACGAATATTTACAGATTACTGTTTGTGACCACAGTAGATCCGGCATTTTGTTGTTTATGATAATAATAATAATAATAATAATAATAATAATAATAATAATAATAATAATAATAATAATAATAATAATAATAATAATAATAATAATAATAATAATAATAATAATAATAATAATAATAATAATAATAATAATAATAATAATAATAATAATAATAATAATAATAATAATAATATTATAATGCCTTAATGATTTCCTGAAGTTCTCAAAGAAGATATTGTGTATAGGAGAGAGATGGCAATTATTATGCATATGCCATGGCATCTTATAAATGATTTGATGGTGCCATTTGACATACAGGTTAGGAAAATCCTACCTACCATATAAATAATAGAGCTGACGAATATCAAAAATTTTTGCCTCAATAGTGGGAAATGTCAGGTCCTTTTTATGTATTAATTTTAGAAATCTTCTCTGTAAAATCTCTAATGGATGAAGGTGAATTTTCAGTGCATTACCCCAAAGAAGACCATATCTGAGGTGACTCTCAACCAGTGCGTAATAGAGGATTTTAAGCTGTTAACATTTAATATTGTTAAATATTTAAACTTATAGAGAATACATCTTAGTTTTTTGCAAGTATAAAAAATATGTACATCCAATCTCATATGCGAGTCCAAATATATACCCAGACATTTCATCCCAAGTAACAATTTGATAATTTATAAAAGCTGAAAAAATGTTTAGAGAACAAAATTTATAAAATAGAATATTAGCTAAGAACATTTCCGGAACATTCTTTCAACAGTAATAAACACAAAATGGGCGCAGAATTACAGAACTATTTGGTTCTTTTGTAAATTCTATAAGATTTGTTGAATGTAGTTACCGAACAGTTACTACACATTTACACAGACTTAAAACAAATGTTTTTTTAAACTTTTATAACTGTTTTATAAATTTTCAATTTTGAGGTTAGGTTGCATATCAAAATCAGTAACATTTTAGTTTTTTAAATGTGTGGTGAAAACAAATTAATTCTATATTTGTCATAAAAGTAAATTCAAGGCGATATTAGTAAAATGGCAGTATTTACTTAAGAGATATCTATAACGCGGTTTAAACATAATGTATGACCTACAATAAAGTCATTTTTGGATGCGCAGCAAGAATTACTGTTAATTATATAGCACATACAATACTAAATTTTTAAGCGCCTCGAGTTTGATTCATATTTCTAATACTTTTTCAGTGTGAAACAAAAATTAAATTTATGCAATTTGATTTTTTTTAGTAATAAGATTATGCTAATATTACTAATGATTAAAATCTTTAATTTACATTGGTTTTGTCTTAAATACTAGTAAAACCGACAGTAGATTTAGCTTTAAAACTGTCTTAGGTTTTTGTTAAATATGGCGGCTATTCAGAGGTATTAGAAAGTTATTTTAAGACTGAATCATAATTATAAAATATTATTGTAGTAAAAACAGCTGTAATACAATAATTAAGTTGTATTACTTATTTTTACAAAACAAGTTCATCATGGTTTGTTGTATAATTGTTTCATATTTCTGCACTATATGACAAAATATAACATAACCTTACTAAATCGTTTCCGATTTAAGTATTTGATAATTAAAATGATTTGTTTCTACGGCTTTATAGAGCAAGCATAATTTTTAATATTACGATAATAAGCAAGTTTAACATGGACATCGCCAAAAATATGGTTTTCTTTTAGTATTGGGCATGATTATTCAGAACATACCTAATTATTATCTGGCTGAATGATTGTTTTTTTTTTGAGTGTCTAGACAAACCTTCAAAATGTTTTACTAATATTTTTTACTGTTCTCTGAAAAGCAGGTACCACTTATTTTTTATATTTCTTCACTATTTAAATCTGACATTTTCAGATCATACAATTGGTATGGAAAGTAGTTGAACAAACATAGTAGTTGCTTTATTTTTTTTATAAATATTTTTAAAGGGATAATACTATTCTTAACTAAAATAATTGCTATACAGTTTTCTGATTTGTAATAGTGTATTTCGACAATATATTACAGTTATTTTAGAGTTTTCATCAGAAGCAAAATTGCTATTGATGCGGAATTATATCACACAAATATTTATATAACTATTTTTTAAAGCGCTATTATGAGGTTAAGAAACAGTTATATTTGTATGACCAAAAAGTTGTAAAGGTAATCCAGAACAATAATATAGAATAACTATAAAGCAATTTTATTTTATAAGCTGAAATATTGTATAGAACAGTTGTATAAATGTTTATGAAACAATTTCATAGTTATCGTGAAAACTATTTTATAATTTTGTTGTAAGAATATTGTAAAAACTAATTTATATAACTATTTAGTTTCAGAGAACAAAATAGTGATTTCTGCAACTGTAGTACAATAAATTAGCATTCCAGAAACAGCAATATAATATCAATAAAATATAATAGTCTTGTAAACTAAAAATTATAAAGCTACTTTGTTAGTTGGGATGTTAATTACTTAATTTATTATATATTGGTTGTTACTGGTAATAATATTTAGTTGATTGAAGGAAGCTGTGGATTTATTACAGAAAAAAGGTATGTAAAAGTTTTTTCAACATTTATTGTTAGGAGTTTATAGTTTAACCAATTTTGTATTGCAGGAAAATCGTTTTTAACCATATTTTTCAGTTGCTCCCAAGTGTCAGCAGTATAGAAAATCTCCGTGTCATCTGCGAACCCCAAAATTTCACCCTTCGACCTAATCGAAAATAAGTTATTTGTATACAAATTGAATAGGAGCGGACCTAAGATAGTGCCTTGGGGCACACCATATTTAATTCGCATAAAATTACTGTAGCTATTGGCTATCCTTACGGTTTGCATTCTTTCATTTAAATACATAGTAAATAAATTTAATGAAGTGCTTCTAATCCCAATATCTTTCAATGTTTGCAGGATAATGTGATGGCTTACAGTGTTAAATGCCTTTGATAAATCAAGAAACACGCATCAGCAATGTTTATTGGCGTCTAATGATGCATATATTTTTTGTGTTAATGCCGAAATCGCGTCTTCTGTGGATTTCTTTTTCTTAAAACCATATTGGTTGTTAGATAATATATTGTATTTAGTTAAGTACGAGTTTAATCGAGTTTCCAAAACTTTTTTAAATACCTTGGAAAAACTAGATATAAGAGATAGTGGATAGTCACCTTTTTTAAAAATCGGTATTACGACAGTTTCTTTTAGACAGGATGGCCATTTACCATTCTCCATACAAACTTTAAAAATATGTGATAAAGGCTCTTCAATATAGGTTGATACGATTTTTAAAATATCACTTTTAATTCCATCGATCCCTGGTGCTTTTTTTGTTTTTAAATTATTTATTTTATCCATTATTTCTTTTGCATTCTCTTGCATAGAACTATTCAGGAGGCAGGTTTTTGGAGGAATATACTGTGGGTCTTGTATAATTTGTTTTGCTAGAGTTTCTCCTATTTTTACAAATATTTGGGGTTGGATCTGTTAGTAAATTTCCCACTTCATCCTTTATTAATTTTATTTCAGGATTCTTTTTATTACAATGTGACATATCATTTATAATTTTCCAAAGTTGCTGTGAATCAGATTTATTTTTATTTATATTTTGATAATATGCACTTGTTAATTAAATTTGCTATATTATTTCTTACATTTTTGTATTGACTTTTTAAATTTTCATTATTAGGATACCTCTTTACTTGTTTGTGTAGTTTATTTTTATTATGAATTGTTCAGACCAGTTCATTAGTTATCCAGGGTGCAATTGTTGAATTTTTTCTATATACCTTGACGCCTTTTGTACACTTGTGGGATGTTATAATGTCCACGAATTTTTTTGTTACAGTGTCAGGTTCACTGATTTCAAAGATATTCCAAGAAATCTGGTGAAATTGGTTTTTTAATTTTTCATAATTAATATGTGATTTAATATGTTGTATACGATTAGACATATTTTTGTTATTATTAAAATTGTGAATTATCTATAACGCGGTTGAATAATGATCTGTAATGTTAGTTTTTATTATTAAAGGTATAATCTATTCCAAGATCGACTATCGACTGGTTTTTCACTTTTACAAAAATGTGGTCAAGACATGCTTTGTAGTTTCCTTGAACCCTTGTTGGACTATTTATAATTGAACTATAACCAAATTCACTAAACACACTCAGATAGTCATAAGTGCAGTCCGTGTCTAAATCAATGTTGATATCACCCACAAAAATTTGACAGTATTTATTATTCTTATCATTTTCTCGTAGAAAGTCCTGCAAAGGTTGTTGGCTACAGATGATGGTTGATGATTAGGCTGTACCAATAATAACGAGTTATATTTTTGTATCTCTGTAAATGGGCGCTCGTGAATCTCAAACACTGTTTGTTAGAAGTTCGGTAAACAATTATTATTAGTAATACAAAGAAAGAGGTCATTAACTTCACTTTCACACCTTTTGCTGCATACCAACTACGAAGAAACTAGATCTACGAAAAGAACATGTTTAGAATGAATAAAGGCCGGATATTAAAATAATTAAATGTTATACAAGGTGATTATTGTATGTAATACCACATACAGTTCTGTCTATTTAAAGAGAAAGACTAAATAGGTACCTTTAAACTTTTTATAGATGTAAGGTATAAAGTAAACATTTATATTGAGATTTCTAACAAAACAAGTTTAAGTAGACTTATATAGTACAATTAGAAAAAATTTCACTAAAAGTTTGCATTTTTTTCTACGTAGGTAGGTATTTGTTAAAATTTTATATATCTATATATTGTAATGAAAACAATATAGCAAAGTCAAAGTGTCAAAGTAAGGGTATAAAGAAGAATATATAAGAATAAAATCTTGAATAAGAGAAAATAATTTTAATGATATTAAATAATAAATAATGAACAACCCTGTATTTTAATAAACTATTTGAATCAATTTAGACCATCTTGAAACAATACAGCTAATAATAAGGAAAAACAAATTTGCCAAATAATATCAAGTATAAATGAACAAATCTGTATAATATGAATCAATTTTGACAAGTAAAATGGAAAACAACACAGCTGATTAAAGAAATAATAAATATGTATGCAAAATTTGACAAAGTAATATAATTAAGAACATGTTAATTTTAGAATATGAAACTAGATATGTGTTGTAAAACTAATAATAAATAATATTTAGAAATACCTTAATGGAAATGTCGTCAGAAAATAATGAACTTCGACGTACTTCGACGTGCTTCGACGAGGAGAATCGTTTATTCTCAGCCCTTAGATACGGGTTGTCAAGGGAAAATCAACAGTTTAGCGGTTCCTGGGTAGACATGTTTGATTTCAAATCACCTAAAAAGAAAATTGAAGTAATTAAATTTAAATTGAACAAAATCACGAACAAAAATCAGGTATAAGCATTTTGAAATAGATTTGTTTATAACCGAATATTGAAAATAAGCTGTTAGTATAGTAATGCGCATAGAAAGGGAAAAAAAGTGGTACCTGTGTGTCCGATGGAAATGCAGACTGGAATTTTCTACAAAAGGACCCACATTTAATGGGAAATTAGGTGTGGAAACATTTTGGATCCATATTGGAAGCACACGTTCTGAAGAACAGATAAGTGATATCCTGAAATAAAGTATTTTTGTACATGAATTACGATTGAATATTAATAAAAGATTACAAACAATACTCACCAAATATAACGTAACTTCATACAGACAATACGAGATAAACGGGCACTTTTTCCATATTGTATGTGATTAATTATAAAGTTTTAAAAAAGCTATATATTTACTGTCGTTAAGGTTATTTTTTGATTACATCTAATGCAATTTTTGAACATTAATTTAATTAAAAAGTAGAGAACTGTTTATTTGCATAAGTACTTAGGGTGAACATTAATAGATGGCACAATATGTTTTTTAAAAAATTTTAGAATAGATGTGTACTAGATATAAGTAAATTGGCCAATTTTAAAGAGTTGGTATTATTTATAATTTTAGAATTGATAAAGGAAGGGGTTTATAGTTAAAAAAAATAATAATTCCAACTACTTATAATTTATAATAGGTATAAGGTGTTATAATCATAAGGTTATTGTAATTTGTTTAAATGTGTTTTTGGTAAATGATAATAAATTGGTGTTATAATTAAAAAAAAAAACAAATTTGTTTCAATTAAGTTATAGTAAGGTAAAATCAAGTAAAAAAAAAATAAAGAGGTACATTTTTATTAAGGCATATTAAAAATTATATAGAGTAAATTGACATATAGAACTCAATTTTGACTGAACCGCCCTTGGGATAAGAGAATCTGCTTGCTCGAAGTACTGACTAGCTGGCTAAGAAGTATAAAGGTAAGTAAAAAAAATAATAATTAAAAAACATCTTAAAAGAAATATATCCTAATAAAAAATAATAAATAATAATAAAAAAAAATCAGAATACTATTACAATATATTTATATTTCCTAAATTAAAAAACAAAATGTTTAATTTGATGCTCCTACTACCCCTAAAAGTTTATTGGTATATTTACTACATTTAAACGAAAATAAAAACCACGTTTAGGAAAATGGCCACATTCGAGCAGTTGAATGACCTTTACGTTTTACTATATTTGTAGTACTGACTATAATTCTCTTTAATGTGTATTTATTCACTAACAAAAATTATATTAAACAAATTAATTTATTAAAAATAAAAATTACCTTTTAATTATTGTAAATGCATATTTTTATTATGCATAAATTTAATTGGCTCCGTATTAATTAAACTACATTTTATTATCTACAATCAATATCCTTTTAATTTCCAACCATCAACCATTTTCGATGCATATTACTATTTTAAATTAATTACGGGAAATGCATCAGAATGAATAAATTAGGTTTCAACTGCCACCAACGCTGTAGCATTACAATTCTATACCTTTCATAATTAAATTTCAATTCAATTGTAAATGCATTATATAATAAAACAACAAAAATCGAAAAACATCAAACGATTTTTAAACAGGCCTCACTCTTTTAAATAGTCTTTCATAAAGAACAATGTTATATTTTAACAGTATAACAGATCGCGTTAAAAATAACAATTAACATGGTATGGGCATGTCAATAGAACGAATGGAACACATCACCATAGTTAACAATGGAATCGTAATCGGAAGAAAAAATACGGAAAAAGGAATAGGAATAAAAAAGTAATACATTCCAGATCCTTCCAATCCTACCTTCTCAAGGAAGTGTAAAATTTGGAGTGGCTTTAAATTAGGTAAATCTCCCTCTTCTATTTGATACACTCATAGGTATAGTACCCTTGTATTCTGAAATGCTACACATTCAGTCAGAATATGAATGGAGGTTTCGTCCTCTTCCTGATAGAATTTGCACTCACTATCTTCTAATACTCCGAGTTTACTAAGGTGTTCTTTTAGTCGACAATGCCTAGTAAGGATCCCTGTTACAATACAGGCAATGCAGGCTTCCGTGTAGTCTGTACCACTGAAAATAATTTTTGGTACCACAAACGGTTTTTTGACTGGTTTCTCTAGCTTTTAAGATTCTTCATAGATTTAGTTCCCGAACCCATTCACGAGTGTCTGTTGGCATACACAAAAGAATGTTTTCGGAGCGTACACAATTCGCGTATCTTTGGATTACCGTGTCCACGATACTTTTTAAGTCATCTTTTAAATACCGTGACAGTTCAATCGTTTTAAATACATGCAAACTACCACTAGTGGAACTGAAGTTTGGTTTAATATTAAATCACATTGGAGCATACACTTTAATTATGAATTCGGCCATATTGCCGCATTTAGGGTTTTTATGGTTCCCTAAACGAGCTGAGGGGTTAATTATAGCTAGATGGTAGAACTTTTAATAAAACATAATAATAATAATAATAATAATTGAAAATATTTATTTGTTAAGTAAATGATTGGTTTAAAAAAGGAAAAAGACAATCTCCATTGAATAATAATTGAAAAAATAACAGTATTAACAAACCTATTAGAATTACAGTTCTTATCTTTATGCTCTAAACTCTGAGCAATAAAGGGCCATATTGCTGAATTCTCAATAAAATTATTTTTGTAATGATGTGATGATACACATGGTACATTCTCTATTGAAAATTAATGGACTTAGGAAGTGGAAGGAAGAAGTTGACATACCAACTGTCATGCGAGTTTTTTTCAAAGAAAGATGTCTAATATCGGTAAAAAGTTTGCCCTTTTAGTATTTCTTTAAATCTAATAATTACTGCCAAGTAACGGGGTGGACTGTTTTCAGTAGCCCACTATATATAATTTGTAGATACCTACGCGTATCTGTTAAACAGTAATTTTTCGTTTTTCGTTAGTATTACCCTACCATCTACATGGCTTTTAACATTAAAATTTATGCAATATTGCAAGTACTCATTATACAACAAAATCTAAACTGATATATGTCAAATTTGGTAGAAACATCACTTTAGCTAAATTGCATATCGAATCAGACGTTCATTAAACTAATATAGACGGCACACAAACAAGCATATTCTCGATATTATGTAGATCCCGTAGTGGTACAAACTCGCCCTAAATCATCGTTTATTGATCGCAATTGGAACACTATCAACTAAATGGGAAGTCTCAAACGGACTATACATAATTATTATTGCTGGTCGGCAAATCATTGAGCAAGATACGCGCTCCAATGATGAACAGAACCTTATCTCAATATAGGCTAATCGAATACGGGAATACCTAAGCGAAGTGTAAACACACGTAAACCATGTTTGACGAAATAGCTATGTAGATAAAGATCTGTCTATGAAGAGTTTTGCTGCTGCTGTACCGTGGCTAATAGCTTATAGCTTTACTACACAGGGTTGCCACTTTTTTGTTGAAATGTATTGTTATTGTCACAAGAGATGAGAATTTTTTGAGAACATTTTGTTGTTTCTTTGGATATTATGAGTATTTTAAATTCAGAACTACACTAATTCTTAATTGAAGTAAAAATATTTTTCATTTGAATCCAGGCACTCTTAAATTAACATTTCCATGTCAAATTTTTAAATTAAAAGCTATAAATAAGCACAAATGTTGTTAATTTCAAAATTAAGAATTTTTTAGCATGTGTTCTTAAATTAATGCGGAATGGTGTTTAAATTAATAATCCTTGCAGTTACATTAAGTAAGGAGTTGATGGATAATCTTAATAAAAATGATTCACCAAATTGACTTCTGATAAATATTTTTTATTTTATATTAAGTCCATGTGACAATACCAAAAAACATATATCGGGTGAGAAACTATTTCTAAATATATCGGGTGAGAAACTATTTCTAACATCCTCCCCCCTTTTATTGTTACATAAAATAAAAGATTAACTAAAACCCAAAACGTTGATGTACTCGTACAATCCGTCCTTTTCTGGTGACGATAACTCGTTTATTCCCAATAAACATTTTTGATTGTATAGTAGTTACCGTTACTTTTACAACACTTTACTTATAAAACTTGCAGTTATACATTTGGCAACTGTAACATTTCTCTTGCTGCTATAAACCTCTTAAAGAGCTTAAATGGGGCATTTATAAAGGTTGCTAACACCTTTGTTTAGTAACGCTAATAACTTAAAGTTGTATAAGTAACAGTAACAGAAACCACTTAATAACTTACAAATAAATTCGTTTAAACACCTATAGTAATATAGTATAGTGTTGTACATTTTTAGGCAACCTTTATATAACTTGCCTATAATAGATTTGGTAATGTATCAGTGCCAGGTGTCATTCATAAGTCATTTCTGTCTAACTGTCAAACGTAATGTCAAAAATTTAACCTCCGTCCACGAGCAAGCATGATCTGAAATTATTAAATTATCTCCACTATGTCTTTCAAAATAGTGCAAACTAATGAACCGGGGGATAAGGGACCTCTACCTACAATTGTCCCATCAGCTTGGGAAAAGAATGGCACTCTTTATTGGCCTCCTGCCAAAAAAAGAGTATTATACTTAAAAAATACGCGATGGAAATTCCAGACCGGAGGCAGACTGAGTGCCACAGCCCTGCTCTAAAAAAAGAATGTAATAAAGGTAAAGTTGCTATACTGATATTATTACTTTGATCAAGAATTTGTGTTTCTTCATCATCAGCTTGATTTCGATTATATTCGGTCGTCACACTTTTCAGGCTATTACTTACACTTTTCAGGTTATATGATGAGGAATATAATATCTTTGTAAATTTTTTTGTTATTTTACGACGAAATTACGTGCTATTCCTAATTTTTTTCCAGTTATTCATGATAATAATATCTCACCATAAAAATATTACTCATCAGCAAGCCATAAGCCATATATAATAAAAAAAATAACAAAAATGACAAATGACATATATAATTTGTATTACTGATGGTTGCAAAGTTTTATAAAAGATGCGATATAATAACCAATAGTTTTATAACAAATATTATAGTCAACACCACTTCCTACCAATTTTTGACACCATTAAAAAACTTAAGGTATTTTAGTTATATAAATAGAGTTACGGTAACCCATATGTCACCTTTTTATAAAACCACTAGTAACCGTTGCTTAAAGTTTTATAAAATGGTAATGGAAATAGTTCTGTTACCTTGTTATATACTCATAACTGCTAGTAATGTTATAAAACCATTAGAAAACCAGGTTACCAAAAGGTACAGGTTATAAAACTCCGAAACCTTTTTATATAAATTTGTTACTATTATATATCTATTATACAAATTTGGGTTACCGTAAATGTTTATTGGATTTGCAACTTGAAGAACATCTACTTTATCAGAATCTTATTAAGGAGCATCTACTTGATGAACATCTTCACGGAGAATATCTTCTTAAGTTGCAAAATTATTTTTATTTTGTCTTTTATCACTTGTCAGCCATTCTTTATCTTTCAATGCGTTTAATTCCATCGAGTATAATCTTTGAATGGTCGTATAATTTCGCTGTGTGCTGTTTTAATCTTAGCCACTCCAAATTTTCCATCCAATAACTTCCATAATCTTTCCTAAGGGTCAATCAATTCTCTTAGTATTATCGGACCCCACTAATACGATATCGCCAATGGCGTTCCGTTGACCAAATTGTACTAATTCCGCTAGATACTATTTTTTAAAAAGAGATCTCAAACCATCCCGCAATTTTTGTAAATATCTACATCTACTAACTAAATGGTGTCGATCGATGGTATCTAAATCTACAGTTTCGTTTATCGATAATCCTTGGAGAAACATCACAGGTCTAAGTAGTAATACCAAGTTACGTACCATATATGGTAAACCACCCTATATAATTACTTTTAATTTCTTAAGTAACAAGCCTGGACAATAGTACAATTTGTTCACCCCCTGCGTCTAACACCGTTTCATAAATGTGAAACGACTATTTAACTGCTGTTAGGCTAGTCTTCTACCGAAACTTTCAATAATCAGCTATTACTTTATGGATAAAAGTAAATATTGAAATTTTGTGGGTGCCACTATAAATCTCAATGCGATTAAAAATAATCGAATAATTAAAAAAACGATTATTGAAATATCAATTTTTCTAAAAAAAAAAATCGATTATTTTAAAAGCTTTAAAAACAACAACATCACTTTGTAAAAAAAGAAAACAAATATTCATGGTTGAAATAAAAAAAATAATGGAAAATTAAAAAGATATCTGCCTTCTCATTAAATGTTTCTACTTTTAATGTACTTTACCTAGTAAAAGTAAAATAAAAAATGATGAAATATATATATATATATATATATATATATATATATATATATATATATATATATATATATATATATATATATATATATATATATATATATATGTATGTTAAAATATGTTATAACAAGAGTTTAATTCAATGTGTTTCTGATACAGTTAAATCTGTTCTAATAATATTTTTTTTATCTTATTGAATTGTATTTTACTTATTTATATTTTTTTATGACTAAATATAAATACTATCGTTATGTATTAAATATAAAAATTGGATTTTTGACTGCTAATAGATAAAGCGAAATTAAAACTTTATTAAATCATCAATCAGCATACATAGAAAACAACACCTATAATAAATTGATAACTTACCAGTGGCGGCTGGTGTATAAGTGCTGTAAAGCTGCAGAACTGCAAAAAAAAATGAAATTATATCATCTATATTTTACAGAAATAATTTTAGACCTTTTAAAATATACGCAAAATAAATTTTATGAATAATTTTATTAAATTTAATTTAGTTATTAATATTAAATTATATCCATAGCGCGAGAACGTATCTTATGAATCCTACACTAACAAAAATTATTTAATAAATTACATGGCAACCAATTTTGGCACTAAGGCCATCTTTAGGCCTAATAGGAAGAATTAAATAACTTACATAATGTTGTGAGATACAAAATTAATTACAAATCTGTAAAGGCGGATGAAACAAGTGTTATACAACTACTGATGTGAACATCAAAAACTTCTATAAAACTAACTTTTGTTCAAATTGTGAACCAACTACGGTGTAAGTTCTTACGACTAAAATAGTGGTGGAAAAAAAAAACAATAAGGTAAAATGGTTAATATAATAGAAAAGATAAATTGATGTGATCCCTAATTACAGGAACACGAAAAGATGCAGCACAAGAACATGAATTATACATACATAAAAAAAACTAAAAATTCCGAAGGTTTTAAGGAGGTCCTTTCGCCACATCTCTCGCCTCAAATGTTAAAAAAAAAGTTATTAGATTATGACTAAAATTAATTTTTTTCTAATAGTTGAAGTCCTTATTTATCTAATACTGAACTTTTAACTATACCTTACCTTGCTAATTTTTGAGAATTTTTTTTTAAAAATGTGAGTATTTGTACAGTGCCTCACGAGAAACAAGTAACCTAGTTATTTTTTTGTAATTTTTAAATAATAATTTCTCAATAAATTCCACGGTAAACTATATATTTTATTGTAAAAAACAAAACCTAAATATTTCAAAAACCTTATTTTTAGTTTTTTTCTACTCCATCTAATCAATAAATAATAGTAAAATTAATTATAATTCGAAAATTGTTGTTGAAGTCTTACTTTCTCTGTACAAACACACACATTTAAAAAAAAAAATTTCTCAAAAATTTGCACATCTACTATTAGAAAAAAATTAATTTTAGTCATTAAAAATATTTAAGATAATTAGTACATCGGATTTACATGATAAAAGATAATTAAAATTCAATAATCAACTTGCTCGATGACAGAGGTAAATCGAAATGACAACCCGAGTTTTGACACAAGGCATAAACGACAAATGACGTTTGTGTAGAGATGGTGATTTCTAAATAACGAAAACGGTTACAACCGTTACAATGTCTGGGACTAAATAACGAAAACGGTTACAACCGTTACAAACTCCAGTGGCTCTAGGTTTGTAATTAATTTTGTATATCACAATATTATTTTATTTTTCCTATTAGTCCTGAAGATGGCCTTAGTGTCGAAACTATGTAATTTAATAAATAAAAAATGTTTTGTGCGGGATTGTTTTGTATAATTTCTTAAAAAGCTTTAAAAAAAATATTCTCCAAAAGCTTCGACCGCAGGATGGATTAAATTTGGTGTTTTTCTCTTTATCCGTTTTTGAGTTATCTTTAAAATTCGAAATTTGCACTTCTCCTCAATATCTCGAATACGGTCCATTTTAGGGAAATCATGTATAGAATTAAAATTATAAATAATGGCATCACAAGCAATTTTTATCAAGATTCCTATACTTTCCTTATCTGTATACAGAAATAAAAGTAAAAAATGTCCGTGACTGTATTTTCTTAAGCAGATTTGTGTAGGTCGACCTTACTTCAGATCGTGTACTAACAGTTTTAAAGATGACATAGAAATTGATAAAAAAAAGTATTTTATTTGCCTAATCCCTGTAAAAAAGCACAATATTAATTTATTCTGACGAGGAAACTTCTGTAAAACTTCTTTTGATATATAGTTCGCCACATTTCGCATCAATAGTGTTAACACAATAGAAACCAACAGAGCGCAGTCACACCCTATGGCTTAGTATCTCTTTCGTAGAAACCGAATCTATTTTACACTAAACTGCATCATTCAGTACTTTTATCCCAATTATACCAAGTGTATCAAAATAAATCATAAGCTGATTTCCCCAGCTCTAAATTAGTTCCGAAAGCTTCTCGATTTTCAAGTAGTTTTAAAGACAAGGGTGCAAGGGTGTAGATACGGGGGGTGGAAAAGGCAATTACAAAATAAAATAAAAGATCATTGATAAACATTTTAATATGTAAAACGGCATATTTGAGAAGAAATTCATTTTTAAAAAATCAGTTCATAATGTTTACAATATTATACAACAAGGGACTAAAGTGCCACTTTTAATCCTGAGAGGGATTAAAACGCACTTTAGTCTCGTAGTACATACGTTATTTTTTGTACGGCAGGGACTAAAACTAAGAAATTTACACGATAATTATGTGAAAAGAAACACTCAATATTATTTCATACCGATTATTTAATCGTATACCTAATGATTATGAAATAAATAAAGTAGTTTACTATGTTTTCTATTGGTTTTGTTATTTGCAGGACTAAATAATACTGCTTTTTTTTATTGTTATTTTAATTATTTTTCTCATCTCTCAACATATTATATTCGCTAATAAACTCTGCTTCCTTCTTTTGCGAATAAATTTCAGTGTCTTCGTTGACAGCTTCTTGAATATAGGCAACTCATTATACGTAAATGAAGTAGGTATACACCATGAAGGCTATGGTATACACTAAATATTAAATTGAAATTTATTATTTTAACGTTTTATTGTAATCAATTGTGTTTTCAATAATTGTCTTGTTATATTACCTCCCGAATAAAGTAGTTTGCTGTGGTTTCTATTGGTTTTGTTATTTGCGGGACTAAATTTTTTTAATCCTTTGAGACTAAAATATTTTAGTCCCAAGGGAGTAGAAGTGGCATTTCACACTCTAAAATGAGGAAGATAAATGCATGTTTTAGTTCCTGAGGTACACAAAAGTAGTTTTTGGCTAGGCAATATCCTACTTTCAGTGGTGGCTCGTGAGCAAAAAATTGGGGGTTCACAATGACAAAATATAGATCTCAGTACAGATTTAAGTAAAAAACTTTTAGTTTTTATAATACACCTTTCCAAAACACTGAAAGCTTTTTACCTTAATCTGTACTGAGACCTATATTCTCTCATTATAAACCCCCAATTGTTTGGATACGAGCCGCCACTGCCTACTTTTGTTTGGATTTCCCACTATATTTTAATTCTTGTAATTATTTTTATAGTATTTTTTTTCGTGTCTTATTGTTGTTATAAATTCTATTAGAATACTGATCATTATGTTAATATTGTATATGTTATTGTAAATAATATGCTATTATATCAACCATGATGATTAGATGTTAGAAAGAGTGCAGAAGAAATTTCTTAGACACTATGCTTATAGACTGGGTTATAGGTGGAGTGAAACAAACTATCAATCAATAGGTAGTATTTGTAACTTAATATCACTGGAGAAACGTAGACTTGATGCAGATCTATTGTTTGTTTATAAATTGATCAATGGTTATATCAACTGTCCTGATTTATTGTCACAATTTTGTTTTAATGCTGGGCCAAGAACGAACATAAATAGACCTACCTTTTATATACATTCACACTCAACCAATTATGGTTATCATAGTCCGTTGTCTCGTTTGCCCCGTGAATATAATCATTGTTCGTTAGATATCTTCTACAAATCACTAACTACGTTCAAAAATGCTTTAAAATCGCTGTAAATAACATTAAAATAACTATATCTAATCTATTAATACTTAACCTTCTATGTTCATTATTTCTTATAGTTTTATGTCTACTTTTAATAGTTAATTTTTCTGCGGTTTTAAAAATAGGTATCTGTCTGTATATGTAACCTGTGTTAATTTAATTTAATTTTAATTTTAATAATTTTGTATTTTTAATATGTATTTCAATTTTGTATTTTCAATATGTACTGGAAATCCGTAAATAAATAAATAAATAAATAAATAAATAAATAAATAAATAAATAAATAAATAAATAAATAAATAAATAAATAAATAAATAAATAAATAAATAAATAAATAAATAAATAAATAAATAAATAAATAAATAAATAAATAAATAAATAAATAAATAAATAAATAAATAAATAAATAAATAAATAAATAAATAAATAAATAAATAAATAAATAAATAAATAAATAAATAAATAAATAAATAAATAAATAAATAAATAAATAAATAAATAAATAAATAAATAAATAAATAAATAAATAAATAAATAAATAAATAAATAAATAAATAAATAAATAAATAAATAAATAAATAAATAAATAAATAAATAAATAAATAAATAAATAAATAAATAAATAAATAAATAAATAAATAAATAAATAAATAAATAAATAAATAAATAAATAAATAAATAAATAAATAAATAAATAAATAAATAAATAAATAAATAAATAAATAAATAAATAAATAAATAAATAAATAAATAAATAAATAAATAAATAAATAAATAAATAAATAAATAAATAAATAAATAAATAAATAAATAAATAAATAAATAAATAAATAAATAAATAAATAAATAAATAAATAAATAAATAAATAAATAAATAAATAAATAAATAAATAAATAAATAAATAAATAAATAAATAAATAAATAAATAAATAAATAAATAAATAAATAAATAAATAAATAAATAAATAAATAAATAAATAAATAAATAAATAAATAAATAAATAAATAAATAAATAAATAAATAAATAAATAAATAAATAAATAAATAAATAAATAAATAAATAAATAAATAAATAAATAAATAAATAAATAAATAAATAAATAAATAAATAAATAAATAAATAAATAAATAAATAAATAAATAAATAGATTAAGGGTTAAGAGTGGCTGTACAGTTAACCTTCGCCTCCCTGATGCAACTGCAGGCATGCACTTAATAAAGACGTATTATTATAATAGAACAGACCACTGCGTCAAAAGAATCACATCTAACACACGATGTGCGCTTACTGATAACGTCAGTATTATGAAAATTTTATTTAGAACTGATAGTTTTATGCTGCGATACTCAATTGACGATATCTTAATTCAAAATAATATTAGGAATAGATGGCAAGCTTTGTTAAGCCATGAGACTTGTCTTAGACGATGCCCTAGTCGAGGATGTGTAAACTGGTCCTTTTACTCCGAGCAACATACTAACACATCTGTTGTACTGAGTATTTTAAATACTTAAAGTAAATACTTGGGTATACAACCATACTTGAAGTATTTGACTTAAGTACTGATACAAACGTTGGTACTTGCAATTGTAAGTTTTTCAAATTTTACTTATACTTAATATTTAAAATATCATCCAAGTTTATTTTGTACATATAAGTAGATTATAAGCTTGTATTTCAATAGTCGGATATACCGCCTATATAGAATATATCTCATTAAGATTATCGATAACCAATCATTTAAATTGTTAGTTTAGTATGAACATTACTTAAAATAAAAAATATTTATATTATTTTTTAACGGTATTTGTACTTAAATGTCATTTCAAGTACGTTCAAGTTTAAGGAAAAACATAAATTTGACTCTGACGTTCGTGTAATTTGGTACTTGTACTTAAATTTGGGTAAGTCAAGTCAATTTACTTGATATTTTAAGTATGTCCTTCATTACTTATACTTGCACTGGTACTTGATTCGTATTAAAACAATAACTTGTACTTAATACTTAAGTACTTATTCTCGGTACTAACAGCAGCTCTGCATACAGGTCGTTTCTTTTATTATATGTGAACATTAGAATGTTTCATTTTGTAAGTAAAAAAATTAAATGTAAAATTTTTTCAGACTTTGCTTAGTGTCAGTGATGTAAAAGATATGTATGCGAAATTTCAAGAAGATTGTACAATATTTAGAGGTTGCACGCTTTGACCAGTTTTGTAAAAGTATGCAAAAAATACGACTTCTCAATGTTAATTACTTTTAATGTTAAAACTATAAATCTCAAACTTAAAATTACACATTGAGATTATTAGGGAATAGGTAATAGGTTCGAATCCCACCGTTGGCCGGGATTTTTTTATTTAATTTAGTTATTTAAAATTAATTCTGATGCCTTGGTAGGATTCCCCACTCGACCATTCACTGTTGGGTTCTAATTAACAGTGCTGTTCCTAAAGTGGCGCTGGGAAACAGTAACAAAGTCTGCACAGACCACGAGGCGATATAACCACAGTAGTTGAAGCCGATGACACACAAATAAAAAAAAATTATTAGGTAATAGATAGGAAAAATATATCTTATATTATTCAACTTTGAACGATGCAATCCCTTGTTTAGTTCGTTTGGTGACGACTTTTCTATGATGCTCCACTATCCTCAGCAAAAATTGTTTTTGTTGTTCATCTCTGACCGATCTGTTAAATTTCTTTATTAGAACAATTCCTCTTTCTGCGGTATTATTCTCTACCTTAAGAGCGTTTACTTGACTTCTTACAGAATCACTGAAATATTTTGCCACGTTATCTCAAACAATTCAAAAACATTTTTGTTTTACTAGTGATGAAATGACTCGGATCTTTTCCTTTAAAAACTAAGTTTTTATCGTCTAATCGTTTCATTTCTTTTTTATTTGGAAGTTCATCCAAAAAAGCTAATCCTACGTTTGTTTCTGACAGATACCACAGGTGTCTCTTAGCAATAGTAAGAGTACTTTTTTTGACGTCTCCATCTGGGTAAATATTTAGAAGCTGCAGCATATCCAAATCATTTTTTGGAGCCCATCGAATTACAATGGCTTCGTGCCAAAAGCGAACATATATGAGGCTGACAAAATGTGCAACCCTTTTCATTCCTTTCAATTCTCCTTAAGGCATATTCAACTATTATGCGAAGAGAATAATTTTAAGTGCATAAATTGCTTTTGCCATTCACCTTGCTTGATGCATAGCTCTTGGAATCCTGAAACTGAATTCGTCTTGAAACCAACCTCCTAGGTACAACAGTGATAGTTGTAATAACTCTTTGTAGTCTTCTCTCGGATGGCTTCCATCTTTTAGGACATTTTGTATGTAGTTATTTATTTTCACTCGTTGGTCTTTTATAAAGCCTTGAACGGGACGTTCCTCATCCAGCATTGTGGTATATGACTTTTTATCTAGTAAAGCCCACATATTTTGGAACTATCGAAAGATCTGGATGTTAGGATCACTTGATGGTATGTTACAACATTCCTCAAACACTCCTTTTAATATTAATTCATGAGTGTGATAACCACAACAATGTTCGTTCTAATTCCCTTTCAATTCTGGTACATGCTTCTTGGATCAGTCCTGTATTAGACGATGTAGTATCAAAAGACATACCGATGATATTGTCACCTAACCCAAATCGGTGCACTTTTCGAATAACTACTTCAGTCAGCTGCTCACCGGTGCCTTTCTGGGCAACAGGTACTCCAAGCAAATGCTCAAAATCTTTAGCAGTCACTAGAACTGCAACTCTATCTTCCAAAGTTTTGACATTCCTATGGGCAACAATTTACTATCCCAATGCAAGACCAAAGGAGGAGGATTTTCAAAAAGCATCTCCTCGATTTTCCTTGCCATTTTTCTTTTATTGACTACCCGAGCTCGGTAAACGGTGGATGAAGATACGAAAATTTTTAAAACATCGTGGCCAAGGCTCTTTGCAGTTGCTATAAAAGAGGTACTTGCTTGTTTGATAAAGAATTGTTCTCGATCCCAAGTAGACGTGAGTGTTTGGTCCAACGGTTTTAATCTAGGACTTGAACGTAATTTTTTCTTTGCTGGAGGAAAAAAATTCGTCCTCTTCGCTACTAGGTGTTGATGATGATGAAGATGAGTCTTCCAGTATTACTGTCTCATTTATTTGAGCTATAGCTCTGTAATGTCTATTCTTATATGAATCATTTTTGTCTTTTTTTGTACATTTAGTTCTTATTTTGGAGACGAAAACCTTGTCTACTCCAGTCATTGATAAACTCATTCGGTCTTCTCTTTGTGATCCAAGAAATGCTTTATCTTCTTCCGATAAGCTTGTCATTTCCATCATATAACTCGACAAAATTAACTTTCCAAATCTGTCGTTTTATGGTAGCTTTATCGGGGTTTCTAGATTTCTCTTTACCTAGATTTTGGAATTTGTATAGCTTCTGTATACCAGCGCGTATATTCTCCTCTGTCTTAACAGGGATATCTGCTTTCCTCCACACTTCCTGTAGTTTAGTACTGGTAGATTTACCAGCTTCCGAAAGTGTTTCTTTCATATCCTTATGATGGTAAATAAAAACTAATAGTACTTGTTCCTTTGAAGGGAGCCGAGCTCCTAAAAAATCACCAGTAGGCACCTTTTCTAGCAACCAAATTTCTCTTTTGGTACCCATTTTAAAGCTCAATTACCTGTAAAAGATGAAAGAAATACATGTAAAGATCAAAGATCACTAGTATAAATCAAGTCAATATTAGAAATTTTACCAGTTTGTGATAAAAGTGATCAATGTGTGCAACCCCTAAATATTCTCCAATCTTCTTGAAATTTGGGACATGTTTTTTTTTATCACTTAGACTCAGGGCGTAAGCAAAGTCGTATGAAAATAACATCTTTGGAAAAATAAAACACCCTAGTGAACATAGTATTATTCTAAACCTTAACAGATACGAAGTGAATAAATAGGAGAAGTTTACTACAGTTCATCAAATTTCTAGAGGTGTTCGACGCCCAGACAGAGAACGCGCTACGTGTGACTAAGATAGCTATTGTACAGTCTGCTAAACAAGTTATTTTAAATAGTTTTTAATATTTTTAGGTAATTAAATTTTAAAAGTGTGGAATAGTTTAGGGATTAAATTGGTCTGATTAAACTTTCTTAGAACGTTTTTAAAAGCAGCTAAAGATAGTATGTAGAATTGAAAATAATTATTATGCCATAAAAGGTGCTTTGGAATTCCTTCAACCTTTTGAAATTGAGTCAGAAAATATAAATTTTATAGGATAGCGGAAAATACCTATAATTTTTTTGTAGGCCTTTGTAAATCGTGGAAATAGTTTATATTTTATTTCTACCTTATTAAGGAAAATGGTACCTATTATTAATAACGGTTGTTTCTGAAACATTACTAAAATTTTCTAAATTTTGTTTTTCTACAAAATAATAAACTATACTATTTAGAAAAAATTTATTTCTCTTATAATTTTATAAAAAATAACAGGGGAATATTTACATTTCTTGATCTATTAAACAAAACGATAAATTATCTCGACGAATGACACCATGTTCTAGTACGGAAGCTAGCTTTACATTTTTGTTGGTGGTTTCATGGGTTTCATATCAGTTTTTTGTAATTGTAGTTTACACGTACATATACCTCTTAACACTTGTTTGCTTTATTAAAAAAGTGTGTTGTTGTGATTTACGTCGAAATAAGTCAAAAACAACTTGAAACCCCATATAAAATCAAAAAGGAGAAACGGAAAAAAATTGAGCCTGTAAATGAACACAACTCAGAAACAAAAATAGCTATCTAATAATAAAAAAATAAAATTTGATTCTTGTGCAGCTTCATCTATATCATTAACTGTTTTTGGTTTTTTAATGGTTTTTCTTGGTGATGAAAATTCCGATATCTCACGGTTATCGATTCTTTTTTTCTCTCCAGAAATGCGGACGACAGTGTTTTTAGATACTCCTGTGGCTGCAGCAACACGATCATTTACATTTTTAAATGGTATTGAAGGTGAATTAAAGTTTCCTTCTCTTCTCATAAACTCTATAACATTGGCTATTATTTCGCGAGATTGACTGTTAATCACGCGACCTCTTAATTTGCTATTAAACTCCATACTTAGGTTCTATTAAACTGTAATGAGCAAAAAACACAAACGAAAATAAAAGAAATGTTTTAGCGAAATTTACATCTGACATTTACGTCTAAATGAAATAGTGAAATACTTGATGCGCAGAGTGTACTTTCATTGCGTAAATCCGTCGGGATGCCTGTCAGTAGTGCTTTCTCTGTCTAGCCGTCGAAAGCCTCTAGAAATTTGATGAACTGTACTTTGGGGAACATTACAGTGTTCGAAAAAATATACAGGATATACTACTATTATCAAATTGTAAATTGCCATATTTTTTTACGAAAAGAAACTTCCAATTAGAAAATATCAAAAAATTAATAAAGAAAACTTAAGTTTATATAAAATAAAGTTAGCCCATGATAGTGGATGAGATTTTCCGGGTTAAGTCACCCCGGAGCGCCACGATACATAATACTAATACCCCACACAAGCTCAGTCTGATTTAGGGATTGATATTCACTGGTAAGGGAGTGAATTAGGGAGAGTATTATTATATTATTTTTAGTATAAAAAAGAACAATATTTTGCCTTAAAAAAAACGAAAAAAAAAAATAAACATTTGTTTTAGTATTATTATTAGTCATTATTGACTTATTAACTAGCCTACAATTTTAATTTAAAAATATTATGAACTAATTACTTATTTAAGAAGTTCCCATTTGGGGAAATTATTTCTAAGAAAATATCACGAGTTGGCGTGACGATTTATTACAATTTTACACAAACACTAACAATATAGTTCACTGCACGAGTTCAAATGACTGACCTTCTTCCTTTTGTGTTTTGATGCACTTCTTCATTGACTTTGTGGAGTCGACCTTCATAATATTTCGCAACAAACTTCTTTATTTTTTCTTCGACTGTTGACATCTTCGGAACTCTATGAAGATAATCGTTTGCATAGAACAAAGGTGCATCAACGATGTATCTTAGGACTATATTTTGGAAGAAAACACATATCATGTTGATACTACTCTTGCGGGCATATCTCCATAGCTGTATGCCATAAACCTAGACTGGTTTTAGGATTTTTTTATTTAATATTTATACTGACAGCTTGGATTTTATTACAAGAAGTAAATACTTTTTTTTTAATTTATTTTATTTATTTTAGTTTGATCCGATTGCAGACAAAATATATTTCCGTGTTAATACCTAAATAAAATAAGATCTACGCCTTTGTGTATAGAAAATTTGTTAACAGAAATGTATTCGCATGTACGTCTTTGTTGCAACCCCAATAAGTGAAGCGTACCTAATTTTCTATTCGTGTAAGCCTGCACATCATTTATCATTGTATAGATAGTTAATTCCGAGTGAAGTCAATTTAGATTATACCTCAAAAGAAGATCGGTTAAGAGGACGATTTAAATGAGCGGTTATTTTCAGCATTATACAGTAGGGTGGAGCGATTTTTTTTTATTTGGTTGGATTACACATTAGGCGCCAAAAGTTGCTCATTACTATACAGTTTATTAATAAAAAAAGAGTTACTAAATTTTTGTTTATTTTCAGGTAACACAAAGAATGGCAAAATATTAAAAAAAACAGTTTTTTTTTTTTAATCGAGCTAGCAACGTTTTCTTCACCTGATTTACGCATTAGGTCACAAACCTTGATCAAAACTATATAGTTTAATAAAAAAAAAACATAATTTTGATCTTCAGGGTCCGCATGGGAGAAGAAAGACAGCAAATATTTCAAAAAATACGTCCTTTTTAAAAAAAACTTTTAATCCAAAATTATCTTAGATCAAACACAGATCTGTCACAACTTGTAGCATTAGAATGGAACTGTAATCAATACCGGCATGAAGGGTGAGATGTTTAGATTGATTGAGTTAAACCTAAAAGAACACTTGCATTGGTTCATTTGCCAATTCCATGTAAATAAACTTCCTCTTCCACTTAATTAATAAATTAGACGGTAAAATAACAACCAAAAAGTTTTTATTTGATCCTATTGGTATTTTGTTTTCAAACTAATATATATGCTAATATAAGCTCTAAAAATATAACATTATGTCCAACCACTTTAAGCACAAATGAAAACTATTTATTAGATATTAGTCTAGCTGTAGCATCTGAAAAAGTTTCAGAAGACCTTGCAAAAAGGAAACCTGGCAAGTTGTTACACGCTCGTTGGTTTACTTGTGCGAGTAGGATATTACGATTATATGTGCACTGATAGCGCAAAAAATCTGTTTTATTTAATAACGCTTTTAAATATTTGGATGAATCTACAAGAGAAGAAATCGATGCTACTATCCAAAGAAATGCTTATTTTGGCCATCCAGACAGGGTTCCTTTTCGGCATGGAGAGATTCACTACCTCATACAAGAAAACTTGCCTTTCGTCGAATTTTAAGGGGTAGAGAGTATGAAAAAACAAGTATTAAAAATAAAAAAAACGACTTCAAAAACATGCAGATTCCATCACCACATCTTAACCAAATTTATATGGGACCACCCTTGAAGTACCCCCTTACTAACAAAAAAAGAATCATTGAAATCGGACACCGTGTTAAAGAATTATCGCTGAACATACTTAAAAAAAAAAATAATGCGACGAATTGAGGACCTCCGCCTTTATTTGAAGTCGGTTAAAAATATGACAATTGACCCAGGATTTTCAAAATACCTATAATTAATTTTGAAGTCAACGACTACATTGATGTAATTGATTGATAAAATACTAAAGCCATTAACCCTTCCACATTAATCAAGTATTTAGATGATGAGCTCATCAATTTTATTGGAACAGGTGACATACTAGATATTTTAGAATTCCTTTGTCACAGTCAAATAATTGAACGACACATTAAGCTTGTAACCGACGTTTCATCTTCTATGTGTGGAGACTTTAGAAGAGATAGATATATTCGTTCTAAGGTAATGTCCCAAGAAAACCCCAATTTGAAACAAAAACAATTTAATTTATTAACACTGCTCTTCATTTGTTGGGAGGTTGATTACAGCAGGGTGGAGCTCGTTTTGCGGCCACCTCCACGTGGTAAGCTCTGGGTTATTTATGTAATATTAGGTAATTTTTCCACATAATTATATTACTCAAATTGAGCGAGGAATCGCTAGAAAGTGTTATAAATTTATTTTATTAAAATAGGTTTGTATGAATTTTAAACCCAAAAAAATCATGATTTTTACTTGGTCTGCGGGACCTTTAAACCTTTTTTAAAAGCAAAAAACCAAAAATGGTTTTCATGTGCATACTAATATAACACTTTTGCAAGCTAATGTACATTTAAATTAAAATAATTGATATTTTGACAATTTAATATTATGTAACCAAAACGCAAATATTTAAAAACCTTTTAGCCCTACGGACCCCCTCTAAATATTATTTTATTTCAAAAAATAATATTATTTGTTTTCTACATTATAAGATACAGCTTTTCCACACTAACGCTATTTTAAATTAGAAAAAAATAAAATTTAAATTTTTTCACTCCACCCTATTATACAGTATGTTTCACATGGTTGGTGAAAGATGGAGAGTACACCAAAAAATAGTGTTAACTGATTTCCAAAAACAATAGTTGCCAAAGATATGGAGTTAATAATTATTGCTGACGCTCATTCTGAATGGTGTTCCTACAATTCCTAAAGAATGGCATATATATAAAGACCGTTTTAAAAAACCTATTAGTTTGTTTATTAGGTTGGAATAAGTCTGTAGTCAGCGGAATACTGCCGTTTTCATCAAATGAAATTTCCTAGTTATGATAAATCATCCCACTATACATAAAAACGTTTAATTAATGAATATTCTACATCATATTGTTATAATATAACTATTGTTCATCCTCTTGTTTTCATCTATGGAACAGATACTTAACCGCCTATGCCCAGCTCATTAACCTTGTTACGTTCTTCAACGTTACTAGAAATGATGTCTTTATAACAATGCAGATGTGACATTCTTCTGACCTGTATGCGATATTATTGGGAGTTATATAAATTAACATTGCATAAATATTTGTCACAGGATGTAACTAAACAGAAATATAAAAGATGTTTATGCGAGTATTGCTGCGTAAAAGAAACTTGTAGATACACACCGCACGAAAATTATCGCATCACCAATGCTTTTAAATATTTTGGCAACAGTAAATTTATTTTTAAAATTTCTTGAGTATTCTCTGAATGGGCATTCTTTACTGATAAACTCGAGTCAAAAAACTGGTCGTTTCTTCTTTTGTTAGCGACATGCAACGTTCGTGAAAGGGAAATAATGGTATAGGGAGGAATATCTTTTTATGGACGAACGGAGTTAGTAGCTGTTAATGGTGGTAGGATGACGGCTGACCGATACATAAGGGATATTCTAGAGCATCATGTGGTTTCATACGGCCCTTTTATTGGCTAAAATTTTGTGCTAATGCACGATAACGCCAGACTGCATGCTGCCGGGATAATGCGGGAATATCTTGAGGAAGTAAATATTGCTACACTGAATTGGCCAGCTCGCAGCCCAGACCTCAATCCGATAAAGCACATTTGGGACCACTTAGGTTGGGCGATCCAGCACCATCGAGCTCCATTCAGAACCCTTAATGAGCTTTACCATGCAATAAACGAAATATGGAACAACATGGAGCTGGAATACATACATAGGTTATTTGAAAGCTTACCAAGGCGAATGGAGGCTGTGATAAGGACAAGAGGAGGCAATACAAGATACTGAGAAAATTGTATTTTTCAAAAAATTTTACATTTTTCGAAGAATTTAATTTTTGTAACGAAGGCAATATAAATTCTATTATGTCCGTTTTTGGTATTCTTTATTTACCCTGTACATATTGATTTAAAATGAGAAATTTTATTTATCAATAATGTAATTCCAAAGGTTCAATGTAAATTAAAATAAAAAAAATATTTTTAAAAAAGAACATGGCCAAAATATTTATAAATATTAGTGATGCGATAATTTTTGTGCGGTGTGTATATATGAGGGATCTTAATTAATATGATGTTTAACATTAAATATCTATGGGATATTTAAGTTACATGTAGTGAAATTACATATCATCCCTTTTTAAATGTTTTATTGACGATATCAATTTTATTTTCTACAGTTTTTCTTAATTCGATATGACTACTTGTACAATATATATTATTTGTTTCAAGTATTTATTCTTTCTATATCATATTCTGTAACTTTTTTGTGAGACTCAACCACAAGAGACAAATTTATAGTAATTCCTAGAAGTGGTCTCATATTCCTCGTTCCATTCATAGCCATAACAATAACGCCCTAGCGAACCGCAAGAAAACGACCCCACATTATGGAGTTCATAAACTATTTGACAAATCGCTACTTCACTTATCAAATTCTAACCGTATATCTTTCCTCTGGAGATTACCACGCTATTAGACGAACATGAATGTAAATCCCCATTTATTGTCGGAAAAATTGCAAAGCAATTTCTTTTAAGTTGAATCGTCTCCCTTGTGCAGGGGTGGAGCCAGACTATTTATGGACGCGGATGGATGATGCAAAGAAATAGATAGCGACGTCTTTTTTATGGTTTTATATTGCTTGCTCATATAAATGTTTGTGACTCAGAACCGGCAGAAAACTAATTTATGTTTTCTATTTTTGTGTGTTACCAAGAATTTTGTCTGAGTTTGTTTGCAACTTTTACTTGTTATCTATATACAAGAACGGAATTTAATAGGAATATGTACAGTTTGTTAATTATATTTTATTCTATTTCACTTTTAAAACAACATCAAAAGAACCTAGTAATGAGCAAGCACAGCGTAGGATTTAATAAGATCATATTTTGTTCGCATACATTAGGTATAGGTATTATACAAATTTTATAAAATGTATTATGAGTTTATTAATTCTTTAATAATAAAATGCATTATTTGTAAAATCAATTATATAAATCTAAAAATAAAAAAATAAAATTAAGAATTATCTTTACAGCTGTCATCTTCAGTTGACGTGCCTTCCAGATTTATGATGCACGAAAATTCTTTATGGAATATTCTTGACAGCGAACACAATTATTGGTCTAAATTACTGGAGATATTCCTGAAACAACTTCTAGTATATCTAACACAAGTTGAGACAACGTAATAGTGACATTTCTCTTTCTTACCTCTCCCTTCATATTACTCCAAATCAATTTGATAGGATTGAATCTCTAATAAAATGGTGAAAAACTTAAAAAGGTATAACTAAATATTTTATCCATCAACAACATATATGGCTTTAAGATGTAATCCCTTCAGTATAACCCAGCAAATCTTTTTTTAAAGCTTATGACTACAATCGCATATGATCAGGGCCGACTAGAGGGGGATGAGGGGGTAGCCGGGACTAATTCCGGGGGCCCGGACTCAAATGGGGTCCCGGCAACTGGGTTTTTTTTGTATGAGAAATTCGACAGAAGATTTTTTTTTTTAGAAAACTGAATTAAAGTAGAGGAGGAAAAGTTTTAGCTTGAGGGCCTTTTTTTGTTCAGGAGCTTTTTTTTGTCACGGTGCCCGATCTAGAGAATTGTCTTGGGACCCGGCCTGGCTCTCGGCGGCCCTGCATTTGATAACAAATTCGGTATCAGTTGTTGTTGAAACTATTGCTCGAATAAGCAGGAAGACATATACTGATGATAATCTTTACAGCAATTCAAGGTTTTCTTTGCCGAGAATAGCAAATAAGTTGCTACAAAAGCACTCTGCAGACGTAAAAAATTTTCTTTATTTGGACAAACTTTAAGAGAACATTGAGCGGATTCTTCTCTCTATCATGAGATTTTAGTTTCAGGTAAATAAATATTTTAAATTTAACAGGCTAACTGCCATGTGAAACATACACTCCGCACAAAAATTAATGCATAATTTCAATTTTCTTACAAAACGTAAAATTTTTGCATTTTTTTTAAGTTTGGTGTCTTATAAATTCAGAACTATTTGTATGCAATAATGGCAAAAAAATAAAACTTAAGAAGGGACCAAATAAATTTATTCAATTTTTTACAAATTTAAAAAAGTAATTTGGGTGCAATCGATAAATAAAACAAAATGAATACCTTGTATTACCACCCCTTGCTCTAAGTACTGCCAGACATCGACGTGGCATACTTAAAATCAGGCCTTGCATCAAATGTTCCGGCAAATTGTCCCATTCCTCGGTTAGAACATTTTGAAGTTGATTTAAGGTATTAGGAACAATTGGTTGATTTTGTACTTGTGATAAATTGTCCCAGATATGCTCTATTGGATTTAAATCAGGACTTCGAGCTGGCCAATCCAATGTGGGAATATCAACTTCGTGAAGGTACTGACGAACAATTAAAGCTGTATGCGGACGAGCATTCTCTTGCATAAAAATAAAATTGTCATCAATAAATGGACCGTAAGGTACAACATAGGGTTCAAGAATTTCCGTTACATATCTTACAGCTGTTAAATTTTCTCCCACAACTGGTACTAACTCTGTACGAGACTCAAAAGAAATTCCTCCTCACATCATAACAGAGCCACCACCAAAAGGTTCCGTTTCTCTGATGTTACACTGAAAGTATCGTTCGGCATCACGCCTGTAGACTGGAATTCGTCGATCAGATGAAAACAGGCTGAATCTAGATTCATCAGAAAACAGAATATTGGACCAATCGTCTATATCCCAATTCACATGATTTCTGGGAAACTCCAACCGTGCAACACGATGCTCCCTGGTAGGGCATGAACACAAGTCGGCCACCCTAGCTCTAATTCCTCCTTCATGAAGACGATTTCTTGTTTGCACAGAAATTCTTGTATTGCGAGCAACAGCTAGTTCATCCGCTGCTGTGGTAACCCTTGGACCACCTTGGCCAGGCCTTCTGTCGTATTGCCCTGTTTCTCTAAACCTGGAAATTGTTGATTGTTGAACATCAAAAGCATTTGCAATGTAACGTTGACTGCGTCCTTCTTCAAGTAATGTAATGATTCTAACCACTTCGTCATATCCCAGATTTCTTCTCTGGCGATCAGGATTATTCATTTCAATAATTTTCAAAATTAAATACCATAGAAACCAAGTTAACTTTACTAAATATTGAAAGCAACTAATCGCGAAAGTTGGTTGCAAGTATCAAGTATTATTATTTATTTTACAAAAACATATACACAAAAAAGCTCATCCTTTTTTGCATGAAAGTATCCAAAACTAATATACAGGGTGTTCCAATACTTAAATATATCAAAAAATCAAATAAAGAAAAACTTTTTGTCACTTTTAATAGTGATGCGCTAATTTTTGTGCAGAGTGTATATAAGTCACTCAGTCTCGTCATCTTTAGGATGGCTTTGTTAAGCCGAAAGAGCTTAGCCTAATTTTTAATAAAAATTTTAATTTTTTTTACACACTTTTGTACCTATTCCACTAATATTTCAAATTTCTATTTTTTATGATTTGGGAAATATCGCTGAACTATACAAATAATTAACCAAAAAATAAATTAATCAAATATTCTTTTACTGGCTTTAGTTGTATGGACTTTAATTATATTGGCTATTATGATAAAGAACACACGCGTAAGCACTGGAAGGCAGTACTTCAACAACGTATACTACATTTTTTGAGGAAGGTTTCGTGGGTTTTTTAGAGCATGTACTTTTGTACCTAATATAACCTAAAAATAAATAAATAGAGTGGTACAGCCTAGATTTAATTTTTATACACTAATTTAATTTTTAGTGTTTATAAAAAACTACAGTTTTTATATAAAAAAGTTTAGTTAATTGCCTAAATTGTATCTGTGCAAATGAAATAAGCTAAATATTGAACTTATACTAAATGGTTCCCTGATATATTACCCTCATGACTCACTGGTTCTCTGGTTCATTACAGTGGTGTAGGTCTAGATGTTACTTTCTCTGGATGGGTTGAGAGTGATGGCGATGTTGTTACTGGTGACACCCGATCTATTTTATTTATATTGAAGATTTTATGTAGGTATAGGCATTATATCTCCTAATTTGTTAACTTTAACATTATATTTTCTTCAAACAAATGTCTCTAAGTTTTATTTAACTTTTATTTATTTTGTTAATGGTATGCTGTACTATTGCAAAAAGGTAGACATTTATATTTTGCGGGTTATGTAGTTTTCTACTTAGTATTTTTCGCATGTTGTCCTTCCTCTTGGTACCAATGCTACCGACTTACCGTCGGAGCTATTGATAGATTTATTATTCTTTTTGGGTTTATGCACATGACATATACTATTTAATTTCTTACTTGTCTTAGGTATTTAGTTTATTTAGTTATGAATCATCATGAGCTGTAAATCTTTGTTTAGTTCTTAAATAATATTTTTTATTTTTTTTTTTATTAATAAATGCCCTAAGTAAAGAAGCATTTACGATTATTACAATATGACTATTAGGGTCAATTAACAATTTTATTCTATCCTAACTTATCTGTGGGTGAAAAACTTGATAAACTGTGTACCTTAAAGTGTAATTATTTAGTTGCACCATCGTTAACGTATAACACGAAACCGCACTATACTCTGCTTTTATTTAACATCACTTAACTAACTCAAAAGGCTTAGTTCTTTGGAGTCTTCTTACTATTATTGTTGAGGAGCTGGATAATCTTAAGGTTTCCATGTTAGAGCAGTGGTTGTTGGTGATTACTGGCAAATTTTTGTAATTTTATTTTCAAAAGTCTCAATTTTAAAGTCCCTGAAGATTAGTATTTTGGTAGTACCAGGGTGCATCGACAATGTTTCTTAATACTTTATTACTTGATTACTTAATACTTGAATATCTTGGATGTTACTTTTACTGGCACAGCCCCAAAGCGAGATACCATACTTTCATACGGGTTTCAATATATGCCTGTATGTGGATATTTTGGAATTTTTTCTTGGCAACCAATACATTCTTTTGTTTTATACCAAGCTCTTCGCGTTTCTTTTTAATATGGACTTTCCAGCAAAGTCTAGCGTCAAGTGTCATACCTAGATATTTTGCTGTATTGGTAAAAGGGATTTGAGTGTCGTTTATTCTAATAGGAATATATTCATTTATTGCTGAAGTTGATATGAAAAGATTTGCCTTCATTTAATTTCATTCGTCATCTTTACGTCTAAGTGTTAATCTGATATATAGATTTTTGCAATTTTCTATTAGCGTCTTCGTGATTTTATTCCAACAGCAAGGATTGTGGTATCATCAGCAAATGTTGCGATAGTATTGGGCTCAAAATAAGGAATATCTCTAGCATATGACAAGTAGAGTACTGGACCTAGTACACTACCTTGAGGTACTTCTGCCTTAATTTTTCTTAGGTCGGAGTAGACGTCTTCCTGTTTAATTCTGAAATACATTTCTGATAAATAGAATTTTAATAGCTCAGAATATTGACGTGGCAGGAACATATTTAGTTTTCAAATGCCATACTTTGTCGAAAGCCTGAACCACATCCAGAAAGACAGTGTAGCAAACTTTTTTCTTCTACGGACTTTTTAATGATATCTGTGATTCTATGAACTTGGTCGATGGACGAGTGTTTTTCTCTGAGGCCAAACTGGTAAGGGGGTATTAGGTCCTTTTCTTCCATTATGGATTTCAATCTCTTAACAAGCAATTGTTCATAGAGTTTCGAGATAATAGGTAAGAAGGAGATGGGTCTGTACGATGTAACTTCAAGGAAAATTTACCTGGCATAATAACTTCTGCACCTTCCACATCTTTGGTACGTACTTTAGTCTTAAGGACGCATTGTAAGATAAGCAATTATGACAATAGCTTTCCGCGGAAGCATTTTAAAAATTTACGGATTTATATTTGTTTGGATTTTCATATAAACTTCTTTTGGGTTTAACGACTCTATCTTCTTGTGCTGTCTTCCATGCACTATTATTGGGTTGGAAGGTTCTCTGAATGTTTAGTGAAGATGAGGAAGAGTGCGTCAATTCCACCAATTATTACGCCAACCAGTAGTTATTAAATATTAATTTGAATTCGTTAAATGACGAACATATTGTGTAGGTTTATAGATTAGTTTCTTTACCAATAATTTAAAATGTGTTAACTGTTGCAAATATTTATTGGGTAAATTTATTATAAAATAACATAAGTTTGAGGTTTGTCTTTTATTTCTTTTCTCATTTACTGAGTTTGTGGGGAAATACCAGCATAGATTGGCCAATATTGAAAGTCAGTTGGCGCCCCATTAAATTGCCTATTTCAGAATTTTTTGTAAACCTCTCCACCCTGCAGCTATCGTCTTAGCCGAAAGGTTCATACCGGAACATCCGAAACTTATGTACTGAGTAGACAAAAATTTTATTTGTAAATATTTCTTTAAAAAAGTCGCTGAAAGTTGCGGAGTACACTTTGTAGGTTTAAGTGTAAGGGTTAAAGAAAAGGTCCTTTATTTCTCACAAGTCAATTTAATTGGCGACCGGTTTCGAAGTTGTCACTTCATCATCAGGCACACCTAAATGGAATGTCAAGGAGTCAGTTGTAATAATAAAAAAACAATTATAAAAGCATGAACGGACTTTAACATATACAAAATAACAAAAAAAACACAAAAGAAAGTTAAACAATAACCTTGACTTTAACTTTCTTTTGTGTTTTTTCTGTTATTTTGTATATGTTAAAGTCCGTTCATGCTTTTATAATTGTTTTTTTATTATTACAACTGACTCCTTGACATTCCATTTAGGTGTGCCTGATGATGAAGTGACAACTTCGAAACCGGTCGCCAATTAAATTGACTTGTGAGAAATAAAGGACCTTTTCTTTAACCCTTACACTTAATCCCTACTACTAACATATGGCTACCCTCACTCCAAAACTTTGTAGGTTACAGTTTCATGAGTTTCAATAATTCCTAGTATTCTGTAATGAAATTTTGCAAGAATTTCATAGAATTATGTTCACAGAAATGCCTAAAGGCAGTAAAACTAACCAAATTATCCGAAGTCCATTAAATTAGTAAATTGCATATTGTACAAGTTCGGTCAATTAACAGAATACTCCTTCATTATCAGATATTTAATTGTAGCAACATAGCTGAAATATTAGGAATAACTTAACTAGTTAAACAAGAACAGACCAAGAGACTTGTAATTGATTACATTACTAATGAATTAATCTCTTATCCCTTTACTTAATGGCTATCTGACTGATAATTGATATAATTAATCAGGATGGATCAGAATATTTAGCATATTTTTGTGTTACACTAATAAGTTTATATAAGAGAATACTGAATTAAGAAAAATCTTAAAATAATTTCTTGTTTTACAATATTTAAGACAATAATCTTTCATTCATTATTATTATTGTTATGTTTGAAAATCAGAAATTTATTCTATAAGAGATTCTTTATACATTTTGGAGGGAATTCTCTTATAACTGTCACTTCAAAATATACGGGATAGTAAAAAAGTCTGGCATCAAGGTATTTTCCGTAAAACGAATGTATAATTATGAAATTCTAGAGTGGTGAATGGGGTTGTATTACATTATTATTGATTTTTTTTTATCCTTTACATACAGAGTAGCAAAAAAGTCTAGCAACAAGGTATTAGACACATTGTACATTTTCCTAAATTAATAGGCAACTCTTAGCTTGTGAGAAAGCTTACAGATTTATTATAGTTGAAAACAAGAGGTGCTTTTCTTATATCGACCACTGTTCGCCGTGCAGAACACAAATATTTATAAATGAGAGCATCGGACAATCGCAGAGAATATTCCACATGGTTTCATCTTCTTGTTAGCACTCCTGCAGATTGCGGATTCTGACAGCCCCATGCAATGGAGATGCTTCCGTACTTGGCAATGATGACCAGTCAGAATCCCGGTGATCAGGCATGTGTGTGTGTGTGTGATTAGATTTAGGTTTCCCTTGAAGACATAGATTCTTTCTAATCTGTAGTGTGGTCAGGATAACTTAGAAGCTTCCTGGCAACTCTGCGGTTTCTTGTTTCATCCCATTTTCCTTGAATTTTACAAGGCAATGTTCTTTAAATTAGGTATGTCTCTACCGATGTTTACTTTACAATTTTTCCTATTGTCAGAAATGAAATAACATATTCTCAGGTAACAAACTCACAGGAGCAACCAATTCAAAGGTCACAACCAACCATGAATCCCACGCCACAAATTGCGCAGCATACTTTACAGTCAACCAGCTTAGCAGAAAGTACTACTCATGAATTATTATTATCCTTAATAACCAGAATAGATTCACTCTCTGACAGGATCCAGAAGCTAGAAGAATTAAATAAACCCCAAACATATAAAAAAAACCACCAATGAACAAAAGAGATATTAGAATAGCCACTTGGAATGCCAATGGTTTTCTGCGAAAACAAAGTGATATCCAAGTTTTCTTGGACGTACAAAAAATAGATTTCTGAGACCCACCTTACAACAGAGTTATACATTAAATTCAGAGGATATAACTTCTATCACACTATCCATCCAGCAAATGCACCAAGAGGAGGAAGTGCGTTAATTATTAAAAATAACATTTCTCACTATGAGGAACCAGCATCCAAAAACCAGAAAATCAGGTAACCATTATCACCATTAACATTAAGGGGGGCAAAATTACAATAGCTGAAATCTATTACCCACTAAGATACAACCAGAAAAAAGAAAATTATCTAAATGTACTCAAAAAACAAGGTAACAAATTTATAATCGGTGGAGATTAAACTCCAAACACACAAACTGGGGTTCAAGATTAACCACAGTCAAAGGAAAAGAATTGCACCAAGCTGCATCAGAACTTGGTTGTACATACCAATCTTCTGAAAAACCCACCTATTGGCCCACCGACCCAAATAAGATTCCAGACCTTTTGGATTTCTTTCTATATGAAGAACTGGAAAGGTTTATAGTTGAAATCCAGCAAGCTGCATGGAGGAAAACACCAGAAGTAAGAAGATTAACAGCTGGAAAAACTAACCTGTCGAGATAAGAGAACTAGTAGCAAAAAAAAGAAAACTAAGAAAGAAATGGCAGATGACAAGATCACCAGAAGATAAAAATATATTAAATAGGGTTACCCAAAGACTGAGAAGAGAAATTCTAAATCACAAAGAAGAATCCTTCAACAGATACCTAGTAGGGCTAACAGATGATAAAGAAACTGATTATTCACTCTGAAAGGCAACTAAAAAGATGAAAAATTCGTGTAAACACTGTCCTCCTATCAGAATATCAGATAACAAATGGGCAAGAGACAATCACAAAAAGCTGATATTTTCACTGACCACCTACAAAAGACGTTCCAATTAGATGAAAATCAAGACCATCCATAATATGGAACAACTTGAAATTAAGCTAGTTACTCCCAATGAAGTTACGAAAGAAATTCAGACAAACATCAACTTACAGAAAGCCCCAGGATATGACCTTATTACTGGAGAAATATTAAAGAAACTACCGCGGAAGGCTATTGTTAAATTTGACATATCTCATAAATGCAGCATTTCGCCTTAAATATATACCTGATGCGTGGAAAATGGCTGAAGTTATCCTAATTCCTAAGCACGGAAAACCTCTGAATGAAGTGTCATCATGTAGACCTATATCATTGTTACCTATAATATCTAAGTTATTTGAAAAACTGTTACTAAAACGACTATAACCAATAATTGAAAATAAAAATCTGATCCCTTCGCACCAATTTGGTTTTAGAAACAAACACTCGACAATAGATCAAGTACACAGGATAGCCGATATCATCGAAAAAGCTTACGAAGAAAAATATATATGCTCAGCTATATTTCTTGACGTAGCCCAATTATTTGACAAGGTCTGGCACGCTGGCCTAATACAGAAATTGAAAAAATGCTTCCTAGACAATATGTCGACATTCTACAATCATATTTAACGGGATGTTTAGAGTAAAGTAAGACGAGGCATACTCCGAAATGAAAGAAATTAAAGCAGGTGTCCCACAAGGCAATGTGCTAGGACCGGTTCTTTATTTATTATACACCAGCGATATCCCTCAACAACAATCTGTTAAAATAGCAACATTTGCAGATGACACTGCAATATTGGCAGTTGGCGGAACTAATACAGAGACCTCAGAAAAACTTCAGCAAACCTGCAACAGAATTAATCGATGGACAAAAAAATGGAAAATAAAAATAAATCAAACAAAAGCAAATAAGAAAAAACAATGACGGTATTCCGCATCACGATTCGGCCAAATACCTAGGGATGAACCTAGACGTAAAACTTAAATGGAAAGAGCACATAAAAAAAAAGCGTAAAGAACTTGAACTTAATTTCAAAAAAATGTATTGGCTCCTAGGAAGAAAATCCAAATTGACAGTGCACAGCCAACTGCTGATTTATAAACAAATTCTAAAACCAATCTGGATTTATGGCATACAGCTATGGGGATGTGCCAGCAAGATGAATATCAACATGATTCAAGTTTTCCAAAATAAAGTCCTAAGATATATTGTTGATGCACCTTGGTTCTACCGAAACGATTATCTTCATAGAGACCTGAAGATGCCAACAATCGAAGAAGAAATAAAGAGGTTTGCTGCGAAACATGAGGGTCGACTCCACTCCCACGTCAACGAAGAAGCGCTGGAATTACTGAACAACTCTACACTCAACAGAAGGCTCAAAAGGAAGAAGCCATTTGAGCTAGTGCAGTGAATGTTAATGTTAGTGCTAGTGTAAAACAGTGTAATAAATCTTTACGCCAACTTGTGATGCTTTCCTATAGAAACAATTAAGACAGCCCAATGGAGACTTCTTAGATAAGTAATTAGTTTGTAAGATTTTTAGATTAAAATTATAGGTTAGTCAGTAATGACTAGTAACAATACTCTAACAAACAAAAAACTTTACAATTTCATAATTATAGATTCATTCGTTTCAAAGAAATAAACCTTATTAGCAGACTTTTTCGATACCCTATATAAATTACTGCACCCATAAATGGGTGCGTACCACGTGATAATCAAATATTTCTATGAGGAGGATAATTTGGAAGATTCATTAGACGTTGGACTGTGTTACATCCGTATTCACAAAGCATTTTGAAATAGCTACCGACGTGTAAATTCTAAATGGTAAACGTCAACCACAATTCAGAGAAAAGGTAGAGTTAGACAATGCCGTGATAATACTTTGAATCATATCTGTGATTACCTAAATTCAATTTAATGTGGTTATGTTTCCGAAAATCATTAAAAAAGAAAGTATTTGTCAAAATTTTTTGGAAAACATTTTTTTTTGGTAAATCTTATTAGTTACCTTCTGGTTCCATTCTTTATTTTAATCTTTAAAATACATTCAATATTGGCATAAATTAACATAATTATTATTTCCAATTCTTTCTTAATCCTGTCTTGATATAATCTATATCAAACTCCCAAGTACATTTTTAAACAAAATCCCAAGTACATGTTTAAAAATCGATCAGAAACAAATTCAAATCAAAATACCTACCCCAACACCATCATGGTCACAACCCTAAGGCCTTTCCGAATAACTTATCGACGCAAACTATTCAAGACGGAAACAAGACGTCAAAAGTCAAACGACGGAATCTTAACAATATCTATAAAAAAAAACAATTCTAACAACTAGTTATTCTAATATAAAAAGAAGCTAGATTTTTAAAAGTGGTTCATTGTTTGTTTTCAGTAGTTTATTTGGAATAGAATCAATAATAAAATTTGTGAAACCCCAAAAAAAAGAAATGGAATATTTTATTCTTAATGCGAATATTAATAACAAAATATTCACACATTATTCCACGGAAAAACTAAATTCAATTATCTATTCTTCTTTTCACGCAGATACTTTTACTAATAGAATGTGAAATTAAAGTTTCAGTTTATCAGAAATTTGGTAGCCTAAAATCCGAATGATGGTTATTAATTTTATTAAATTTTATTATATTTAATTAAATGAATAATTTTGGAATAACCTAATTGTTTTCTGTCTGCAGCTAACGTGTGTACAACTTTTCTGTCGAAATTTCTTCAGACGTTTTTAATCTCATCTGCAGCCCTGAAAAAGGCGAATTTCCATTCCATTCGACAATTCAATTAACAATTGTCTTGTAAGCCAATTTACGCAGAAACTTAATAAATTTTCTTCACTGAACATACCTTAAAAATCCTCATTTCTCACTTCTAATTCAATTCTCCGATTTTTTAATGTTCCAAATAAGAAAAACTCTGATTAAATCTTTTAAATCGGTGCAAATTTATCGACTCAAATCACTAACGAACCGTCCCCAAGTTTTAAATTTAATTCGTCGCCCCCGGAAGTCTCCCGTTTGTCAATGTGAAAATATTTTCTCTAATTTTTCACGTTCCTCAATTTACAGAACCACATTTTCCACCCGTCGCGTCACACCAACATCGCCATTTCAAATTACTATGAGCATCCGAGGAATATGTAAATGTCTTGACAATTTTAAATTATAGTCCTACATGTATTTCACTCGTAAAAGTTTATTATGGAGGTGAATTTTAGAATATATAGCCACAAGTAGATATGAAAAAATTTATTATTTAAATAGCAGGGCATGCAAAAATATTGATAATGGTTGTAACATTTTAGAGATAGGTGGAAAAAATCGTAGTGGATGCAAATAACATTTTTTAAGTTCGGCAGTGAGCACTGCGCATCTTGTTGAACGATAAAGGTGTAGGGAGACACGATACATAGACTAACGGTATGTTCCTGCGCATGCAGCTGACTGACGGTGACGTCACGTGGGACATATAATTTTAAGAATTAAATGGGAGATAGTGTTTAAAATTCGATATTTTGCTAATTTTAGATTTTATGCAGTTACTTAAGCTTTATTGGTTATTTTGTAATAAATTCGTTTACAAATATGAAGGTTTAAGGTAAATAATACTAATAAAAATATTAATTTTTCTTATAAATTATAGGTATTTTGTGACAAAATCCATAACCTTGCCATAAGTAAAGTAAAAGATATAGACTAAAAATACAAGTTTGACTCAAATTTGTACTTTTTGAGCGTGGTAGTTCTCTTGCAATCTCTTTTCTTATTTTGTGAAATAAAAATAATTATTTAAATTATTTATTTAAAAAAGGTAAGTACACAAAAACATTACTTTTGGTAAATTTAAACATTTTTTGTTTACTTTGAAAATACTCAAAACCAATTTTTCTGTTCATTTATCTTATTCTTATATATGTTTGTGTCCTGCTCATGCATGGCATTACTTCAAAAGGACCGTTGTATTGGGACAGGAAACTACTCTTTTATCTGCTAAAATTTTTAAATACCGATTTATTTTCTTTGCTTAATCAGGCCCATGCACCTGGTGAAATTCAGTTTCCTTTTTTGCGTCTATGTTTAAGAGGAATCTGACAACTACTTTCCTCAAAGTGGATAGGGCAACTTTAATTAAGTTTGTCCTTTCTTCGATAAGAATTTACCCATATTTTGTTGCATTCGGAAATATCTCCACCGCGCAGCCCGGTATTTTAAACATTAATTTAGTTCTTCCCTGTTATATATAGGAAAATATAGTCACTACTAACACAAAAACAAATAAATCATTAAATTATTTTACACTATTCAATCGAAAAGTGTCAAAATAACTTGAAAGTTCGTCCCGCATTACGTCATGCGCGGTTTGGACGAATTTTGAATCAAAAGTCAGCATAACTTTAGTATGTGCATCGTGGTAGGGAGAGGCTATGACTTACTATACGACTTTTAAAAATATTATGGTGGTAACCTTAAAACTGTATAACCCCTTTCAGCTGCAATTTCATCAACTATATACTTTTTTCAAATGTTTAGATTTTAGTACTTCCAAGACTTCATCTTTTTTAGTTTTTATCAAAATATGAATCGTGATTCATTAAAATTCTTGAATTTCATCCTTCCTACTTTAAGTGTTTTGCGCCGACGCTGCGAACATGATTATTGTCACGTACACATTTGTTTACAGCCGCCAACAATGAACACCTGAGTTCGCGAACACAGGACCGTCTTTGATATGTTTTCGAAACACTAATATTTATTATCGCTTTAGCAGTATCATTCAAATCATACCGTTTCAATCAGAATATAAATTGGCCTGCTTTCATTTTTATATTCACGAATTTTCTGTAAGTAAGAATTTCTCCAGTTTACTATTCGTCTTGTTTCCATCACTGCGCTCCTTTTATCTATCGTTTTGTATTTAAAACCGATTTTTTTTTTAGCCAATTATACAATGTAGACCTTTTTGTATCGAAATAAGTTTCACTTAAGTGTTTACGTATAATATCAAAAGTGGGAATGGTATTTTGTCTATAAAGTTCATACACTGGATTTGGCCATGGCTGGATCTAATTTTTTTTTCATACCTTTGTCTTTACGGGATTTTCTGCTGGAAATTCCATATACCAGTAAGAAGCGCTGCTTCTTGAACAGTAGAAGTGTTTTCGATATACTCACGTTTTAACAAATTTTTATGAACATTTAAACAAATTTGCCGAGACTGTTCATTTAAAAAAGTTTATTTTTTAGTTGGGCAGGCACTGCATCAGTTTCTCCATCACTGTTTGATGTACTGGTGCTCGAAATACTATCCCATGATCTCCACATATACAAAAATGTAAACGAATAAAAATGTTAACATTACTAATCTCCAAAAAACAAGCTAACACTAATAAAATAAAAACTAATAACATTCTATAAAATTTTAAACGTAAGACAACAAAAAGTACGATTCAGGAGCTGTTAACCGAACAAAACTCAACAGGTCACTAAGGTAAACATGTGGACCTTGGTGGTTGATGACCTCTTATGGGAGTTAGAGAGAGAAAACTTATACACGCAAGCATTTGCAGACGACATAAGCATCGTAGTAAACGGTAAATTTGGGACTGTTGTATCCGAAAGGATGCAGCGGGCACTAAATATCGTCGAAAGATGGTGCCTAAAAGAGGGACTGTCCACAAACCCGACAAAAACCTCTGTTGTTGCATTTACAAGAAAAAGGAACCTTCAAGGAATGAAGGAGCTTTATATGTGGGGACAACATCTAAAAATGGCAAAGGAGGTTAAATATCTTGGAATCACTCTCGATGACAAGCTTAGCTTCTGTAGCCATATAGAAAAAACAACAGAAAAAGCTGTAAGAATACTATGGGCCTGTAGACGGATGGTAGGGAATGCTTGGGGGCTTAAACCAAGTATGATGCACTGGCTTTACACTATGGTTGTAGTACCGGTCATAACTTACTCATCAGTCATATGGTGGCACAAGACTAAAAGCATAACAGCTAACAGAAAATTAGACAAGGTACAAAGATTAGCCTGCCTAATAATAACAGGGGCATTTAGAACTACGCCCACAGCAGCAATGGAGCTACTGCTAGGTCTTCCTCCACTACACCTTGTGGTGGAGAAGGAGGCTATGGCGGCGGCATACAGGCTGTTTACTAATGGATTTGGATGGGAACTTTCGAGAAAAGGACACCACACAATGATATTAGAGAAATTAAAACAAAATCCGGTACTAAGAATGCCATCGGATAGAACGCCCATTATTCACGACTTCAAGAAACCTTTTGATATTCAAATACCAGAAAGGACAAAAGCCGGGAAAAAAGGGAAAAACAAAACGAATCAATCTGGTATACAGACGGTTCGAAAATGAAAAACAGCACAGGAGCTGGGATCTACCATGAGAACTAGCAGCAATAAATGCCTGCGCCAAAGTCATGCTAAATGACTCTCTTAGAGATAAGAGAATCGTTATCATGACAGACAGTCAGGCAGCCCTTAAAGCACTAAAAAGGGTAGAAGTACAATCTAAATCAATATTTGATTGCCAACAATCCCTCCAGGCTCTGGCAGAACATAACAAGATTACCCTTGAATGGGTGCCAGGACATGAGGGAGTGTTTGGAAACGAGAAAGCAGACCTCCTAGCAAGGAAGGGAGCGGAAAAAACTCTTATTGGACCAGAACCCACATGTGGTATCTCATACCAACATGTTAAATGGGTGTTAAAGGAACAAATAAAAAGAGAACACCATAGGCTCTGGATAGAACTTCCTGGACTTAGACAGTCCAAAAGATTCATAGAGGGGCCATCCACGAGCAGACAACATCAACTGCTAAACCTTAGCAGAAGCGAACTCAAGGCCGTAATAGGACTCCTTACGGGACACTGCGGCCTTAGAAGACACCTAAATCTCTTAGGGATATCTGATGACTCCCTATGCAGAATATGTGAAGAGGAGGACGAAACTCCTATTCACATACTATGCCACTGCCGGAACCTTAAATGGGAACGGGAATGGTACTTCAGGGTACAATATCCGGAACCTGAAGAAATCGCGAAAGCGCCCATCAGACATATTCTTGAATTCATCAAGAAAATCAATCTGATGGGATAGAAACTGTGAGGGGTACAATAAGCCTAGAGCTTCAGTACAAGTGGGCTTTGAACCACGCCCTAATTCAGATGATGATGATGATGAAGGTAAACAAAGCTCCACTGAAAGCAGTATTGCCAGATGGAAATTTCTGTCAACAGTAGGAATATAGCCAAAACAACAGGAGATTGCTTTTTTCAACAGGAGATTTTCATGAATCTATTTTTTAATAGAGGAACACATTACAAGCACAAGAAATTACAAATATAACTCTAGGGAGTTCAAATAACAGTTTTTAATTACATCGGAACGTCACGTGATTTAGCCTTCTAATCGGTTAGTAGATCAAACAAAATTTTAATTCTCACATATGTAGGTATAAAATTTTGGTGGAATCACTTTTACCGACTATGGAATTATATTTGACATCAGAGAAAGATTTTGTATATCAACAGGCTGGAGCAGGATGTTACACGACTAAAAAAGCCCTAAAATAGATGTAAGACTTTAGTTTCCCACTTTTGGAATGGGTTTCTAGTAGTTCTGATTTATCACCAATAGAAACGTTGTGGCATGAGATCAACAAGGTACTTCAAAAACATCCTGCAAGAACAATACCTCAACTTAAATAAAAACTTCAAAATATGTGGGATTCGTTTACATCAGAATCTTGCCAAGGCATAGTTAATACCAGTGGCGGCTCGTGGTAATTGAAAATGGGTGTTCACTTTTTCCAATAATTTAATCATATGTAAGTTCGGATCAAAACTTTGAACAAGAATCAATATCGCTGTTTTTTATTATTATTTGAGTTTGTATTAAGTGTAGTTATTATTATCAACATCATACTGTTTCCAAGCACTACAACTATTAATAAATGAATAATAGTTAGTCTGATATTTGTTTTCAATATGTTGAAAACCATCTATAAACATTATTAGTTTGTAAACTGATTTTTCTTCATAATTTGAGATTTTTAAATATATATCAGGTTATGTAAAAAGCTTGACATTGATTTTTGTGTAAAACATTTTATATGAAACTTTACCTACCATTTTTTAAGTTTTATTGTAAGTTTAATCATTTTCACAATTTGTCACAGATGTCAAATTAAAAATATATTTTTTAAATACCTACCTTTTATTGGTAAATAAAATAAGAACTAAAATGTTTTAAATGTTTATTTTATAAGATCAGTCCCATCACAATACATAATATTACACAGACACAAACTAGAATAAAGATATATAATGCCTGGCATTTTAAATGATACTCTTCGCAGTTTAACAGACCCACTTAAACCCCATTTTTAAGCAGATTGTTCTCACAATCAATAGGCCTCATCTCCTTATAGACCTTTATTTTTACTAAAAATTTCATGATTATATCAATTTTTATTTTTGATTTTTTTTTAATTTCAACCCCTCTTAATTCCCCCATATTTAATCAGATTTTTTTTTATAATGAAAGGGCTTCTCCTTTAAGATTGATGTTTGCTAAAAATTTTAAGTTTTTCAGTTAGGATTTTTTTTATATTTTAAACTAGTGAGATACACATCGTAAAATGTTATCTTAATTCTCTATATGACTTTTTCTAAGTGTATTTCATAGCACATTCCAAAGTATTCTTGATCTAACTCTGTCCTATACCCTTATGGCAGGCTTTTGCATGTCCATGTTCACTAAAAAATAGTGTGTTTTAATAAATAACAGAATAATAGTATTTTGTCTAAATAGGTAAATCGGCTTCATCTGTATTTTCAAATTATTGTTTAATTGTAGATAGTATATTAATATTTTGATATGTACTTATAGGATTCATTAGCCAGATCATGTAGATATGTGGGATGTGACTTGTTAAGTGCCATTTTGAAGTAATCTTTGGTTGCTCTTAGACACTTGTTATGGTTTGCATTTTATCATTGCAATATTTATATAAAATTTAAATAATTTAATAATAAGCTTACCTGTCGATAAAAGAAAACACAAGATTGTTCAAATTATGTATATTAATTTTCTATAACCTGTACCTGAATGTAAACAGTTTGACAACTTGTCGACCTTGACCTTCCTTCTTCTCTTTTACGAATTGATATGAAAATATGAGTTCCCCTTGTATAACTTTATTAATTGTATTACCCCTTATATATGTTATTTATCTTTGTCATTAGTTGTCATCATTTATGTGAAGTTTTTGCTGAATAAAGCCAATTAGTTCTTGGTTCACATAAGTTCTAATTGCAATTGTACAAATTCCAAATTACTTCTTTGCTAAAATCTACATTTACTTTCATTTATTCAAATTAAAGTTCAAGACAAAGGTCATTTAGTCCTAAAATATGGTAATTTGTTGGCAACCCTAGATTGTCTTTCTGACTGAAGAACTTCCTTTCTCTTCTGTTCTTTTTCAATTAGCTTTCTTTGGTCCATGTGGTACCTGAAAATTCACGAATTTTATTCGGATTATTTGGCTAATAATATAAAAAGAAAGTTTACCTTTAAAGTATATTTGTCATGATTGACAGCACCTTGTTGTGAAAAAAATACTTTTCTTCCAAAGGCCACCTAACATCTATGGCCTTCTTGTTTGTATCCATTCTGTAGAGCTTCTTGTGCCACTCCTGTAGTATTTAGTAGCTATTATTTAATTTGGACACATTATCATCAATGCTTGGCTTAGCAGTTCCAGTAAAGTAACCTGTACTATAGTTCACCACTTCCTGCTTAGCTTGTTGGCCCAGCCCTTAGTAACCGATCGATAACTCTGTCGAGAACAACCCCTGGATGGTAGATCATCAGTAAATCACAGAACAAGTAAGAACGTTTCATTGTCTACTTCATTGCCTGAGCTCTATTTTAGCAACGTTTAGCTTTCTTGTATATATATTATTGCTAAAAACATTACCGTGCATCACCTTTCTATACATATATTTAATAACATCATTGTCATAGTATCATCTTGTATATAAATCATAGCCTTTAGTATTATTACCTTATTACATTAAAAGCTGTTTCGCATTCTAACTATCGAATAGTTTTAGTTTAGAAAATCTAAGTGGGTATTGCATTTTATCTACCCTTACTTTTGTTAGCTGTTTTAGCATAGCTTATTTAGTTTCTCATAGAGCCTAAAATAAAATATATATTAGATAAATAACATAAGTTTATTGTATATAGGTAGTATAATAAGATTTAGGTATATTTTCGTACTTACCATGTGATCGATTGGTACCAGACTCTTTCGGGAACAATACTTTCAATTTATTGAAGACACAGTTCTTAATTAAACACATTTTTTTAACTACGTACAATTAAAATAATTGTTTTTATTTAACGTATTTGACAGCAGAGGAATGGGATGACACTAATGACAGTGACAGTTTGCTTAATTTGGTACAGTGTTGCCAGAATATGTTTTTGTTATGTACCAGATTTGTCTAAAAAATGTACCAGATTCCTTAAATGTACCAGATTCCTTAAATGTACCAGATTTTTCGAATTCTATTTGCAGTGACAGCTAAATTCATTGAAGAGGAAAAAGGGGGTCTTTATTGATAACGAACCCAAACAAGGAACACAATATAAAAATATAGTTTACACTGATGCACGCAGAAAGTACTACATCTAGTACAATTGCGAATTGTACTAGACTGGCAACACTAGTGTGGCAACCTTGTTTACGAGCGGCGCGCCAATTATTAGTGTGTTCTTTGACAGTTTGAAGGATCTGTTGGCGTGTTTTCTTCTCTTTCTAGCTATATACAATCAGCGTATCGTCTCACTCGTGTTAGGCTCACTTATCATAATGCGCCACATACACAGTATACTTAGATATACTGTGACACAGAGCCGCGATCAGCCAGAGGACAATAATGTACAAAAAAATATAGATTAACACGTATGAAAATAAAAATATTAAAATTAAATTTATATTTTCATGTTATTTATGTAATATTAAAATGATGTGTTTTTATGAAATTTAACTGGGTGTTCACTGCACAAATGAACCAATGGAGAAACCGCCCCTAGTTAATACCATGCCGCAAAGAATTTGGCTGTAATAAAAAATAAAGGCAACGTTACCTAATGGTAAACTTTACAATTGATTATTGTTTAATTACAACTATTTGTTTCATTTTTCTTTATTTTATAATGAATAAAGGTTTTAATATTTTCTACGTATTTTTTATGATTAAACGATATTAAACCTATTAATAAAAATTGGAAAGTTGATGCAGTATTTATATTTTTATTCTTTAAATGCGAATTTCCTAAATATAAATTGGTGAGCCAACTGAAATGGGAAGGGGCTCGTATACATGTAAACGAACAAAAAAATGCAAATTTCGTAGAACTAAAAATAGAAATTCACAATCGTTGTCGAAACACAGAGTCCGTATTAAAATATTTTAGTGAAAATTACTGAAACCAACGGAAGATTTTCTAGAAAAAGCAGAAAAATAGACATCGAGGCTAAAAACAGTAGATTTCATAGTGAAAACAGTAGAACAGGAGATTGAAAGTGAAAAGAGGATATCTCCTGTTAAAAAAGGAGATCTGGTAACACTGACTGAAAGAAAAAATAAATATTTTTATTTAATTACGTTTGAATTTCCTTTTCGGCGTTGGTTAAAAATTTCAATACTTTTTAAACGGACAAAGACAATATGTCGACAAAGATAATAGCCATCAAAGGCGATACACCGCCAAGAACAATATACTTACAGAGGCAGTATACTGAAAGAGCTGTTCACGCTTCTTGAAGAAAAAAAATGCAAAATTTTATCTAAAACACTGAAATTGTCAAAGGAAAACAGTTATAAATCCTAACTATTTTATTCTAATTATATATGTATATAAAAAAAATACTATTTTAAATCTCCAAATCGAATGAAATATATACCTACGTACCTATGGGCGGTCTATCAAAAAGTTAGTTTACTTGACTTCCGATAAGCAATCCATTCCTATACCAATTTTTTTCGGGTTATTCAAACAGGTGCCGAACTTTTTCTTCATTTGCGGTATTCCTTTATTGTTGACTTATTGTTTAATGTAACATAACTATACTAGTAGATTGGCATTGTTAATGGTAAGGTCAGGTATTTATTTTTGGTGATTGTCAATTTGTGCCGATCCGCACAGCGCAGAATGAAGGCTCGCTTAGGGCGTGTTCTCACGTGTCAAGTTTAGTTGACCGATTTTAGTTGATCAACAAAAGTTAAATACAATTTGAATCAATTGTTGTTCACAGTTTTCAATATAAACTGAATTATCAGTTTCAATGTAAAATGGCAGTTGTGCGTGAATGTGTACAGACTGCTTTACTTTCGTTTAAAGAAGAACTGAAAACAATTGTTGATATAAACAAAAGCAGTAATAAATGTCGTTTTTTGGTGAGACAGTGGATTCTATGAAGAAATAGATTGAAAGCATCAGAAACCTTGATAAGGGAGCTGGCTCTAGAGGATAAAGAAAGGTATAGAAATCATTTATGTTTAAAGAGAAGAAATTCGAAGAACTGCTCTCAAAAGTTGAGGATCGCATAAAAAGCAAGACACAGTGAGTGATGCATTAAACAATCTTAGTAAGATTAAAGTTGCAAACGTACTACACATTATTTATGTATGTATTACACATTCGTCAAAAGTTGACTGTCTAGTTCACACGTTTCAAGACAAGCTTTAACTTGAAAACATATCATGATGACGCATCACTTGAACGATAAAAGTTTGACTGGGTTAAACTTTTGTTGATCAACTAAAAAACTGATCAACTCTATTAAAAGGCAGTTTTTATTCAACTTTTGTTGATCAACTAAAATCGGTCAACTAAAATCGACTCGTGAGAACGCGCCTTTATGAATGTACGTGTTTCGTATCAACTTCTCGGTACCCTAGAAATGTTTCTTTGGGGATGTTATTATTAGCAAAAGCCTTCACGATTGCAGTCTCGCCACGCTTGATCCCTAGGGGCCTTATGCATCATACATAAACAAGACTAGTAGAATCACTCTTCCAAAAACTAGCAAACGATGTTTGGATCCGTTACTGTTCATAAGGTTCATATAGCAGGGGCAGAAATTGGAAAGGCTTTTGGTAGATAGAGGGGGTAAACGTCAAACCACTTCGGATGGCTTCGAGAATTTCGCAGTAATGTTTACATACCAATGTCGTTTCATAGAATAAGTAATTTTAAATTGTTACCGGCGGAACCGGACAATCGCATGTATTTATGGACTATAAATAATTATTAAACATGTATTATAATATCCAAATCATAATTCTACAAAATTTCAACAGCTATTCACAATTTATTAAACTATTTACTCGAAACTGTTATTAACATCAATAAAATAATTTTGTACGCCAATGTATCGCGTCCAATTCGGTTAGATCCGCCGCAAACCTGTCAATTTATGTGTATAAAGTGGGAGAACTGACAAAAGCCAATCCAACTTTTGCCCCTGCGAGCGACGGCCAATGCTTATTTCTCCGATCTTCGGTGGAAAGTTATTGTTCAAAAAAGTTCAAAAGCGCCAGAGTGACCTAACTACTTATCTTATGAGCGATATCTTGGGCGATAAAGTGAACTAAAGGAAATAAAGAAATGCCCATTAAAATCATAAATTAAATAATTCACCTCCATGATGTTATTATATTTATTATAATTATACCCAGAGATAAGGCAGGTAAAGATAGGAAACGCTCATAAGAAGCCAATGCTTAACAACGACCAGCGTTAACGCAGTTAACATATGACCCACTATGTGGCGCTTTCATCGATATCAAACAACGTAGCGGGAAATTTAAAAACCTGATAATAAAGGTTATATAAATGTCGACTACATTCTCATGTTCTTGTAAATAAATTTAAACAATGTAATTACGCTAAATTATTTATTAAAAAGAATACTACACTTACAGTCTATTATCGATAAATTATTGTAAATCTATTCTTGACAAATATTTTTTAATTTTTGATCGTTATTTGTAACTAAACGAATGGCCAATGGTGTCTTATTTTAAAATTTTGAGTGCAAACTCAATAATGGGAATTTTTCTTCGTATATCAAATCTTCTTTCTAACGTTTTGAAGTCATTTTCTTATTCTAAAACAATAAATATTACATAAATACCTACTTTGTGACAAAAGTTGGTTCCTTTTTGTGTTACTTTCATGACTACTTTGGTTAATTAAAGAACGCCACATTGAAGTTGTTAAATTTATTCATGTGGCATATGTTACTAATGCAATACGTTCTCCGACTTATTGTAATATTACAAAATATCCAGTTGAGTCCAGTGAATTTCTTCCAGTTTTGAGGCTGTAAGAGCTGCAGTATGTGGTCTGGTATTGCCTTGGAAAAGGATGACCTCTCGAATCCGTTATTTTCGTCTTTTGCTGCGATATGCATCTCTCACCTTAGTCAATAGCTCGCAGTAGTAAGCAGCATTGATTGTGCGTCGCTCGTGCAAAAAATCAATTAGCAAAATCCCTTGCTGGTCAAGAAACACTGTTGAGAGAACCTTGTCAGCTGACAGTCGAGTTTTGGCTTTCACTGGAGCTGCCTCCCCTTTTTTAGGCCACTCCATACTGGCCTGTTTCGACTCTGGAGTGCAGTGGTGGACAAATGTCTCGTCGCAGGTGACGATACGACTCAAAAATAAATTATATTCTTCCCCAAACCTTGCTGCAAGCCTTTGACAGACCTACAAACGCCTCAATTTGTGACGATCGTTCAAAAGGCGAAGAACCCATCTGTCATAAACTTTACGAAACTCTAGGTCCTTTGTGATGATCGTTTGACAACTCCCGTAACTTATTCTCACCTGTTCTGCAATTTCGGATACCGTAACTCGTCGATCGTATTCAAGAAGGTCTCGAACTGCGCGAATGTTTTTAGCTGGTCCGAGGACGGCGATCATGTTCCTCATTTTCCAATTGTTCTCGCCCTTCTTTAAACTCCTTATGCCAAGCAACCACGCGAGTCCTTGACAATGTTTGATCTCCGAACTGTGATCTTAATCTTCAAAAAATATCCGTCCTCTGAACTCCTTCACGAGCGAGAAATTTTATAATAATGCATTGCGCAGTGGAAGGATGTACTTTTTGCTCGGACATCGCGACAGCTACTGACAAACAGGTTTGGGATCTGAAACGACTGACTCTTCCTACTCCCAGTGACCTCACCCAAGCATACAAGAAGAGTGCGCTCACTCCAGCCAACCGTAAATGCTCAGGAAAAAAAATCCCGTTTATATTTGATTCATCCCCGTATTTTGACCTTCTAAAACAGGTCTGTACAACATACGGCCCGCCATTGTCGTTTTCTTTGCCCTTTGCCCGTTGATCAATTTGGCCCGCCTACGTCAAACTATATATTTTTCAGTGACAAATTTGGATTTAGGTATTAAGAACCTGGTTTATTTCATTACAAGCTGGTGGCCCTTTTTTAGAAACTCGATATAAGAATCATGACTTGGTGACTTTTTTGTTTTTTTTTTCTACACCCGTATTATAATAATGTACTTATATGCCCATAATCCGTTTCATAATGATACCCATTATGATACAGATTTTTCATTACGATACAGATTTTTAATCAATAGAAACCTACAATTTTTCAATCAAGCATGCTGTTTGACGTTTGTCCTAGGTTCCTATGTAATTATTTTAGTTGTCAAAACGTATTAAATTTTCGTAGGTAGCTAAACTTCGATAATTATAATATTAAAATGTCTGATATTAGCGATATAGAAGACTCCTCCACACATATCGGAGAAAGCAGAAAATACAGTACAAAATATTTTACCGCAAAAATCTAGGGAAATACCAATACCTGAAGTAATACCATTAATTACAATTTTGTAGAATTTTTTATAGAAATACGAGTAATTACTGTTATTGTGTTCAATACCAATATAAATATAATATTTATAGGTCTTGATTATTTATCGGGTGTAGAAAAAATAGCGTATGCAACTCTCATGTAATGGTTATTACATGATTGTTGCATAATATACTATTTTTTTTAGAATCTGGACAGACCACTTCGATTTTATAAGCTCAGATTTTTCTTGGCCCTCGGACACTTACGGTGTTTGAAACTGGCCCTTTGAAAATCTGAGTTCTGTAGGCTTGTTCTAGAACAAAAAAAGTAATTATCAAAAACATGTGCTTACTTATTTGTGGCTCACCCTGTAAAGGAAAATTATTTTTGATCCCTTTTTATATTCTTAGAATGCCAAAAGATGTTACAATAAGATTTGGCACAAAAAATTATAATCGATTAGCTTTCTCCTGAAATAACCGTTATCAAATAAGAGGTATTTCTTAAGTTTAACACCCTTTATCTCAAAAACTAATCGTAGGCTTTGAATGGTCCCAAAAATTTATGACAGTTAACAGGTCGCTACTTTTCGGTAAGTGGTGTACGGGGTCTTTTAAAATAAAAACTTAATTAAAACATGCAATGTTCTTATAAGGGCCCTACATATTTTAGCACTCCACTGATCGAAACTAGTCACTATCGTCATTAATTTTATTTGAAACCTTAAACTTCACACTCCAATCCTTATCCCAAATTGTTCCGGCTAATTAATTTTTGTTCAGAAGTTAGTATAACAAGCTTCCGTAATAAGTGAAGCAATTTATTAATATGCCCTGCGAATGACATATATAATGCAAGGCCGTATAACAGTAATTACGTTAGAGGTTGCTGTTAATTGGGGGGAAGTAGTTGAATAACTTTTTGTATCATTCTGCAAGCGCAACAGAAACAAACTAACTTTAAATAGCCCTTTGTGCAATCCAGTACGCGAGAAGCGGCATTTCGTAAGTTATTAATAAACGCTTTGTTGTTGTTTTCGCTCGTATTCTAATAGAGACTGGAATCAACTGAAGCCGAACAAATCTTAATTAATAACTACTGCGTTACCGAAATTAATTGTATTTTTGTGTTTTGCTACTGTTGGCAACGAAGCAATTGGTCATAATGATGACAATCTACTGTTTGACAAGACTGACATAAAAATTGTACGTGCGGAAAAGGTAAAATGAGTATAAATATGGTGAGCTGCGCCTAAGCTGAGCCAACAATGAACAAACAACGTGCCAATAACGAGCCTAGTTTTTCCGATTTATACTGTGTTCTGAGTCTACAACGCGCTGCGCGAAGGAGGCTTAAAAAAGGCGCGAAAGAGGCTCGTTGCTTTCTATTTTCTTTCGGTTTTTAGTAGCGGCTGAGCCGAGTCTAATCCCTTTCGCCCTTGCGAGGGTGAAATTAAGAGTTTAGACGATAAAAGCAACGTAAGCTCACTACCACGGTCAATTTTATTACATACATATTAAAAATGTGTCTGTCCGTTTCTATTTCCTGACTTCTTATTTAAAAACAGTATGCAGAGTGTCAGGGAAGGTCTCTCAGATTTAGATAGAACATTAAAAAATAAGATGACAAGTTCTCATAATTTTTGTTTCTAGTAGCCCTACCTACGGATACGGCCTCCAAAAGGACGCCACTGGAAATCAATTTTTCTTGAATAACTTTCAAACTACGTAATATAATTTAATGAAAATTTAATATGATAAATAGTAGTAAAAACCTCCTTAAATACTGCCCTTAAAACATAATTAGCTTGTTTAGTTTACCAGGGGCGGACTAGGTGGAACATTTTAATGTTTACATTTTTAACACCCTGTATGACAAAAAGTTGAAAAATTCATTTTGATACCTTGAACATTAAGGTAAAGAAAAGGTACTTTTCTTCATTGTCGATAAAATGAACCGTTTTCGAGAAAAAAATAATAAAAAAATAATTAATGTTTTATTGTTATTAAAAAATTAAACTCCCAAAATTAGCTAATTTCAAATTGGTAAAGTTTCAAATATAACTTGGAGTATTATGTTTTCATCCTGAACTCACTAAAGCTTGTAACGATTGAACCTAAATACTCTAATTAGAAATAATCAATTAAAAACTTTATAAGTAGGTTCAACATGTGCTCCGTGAACTCTGATAGACTCGCGGGCCCGACGAATAGAGGACTGCTGTACTCGCCACAACAACCCACATTGTCCCTTATCACATCACAATGAAACGTGATTCTCTGTAAAAGTTCATCCCTAGTATCAACCGGAGAGGAATACACCAAGGTTTTGAGATGATCCCACAGGTAAAAATTCAATGGCATTAGGTAGAGGGACCGTGTGAGCCAGGCAATTGGACCTCTTCTGCCTATCCAATGGTTTCGATAGACGTTATTCAGCTGGTCCAGTACAGCTGCGCTAAAGTGAGGTGGGGCTCCATCATAAAATACATGCTTCGACAAATGCTCTATTGGATCCAGAAAAGCGTTCTGAAGGAACTGTAAACAAAGTTCACCATTTAATCGTGGCGGCAATACGCATGGTCCAATCAACAAATTGCCGATTATTCCTGCCCAAACATTAATTGATTGGAACTGATGTTGATAATGATGAACAATAGTGGCATGAGGGTTTTCATCAGCCCATAAATATGAGTTATGTAAATTTACAATACCATTACCAATACCAAAAAGAATAGTGCTAATGAAGTTTCCGTTTGTTCGTTGCCAGTATGCGAACTAGATTCTTCAAGGAAAATCTTCAGGAAGTAGTTGATGCTCTTTTTGCAGATGATAAGGGTATAACAACTGTTCTTTAAGTTCTTCAGCAATTTTCGTTTCTGACACTTGAAGCTGCGCGGCTAATCTTTCAGTGCTTATTGAAGGAGTATCAGCTACAGTATCCAAAATATTTTCCTCCAATTACACCGTACGTACTGTTCTTGTCACACCAGCATCAGTACTTGTTTTCCCAAAACTTCCTAAAAATTATTAAAGAAAGTCAATAGTGTTACCTTATTAACTGGGAATCGCCCACTAGTCTCTCTTACACATTGGTCAAGTCGTTGAAATGTTTTCTCATTTGGAATAATGGGATTAAGATATATTTCTTCATACAACCTTTTTGCTTCATAAGCATTGCAAGATGCAAGATCGTACATAAGATGACATCTGCATAATCACTAAATGTGTATTCCATTATCGAATTAAATTTACCAAGATATTCAAAATTCAATAAATTAATATCGGAGTACTAAAAGATCAACGTGTGAACAAGATTTAAAATGTACACGTTAGTGCAATTATTCATTTATTTATTTCGTAGGTACCAAAGTAACGTTCGTAAAAACAGTGCATTTTTTAATACTGATAACAGTTCTATTTCAATGACTTTCGTGTCACACTTTGCTGTAGACAAAAAAAAGTTCAATACTTTTCCAGGGGCTAGTAACTGGCCTTGAAGTTCTGTCAATCGACTCAACTTCTTCCGGAACACAGATGCCAGACCTTGAGCCTCGTTGATGTCTTGCTTTTCCGGTACCTTTATATGCACCTATAAATTCTTTAAAAACAAGAACAAGTGTTTCTTGGAGCTGGTTTACTTCTTCTTCCTCGTCATGGTCACCCTCAAAGGGCGCCAGCTAGTTTTGGTGCATTACCTTCGGTTTACTGTTCAGGATCTTAGTTATACGGTAAATGACATCATTAATTTTTTTCATAATGAGGTACGACCTTCCTAAGACCTATGAAGCTTTGGAGAATAACCCTTTTGTCTTTTTGAGTTGTCGCCTTCCTTGAAACATCCCTCTGTGGCTTGAGTATCGTTAGCGATTTGCAGATGAGAGCGCACCAACTAATGCATATCATTCATTTTTATTCGAAGCTAGATCACATAATATTTATTCATCGGCTATGTCTTCTTCAGTTCGGAATCCAAACTCGAGGTCGCATGGTAGTCTCATCTCACGCCCAAACATGACTTTTGCTGGTGTTTGGCCTCTTGATTAATTAACAGCGAATTTTTCATATAGGGACATCTAAATACCAAAGTTTATGCAACTAAGCCCAACAATTTATAAGATCTAAGGGAACGAATTGTACGAGAATGCCGGCTGATAACACCGCAAATGTCACAGGCAGTTCGTGAAGAATTTCAATATAATCTTAGTCAGTGGACAGGAGAGTCGGTGGTGGTTAGTTTCAACATCTGCGTAAATAATTACTTAATCTTTGATGACACTTAATCATTTATACCATTGGTATTCAAATAAATCGATTAGAGAAAACTCTCACACAATTACATAATTATCTCGGAAAACCATCTGACCGAATTGTGATTTGAAAGAGAATCGAACGCTCTTTCAAAAGAGGTATCACTCGACCCCTTGTTCCATTTGAAATATAAAGGGTTGGTCCCACCCCCTAGAGGGTTGCGGTGCTAAATATATTAACAAAAAACCTTCCCCTTGACAAATCTAATGATGTGTACTATCGATTTGTTTTTAATAAATATAGAATTCGGATATTTTGTTCGTTTCGTTTTGTATGGTAAATCCTTAAATTAGCATTTCTGTAACCATCAGAAAAGCTAATTGATTAAATTCTACATTAAGCTAAAACATGTTTTTAAAAAGATTCCATCCTGATATCATTAAAAGTCTGTTTCCAACTAAAACTTGTGTATCAAAAGACCTTCCTAATGTAATAACGAAAATTTTATAAAAATTTCACAGTACGCCTCTTAGTTTATATTGTGTCTTTCTGCTAACTTTCTCTTTGAAGCTTTTAAGTAACTTTAAATAAATAAAGTGCACAAATGATACTCCCTTAAGTTTTCTAAAAGTTAGGCCAAATTATCCATAAAACTTTTAGCCGTTCAGCGGCGTGTATCTTCTAAGAAGTTTTCTGTTGAAATATAATGAGCTTATTGATTTACTAATGCTAACCTGATTGTAGTTGGTGATTGTTTTTAATTTTTTAATTAGAAAAATTGGAGGTGATAACAAATTCCTGAAATAAAGTAAAGCATATTTATTTATTTTTAATTAAAATTTAATATATTTTATCTTGGATAATTTTTAAAATTGTCTATTTAAACTTAAACTTGAAAGTTAGATTTGCTCATTTAGTTGTTAAAATTTATTCTCAAAATTGATTAATTATTATTCATTGAGCCAGAAAGTATAAAAAGATCATTTATGGATAATTATTATCCCTAGTAACACTGATTTGCCAGAAACATCCCATTTGAGTTGAATGTATGTTTCTATGTTTCTAACATAAATGGTACGTCTCTACGATGTTTCTAAAGAAACGTTTCTGGAATGATTTGATTACTAAAAGTTCCCAAAATACAATTTTTATTAAAGGTTTGCAGAAATAAAAAAAAACAATAAATGTAAGTATTCAAAAGTAACCTCAAACAATACTTGATAAATAAACAGAACGGATATACTTTGTTGTGATAATATTCTTTAAACCTGCTCTTTTTAAGTATTTCCCTTAATTTATTGTTATTTTACCCCTCGTTTTACCCGTATTTATTATAAATTATTTTTGTTTTGAGATCATGTACTTTATTTTAAAAAATTACTTGATGTTATATTAATACTACCTACTATGCTTAAATTATTATTAGTTTTGTGACTATAGGTTATAGCAACTTATATCCACAAAATTAAAGTAGATCTATAGAGAGCAATATAATTTACAAAGGCCTTCTTTCCACATACAAATAAATGACAACTTTATAATTAAAATGAAAAACACAACAAACTACCTCGGAATCATAATTGATCAAAATTTGAAATGGGTTGCCATTACGTCATTAACAACCAAAGTTAGAAGATTCATTTTTAAATTTTATGAATTTATGACTAGGAGTTTACTAATTATTATTTACAATTCGCTGGTTGAATCTATTTTGCGATATGGTATAATGTGCACTATATGACATTGCACTTCAACTCCTTATTGTAATCCAAAATCGTATAATTAAAATTATCTACAAGAAACCAGCATTATATAAAAAAGTGTATAAAAAAAAGTGCTTTGTATAAGAACATTATATTATCTGTCTTGCTGTACCTTTATTTATGGAAAGCCTGAATTGAGATACACTACAAATTATTTCCAATGAATATGAAAACAAGCATACAAACATTTTTAAATAATTTGATATTTAAGAGCCATTCACACATCACAGTAGACATCTTGATACTTGACAGTTACAGCCAAGCATTATTTTGATTTTTACCAAATAAAATGGTCGGATAATTGAAAGATCAAACGAACTTACCTGAAGTGAAGTTCGATCTCAATTATATGAAACGCCTTGTTCAAGATGATCATAGGTAGTACCCCCCTTTCCCCGCTCAGCTACCGCGTATTTTAAAGAGTTAACACTTCACAATTTATTAAAGACTGTGCAAAGGATTTCAACCCAAAAAATTGCCGCTCTTAATTCCAATTCATTTGTATGGAGAAGTTTCTCTTCAGGGCCCCAAACCCCTTGGTGTGTCTCACTGCCACAGACTGCCCCCCCCCCCCCCCCCACCCTATTAGAGAATATCTCCTCATTCTTGATGATCCCCTCTTGGACCTGTCCCTCGGATTTTGGGATACTGTGATGATATCCGGATTTACCTACGTATTTCAGTGGAGTGTTTCTTGCATATCTGTATGGAGTGTAGCCGCCCACACTTGGAAGACGTTTGGACGGCTGTTTGAAGTTTAAATGCTTCTTAACTTTAGACCTTTTTAGTTCGTCCCCGGATTTATTCAAAGCATTTGATGCCTTAACCCTGTCAGTTAAATTTTCTCCAAATAGAAAACCATCTGTAGCTTTAATTCCCGCCAAATCTTTTACTTCCTTGTCTAAATTTAAACTGATTAGGCTCTGTCTAACTAAAGTCTGATCCCTAAAGAAATCAGCTACTAACTTAACTGCATCATTAATAGGTTCAATCAAGGATAGTGGCGTATTTTCTTTATTTTCATCGATTAGAAAGGTAAGAGCTTTACCTAGTGCTGATATTGCTGCTACCATTATTTTTTGGTTTGACTGTAATTTTTCATCTCTTTTCTTTGTTGTGGTATCTATAGCCGCATTAATTTCTGGATTACCTTTTGGGGAGCAGAGGCTTATGAAATTTTGGGGATGTGGGTACATTTTTAGTAATTCCTCTCTATCATCACTATTACGTCCCTTTTTTATTTGTTCCCACCTGCTCACTAAATCTTTATGAATGTCTATAGACACATCACTGACAGTTGCCTGCTTGGGCCCTAATACTTCAAGTATTTCCCCACTGAGAAAAGAAACTTTTACAAATTCAATTCCCAAGGGATCAGTTGGTTTTGAGTTTTGTTCTGAAATAATACACACATTTTAATATTTATGTCGCATAATACATATATTTATTATTCTGTAAGAAAAACATCTAGTTTATTTGTTTTTAGGAACATTTTCCTATGAAAATTATACATTTACTGGAATCAAGCCCTTATGAGCTTAGTAACGGGTCTGCATAACCCTTTGGTCATAGAATACATCTGGTTTCTTGGTTTTTAGGAACTTTTTTCTCTATAAATGCATATTTACTGGATTCAAGCCCATAAGAGCTAAGTAGCGGGTCCACATAGACCCTTAGGCCGTGCCCTTATGAGCATGTGGTTTTATTAAGGATTGTTTCTATAAACTCCTAGGCCTTAAGTCATATATATGACCGCACACAAATTATTAGCCTCGTTTCGGATCTAAAACAAATATCGTTATTATAAACTTACCGTTTTCCTTCTCGCATTCATTATAAGGCGTTTTTTACCGCCATGACCATGGCTTAACTATACTCTTTGCCATGGCGTTGTTTGTTCAATTTTCGTTTGAGCAATTTATTTTTGAGTTTTAACAACTCAAGCTCATCGGATGAGCTTCAGGAGTCATCGGACGAGCTTCAGGAGTCTTCGGAAGAACTTGATGTTTTCTTTTTTCTTAAATTTCCCATTATTTATTCAATTTTTTCGGGCATAATGCAAAATTCAACGCAGTAGCTTCGCACGAAAACGAAGAATGACATTACAGGCTAGAGTTGGGAGCGGCGTAGGAGGAGTAGAGAGGGCAGAGATGGTACAGTTATAAAAGGCGTTTTTTAGAGTATTAACTCTTTAAAATACGTGGTAGCTGAGCGGGAAAAGGGGGGTACTACCTATGATCATTAAGAACAAGGCGTGAAATATAATTATTATATCGGGTTGCAATAGAGAGCCAGTAAAGGTGTTTTTGTGGCTAGGGGCGAAATAGTAGTAAGCTTAAGTTAGTAGCACTACCATAAAAAAGTCATTTTTAAGAAACTGCTTATATATTTTTCATAAATTGGCAGGCTTAGCGACTATTTTTATTAATAGCCTCCAAAATGGCTATGGTTGCAATTATGAAGGTCGCAACCCGCCTTAGACATCTCACCTTTACAATCAACAGCTGTTGTTTGACAGGTCGTTGGAGAATGTTTGCAATGTATGTAATGTTAAGAATGTTAGATGTAAGGAATAATTGGAATTCCTAAAATTAGTCACATAAGATATGCATAGGCGGATTTTTAGAAAATTGATATTAAAGTAGTTAAGATGAACCGAAAATTAGAGTTACCGTTCAGGCATACATACACACAGACGATCAAAAATTTTTTTTACATTTTTCGGAAACATGAAAAAAGTTTTAAAAAATGTGGGTAACAAAATTTTTTCGTATGCACGAATGCAATACTGAGGTCCCATAGGAAGGGCCTCAGTAAAACACAAATATCCAACAAGAAAGGGCATGTTGAACACGTTATTTTATATCTGTATGGTCTAGGACTCTAGTATGTCTACTTTATCTTTATTTCAAACAAACGACTTAGTGATGCAGTTGTTCTTAATGTAATTTTAAAGGAATATTTGAACAAATTTGCTATACGATAAGAAAATCTGCTAATAAAGGTAGTTGATAAAAATTTACAATTGTTCTTATTGAGTTTATTCTGTTTCTACGAGCCATACTTTGTCAAAATAGAGTGTTTTTAATGTTTAAACACGATTTTTTATATTTTTTAACCACATTTATTATTTTTGTGATATTTAATATATTTTAGTTATTCTACCCCTTTTTCTTTACATACCATTTTTAATTTTTTGTTATCCTTTAGAATGAGCAACATTAATTTTCCGCGTAATTTTTAATACGGTCTACGGGTTTAGAAAAAAATAATTATTACTTTTTTCCATATCCGCATCTACCTCCTCTACCTCAGTCATCCTATTGTTAAAAGTTGTTTAAATCTTCGTAGTTAGCGAATGTGAATTTTCTTGCAAACTTTCCTGACAAAACACCGTAATAGTATGTGGTACAATCAAATGCAAATTGTTGAGGTGAATTTTTCCAGTCTCTAAAGACTTTATGACTTTTGAGCAAGTTCGTGAACGCGAGTGAATTCCCCAAAGGAATTTATAACTTTAGAGTTTACAAATTTTTATTACCTAAAATTCTAGTGAATTTTTAGTTGTATGGTTAGTAATTATTTACTTCTTTATGAAATTTCTATATATGTTCATTTTTTTATAGAAAAGTTCCAGTGGCAAAACTTCGAAACTGCAAAATTATGAATGACGAAACATCGAACTAAAAAAGAAATAGAAAAGGTCGAAAGTGGGAGATCGAAACCAAAAAATATCGATATTAGAACAAATGATCGAGATTGCAAATGATCGAATTTACAAATGATCAAAATCAGATATGATTGAAATCATATGTTTGAAACGAAATTAGTAAATTAGTTTTTTTTTGTTTTTTCATTTTTTGTATAATTTTTTTGCGCAGAAACTCGCGCTAAAATACTAGGTAAGTATTTTTATTTTCTTTATAATATTTTACATTTAGATTCAACCATCTAACTTCAGAAGCATTTGTCCACACGCCACACGAATCTTTTAGAAGAGCACTCGCATCCAGATGAGTAGATAGCACCACATTAAGATGGATGAACCGGCTGCAACTACAAGAACTGCAGAGATACAGATAGGGCAGTACACCACCTCCATTTGCATAACCAGGGGAAATATATCTCCACTAATATAGAGCCAAACCGCAAACAAACTTATATGTAGATTGACTGATCTCGGCATACCCTGTTAAGGCTATGCCGATGACATAGTCATATTTGCTGTGTGATATAGTCCAAAGAGGATTAGAACAAACCAAAAGATGGTGCCGCGAAGAACCTCAACCAAAACAAAACTAGTATCCTTTTCAAGGAAAAGAAACCTAAATCTCAAAACAGGAAAATTAGACTGTAGAGGTATAGAATTGAATAAAGAAGTTAAATATCTAGGCATAACCCTGAACAACAAACTTCTCTGGAACATATATGAGAAGGAAGTAGTAAATAAGACAATAAAAGCCATAATCGCATATAGAAATATTAGGGGTAAAAGATAGGGATGTAACCAGAACACACTGCGAAGGATTTATACAGCAATAGTGAGACCAATCTTCACTTACGGAGCTGTAGTCTGGAGTAACATAACTAGTTTATTTGCTACGAGAGCTATTACTTTAAAAGTACAAAGACTAGCCTGTGTTTGCATCACTGGCCCTGGTGCAATGTAGATGATCGTAAACCTCACCCCTTTACATTTAATGTGGAAAAAAGGATAAGATATAGAATGATGAGTAACGGGGTAATCAATAAAAGTACCTATATTAGCTTCAGAAATTTTGAAAGTAAATAGGTACTTGGGTCACGGCATGTATTAAATAAATTATAAATACACATAAATGGATTACAAGAATTTGTGTAAATGAGTATAATGCTTTAATAAGAGTTCATTTTTATGTAATTTCGAGTTGTTATGATTGTTTCAAAACCGTTTAAAACATTTCAAAGAAGGTCCTATGCTTGCGAACCCAGGTGTTTATTATTAGTGTCGATAAAAATATAGGTACGTGGCAATAATCGTGTTCACAAAGCGACATCGGCGCAAACCACTCAAGGCTAACTGGCTTAGGTCAAACGACACAAAACGGCAGACAAGTCTGTGCTTCCATAGAAGACAGACGTGCTCTCATTACCATCATGACAATTCTTGTATGTTATATAAATCACTTAAGATCTCTGAACAAAGATAGGAATACATAAAATAAAATGTGAAATACTAATGCAGTGTTAAGCATGTAGGTAGTAGTTAAATAAAAAAAAAATATAAATATGAACAGATTTAAAAGTTGACGTGCAGCAATTTTGCACAATAAATTGTTTTTTACAAAGTGTTGGAATTTCATTGTCCATATGGAGATGGTTGCAGCTAGCACCGAGAGGAGACAGTCCATTTGGTAATGGCGCCTTAGGGCCGTATTTATAATTTGTGTTGGATTCAACTTTTAATAACCTACAAATCCAACATCGATTAAAAATATTCCATAATTTTATAGGACCAATGTTAAAACAATTGTTTTAACTGAAGTGCATCATTGTACTTTAAGTCGATAGCAGTCCTCAAACGAAGTTGTTTAAAACAGAGCTTTGGATATCAATGAATTTCCATCAATACAATTTTGTACCAACAATTCAGAGCCAACTTAACAACATTATAAGCAAGTTTCGCTCTTCCTATTTCGAAATGTACTATGGCATCAGGTTGTGTTAATGGGTACCAAAATAATTCTTTTCGAAATAATAATTAAGCTCCCTCCAAATATCTAAGGCCTGAGACCGATATATAATTAAATATCACCTTGAAATCCAGTATTTCAAATAATTTAGTTCTTGAATACCAGATTAATCTTAGCCTGAGACATTATAGGAAGCAGATATTCCACAGCCTGTTTTCCTTACTTATGGTTAATGTAGACATTTCATAAAAAAGTCTAGTGGAAGCGAACAATATTTCTAAATAAGTGTAACCACTTATTAGTTAAAGAAAGAGATTTATTGTTATTAAAAAAGACACTTTAGGTTTCTAAAAACCAGTTTTGTATAACTATTCGAACCTACCTATCTGTATTATACGCAAAGAGCTCTTATCAACTATTATCAAGGTCATGGTCACTGATTTTCCAATTGTCAAGATGAATATAAAATTTCGAATCCTACCTCGTTCGTTATAATTTTTTAATAATCCACTTAACATGTTTTTCACAGAGGTACTTAGTACTTAGTACTATTTAAACCCCTAAAATTTACGTGACAGTTACGTACTACATTGGAAAATTGTCTAGTTAAATGTAAGCCCATGATTAGAGTAATAACCTAATTGTTTGTTTCATTGCAATACGTTCGTTTTATTTTGTATATTTTCAAATAATAATTCTACTTTTTTGTTGGAAGATGAATAATATGATGATATTTTGAAATTATTACTGTCCATACGAAGAAAACCCTAGCAGACAGAATGATTTAAAAAATACTCATCAAACTCTATCTAGATTCAGATGATGAAAAGTTTAGCAGCTTTTTCAGGCTCAGTAAGGATCAGTTTACTTTTATTTTAAATCCAGTTTGTAAAGGTTTAAAGAAGCAGTCCACAAATAATGTAAAAATTGAAATTTCTCCGAAGGAAAATTTTTTCTCAACTTTGAGGTAAGGAACAATTATTTTAATAGAAGAAAAATGACAAAGTCACATCATGTAGTATTTCCTTTCGTTGTTGAATAAACAGAGAAAATCATACACTTTATCAATCAATAATTCGCCATTCACTTTGTTCTACTCTCGGTATACTTATATAAATGTACGCTAATTGAAAACTGAATGGCGTTCATGTTAAGACTTGTTTTTGGACAGTCCAAACATGGCCGTCGACAGCGAGTCACGAGAAATGAAATCTTGAACCGAAAATGATTTTTTTTTTTACTTAAATACAAGAAATTTAGATGTTAATGGCTTGAATGCTAACTAGGAACTTTTTTATTACTGATTAAACTACTTTTATACAAACAAACTATTCTAAAATGCTAACTATGCAAAATGGTATATTTTATATATTCTCCTATAGTATGGGTGATATAACTCACAAAATCATACTATTAGTCGACAATTTCTCGTAGTTATAAAGAATGCAAACGTGGACGGATCAGTCTTAGCGACTATCCACGGATCGCGAGATTAAGGCTTCATTTTGCATTGCAAGGACATCAATTCAAAGAAATTTGCATGAAAAGTTGCGTGCTCATCGAAATACAAAAAAAGCTAGGATCAATTAATTGCTGTACGAAAAACAAACGTGTACAGCGTCGTCAGTGATAATGAATCGTGGATTTACTATAATAAAACCGAAAATAAAAGTTAATCGTCTGTCTGAGTGTTCCAGTAAAGAACTAAAAGATCAAAGAACTGTTACTTGGTATGCAATCATTTGTTGAATATCGGAAGATAATTTTTACAGTAAGAAAATGTCAAATTTTTAGACCATCCTCCGGACACTCAAGACTCAAGTCCCAATGATATTTTTGTGTTTCGGAAAATCAAGAATAGATTGCATCACACGTTCCAGTTATTAGAAGAAGCAGTCGACACCGTCAACAACGTAATTTTGACTGTTCCAAAAAAGAAGTGGAATAGCTTCTTCCAGAATTGGTCCGAGTGAATGCAAAATTGCATTAAGCTTCGTAGAGAATATTTAAAAAAGTATGAAATCCTTAAAATCTATCTACTGATTTTTCCGGATCTATATGAAATATAGAAACGACATTTCTCGTATCAAAAATCTACGTGAAAATGTAGGAGTATGATAAAAGTAACTGGGACACCCCCGGTAGGTAAACTCATTCCGTGTGTTAAGTGAATGGGACAATGGGTCCTTAAAAATAACCGTTCCATATGAAAAGTCGTGATAAAATTCGCTCTAAAGAACTTCAGTTCTTCCAACTCAATTAAGGTAATGACAAAATTCAAGATTCATCATTTAAAATATATGCAAATGCTCGATGAATAAAAGTTTAAAAGTTCTGATAAAAATGGAATCCATTTCCCTTGTAAATTATCGACGAATCTCCTAAACGAATTTCCGGCCGCAACTTCACGAGTTGCTCGTAAAACTTTCTTATGCGAAAGTTTTACTTTTAAATACTCCCGTGAATATTTTATTTAAAAGTATAATAGCCACTAAAATAGACGTCGTCGGTAATAATATAAAAGTTAAAAATGTTAGTAAAAGTGTCATATACTTTAGTCATTAAATTTATGAATTAAACCGGGGAATATACCTATGTCTAGGGATGGCAAAAAATATAAATATATCGATATAATAAATCATATGATATATCAAAACGCCATATAGATATATTCGATATATCAAATGAAATATATCGATATTTTGAATATAAAAATATATAAAATCGACGATAATGATATAAGAAATAAGGTGACTTAAAGAAGCTGTTTTTTCCATTTACTTTTTGGTTTTTTTTATATACTTTTACGACGTTTACATACCATGTTGTACCCATAACGTAAAAAAGACCTTTTAGTTTAGTGTTTTTTAAACTTAAAGGTTGAAAAACTGTTAATGCCAGGTGACAATTAGACATTCCAAACAAATGAATTGCCAGTGGGAAGGTTTGGTATATCTAAGGGTGGTGACATACGGTGTATTCTATCTACTTTGCGTAAAATCATGAATAATGGATTACATTTAAATATTTTATGTCAAACATAATAAAAATAATATTTAAAAAACCTACCTATACATTTTTTCATAAATTGGCAGGCTTGGCGACTACTACTTCGAATAAAAATAGCGTCCAAGTTGCAAGACTATGTCGCTACCCCCCTTAGATATACAAGAATTTCCCACTAGCACATATTGTTTGACAGGTCGTTGGAATGCCTAATTAACAGTTTCTTTCGAGTGACCCTATTTATTATGTCATTAGTGTCAATTTTATTAGGTTAGGTTAGGTTAGGTTAAGTTGTTAAGAAAATCGCCGAGACAGGTCGATTTTTGTTTTCTTCAATGTACCTTTTTGTAAGATTAGTTTACCCTTAATTTCATCCCTTACTGAAGGGGAACAACCCTTTCGAAAAAATTAAATAGCATAGGGTGGTGAGTGATAGCTCATTTAAAAGGAGGTTTTATTCTCTATTCAACTGTGCAAAAAAATTTTAAATTTGCTTCAGTGCGTGTTGATTTATTAATGTTTAAAAATAACAAAACCTCACAAAATAGGAAAGTAACTAAACTAATAGTGACCTTCTAATGGCAAAAAGTCTTACTTCACGTCTGAACCAAAACCGAAATCATGCAGGGCTGAATTTTAATTCTAAGGATGAGTGCGCTACGTTAATTTCCGTTATTCTGAAACAAGAATTAGTCGAGAATTAATGAAGCAAATTTCAATTTTTTTTACATGGTTGAATAGAGAATAAAACCCTCTTTCAAATGAGCTATCACTCACCACCCCATGCCATTTAAATTTTTCGAAAGGGTTGCTCCCCTCCAGTAAGGGATGAAATTAAGGGTAAACTATTCATACAAAAATGTACATTGTAGAAATCAAAAATCGACGTGTCTCGGCGATTTTCCTAACAAAACTCCAGCAACGAGTTAGATAGGGGGGGTAAGACTTATGGTGCTCACTGTATAACACCCTAAACTTAACTTAACAGATGCTATGGACATTAGTATGTCAATAGAAACAAGAGCTGCGACTTTAAAAGTAAAAACAGAAGAACAGACTGTTCGGGTAGTGAGTGTGATAAATCGGAAAACTATAAATTTTTAAAATCCAGGACCGTTTTTAGCTCATAACTCTAAATATAGAGATAAAACCGAGCAAATAGCCGAAAAAAGGTAACGCTTTTTTAGCCAATTATAAAATTGCAGTAAATGTGAACAATATTTGGTCAATATATCGTTAGTAATATATCGATTAAAAAATATCGATATATTTTAAAAATATATTGATATATCGTTGCTATATCTACTTCGATTCAGATTTTGCAAATTATGTACCTACGCATGTAAATGTATAATAGATCTGTCTATGTATAACAATATAGAGTTTTCAATAATACCTTTATCCTGTCATATATGTTGGATGTAAGTTGGCACCACTGTGCAAGTTGGCACCCACTGTGCAAATGGGGAACTCTCGAATGAGCGCTTTGAAATAAAGCTAATATCAACATCCAGTTGTTTCAATATTCCAAATATTATATGGTGGCAGCGGTAAAACCGATAAATGCATGCACCATAAGTATAAACGTAAAATACGGAAAATACGTGAAGATATCGTGAGACGCGGACTAATAATTTGAGGTTATAAACAAACTGTTATAATGTTAAGTTACGTCCAATATGGAAAGAACTAACTGAAAACAGGATGGCTGATCACTTATAAGCTCCAACTGGACTCAGATTTAAAGGGGACATTGCTAATGACTGGAAACTTTGGAAACAAAAGTTCGAAGTGTACCTGAAAGCCAACGGAAATTCCGCCAAAGCCGATGATATCAAAATCGCGATTTTTTAAACCTATTATGCAAAAACAGGGGACAGTGAAAATCTAAATATAGTCCTTAAAATTTTTTACAAATATTGTAACCTTGTAGTTGACGTTGTATATAAACACTACAAATTCTTCAAACGTGATCAACACATGAGAGAAACGGTATATGAATTTGTAACGGCAGATACTAGTGAATTTAAGGAGAAAGACACAACGATTCGTGACGGACTGGTTTTGGGAATTCGAGGCGTGAGAATTCAAAGGAAACTACTATATAACACCCTAAACTTAACTTAACAGGTGCTATGGACATTAGTAGGTCAATAGAAACAAGAGCTGCGACTTTAAAAGTAAAAACAAAAGAACAGACTGTTCGGGTAGTGAGTGTGATAAATCGGAAAACTATAAATTTTTAAAATCCAGGACCGTTTTTAGCCCATAACTCTAAATATAGAGATAAAACCGAGCAAATAGCCGAAAAAAGGTAACACTTGTAGCCGTTGTGGTTATAGCCACATTGAAGGTAAGTGTTTAGCAAATAATAGAGATTGTAGCCGATATAATAAAAAATGATACAACAGAAAATCCTCTAAATATACTCAAATAGTACTCAAAATCACTGAAGAATCATAAAATAGCGATAGTGGTTATAATGTTTATGAGATAGACTCTGATAGTGATTCTCATCAAATTATCTGGTTCATAGCCAATCCTAATATATCTGCTATTGAGTAGTTTGAATCAGTAAATGTTTCAGAACTCAATTTGATACAGGCAAACAAGCTAATATTCTGAATATAAAAGATTCTAAAAGGCTTAAAATACCTCGTGATGTGCACTTGTTAACGAAAACAGTGCTTTCGTCCTACTTGGCCCATATATTAAATGTGTCCGATCACATAAACCGTACTTGTGAATTTAAAAACGCTAAAAAGACTTTCCGTTTTTATGTGTTGGACTCACCTAATCCTTGTTCAATTCTAGGCCTAGACGCAGCATGTGAATTACAAATCGTTAATGTTGATAAGACTATTAGTATGGTAACGATCGCGAGTCCAAAAGAAATTTTGAACAGTTACAAGTCAGTTTTTACAGGTAACAGATAAGTAATGTAAAATTATTCTCAGAAATTATGATATTTGTGCTCCGAGACAAATTCCTTTAGCTCTTCAACAAAAAGCCAAAGAAAAACTAGATGATATGGTCTCTCAAAACATCATTGTACCAGTCACAGAACCAATGTACAGGGTACATCCGATTGGTGTTGTTGTTACCAAACTTAATAGTGATGTCAGAGTTTGCATTGACCCTGATACTCTGAGTAAATACATAAAACGATAAATTTATTAGATACCAACACAAGGCGTTCTCTTTCCTAAATTATCAGGTAGTAAATTTTTTTCCCTTTTGCATTCTTGCAGGTTCCTTTACCTGAAAAAAGTTCGTTTCTTTGGACTATTTCCACTATCTTTGGCAGATATCGGTATTAAAGACTTCCCTATGGCATTTGTTCTACACCAGAGAATTATTGATTAAATTTTATTTAAAATAGATGGTGTAATAGCCTACTTTGATACTATTTTGATTAAAGGCTAAACATTTTAGGAGAATAATTTAAAAAACGTTTTGGAGAGTGTAATGAAGTCAATTTTCATTACTATATTTCGGCCTATTCCGGATATAAATTTTTATTTTTATTTTATTTTAACTTCATGGGTAGACCCTGTATATTAAATTTTGTTTCATTTAAATTCGCGTACCTGAGTAACGATAGCGCATGCGATCCGCGCACATCAAGTGGGGAGCTAGCCTGCTTGGGCATAGACTCGGATTCAGATTTGATTATTAAAAATTCATTCAATTCACGTTACTGATTCGACCAGCTTAAATTCATTTATCCGACCTCGAAAAGTCTGCTGTAAAATCATCGCCGAAACCGTAGTTAGGTACACCGAATTTGTTTACGTTTTTTTTTCCTGTCGTCGGTTCTTGAGCTAAACGTCCGAATACCAGTTTTATTTGACTAAATTATTCCGATTTCGATTTTATTTAATAGAAATAATAATTGACTTAAGATTTTCGTTTAAAATATTTTGATTTACCGATAAATTATTTACTTTTGATTTTACAAACATTGGAAATTAGTTTTGGTTATTAGGAAGTAGAAATTTTGTTTCTATTTTATTAATTACTTAATTTTTATTGCGACCGCGGATTTTGTTTCTATTTTTTTTAATAATAATAAATTTAAATTAAATTCCGTATATAGTTAATTACTTAACTTTTACTACGACCGTAAATTTTGTTTCTTTTTGTTCACAATCTGGTTTAGTTCGAAAGTTGGAAAGTTGAAATAGTATCATTTTTCATGTTGAGTGGACTGGTTTTGGCGAGAAATCTCACATGGGATTAGATACTATCCCGGTTTTAGATTTTTTTTTAGATTAACCCCTAGCCGTGATTAAAATATTAGTGTTTTTCTTATGTTTGAGATTGCTGGTTTTGGCGAGTACACTCATCATAGGATAAATACTGACCCGGTTTAATATTTTGTTTCATGTTTGAGTGGGCTGGTTTTGGCGAGTACACTCATCATAGGATTGAATACTAACCCGGTTTTTGATTATTTTTTTTTAGTTACCTCCGCGCCATGATTAAAATGATAGTATCATTTTTATGTTGAGCGGGCTGGTTTTGGCGAGTACACTTCTCATAGGATTGATACTATCCCGTTTTCTTACCACATTTATCTATTCCCTATTCAATAACACAAGGAGATTTGTTTCAGTTTCAATACCGACTAGATAGTTAACCAGATTACTTTTTCTACGACCGTGATTTTATTTCTACTTTTACGAAACAAAATATTTAACTTCAATCTTATTGCCGATTTAACAGTTAACTAGCTAACTTTTGCTACGACCGCAATTATTTGCAGTTTTTCTCCTTTAACTAAAATAGTAATTTTGTTTTTGGTTTCGTTTTGGCTCAACCACCGAACCGACAATTTATTAATTAGTTACTATTGCCACCGGGCATCTTTCTTTTAATTTTAATTATACCATCTGATTGAGACTAATCAAAGCCGATCTGTTTGTTTTTTTTTTGTTCAGGGTTTTAAAAATACGAGCGAGGGTGGGCGTTGAAATATTTATTTATTTTTTTTATTGTAAATAGTTAAAATTCAATATATGTGTCAACGTTACTTTGACTGTTACTGAGGTTACTGATCCCTAATTTACATCCCCCTTTATTTCAGCAGTGAGAAATTCTTTATCACCACAAGTAACGATTAAAGCCCGTTACTTGTGGTTACTTATTACCTATGTCTGAGTGACCAACGACCCCTGGAATTTTTCATCTCCATCTGTGCTGCCCGAGTACTTTCGACGCCGTTTCGAAAGTTTGTGGAGTAAACCACACATAAAATCTGGCGCCCGAGAGCCGTCCCGTCAACAGGCGTCATTTGTAAGTTATCGTTTTCTCTGAGGCGAGAAAACCTCTTACATGGTCTAACACTAAATTTACAAAAATTCATAATTGACGAAATAAAAATTTAATTCTTAAGTCAAGCTGTAAGTGACTCAGGCATATCCCCTTAACAAAATAAAACAGGCTATTAAACAAATGAAACCCTCCAAAATTCGAAGAGATTACGTTTTTTGGGAATGATTACTTACCTCGCAAAATTTATACCTAATTTGTCTTAGGACATTAGTAATCTTAGAAGTTTGTTGAGTAAAACAAATTAATGTCGATGGACTAAATTACATGATAAATGTTTCAGTCATTCTAAACATCTATTGTCTCGAGACGTTTAATGGGCATACTTTGAACCAAATCAGGATGTAAATCTATAGGTGGATACTAGTCCATTTGGTATAGGTACTGTTATTATACAAAATGGTTACCCCATAGAATAGGCCTCGGTCTGCTTGACCCCTGCACAACAAAGATATAACCAAATAGAGAAATAACTAATGGCAATTGTGTTTGGATGTGAAACATTAAACTATTATCTATTCGGTCATAGCTTTAACATCGAAACTGACCACCGTCCACTTTTAGGACTCCTTAAAAAACCTCTAGATGGATCTATACCCCAGGTTCCAAAGGCTCTAAGACTTTTAAAATATACATTTACATTAAATTTAATAAATGACTATATGCAACTGAATATTCAAATTCCCTTTCAATAAGAAGTTGGTTAAATGGTTATATGGTTAATGTTAATAAAGGTATGTTCATTATGAAAATCGTCTCTAACAAATATATAAGTGCCACACAAATAGGCTCCTGAGATTCTAGCCAATGTTAAGAGATACATATGATTTCTGATTCCTCTAAAGTACTTAAAAATACCTCTAATTCCTCCACCTTATTTCTAATTGACCGACTGTTGTAAATTATTAAACTAAATTTTGTTCTTGATGTGGAATTTCTAAAAAAAAATTAGAATTGTTTTCCAAAACTTGAATACTATTATCGTCATTATCCGTGTTACTAGAGTTTTCATCAACAACAATCACTGGCATGTTAGGATAGGTAATGTGTCATTTAGTATAACGAATATAAGATTTTTAGTAGTATTGGTATAGTTTTCTATTCCATTAACAATTTTTGAAGCAATATCATGATGTTTTGAATTAAAACCTCGGTTTGTATTAATATTTAAAAATGACATTTCACCCTCTGTGTACAGATTTAGTTTAGTAACAAATAACATTATTATTGTTATTTCTTGCCAGAATTGGATTAGATAGAATTAAAACATTTGTATGAGTACACATTTTTAATTGGATAATATATTTAAATTTTGGTATCTTATACATTTCAAAATCATTATGTCCTGCTACTTTGACAACTAAATCCTTTAAATTAAAATGTTTTACCTTTTCTTCTTAGTTTTCTATTATATTATTGAAATTTCTATCAGGTTTAACAAATGATTCTACTCTATATTCTTCCGATTTTAATAATTTTCTAATTAAAGTATTTAAGTCAAGACCAAATTCATCTCCCAATTTTCTTTTTTCTTTTCTTATATCAGAGCTGTTACGTTGACTAGTTTTAACACTGTTTATTAAATTTACAGATGAAATAGAAACAAATTTGTTACTTTGATTAATACGTACCTGATTCCTTTAGATTAAATTTATTTAATTAAACTTTGACTTTTTGTAGGCAACTATTGCTGTAATGTCAGTGTGCTTATGTCAAATCAATCATAGTTTATTTAGTTTGTCTCTTATTAAAGATGTACATATGGATTACGAATTAATATTTTACAAGATAAAAAAATTAAAAGATTGATTGGCTTTACCTGGCAAGGAAGATCAACCAGAATTTTTCGAGCCTTTTTTTTCAAAAAAAATTACTACATGTAGTGTTGTCGTATTTCTACCCAAATGTTTTTCTTCTTCTATGAATTTCTAAAAAATAAGTCTATTAATCACTTCGTGTTTTTCAATAGTTTCACATCACATAAAATATTAAGGGAGGAAGGGTTTATAATTATTTTTGGAAAGCAAGCTCGAAAAATTCCAATTGATCTTCTTTGGCAGATTGATATGCAACATGCATTTAATTGATCTATAACAAAATCATCAGCTTAATACGCAACAAGTATTTACTTGATCTATAGCGAAATTAGTTAAATAATCATAAAGAGTGGTTTTTTGTACCTTCAGCGAAGTCAGTTTTTTATATCAACAATGTCAAAGTGACATGTAACAATTATTTAGTTGATCTATAGTAAGATCAGTACAATAATCAATCAACATTATTTGTTTTCTGTTTTGTTTAGACCTATAGGGAAGTCAATTTTTCATATCAACAATGTCAGATGTAATAAGTATTTACTTGATTTATAGAGAAATCAGTACAACAGTTAAATGACATTGTTTTTTATTTGTACCCATAGCGAAGTTAATTTTTCATTGCAATAAAGTCAGACAAGTTTTATGTGTTTTTTAGGATTTTTTAAACCATACACAATTTTTTTATTTGCATATGTTCCGTAGTTAAAATATTGCTTTGATATTGCCATGAAATTCCTAAGCCGACCCTGTCTAAAGCAGCTTAGCACCCGAATCATGCTCGAAACGACAGAATCTCGTAGGAATGTCGCTGACGCTCGAGAAACGGCTAGAACGGGCGGAGAGTGCCGTTGAGTCAGAGATGGAATTTTCGGGAGCGTCTAGAGACTTCTCGTAGCAGAGTTGGACTTGGTATAAATAGCCCGGCTCATCGGCGCACAGTTTAGTTTAGTAAAGAGTATTGGAGTGAAAAGTTAAAGTGTAATACATAAATTAGAATTGTTAGTTAGTATCTAAGTATTATATAAATTGTAAATAGTGTGTTTTAAATAAATAAATTATAAATAAATTAGACCATCGTTACAATATCGACCTAAATTCAAAATTTTTCAGCCCGCATTATGTTTATATAAGTTTCAAATAAAGTTCATTCTATATTGTATATTACATTCGATGATGCTGCTTCAATAGTTTATTATACTGACTAAAATAACATTTCAGATGTGTGTTTATATAACTAATGGTTTTGGTCTATTTAGTTTTCACATTATTCCAAATATACATTTGCAGTGTGTACTTTTGAAAATTGCTATTTGTCTAGCCAATTTCGCACAATGCAATGGAGTGCACACAATTATTTGGACGGTTTGGAAACTAACTACTAACTTTTCCATAATTCAAAATAAACGTAAATTGTTTTTACATTTTGGTCACAGATATTGACAAAATAATTATTATAAATAAAAAATCAAAAGTTATTCTAAGAAAAACATAACTCATAAAAGTTTAATAATATTGTAGAATTCACGGGGATCTGTACCGCGACAACCTAAGTGAATAGTATATTTTTAAATGATAACATTTGCAATCCTTTGCATGGTTACGAAGAATAGCATCCATGTTGTTTGTTGCTTGGAATTTTAATTGTGTAATTAAAATCCACATTTAACTTTTTTACTATTTTTAAATTTAATTATTAAAAAGTTCACAAGAAATTTATATAGTTAGAACACTCTGATTTTTTATTATTAACTCAACTTGCTCAGAACTAGTCTATGCATTAATTAATTAAACAAGAAACAAAAAAGAGCCCAATAATTGGCAGTCCCATATTGGGCGCGTTCCTAACGCTTTACAACGAGTCGTAAACTCGGTTGTGAGTCTAAACGAAATTGCAAGTACAATTTGTTAATTTTCCAGCTTAATTTTTCTATTTATGCGTGAAAATTTGAAATGTATTTTATTGGCCGGAACTATTACATCATGCTTACATCAGCATATGTAGAGCTAGCAGTTTGGCTTTCGAAAGAAAGATATATTTTGATGATTAATCAACTTGGAAATTAATTCAAGGACAGGGCCGGGCACTGGTTAGGAACATGTTGGATGTATTTCCAACAAATGGATCGTTTTCAGTCTCTCCTATATGGTATATTAGCACTGTTGGGTATTCTGAGTTTTCCTTGCCAAACCAACCCCATTATGTAGCAGTTAAAAGTGTTTTTATTAATTTCAAATCACTGATCTGGTAGTACGTACGAAAAATATGGTACTCTGTAAGTGCGTAACGTGCTGGCGCGATAAATGATTTTGCTGTAATCGAGCCTTAAACATTGGTATATATTTTCAATTTTTCACTGTGCATTTGGGATTTCCAAAATGAACTTAAATATTAAGATTACAAAGAATAGACTCGTCTTACGAAAATTTACTAAGAGAGCTTTTTTGTGGGGAATTTAATTTCCTACAAGGATAAGGGATGAAAAAGTTTTTTAAATTGACCAAGTCCGAAATTTATGCAAAAACGCGACAACTGTTGAAAAATCAATAACTGCAATGATGCACCTCCTAATATTATTATTAAGGGCTCAAACTTTCAGGAAATTTTTTTTTATCGTCATGAACAATATTTTCATAGTTCCGCTAAGAAAAAAAATTGTTTTATTTTTTTGGCCCAGTCTAATGTTTAGCTGTCAATACTCTTACTTCTATATACTATCCAATATTAGCAGAAACATATTCAAATATTACTTAGATATATTTTTAATAGGGTACGGTAGATGTTTTGTTTCCGATTGTGTAAGTTGTGAATACTTTCTGCAGATGATCAAAAAATTGCTAATATATTTATTAAACAAAAAAAAAGTGAGAACTATGCTAATTGAGAATCGCTACCTTCAATTTGGTTCATGTTTATTTTATTTTTATTACAAATTTACGACTTAATTAGAACACTGATTAATGGACAATTTCGCCATATCCTAACATAACTAATGGTGAATTTGTTTTTAATTTTAAATTGAGGTTTAATTAAAAATAATTTGTTTTTTTAAATATCAGTGAAACATCGTTAGTGTTTTATTTATTTAATTACCTGCCTAATTAATATTGTTATTATTATTATTATTTTTTTTTTTTTTTCAGGTAAGGAATCAGTTTCTGACATTTCACCTTATATGAAAAGCAAATACTAGTAAGTAAATAATCTTTTAGGATACTTTTTATTTATTGGAAATTATACTTTTGATAATATATTTTCTAATAATTATGTTCTTTAAGGGCAAAACGAACCGCTTGAAACTTTTTAGTCCAATTTTTGTGAAATTTTTACAAAATACCAATATTAATAAAACTTATGTTGGAAAAACTTAAAAAAAAATTTTCGCGCCATACTGTATTAAATCTAGGAAAATTTACTGCTTTTTGTTTTAATAAATATCTAGTAGTTTTTAGATGGGAGGGTTTCACAACTTTTTCTAAAAATATATCCATAGTGTGCTCTTTTATCGTTGCACAAATTTAAAACTCTCAATATGCTCAAGATACGTAACATCACGAAGTATTCCCAGTGGCGCACTTATAAATATTATTATAAAATCCTCACCACAGTTTTACTTTTTGCTAGAGGTCCGTTTTGCTCTTAAGTCTAGATTAAAATAACGAAATATCTTGATAATTAAAAGTTTTCATTAGGAATTTAGATAACAATAATTATAAAATGTTTATTTGTATAACAGTAAAATTGATATCATACAATTAAACGAAAATACAATGTAATAAAATAAATGCCCCACGAAGTAATAGAAATAGTTACTTGTGTGTGGCATATTACATATTTTACATAATGTATTTAGAAATAAATCAACCTACATAAAAATATAAAATCTTACTATCTAACAGTTAAACAACAATAATATATTTTTTAATATACAGTGCTAAAAGCGCAATTTTTGTTAATATTATGACAAATTTAAATGAGGGTTTTTATAAAGTTGGGGTATATGACCCTCTGTTTTCTGATCATTCAGGGTATTATTTGTTTTTAAAAACTGCAGTTGTAACTAAGCCCCAAGAATTAACTTTAACTAGGGCTATTTTAAACTCTGGCATACGGAAATTAAATTGACGATGTATATCACGAAATTAAAACAGTATATCTCTAAAATATACTACGAAAAAATAATTTTATTTCCTTATTTCAAATGTTTAATCAAAATATTCATATTTCTACCAGTTAAGCTGTTGATTTTGTTATTTTTTTTTATTACTATTTTTTATTAACTATTAACTCTAAGTCTATACTATTTCAACTACTAACTTTTACATTTATTCTTCCTATTTTTCCAATTATTGTATAGGAAATACTCCTCGTAGTTTGCCATCTTCAAAATACTTTAAACTATAGCTTATGACCCCTGTCCCATTCTGTCAGAACTAAATACAATTTCTAAATCACACTTTTGCAAAATCATTATCTATCTACAAAAAAGATCCACTTTGATATATATAAACGTAATTTACTGTTACAGAAAATAATTCTTGCTAATTCTATTAATTTTATCTTTTCAATTTCTGTGTCCTTCGTTGGTTCCTGATTTTAAAATCTCCGTCCTTCGTCTAAATTTTACTACTTTGCTTTCACCCTTGTCCTAACTTTCTTTATCTGACAACCCCTTAATATTAATTATTTTCCTCTACTTCCCAATTTTATCTAATTTTTCTATTAAACTCATTTTCAACTGTTATTACTTATTTCATCCTCATGTGTTTTAGTTTTATTTTAATTTCACTATACAAATCTTTCACAATCGCTTTTCATTTCTTTTTTCTAATTATATGTCTTCTTTATTTTTCTCTTTATCTTATTTTCTATTTTCCTCTATAATTTTTCTGGTTTGTTTTATTGTCTTTCTTATTTTCTTCATCAATAATTTATTTTCTTCTATTACCTACTTCTTTCCCAATCTGAATCTGTCTTTGTCATTACTTTCTTTTTTAATTTCTACTTATATTTCTTTTATTTCTTCATATACTTCAATTTCTGTTCATTTCAGTGTCCAATTCTTCTATACTAATGTTTTCTTTATCTGATTCCAAGTTTTCTTCTTTTCATATACTTAACATTCTTCTAATTTGCATCTTTCGTCTTGCATTTTCTTTCATATATGGTGTTATAAATTCTGTCTTATTTATTATTTCTTCTTTATCTTCTTTTTTATTTTCGTCCATTTTCCTTCAATCCTTCTTTATCTTCCTTTCTATTTTCCTCCAATTTATCAATTTTTTTAACTACAATTTCATTTTATAGTTTAATTTCTTACTATTTTCATCCATTTTGTTTCACATTCTTTATATTTCCTCCTTTCTGCAAAATATCATTTTCCTCTAATTTTTCTTTTCTCTTTGCCCTTTTCAATAACTGTACCTTTTACGGTTTGCTCCATCAAATCTTTTCTCCATCAAACCTACCTTCTTTTCTACTCATAGGTCCATCTAATTTATCGCTTTCAACTTTTCTCATTTTTTTATATTTCATCTACACAAATTTTTACGTCTCAGTTGTTATTATTTTAACTTTAATCTTATGTTTCCTCTATTTTCAATTGTCCAGACTTTCTTAAGCTTTCTACTCCTTCTCAAGCTAATTGCTAATATTCATTCAATATACACCATCTTCATTCAAAAGTACACTTATTTTCAACAATTTCCAGATTGAAATATACCTAAATCATACTTTTTCTTTAATTGTGTAATTCAGCTTACATATTCTACCAAAATCAATTAATTTAAACGAAAGAAATTAATAACAAACTAACCCAAATTTATTCCACAAATCGAAATCTCCTTTATAATCTAGCCCCACGTTAGCTGGCGACACTTGATATGAAGACACCCACAATATAACATTTTTTATAGTGCCTTTTAGAATCTAATAATCCTAATAAGCTCAAGCTTTAATTAATAATATAGTGCTTACATTATTGAGGCCGATAAGTTATACATTATTAGTTACCCCTCTAGGACGTAGCTATTCCCATTTGTGATATTAAATCCCAATAATAGATCACATAATAATGTACATTTGTGACAGATCCGGTAGCTCTTGATATAGTCATCTACTATATCCACAGGGCACGTATATCATGACATTTTATACAAAGGAGTGTCATATCCCGCATTTCGTCATTCGTAAAATTATTGTGACGAAGCATTTCAATCGAAAAAGCTTTCAAAATGCAACAGACTTTATTCTCACAGCAAAAATAATTCACTGACCAGACACAATTATCTGACAGTCCAAAGCACATTTTTCATAAATGAAGTAATATTTTTTGAAATCCCCTTCTGAAACTGAACTGTTCAATTGCATTTTTCTCGAAAACGGGTGAAATTATTGTGTTTAAACGAAAGTAGCAATATTACCTAGATATGTTTTTTTTTTTCAAATCAAAAACAAAAAAGTTTTGTCAAAAAAAAATGCTACCACTTAATTTTTTTCATCAGCAATCATTCACGTGGTGCCCCCTGTAACAAAATGTGAAATGATACATAAATAATATTCCTTGTCCAAAGCTATGCCCCTTTGCCGACTTTGATAACAATTCACAAATATACAGTGAGATTATTGGAAGAAAAAAACGAAAAAAATGCAAAGCCCTTTATGTTATTCCACAGTAATATTTTATTGAGGTATATTTGGTCCTATCGCCAAATTTTTGTCCAAATAACCTACCCTTAACCTTCCAATAGTAATCACTCTTTATAATAAGCCTTTAGATCTCATGCTTACTTATATGTTTAGGTATCTGTATGTGTATTGTGTGGAGAATGGTGGCCCCATGGAACTTAGGCCAAAATTTGATTTAATTTAATTAGTCTTCCAATCCTAGATTTGAACCCGAAACCTCTCGCATGACAGCCGCATTCACTATTCTCAGCTTCATCGACGCACCTAACATTTTAATTTTAATATTCGTAATTAAATTGATTTCATATAGTTTAATTAAAATTTATTATTTATTTGTAAATAGAGATGAAATAAAAATGGAAAATCTATTATTTATGGATTCTACAAAAGAATAACTCATTTTAATGTATATTTAATCTCAATAACTAAAAATATATTGGGGTATATTCTGCAACAATTCCTTTATATTTAACGGCCTTTAAAAATATTGACCTATAAAAATATATTCGTATTCGTTAATTTACTTCTGTCATTATTTAAACAGATTTCTTTAAGATAGTCCTCTAATGTATTTTAAAGATCCGTTTAAATAATGACAGAAGTAAAGAAGAAAATATTTTTAAAGGCCGTTAAATATAAACGAATTGTTACAGAATAGACCCCAATGTCAATTAATTTGAAAAATTGTCACCTATATAAAAATTTTAAAAATACTGTGATTGGTGGATTTCATATTTTTGTAGTGTTATTACTAGGCAGAATGGATATGAAACATATTCGTTCAGTTGAATGCAATGGTATTTTTTTTTTTTTCATTTTGTAGTCCGTGCGTAAAATAGATAATATCCATGTGGGGGTAGAAAAAAAGGTTTTTTTTTAAGTTAAGAGTATTTCGTTAAAAACCTACTTAAAAAGTCCATGTTAATTATCAAAACATCGAAATGCTAATTTTGTGGAAACCGCCCAACACACGAGTACATTCACAAGAGCAAATTCCAATTGACTCCTACTTCTATCATCGATCATTCGATTTCTGCGGTCATTAGTATGACCGAGTGGACCCGTCGATGATTCCAGCACACAATGGCCGAAACGTTGGGGATAGTCGAGTTAACTTGTTAAACACGATTTGTGTACACTATGCACTGTGTACAGTGTTCTCTGTGTGGGTGGTGTATGTTGACATTAAATGGTTGGATTTAGGAGGCCGGTGGCCGCAATAAATGATTTACAAATACCTGCAAATAGGTAGTAACGTTATTTAGCTTTGGGCTCGGAATTTATAGTTATGCCATGCCTCAGAAAATAGGTCACTCTATGCAAATAGGATAAAATCTAATTTTCTTACAACGCACTCTATACATTTGTTTCTCTCGCATGGGTTACAATATTTTTAAAGGAACATATGCTTAAATATAACTTTCGCACGTTTAAACATTTTCAATTTTTGAGATATTTTTTATAGATTTGAATAGTTTAGTTATCTTGGGTGTAATCTCTTTAATGTATGGTAATGTTACATACTTGATGTTAATTTGTTGGGATTCATGGTCGGGTGGCACAACATCAGTATTGACACTTGTTACGTTATGATTCTCGTTAATATTATTTTCTATGTTACTGTTGGTAAAAAAAGATGATGTGTTGAAAACTATCTTGCGTGTTAACTCAGGTGGATAGGAGTTCTCTGTAAATAAGGTATTGTTATCGCAAAGGTCTTCACCGACAATGAAACGCAGTCTTCAAGAACGTACGAAATCTAAACTCTTGAATGCACTCCTCTTGTTATAAAAAAATGTATTCTGCCTGTTTTTTAATATCCTGACAAACATGTCAAACAAACCCTCTCCTGGACATTTCTTTATAGCCCAGGACTTTTTTTCTAAATTACGACAACAGTATACAGGATTTCAAGTTCTTATTATGGAAAGAGGGATCACTAATCTTAAGGATTCTATTTTTGATCTCTTTCATGGTATTAATTTTAGTAGAGTATTTATGGTAAGACCAATAATTAATATATCTGCCAGAGCTAATTGGCTTTCTATACCAGTCTACTAAAATATTATTGTTATTTCTAAGAATTCTAGTGTCTAAAAAGGGTACACTATTCTGCGAATCCTCAGTTTCCAAGGTGAATTGGATGTATGGGTTATATCTGTTGAAATACCATAGTACCTCATCTACAAAATTAGCAGGCATTGCTAAAATAATGTCATCGATATATTTTTTAATAAAGAAGAATTTCACTGGGATAACACTCAAGACAATGTCCAACACCTCATTCATTACGTAACTTACAAGTATTGGTGAAATAGTACTACCCATTGGTGTACCAAACGTTTGTCTATAAAACTTGTTATTAAAAGAGAAATAATTGTTTTCAAATACTAATGTTATTAATTTTATAAAAGTATCCTTGCTTATGTTGCAACACTACCTATGTTATTCCATTTTTTGTTTATTGCCATGATGCAAATGTCAAGATAACCATTACTAAATAAAGATACTACATCCAAACTAGCTATAACATGATTGTCGGGTACTCTGCTATTGTTGAGTAATTTATAGATTTCAAAAGAGTCTTATATAGTATGTGTTATTGTAATCATAAGCTTTTGTTAAAATATCGGTAAGTAACTGTGCGATATTGCTGGTTGGCGTACCTATTGATGGGCCTGACAGCTAATGTTTTTTATGAATTTTTGGTAGAGAATAAAACTTCCCAGGAATACCTATATAGCAAGTCAACTTTTTCTTTCTTACTTCATTAATTTTATTCGTTGTTTTTAGCCTTTTTAAGATATTGTTACATTTGTTTTGGACAGTTGTCGTAGGGTCATTATTGAGTTCTAAATATGATGAATCATTATCTATTATGTTGGTTGATAATTCAATGTATTGTTGTTTATTCATCACAACAGTAACATTACCTTTGTCAGCTCTAGTAACAATAATATTAGGGTGTTCTTTTAAGAACACCATAATTTTTTTGAGTAATAATTTGAAAAAATTGTTCTTTTTGAATTTAATGCTTTGTATGGCATTGGTGATGATATTGGTGGACTTAGCTATGCAAATACTCTGTGAAGTCTTATCCTCTATTTTTAATGTGATGTTATCTATTTTTGAAAGAATTTTTTTAATTGAAATATCCAAACTCAAAGGTTCTATACTAAATTTGGTGCCAAGAGCTAAGAATTTGGGAATGTCATCAGGTAATTGTACATCTGATAGGTTTTTAATCCTATGTGGTTTACTATTGAGTTTGGCAGTGAGCTCAGTATTGATTAATCGGACAATCTTTTCCAAATTCTTTCTCTTAACCTTATGAAAAATTTTGTTATATGATCTGAGTTGAAAACTTTTAAAATTGTTGAAAATGTCTAAATTAGTTTTTGAAACAATATCTGATTTTAATTTATCTAAGTTACTATTGAGTTTTTTTATGACTCTATGATTGTTTCTAATTTCAAAATTTAATAATTTATTTCCTAACCTAAATTGTGTATCCTGATTGATGATTGTGTCTTGTCTATATTAGTAGTTGATGAATAGATAATAATGAGTGGTAAATATGTGACGGTGATAGCCTTAAAAAGTTGTAAAATGCATCTTCTGTTTATTTCTTTCGCTAGTTTCATTTTTGTTTTTGTTCACTGCAATATCTCCATAAGTAGCTTTGATGGTCTGGTAGAACCCCATAATAGAATCTATTAAAAGCCAACTACGGCTTAGTCTTTGCCGATTAAGCAGAAAGTAAATTAGGAAATTTTTGGGAAATTTGGCAAAAATATTTTCAAATTTGAAAAAAGTTGTAAAACTATTGATAAGTATTATGTAATTTTAGGTGCCTATTTAAAATAATTGTAAATAAAGTAAGTAGTTAAAAACTAACTATTGTTTTATTTAAATGTGATTATATCCAACGTCACACAAATATAAAGTGAGGATTATTAATTATTATTATTATTAATGTTGCATTTTTACATTGCACTTTTCGTAAATAATTTTGCATATTTTTCGCAAATCAATTGCATTAAATAGCGCATTTTTTTATATTTTTTTGGCGCATTTTTTCTGGTCCTTGATAATCTCCTATCAACAATTATTTCTCAGAAAATATAGTTCTAGATAAAAGTTACTTGACCCAAAATCCACTACAAAATTCATACACATTACAAAATTTGAACTATATACGAGAGGTAAATTAGATTTAAACAAAAAAAATACAGAACATAAAAAAAATGAGTAAACATAAAAATATAATATCTAGGTATGTATCTACCTAATGTCCATTAATCCAAAATCTATCTCAAACGTAAAAGAAGCCATCTGTCGGCTAGTGTGCCCACACGGAATTGGGGGTGGCATGATGAGCTTGATATATTTTAAAGCAACAATAGCTTCATCTGGAATATTGGAAAATACAAATTTGCTGCTGCCCTTCGTTTATTTTCTAAGATACGAAATTTCATACTCTTCTGACTCATTTATTTTCAGGACTTTTCCAACATAATACACCTTCTTCTCCAATTTTCCAGGAAATTCCACGAGCACAAAATCATTTTCTATAGGCTTTCTATGAAGCTCCTCAAATCCATCTGGATTGATTGTATAGTAGCGGTCATCCCCTGAGGATGAACCAAGTTCAAGTTCCTCCTCTGAGCATTCAGAACTATCTTCAAATATTTGTTTCTTGACCTTTTCTACTTTTTTTACTTCGATTTTATCAATTTTTCTTTTCTTCGTGATGCTTCGGGTGTGTCAGTAGCTATAATACTTTTGCCCTTTCCTGGTGTATTTTTAGTTTTGCGTTCTCCTGCTTTCGGAAAGCCCTTAAATTCGTCTGGGCTTCTAAAAACATCTGTGACAGTCTTACCCTTTTTATCGTTCTGTTGATTGCTATTTTCAATACTGGTGTCTAAGGTAGCATCATTTTCTATATCCGATATATTTTCTTGAATATTATCACTCACGGATAGTTTCTCTGTTGATGTTGATGTACTTGGTAGATCGATAGACTTTTTTTGGCTTACATCATCTTTTAAATCGCGATCAGTAACAGAGCTTGGTTATATACCACACTTTTTGAATGCATTTATAATATTGCTCGGTGTGAGAGCTTTTTCATGAGCAAAGCCGACGCACTCAGCTACTTCATATATGGTGAAAGGCTTACCTTGATATTGCATCATCCAGGTATCTACTGATGTATTATAACATGTTGAGAACACTTTGAATACCCCCACATCTAATGGTTGCATCATATTTGTGGAGTGAGGAGGAAATATTAGAATTGTTACTCCGTTGTCTTTGGCCAAATTAAGAACACGAATACTAAGATGACTTTCATGATTGTCATAGATTAAAAGCAATGGATTTTCTTTAGAGCTATTAGAATATTTTACAAAATGCTTCATTACTTCTAAAAAAAGATCGGCATTCATCCACCAACTTGGAGCAGCAAGCCCCAACGTTCCTGATGGGGAGCCTCGTAGCATATGCTCCTTTAGATACACCCTAGGAAAAACCATTGCTGGTGGTAGGTGTTGACCCGTGGCACTAATGATGTAACAAGTAGTAACCAATGTACCTCTCTCTCCACTTGTTACCTTGCTAACTTGCTTCACCCCTTTCTCAGCAACAACCTTTGCTGATTTTTGAACCGTCGTAGTCGCAGTCTCAAATTGTAGATTCTTCTTCCGTCAGCAAACGCATCAGTTCTTGAATATATATTCTTCAAATTTTGGTAAAAAATTGAAACATTATGTCTATTAAATGACGTCGGGGGTGCGAAACGACAGTCGAACATGTCTTTGGCGAAAACCTCTCATCCATTTCAGCCCTGCCATTTTTCTTTCATGTCATTTGGCAGGAATTTTATTTTTATTTTCGATTGCCATTTCATAGGCAAGTTTTCTACAATCGTCAACAGACAACCCATAAAACATGCGTGAGCAGCTTATGATATAGTTTTCTAGGGAATCTTCTTCTGCAGACGTAAATACTTTATTAATACTGTAGTTGGGACTCATCTGTATTTGACTAATGTCGTCAACGTCTCTGGCTTTCTTGACATATCTAGCCAATGTCTGAAATGGTATATCTTTCAAAGCAGCTACTTTTCTCAAAGATCTTCCTTCTCTGACCAGATTTACTGCTTCTTTCATTGTTTCCTCTGCGCAATTTCAAATTTTTCTTTTCTTTGGATCCATACTTAGCCTGGAAAAAAAATATTTGATCACATTTGCCCAACAGTGAGACAGTGCCCAACAGTGAGACACTGGGAAGGACAGTGTCTCACTGTAGGACCTGTCTCACTGTTGGGCTGGCTCCCCTACCTTTTTTAAACACCTTGTAGAATGAAATATTAGATATTAAAATGAAGTGGATGTGTTGGTTAAAATTAGCAAACTTTTAGAATCCTTTGCCACATTTTTCCATCAACCAAATTTTCACTTTCTTACATATTTGTTTTTCACTTCAGTTGATTTGTGTTAAGTAAATTGTTTAAACTTTCCAGTACAATATTTCTATTTATATCTGCATTTAATCTATAACAATGTACCCACATTATAGTTTATTAAAAGTTGCACAAACTTAACTCATTTCCAAAACACAATGGGCAAATAATATGCGATTTCTTAGCATGGGAAACCTCTTGCTCGTTGTGAATATTTTTTATATGTATACTCTTTGAAGAAACATGAAAACTCCAAATTGCAGAATAGACACATTTTGTTATCAAAAACTTGAGTTTCCATACTTAATATTTTTCGCTAAATAAATCAAAAATCGTCACAAAAACGGAACTTCAAAAATAACCCGCTTCCACAGCGATCAAAGACAAAAGTCTGATAAAGTGGTAAACAACAGCATTCTAGGATTAATTATTGATTTTTCTTGTTCCCTCTAGTTAAATTCAAATTTGCTCCTCCCGCGTTACGGCTATTTACCGAGTAACTTCGCAAAGTTCCGAGCGCTTCCGAGGTTTTCCCGGTTTTTAGTGTCCTCTCGCAACTTTTGTCTAATTTAACCAACTTTCTATCTGTTATCGTTTAAGAATTAGCAATACTATCCCTATAAAATAGCAGGGACCCTGTATAAAAAAAATAATTGTTCAAATTTCTTTAATTTATCACTAACTTTCAGCACAAAAAAAGTCAGTATGAGACATGTAAAAACGTTTTCTCACATTTACGACTTCCTTCCTTTCCGTCCTGTCAGAATGAATGATTTTTTGCATTAAACAAAACACCGACTATTCCTCAGAATAAGCTAAAATGACAGTCTTAAGATCAGCAATGCGCCATTTTTATATGGAGATCCGGACGACGCTGATTTATCGTCTAGTTGATATAGAGAAACAAATTGTTTGAATCGCTAGCTAATATGATTGATTATATCGTCTTTTGTTCCTGAACACACGCGAGTTAAAAGTTGGCTATGGTGGCTTTTGGGACGTTCATTTGTCATTTTAAAATCGGGCAACCGCGATTCGTGTAGTATGCGGAACATTTAAACGACAAAAAGGCGCTTTTTTTTTAAATTAATGACACGACTGCAAATAGTGTTTATCTTTTTCGTGTGTAACGTAAATTGCCCTGGTATGATAATTGCAGGTGATGTAGGGAGATAAACAGCTGAAAAATTACTTTACCGGGGTGAAACCAATATGTATGCGTGTTATTAATACTTTAAACAGCACGAAGAAGAGTAATAGACGAATATTTCCTGGATAAAGCATTTTTATTATTTGATTTATACAGTATGATGTAAATGAATGTAATAAATTTATTGTTTTGAAAAAGAACAGTCTGACTATACCGGTATATTAGTGATTTTCTAATAACTGTATATTATTTTAAATAATATTGAATGAAGTACAGGTGTTACACTTTTGGCTGGCATATAAAAATAGTTATTTTTGTATGAGGTTCGAAAAATCAATGTTTTTTTACTGATGTCGCCACGAAATACAAGCTCGCTAGTTTGTGCAACAAGAGTTAATATAATGGTGATACGAACAACGAGTTGTACAGTATATTTAGATAATTGATGACTTTTACTAATAAAATAAACTTGAAAAAAGATTGTCTTTAATTCGATTTAAACCACGGATCTTTCGCATTGCAACTCAGTACGCTACACTCAGCTTCATCGAGACATCTAACTGTTTAGTTTTATAACTCATAATTAAATTAATTTTATATGGCTTTATTAATTTTTTTTTTTGTAAATATAGAATATCTTGTGAAACTATCTTATTTATCAATTTTTCACAAGTCACTCATTTTTAATTATATTTAATCTCAATAAATATACCTACTGACTAGACAAAGAATTATTTGTCTGATCCCATAGAAATTTTTTCTGGTGTACCGCAAGGGGCCCACTTAGCTCCTTTACTTTTTAATTTATTCATTAATGATGTTGGATCTGTTTTTGAATATAGTAATTATCTGCTGTTTGCCGATGATTTAAAGATTTACTTAAAGGTTAACAGTGGCGATTGTTGTAAAAACTTGAAAAAGATTTCCATGCCTTATGTGAATGATCGTCCTCTAATAGTCTAACTCTAAACAGTAGTAAGTGTTACTGCATTACTTTTACAAAAAATCGTAATCAAATAACACATAACTACTGTCTGGATAACAAAACGCTAACTAGACGTGTTACCGAAATTAAAGACCTGGGAATCTTATTTTGCTCAGATATTTCCTTTAATAATCATATTAATCAAATTGTTAATAGAGCAATGAAAATGTTAGATATGCTGATAAGAAACTCTAGCTCACTATCTTTAGATGCCTGTAGAATGGTTTATGTTGCATATGTTAGGTCGATTTTGGAGTACAACTCTACCATATGGTGTCCATTTTACAACAACTCTGTAAAAAGGATTGAAAATGTACAAAATAAATATTTGCGATATTGTGCCTCTTAACTTGGTCTAGTGACAGGTACATATAATTATTCCACAATTTTGAACTTAATAAACCTCCCAATCAAATCAAAGAATCTTCATGGATCTGTCATTCCTCTATAAGATCATAGCCGATATTGTTATTTCTGATGAGTTATTATTCATGATCGCATTTAGAGTTCCCACAAGAACTACAAGAAATTCAACTTCACCTCAATAATTATGCTTATCATGCGCCCCTACCTAGACTAATGAGACTGGCTAATCAATACAATTTAGATGTCACTGGGTGTTGAATTTGTCAATTCAATGATGTGAAGAGAATATATTTTCAATAGCTTTGGTATATTTTATATCATTTATTTAATGTTAAGATTTTTTGTACCTACCTTTTATAATGTATTTAAGCTATTTTATTAAGCGACTTCAAAAAAGGAGGAGGTTCTCAATATGAACTGTGATTGGTGGATGTTATATTTGTGCAGTGCTCTTACTAAGTAGAATATATATGAAATATATTCGTTCAATTAAACGCAATGGCATACTTTTCGGTTTTTTCCTGTGCGTAGAATAGCTAATACCCACGTGGAAGTAGAATAACAATATTTTTTTTCCAACTGCACAAACAATAATGCCAATAAGTAAAAATTGGTTGTATTTCGATTTATGACAGCAAATTTCTTGTAATACTTCGGACATAATATATTACTTTGACTCATTAAGGTGAATTACGTGGTCTTTTAATTAAATGTCACGTTATACGTGTTCTATAATAATTATAGGACTAGATATCTTCCAGCGGGTTAAACGATCACCATATTCATAGAGGTCTAAGTATTGTAAACACTAGATTAATATGACTTCATGGCCCTTAACTGTATAAAGTTTCCACTCTTGACATTAGGACCTAACAAGTTCTCAAAACAAGGATAATATTATCTATAAAACGATTATACAAAGTAGGTTGCAATCTATCTCTGGTCAAAACCCTACTATTATTTATCGATTCTTCACAAGAATCACTTGTATTTTTATGAAGGGTTCCACAATATGATAATCTCTTGTTTACGATAGTTTATTTCGGTGTTGAACTGGACACATTTCTCAATGGCGTGAATTTCCGCCTGGTTCTAGGCCCATACACTCCCTATTCCAGTTCCTTCTATGGTTTAGGAACCATAGATATATAAGACAGATAGGACTATTTACAAAATTTCTGAAGCCTCAACGTTGGCGTTAGTGGTAGAAATACAATAATCTTATTTAACATTGATTCCAAGTTTACGATGATTTAAACAGTAGTAATGTAAATACATTAGTTTGCAATCCTGTTTGTCTTTAAATCATCGGAAGAAATTCTGTCTGGCAACAGGGCATTTACGTTTGACATTATTTGTAAAGAGAATTGTGAATTTCTTTCATTCATAAAAGTACTTTGTGTTTGATTGGTTGCAGCTATTTTTTTGTAAAAACGCTTTTTTTCTGAGTTCGATTGATTATGTATGTGAATAAATAGGGCATACCTATTATCAACATGGTTCAACAGTGTTTTGTTTGTAAAAAACGGATTTTTTACATGTTAATCTTTCGTTCCAAAGGAAAGTTAATTTTTAGGTTATGTTTATAAATATGAATGTTGTTATAGATCTCATAAGCGCAGAAAAATTAATTCAAAACGTATTTAAGTACAGTAATTTATTTGTAGATTTATAGGTAACGATTTAGTTTAAAAATGTTTAGCTTTAATTGTAATTGTAAAGAATCTGACAAGCAGCGATAATTCTTTGCAACGATTTTTATGATTCTTTTTTTGTAAGAAAGGGGTACCTCAGGTGTGGTCTAATGGGGCACATGAGAAAATCATTAAATTCTTCATTTTTATGTATTTTCAGCAATAATTCTTTACCACGTTGTTCAATTTCTATATAATTCTTTTTTTATTAGAAAAGGGATACCTCAGGGGTGGGGTCCCATATACAATTAGTCAGGATCTGATCTGTGAGAAAATAAAATTTTTAAGGGCATCTGTACGATTTTGAAGTCGGTTTTTTAAAATTACCTTTATAACTTGTATATTTATTTATTTTTTCAAAGGTAGGTGATGCATAGGGAGTTGATGAGAAGTGAGTTAAGTATTTTGTCATTTAAGTCCCCTTTTGTATCTTAGAACCAGCTTTAAGCATTTGGTGATATCATCTTTAGTTTATAAGAATTTCAATTATTATTGGGATATTAGATTTTATATTAAGCTTTTCTTTAACCAGGAACCTAAATAAATTGCAAGTGAAACTGATTTAAGTTTTATATTAAAACTAGTAGGTATTCAAATTATTCATATTTTTAATATTAAATGGTAAATTAAAATACCACAATACCTGTAGGTACTGCTTTCACAAAAGAATAATACATTAAACAATCTTAATTTAATATAGTCAGTCTACAGAGTAGGTACTGGGAGTCCAAATAAGATAGGACGCCGGCCATATCTACAGAACAATTGAATGTTATGTTTTTTTTAACAAAAGTCTTAGTAATCGCTGAAAATTATTTTTTAAGTTCACAGCTAGAGGGCGCAACGCTCATTATCACTAATAGAAACTCGTTTACAAAAAAGTCAAAGTTATGTAGAACATATCAAAATCACATTCGGAAACAAAAGTTGACTCAGTTTTAACTATTTACTCGTTTATCATTGGTCATACGCATTTTGAAATCTAGCAGTGAACTCGAAAACTCGAAAATAATAAATTTCCATCAATTTCTCTTAACCACAATTTTTTTCCCAAATTTTACGGCGCATAGTTTCTGAGATACAGGCCTTATCCTACAGCCAACAACAACAACCAGTTTCCTTTCTTATTTGGACACCAAATACTTTTTGAATACAATGGATATCTGCTAAAACAATTAGGCATTCCAAACTGAATGGCTACCAGTGGGTTTTGACAGGTTATGATATGGAAAAATTATGGCAACCCTGTAGGCCTGGTGATTTAACAAGATCAATGTAATAGATAGTTACATAGATTGATCATCCATATTTTTCAAAATAAACATAATCTTATGCCTTGAAGTAAAAATGTAAGCAATTTTTTTTTAATATCTAAAGGATGAAAATTGGTTTTAAAACACATTTTTGGTAAACCGATTCAAATTAATAAATATTCGCCAGGCAATATGGCCGCTCGCAAACGACCAGCTTTGGGCCATCTATATAACTATACAGGGTGTCCCGAAATTAGACGGTCATATTATAACAGAGTAGTCTAAATCCTAAAATAGGAATAAAAGTTTATATAAGCATAGGTCAAAAAACGTTTCGTTTTCGAGATACAGGGTGTTAAAAGTGAAGTCCTGATGGCACATTTTTGTAAATATTTTCTAACATTTCTTTAGTCACCGGTTTTCCAAAGTAAAAAAAAAAATAAAATTTCTGATTTCACAAGCCTACTAATTATTGTTTACACTTTCGAATAACTTATCATAAAATTTTCAGATTCTTTTTTCTTGAAAATGGTGCGTCCTAGCGAGATGCAACAGAAGTAGCTTTATTATAAAGAAAACATTGGTTTTCCAAATTTTATAGTCAAAAATGTTAAAAACTGTCAACAAAAAAAACTTTTACGTTAAGCCCCCCCCCCCTAATTTACCCACCTATAAAGAAATCAAAACTGGAGTTTAGTGCAATAAATAGAGCGTAAAATGGTAAGCATTTGTACCAAATTTCACTCAGTTATTTTTAAACGTTTAGAAAATATTTACAAAAGAGTGTCATCATAAGTTCACTTTTAAACCCTGTATCTCGGAAAAGAGACGTTTTTGGACCTAGGTTTATATAAACTTTTACTCCTATTTTAGGATGTATATTATGCTGTTAAAATATGACCGTCCAATTCCGGGACACCCTGTATATGTATCATTGACCATGTTAATGACAACATGACAACAGGGTTGCCATATCTAAACTGTCAGTCCCCACTGGTAGCCATTTGGACAGGTCTTTGGAATGCCTAATAATTACTAATAAAAAAATCTGTATTTTAAATATTTACTGAGAAAATTTATAATTATCAAATATTTCCCTTTACGACTGATACCTACGCCTATGGATGTTTTTAATGCAGTCAGCGATGACACGCTGTTGCCGTGTTAAGCGAGCATAATTGGACATCTAAAAAGTTTTGTAACACATGAAAACTATCCCGAAAAAGAGAGATGCCAAACGAGAAAAACAGTCTGGTGGAATAAACACCTAGATAGACTGAGAGGCGAGGTGCGAAGGCTATTCAGCAGAGCCAAATCCACACACAAGACTGGATTACTTATAAAAACAAGCTCACAGAGTATAACAAGGAAGTAAGCAAGGCTAAAAGAAACTCATGGCGGAAGGTCTGCGAAGAGGTCTCAGAGACCACCGCCATAGAGTTGTAGCCAAAGACAGTACATCTAGTCAAGTGTGATTCCTCAAAAAAGAGAATGATACCTACACCACGACACTAGAGGAAAGTCTAGAACTACTAACTCAGGTGCACTTTCCGGCCTTAACTATCTTAACAGGACTAGACTCAGGAGACCAAGAGATCTCCGAGATCACAATACCACACAGGATTAGTTGGGCTATTAACAAATTTAAGGCATACAAATCCCCGAGGCCGGATGGAATATATCCAATTCTGTTCCAGAAGGGCAAAAATGTGCTAATGCCACATTTATGCAAAATCTTCAGAGCATGTATTGCCTGGAGATATATCCCAGCAATATGGCAAAAGGCGAAAGTAGTCTACCTTGCCAAAGTAGGTAGGGTCACAGACCAAACGCCAAAGTCATATCGCCCAATAAGCATATCCTCCTTAAAACTTAAAACTCTAGATTGATAAATAGGTATATCAGGGACGCAATACTAAAAATAAATCTGCTCCATCTCAACCAATATGCATACCAGCCAGGAAAGTCAACTGACCCATTGCTGGACGATCTAAACAGGCTGCTTTCAAAGTCAATAAATGATAAATAAAGTTACTTTCTTAGATATCGAAGGAGCTTTTAACAATGCCTCAACCAGGTTAATAAACAAGGCTGTAGAAGAGAGGAACGTCCCAGTTACAATATGCCAATGGATCACTGCCTGTCTAGAGAACAGGATTATTTTATCCACTCTAGGAAAGGCAACCATACAGGCAAAAGTTACACAGGGCTGCCCACAAGGAGAAATATTATCTCCAATGCTGTGGTCAGTTCTTGTGGACGACTTACTCAAAACATTGTCCAAAGAGGGCTACCAGTACCTAGGATATGCAGACGACCTAGCAATTATCGTCAGGGGGCGATTTGCACGCACAGTCTCGGAGCGATCTCAAACAGCTCTAAACATAGTGAACAACTGGTGCAAAAAGGAACAATTGTCCATTAACGCACAAAAAACAACAGTTGTACCCCTAACAGTAACACCTCTAGTCTTATATGCTCTAAGATCAGAAAACCTTTTTAATTCCTATCCACAAAAACTTGCAAAAGAATGTATTTCACTTTTCATAAAAACGTTGAACAAAAACCAAAATGCCTACCCTCACACATCTGCCATTAATTTCAATCGAATCGTTCGAATAAATATTAACATTGGAAATGAAAACACAGTTTTATATGCAATCATTTTAAATTGAAAATAAATATGCTCGTATGTTATTTCAGTTATGAAGATTAATAATTTTTTTACCGAAATATCATTCCAAGAGAAAAGTCAACAAGATGAAACACTTTGTGCAAAAGCGATTAAATGAAAAATATGGAAACGCGAATAGTCAATTGGTTTTATTAACTTTTCCGATAAAAATGTTTTTTTCGCCTGATTTTGATATTCATACATTTGGTACGTGCCAGTAAAATAAATAATGTACAAAATCGATTACCTTTTCCAGATATCCAATCAAAGAACGCAGCCGTGGGAGTATCTGTTAACGAAGTTATTTTGAATACGTAGCCCGACTAACGTGAATTTGGCATACAGTGTGACTCAAAACTGAGGAATTATTTTGAAACAGGTCAATTTTGTTTTTAAATTTGTCACTTTTGACATAATATTCAGATATACAGAGTGATGCGGGTAAATAATAATAAAAATAAACTGTTACTAATTTGTTTTCAAGTTTTGCGCAAGACATTTAACTACATCTTGTCCTTCAAATAGGGAAAGGGTAGAAGCAAGAGAAACTAGATATCGCGCCAAAATAAATTGGAATTTAGGTTTATACCTTGGTCATTCATGTGGAACCTCCATGCTTTGTGGTAGTAAATTTCTAAAAAGTTGGTCTCTGAGAAAGTTTTCCTCCAGTTGTAATTCTTTATTTTAGGTCCCTATTCTTTCATCTTTTGCTATTATTGATCATAGCATATTTCTTCTTTACGTTGATCTTAACTTTTCTTAGTATTTTATTGTACTGAATTCTGATTTAGTGTTATTTTAATTTTTATTATGATTAGCTGATTTCAATATGATTTATTCTCCATTTACCCACATCCCGCTTAAAGCTCTTAAACCCTGAATTCCAACAGGGTTAATTTGAAGCTTGTTCGGTATTGGGGTGTTCCATTAAGAGAGGTAGCCGGCTATATTTCAGAAACTAATAATAGTACAACTTTGGGGAAAAAATATTTTTAATAAAAACGGTCAAGATAAATTGCTGGAAATTATTTTCAAGTTTGTATGGTGGCCGCTAGGGGGCGTAATTGTGACGTCAAAACAAAAATGTAATCTTCTTAAAAAATACCGAGTAAAGTATATTGATAAATATTATTATTTTAATCTTCAATGTTTTATGAACAAAAAAGCTTTTGGTAGAATTTTTGTCAGTTGTGAAATAGAGTGGTGAGGGAAGGTTAAACTTTCATTTGGAAAAATTATCATAACTCTGGTTTGGCTTTACCAAATTTAGTGAACTTGGTTTCGTTTAGAAGAGCCTTTTCAGCCTCATTTTCAGCTTTATAAACTGTGGCTGTTTACATTTTATGAACGCCGCTAGAGGGCGTTAAGTTAAAAACTGATAAATTTTACGAAATTTTTCTAAAAATTTAAATAAATGATATATACCTTTTTACATAAATAGAGAGAAAAAGCCCAATACTTTTGGCAGAAACCGCATTTAGATATCTCTTTTCAAACCACAGATTTTAGCATAAATATAAATAAAACGTAGAAACAACACATTTAATGACAAATTTATAAATTTCTGCAAAACCTAAGGCCCAACCATGATTTTTACATATTTTAAATAATCGAACGATATTAGATAAGAATGCATAATTACTTATAAGTATAATAATCCATTGAGCGTGTATATTTGCATATAAATAAGCTTTGAAAAACACAAACAAAAGCCCTAACACTCAATGCCGTCCCAAATGTTCAAACTGCCTTCCATCATTTTGAACACATAGTTCCAACCTTTCCCTGGTTGACAAAACAGCTCTTTTCTGCTACGAATAGCGTCTATGATTCGTTGAATCATATTTTCCCTTGTCGTAGGCCTCGTACAAAAAACAAGGTCTTTCAATTTTCCACCTATCAGGAAATGCGCGATCAAGAAATCTACGGACATTTGCTGCGAAATGGGATGGACAGCCATCATGTTGGAAAAACATTGTTCTTCTGGTTTCCAACGGCACATTTTCTAAAAGAAGTGGTAAGTGATTGTCCAAAAATTTTAAATATATTTGCCCTCTAAGCGACTCATCCCAAATAAAAGGACCTATGATTTTTATATTTTGACGTCACAATTACGCCCCCCAGTGGCTACCCTACAAACTCAAAAATAATCTCTAGCAATTTCTCTTGACCGTTTTTATAAAAAATATTTTATCCCTAAAGCTGTACTATTATTAGTTTCTGAAATATAGCCGGCTACCTCTCTTAATGGAACACCCGGTACATCGCTAAATATATTATATACAAGTAAGTTCCTATTTATTATTAAAATCAATCCATAATTTGAACTGCTAGACCTAAAAATAAAGAGTGAATATCTCTAGGGGAGAGGGGATATTTGATAATGTTAGTTCTAATAAGGAGAAAAAGGGTTGAATACTTAAATATCCAAATCAGAAAGTGGAAAAAACGTGAAAAAAAAAACAAGAAACGTGTGTTTTACCATTTTTCGAAAATCAAGTTAAGGGTGTCAAAATGAGAAGCGAGCTTCTTAAAAAATTAATATACCTTATTCGAGATCTCTGTGGTGTGAAAACAGCCACTCTACGTGAACAACTCGTAGAACAAAAGCATCAAATTTTGCGTTCAGTGAGCATCGAAATTTTATATTTGGATCAGTATATACGAATATACTGATCATTTCTTCATTTTTCCTCTAAGCGCTTATTTGACCAATATGAAGGAGTTTCGCAAACTTTTGTGTAAACTATAATAAACTCGAAATACAATTCAGCCACACAATAATACCGACGGCGTCTCAAGAAAAGTTTCTGTGTAATGCCAAAAATAAAAGTCGCCTAATCACGCTAATGGCAAAGTGTGAAGAAGCTAGAATTGCCTGCAGACAAGCAAACGAGGATGCGGATTCACTGATTGTTAGGACGGCCGAATCCTTGGACCCAACTCATAAAACTGTTGCGATTGTAAGGGAAGATGTAGATCTGCTAGTGATAATGATGGGTCTCAACACTTCTCCAAACGTCTTTCCACAGTCTGTCGTGAAACAAAATCTTGCCAAGCACATGAAGTTTCTACCAAATTTAATGTTTATTTGACAGTCACCACTAGTTAAGTGTATGTTGTGTTGCCTACTTACCTGCAGATTGAAAACGGGGTAAACTATTTTTATCATTTCAATTATCGTTTAAATATTAGATGTTGGCAAACTTGTAGTTAGGGCGGGTACTAAAACGTATATCTACACTAATGTGTTATGCGAGACATTTAATTTCCATTTGAGCTGTGTCCAGGCCGTTGCAGTTTATACCAATCGGCGTAGCCAGGAATGGGTTGATATTTTCAAATGGCGGCGATGCCGCCACTCTAGGGAATGTCGTTGCTTCTTCTTCTTTGTCAAAACTAACTAAAATATTCAGATTGGTCTACATTTGGTTTTAAAATACCGATTATCTTTGATAAATATTACCTTTATAAAGAAAATAAGCATGTGTCAAAGTAACTTTGGCCATCTTCAGGTAATTCAAATGATACAAGTGTTGGTAATAAAGTAAAATTAGTAGTACTAAGGCTTTTGAATGGTATATTTATACATTCTTCTAATAATCTTTTAAGTTTATCATACTCTGAATTTCCCATATCCCTTTTATAATAAACAATTAAAGCTTAAATCTAAATGATCAACTTAAAATAAAACATTTAAATTATTTCACTAATAATTCATGCACATAATTTTATTTATAGAATTTAAAAATAATTATTTTTTATGCAGATGATTTAATTTGAAATTGTTTCACTAATTATTCATTAAGATTATTTCAGAATCTAAAAATAATATTGGATCTTCTTGATGATGCAGCCGCCTAAAAAATATTGTGTGTGTAAGAATATCAAAAATAAACTACTTTCTTTTTTAAAACAACACAATTATATTTAAAAAGTAAAGATAGTAATTAATATCAGACAGAACAGTTCGTTTTTGGTTCGTTTACTATTCAATACTTAATGCTTAAGTTGTTCCCATCCTAAGCATATATTCGTTAACATCAACGAGTTATCTTAATGTATGCTGTCTAAATATCCCATAAATAAAGTCTTAAATTTGTTGGGGTGTCGTATTACACATCATCGCTGTCGTCGTCGTCATATTTCTTACTTGTATACCTCGGCCGTATGATCTTTTTGGCCTAATTAGAAGTTGCAAATTTCTGATTCGGTCAAACTAGGTCAACTTTACGGCCTCGCTATACAAATAACTATTATAAGACTCATTCAAATTTCATCATATCCAGAACTAAAAAATAGTGTAAAAAATCTATTTAAGCAGTGTGATGTTCACTATTGTAATACCAAACAAATTGAAAATTTAAGGACAAACATTTCGGTTATCTAAATCGCAAAAAATTAATTTGTGTATAAAATTTTAAAATCAAATTTAAAACATTTGAACTTATCACGATTTGAAAGAAAATTAAAGCAATTTATTCTTAAACGATGGTTTTATTTTAACAGTACATTTTCATAAATCGACTGTTTACTACCAATATCTCCTATTTACAATTTTTGGTCAAATTATGTTAATACCCCAATGAGTAGATGTTTATTAAATCTTTGGAATGGAAATATCTCCTAAACAGGCTTCAGACTGTGTATGCAGAACCTCCTATCTTGAATTTTGTTGTGAACCATCATTGCGCGTGTATCAGCTGGTAAGTTTTATTTGAATTCTTCTTCTTTTTTGTCTCTTTTTTTTTTGTTTTTTCTTTAAAAAGTAGTAATCTGTGTCTCCTACGACTCGTATGTATATAGTTTTAATTTCGAAAACAATAAGTTATTCATTAAAATGCGCAAATCAAAATGTAATTGTAGATAGGAGGTCTTTCCGTTCTATGAAAGTATAACTAACTATAGCCAATACCTCCATCCCGCATTTTGGTATTGATGATTGGTAACCGGTTGGTTATTCAAGTGGTTAGATGTATAATCTTGCAGGAAGATTATTTTAACTCCAGCGTGTCTGATCAGCAACAAGAATCCCCTCCATCCCACTCTGCATTATTCACTTCAGTACAACATAAATATGATGCATCAGATATTATTATGAACCTTGATTCTACAGACCATATTGCACTAAATTTTCTAGTGGAAAACAATTGACTACTTACGTATGAGGGTCCTGAATGCAATTTCGAATTGAATAAAGATATTTCATTGGAGATCCTGTTAGAATTAGTAGATATAAACCAAACCAAATCAATAGCTGGCGAATGTAATTTGACTAACAAATAATATGCGGAGAATGAATCTCACACATCAATTTCTGATGCAGACTTCATACCTAGCTTGGTACCAGATATAGATATAGACCAGAACCTGGTCACCAGTAACCAGGATAATATTATGAATCTACTTTTACGAAAAACTCAAGATATTGACCCTCAATTCGAATTCGAAACACATACTCTGGATCCAGAATATATACCCGATACAAAAAATAATAATATAGTTACTCATGATAATTTAATTTTAGATACAACATTAGATAGTGGCATCCTTTATGATGAGCCGATGTCCGGTCTGGACCATATTATACCCGATAATGCAGACACCAGCGATAGTGATAACACTGATGAAGAACCACTAGATGAAGAAATCGATTTACAAAATAACTATGCTCCAGATACCGAACAATATACCACAGCAGAAGCCCCAGGACCAGAGGCGCCTTGTGAGGACGTCTCACATGGAGATATGAGCGAAGGCCGAAAAAGAAGACAGAGGGCATCCAAATGCGAATGGGAAAAACAAGAACAAAAAATGGAAGGCAAAGAATATTTGGGTTATTCAAAATCGAGAGGAGAAGTAATGAATCAGAACCAAATTAGAGAAGCTCGATCTCTCAAGCCGACTTGTACCTCTGCTAGTTGTAAAAATCAAAAAACGAATGTGTGGAAAGTTTACAGAAGAAGAAATAAAATGTATATTTGACAAGTTTGGCCGAACTGAACTGGGATCAAAGAAAGATTTACATTGTTTCCCATGTCAATAGAGTAAGACAACATTAAATGACTCTCGCCGAGGAGAAACCTTAACTTATTCTTTGACGTTCAAGGATGAAAAGTTATTCAGTGTGTCGAACAATGTTCTTAAATACCCATGGAATAGGTTCTTTTATAGTACAAAGTTGGACGAAAAAATCTTGAAGGAAACAATATGATAATCTAAATCGTGTGAAGAATTTTCCTTATCAATTATTTAAAATTGCCTTCTCACTATAACAGAGCAAATTCTTCTAAACTTTATTTGTAGCCGGTTTTTAAATCATTAAAACAACTGTACGACTTATACTCAGAACATTGCAAGAATGCGAACAAACGAAATCTTTCGAGTAAAACATTTTATAACCAATTTAATGGCAGTAACTTGGCACTTTACCAGTCAAAAAAAGATCAGTGCGATGTGTGTGTGAGGCATGCTGTTGGCAATCTGATGATAAATGCACAGAGCATATTAAAAGAAAAGACTGGGCACGCACTAAGAAAGAAACTGATAAAAGTTTGGCACAAAGAGGAGAATGCATTGTGTTTACTATGGATCTGCAAGCTGTGAAAGTTTGTCCAGTTGTTCAGGCCAGCAGCATCTTCTTCAAAACAAAGTTGTCCTGTCATAATTTTACCATTTGCGATGTTGTAAGTTATCAGAGTACCTGTTATTGGTTTACTGTATGTGATTGTGATCTCGTTGCTTCAGCATTTACATAATGTATAATAAATTATTTAGAAAAGAATTTTACAGCTAAGAACCTGTCAATAATAATTTATTCAGACGGTTCCATATACCAAAATCGAAATAAAGTTTTATCTAATGCGTTGCTTACGTATGCTTTGTAAAATAAAATACTTGTGATTCAAAAGTATCTTGAACGGGGTCACACTCAAATGGAATGTGAGTCTGTTCATAGTTGTATTGAACGTAAGTTGAAAAATCGAAATATTAACTGGTCAAGTGATTACATCTCAGCAACCAAAGAGACTAGAAGCAAACCTTTTCCTGAAGTTGTCAAACTAGGGTTTGATTGTTTCAAAGATTATTCAAAGAATAGTTTCTTGAGGTATACAACAATCCAACCAGACAGGAAGCCCAACGAGCCTACAGTGACGGATCTTAGTGCCTTACGTTACAGTTTAGATGGATCGATCGATTATAAGCAAAATTTTGTTGATGAATGGAAACAATTACCCTCAAGACAAAACAAAAATATCCGAAGAGTTATCAGATTTTCCTCCACTGAATAAGTCAAGAATACCGATTAAGAAATCAAAATTTAAGCATTTACAACTTAAAAGCGTAGTTCCGTATGACTGTCACAGTTTCTACGATACATGACCATGTAAAGATGATTAATAAAATTATAATATTAAATAAATTGATAATTTTTTTCAGTTTGTAATGTTCAACTGTACTAAATAAAAATCAAGATAAAAATTATTGTATAGACCTATTACACCACAACCTTCTTATACTAAAAGTTGTACCAACAACTCCTTTCTTCTAAAAAGTGTGTAAATGATCAATTAGTAACAATTTTCGCAAATAAACCTAAAATTAACAAAATATCTAATCACAAATGATGTTATTATTATTTGCCGTGACACTCCGGGGTGACTTAAAGATGATTTATGGCACCATTTGTCTTACAGGTGAGGTAAACCTCACCAACCATCATCGAGACAGTAACGCATGGCGATTTTATAATCTGCATGCCATGTCAACAAAAATTGAATTTCTATTAATACGGCACACATCAAATCCTATAACGAATTATGCAATTTAATTAAAAATCCGCACGGCCTGGTGTAGGATTCGAAGCCTGTCCCTCTGACCATAAACTTTAGTTAATTCTATTACAAATAATGACAAAAATAATGTAGTTAAAACATATTTAACATAATTGTATTTTACCTTTTTTAACCATGATATTTTAACATATTATTGTGAAGATAACAACCGCTGACTAAAATTTTACTGCTAGTAATCAATATTCATAATTTCTAAAACCGATAATGCAGTATAGTATGTAGTTACTAATCTAAACAAATTTTATTCTACTATTTTAATTTCCAGAATAGCTTTTTTTGTTCAATTTTAAATTTCTAATCATGACATCATGACTTGATTTAAAAATCAGAACATACTTTATATGCAAATTTATATTGGGATGCAAAGGGAAAAAGGCAAAACATTTTTTCAGCAAAATTATAAACATAGGGGACGTCATTCAGAATATAATACGTATTGTTGCACATATTGTAAAGTTTTTCAACAGGTATTGTTAAGATTACGTCAGAATAAAAATGTGCCATTGGTATTTAATATTTATACTTTATTCAACCGATAATGTATCATTTACTAATCCAAACATTTTTTAGGAGGAACATAGTACCTCATTAACGAAAAAACCAAAAAAGCTTAAAATATGATAAATTGAACGTTTTAATTTACAGTATTAAATATTTAAACAAAAAATCCTACATCTACTCAAATAGAAATTTAAAGCTGAAATTCAGCATAGGCGTTCACCTTTTTATTAGTGAGGGTTGGGAGCATGTGTTTTGAAAACACTTTATTTTTAATACGATTTTCATGGTTTTATTTTACTACAATTAAAATACAGAGAAGCAAATCGTTTAAAATCGTATTAACAAAAATGAGACACATTTTACTCAAATTTTGTTATAGATCTATATCATTAAATAATTTCTTATAACAAAATATATTTATATTCCATTACAAGTGCTATTAATTTAATTAATATATTGCATTTTCTACGTTAAATTAAAATACTTGTAGCGCTAAAGTAACTTAGAATACATTTATTAAAATAGTTAATCCTTCATTTCAATGTAGAAAACTAGAATAATAACTAGAAATACCTACGCAACGTAAATAAGTACCTAGTCATAGTTTAATGTTTATGCAACGTAAATTATGTTTATAATAATATAAAACAAAATATATCTTAAAAATAAGGATATCTGCATCTACCCCTTACTGTTATTATTTTGGGTTGAACAATTTCACTGCTTCACGGCACAACGCTTTCCTCAAATGCATTCAAACAAATGATATGGATGTAAGTCCGAGCTATAGTGATCGGTTAAAATAGGAAATTTCTTGTTTTTATATCACGTGCATCTCATAAACACGCATTTAAAAAAAATTGTAACTAAAAATTGTAATTGGAAAAGTAATTGTACTTATGACAAGTAATTGTATTTACACAACTTAAATAATATAAATTAATATAATTACAATTCCTCCACAGATTTTACTGCAATTACAATTCCAAATTACTTTGAGAGAGAAAAAAGTACTTAAATACAATTACAAATTACATAAAAAAGTAATTATAATTATTAATTACTTTTCAACTAGGAATTACCCAGCTCTGGTTTCCATATCAATATCAATAATTCTGTGTAATATTTTGTTATTTTATTTTGTTCTTTAAACGTATTTTATTTATGACTTTCTACAAATGTACTGTTTGTATATATCGTACACAATTAATATAATTCTAATTTATTCCAATGAGACAGAAATAACTTTTTGTCCTACCTTCCCAAGTTATGTTTTATGTTTAAGAGAGTATTAAAATAATAAAGCGTTCGTAATCCATAGGCGTACCACTTCTTTTAGTAGACAGTTAAAATATTTTTTGAAGTTATTCCTCGAGTATACACTTATATTTTCACCTAATTAACCTGTTTATAACTTCTAAACAGCTGAAGGTAAAAAAGTGCAATTTTTTTCTAAAATGTTTTATTTTTCTACAAGGTATGTTAAGAACATTTTGTCAAACGGGTTATGTAGGTATAAGGGTTTAAACTTTGACTTTTAAACAACGTTACGTTCATAAATAATAATTTTAATATAAAAACTACTTCTTACCTACAAATCCAAATCAGAATCGAAATCAGAAGATGAACTGTCGCAGCAACCAATATTTACAATGAGTGACTCGATCATTTCATCAGTAATATTATCCAACTTCCACATTTTCTCTTCTTCTTTAATCGTATGATTTACTGCCTTTTCCCAGTTTTCAGGCATCACATTATTTACAGCCTCCAAAAACAACTGTTTAGCATCACTCATTTTAATAGAATTATTTTTTCTTGAAACTTCTTCCTTTATCTGTGCCCATATCAGTTCAATTGGGTTTACTTCGCAATGATATGGTGGTGATCTAACCACCGTCATCCCACGATTTTTTGCAATTTCATCAATTTCATATTTTTTGAATTTCTCTTTATGAAGGGAACACAAATGATACAGTTCTTTTCTCACAGAACCGGGATGGAACTTAATATTCTTTGAATTTAGCCAATTCTGTAAATCTTTCTTTAACCACTTGGTTGTGGGCATTTTTTTCTATAAGTCTCGAGTGATAACTTGCATTATCCAATACTATTATACAGTTCTGAGGAAGAAGATCTATAATTTGTTCAAACCACTCTTTAAAGACATCAGTATTCATGTCCTCATGGTAGTCACCGGTACGAGTAGATTCAAAAGTCAACCTTTAACAAAACCGTTTGAACTACCGATGTGTACTAATATTAGTCTACTGATGGTGGATTTAAACCAGTAGATAAATTATTTAAAAAAGCCTGTCTTCGACTTGTAACAGTTTCATCTTGCCAAAATTTATTTGGTTTATGTCTCTCGTTGATCCATGTTTCATCTAAATAAAATATATTTCTTCTTTGGTTTCTCATTTCTTTTATAGTCCTTAGGTAATTTCTTCTCCATACTACAATATCGCTTCTTTCTATTAAAATAGACTTTCTGGAATGCTTCTTCCATAGAAAACATATTTCTTTTAAAAGTTTCCATAGTGTGCTTCGACTCATTTCAGGGTAATCCTTATCATTTCGAACCGTGTGGCAAGAACTTTGTCTACTGTCGGAAATTCTTTTCTAAAGAAGAACGCATGCACTTTCCTTCGAAGTCTTTCTTTCAAAAGATTTTCTAATTGAAATTTTAGTTTTCCTGGAGCTTTACGCGCTGTTTGAAACTCGCCACATTTCTCTTCTTTAACAACTCTGTAAATCGTAGATTTCCCACCACCAAGCGTACTACTAACTAATTCCACTGTGTCATCAACACTTTTACATAAATGTTTGTCTGTAAATGATTTAAAACAATTAAATATTAATGTTTTTTCATTAACTGTTAAAGGACCGATTTTTTGTTGTTTACGCGACCCTTCCAAATTTTCCACGATCACACTAGAATTCACACTGCACCTTGCAAGTTGCAACTAAACGACATTTAGTAAACTGTCAAGAATACACAACTTGGACCTCCTTACTAAATGGAAAACCTATAATCGCATTTTCGGTTAAATTTGTTGGGAAGGTATTTATCTACTTATAATTCGATTACTGTAAGAAATTCTTGGAATTAAAATAAAATAAAATTGGCAAATGGGTACTTATTGAAAATAATCTTAAGATACGGCTATGTAATCTTTAATACACAGGGCTTTTGGCCTGTCCATACCTTTTTCTATTGTTCTGTACAGCTTATGTTTATAAAGGACCAATAAAAGACCCAAAACTTGTAATAGCTCAGGTACATTTATTACAATTTTAGGAAATATTTAGATTATTCTGTAAAAATATTTAAAATGACCGTACTTGTTTTGCATTAGAAATGCTGTTTCATTACTCTCTCATACATAAAAATAGACTATACATGATATACGCATGTAGAGGGTATCAGAATATTATTTTGTTACGGCAACGTCGCATTAGCCGCATCGGAAGGCTTTTCATTAAAACGATATCGGCTGATTACCCCGACAATTAACTTGACAATTGAGGCCGTTCCGGTCCGAATCAGGGATGGTCCACGAACGCGGGGGGCCGCAAGCCCCGACAGTTATTATCGAATTCGATCCTACGCCGTTGGACTACAGTACAGCTAAAGGCTCTTTGATTAATCCAGTTACAGATGATTGACAATGTTTACAGTTAAATATAACAACTCGAACAAATATGATCAATAATTGGCAACAAGTTATGATTAAAAATGTTTCTATATCTATTGGTGGAGTGAAATAGAAAAAGAAATAATGGAAATTTTAGAGATACTCAGCAATTAAGAGTAAGCCAGAAAACCGTTGATTAATAATTATAAAATCCAATTTCGTCGGAAATACATTAGCCTGATAATTGTCAATTGATGTCAGACAGAATGGACAAAAAAATACGAGTGAGTGATTGATTCTTTTAATATTTATATATTTTGTAATATGTTGTCAATTAATTAGAAGTAATTAACGTTTAATTACCTTTGTTATATAATTATATTTAATTTTGACTAGCTCTTAGATATGTTTATACTAAACCGTTTACTTACCATGATCGTCTTAATCCAATAAGAAAACCAAATGAGCATAATGAGACTGTAGTTTCCTCAGTCTTGAATTGAGGCTTTTCTAATAGACACTTTTGGGAAATATTTTTAAGGATATATGGGCGCCAATTACTCTCTTTTTTATTTTTAAGAAGCTAGTTGAGAATTATAAATACTAGCTTTACCAAAATTACAAAATTAACTGATTAGGTAACTGAGTTATATATAATTTTAGCAAAAAGAGAGTTACCGTAACCATTTAAAATAGGTTTTAAAAAGAATATAAATAAATTTGTTTATTATTTAGCAGTTGAAATGTTCATCGACTTGTACAATTACCAAATAAAATTTACATGTAATATCAAAAATCCAAATATAGATTTTATCCAGAAAATTTGACCATTGTAATGAATCATTGTAATTTATCAATTGACGTCAAAGATTTAATACATAAAAAATAAAATAGTCATAATACAACCTCACTATCCACTAGATCGGCACCTCAGCTACAGTGTGGTAATCAGGATGCTGATTTTCTCCGATTCAACTCAACAAGTGGACTTTAATACTTTGATGTAATTTAATTACATCAAAGTACGGCTTAGGTATTTACGAATCGTAGACTGCCAAATATTCGCTCTCTAAACAAAAATAAATTTTGTTTTTTTACGAGGTTTTTCCAATAATTACTTATAAAATTTTCAACAAATAAATTAATTAATACATTTACTTTTTCATAGTACTAGAAATTAATATGAACAATATAAAATTCCAACAACATAAAAGGAATTAATAAAGACATCAAATAATTTAAAATTAATTTTCAAAAATAAAACAGAAGGTAGAAATGTAAAGACTAAATGGATTTTTTCAATGACATTAAAAACTTACCGCTATTGTAGTAGAGACTGTTTGCTTAACTGCTCAGCTCAACAATTCAATTTGAAATAAATGATCGAGAAATGACTTCAAACACGGCGAATGCCAGATTTCTAAATAAATTTTCCAACTACACGAAATTTCCCTCTTAGCAATGTTGCTTGCGCCGACAATTGGATTTTAAATCATTTTAATACAAATTAATCTATACATACGGGATGGCTCTCATTTAAAATTAAATTATTAAAAGATGATTAATGGTTATTTGATGGCTACTTACATAACTTTATTAATATTTACATTAATAATTATTAACTTTATTAATTGGTATATTAGTTAGCTATACGAAATTCAATTCTAGCCTCTTCTCTGACTGCCTGTCGTCAACCAGCTGTTATCTATCACCGTATGCCATAATAGTAGATATGTGCAATATACTATGCTCCGCTCCCGGTCTATTTATAAAGGTAGGTGTCCACAAGGGGACTAAAATCTCGTGAGATGTTTGTTTCATGAGACATTTATCTCAAATATGTTTCCACAGAACATTAATTATTTTTGTGAAACACCCGAGTTCAGAAAATGTTCTCTCATGATAAAGGTGTCTCTGAATGTGCTGTTTCCACAGTTGTCAATGTGTTGAGTTGTGGTCAAGAAAAAGGGCTAAATGAAGAAAGGCTGCAGCTTGTTATTATTATTATTATTATTATTATTATTATTATTATTATTATTATTATTATTATTATTATTATTATTATTATTATTATTATTATTATTATTATTATTATTATTATTATTATTATTATTATTATTATTATTATTATTATTATTATTATTATTATTATTATTATTATTATTATTATTATTATTATTATTATTATTATTATTATTATTATTATTATTATTATTATTATTATTATTATTATTATTATTATTATTATTATTATTATTATTATTATTATTATTATTATTATTATTATTATTATTATTATTATTATTATTATTATTATTATTATTATTATTATTATTATTATTATTATTATTATTATTATTATTATTATTATTATTACCTTGCCGTTAAATCCCGTACACAAACAAAAATATCTCACAGATAATGGGTAAGAAATTTGATTAAAAGGAGGGAAAACAAGAATATAATGGAAACATTATTAGAAGAATTAGAAAGAGAAGACAAGAATTTCTTCGAATGTCCGACACTGATTTTCGGTATTTACTAGACAAAATTAAGTTCGTAATAGAAAAACAAAACACACATATGAGAGATGCAATTCCAGAGGCTGAGCGGCTAGCTGTTCTTGTCCAGTTAACAGTACATTCTTTTCTTTTTAAACCTTTTTTTTTTTCACTTGTACAACTCATTTTTGATAAAAAAAACAAATGATTCTCTCGCGACATATCAGCGAAACTCACGTGCAGTTAGTGAAATAAATGTTTTGTACGAGATTCGCAACGTTGAGACTTGCACAAGAAAAAATCTCTCATGACATATTGTTTCACGAGATTATCTCTAGTGTATCATGTATTTCAGATCTGTTTCTACAATGAAATTAAAGCTATTCTGCAATTTTTATTTCATGAGACAAAAATCTCATGAGACATTCTCATTGTGGATTCGCACCTTTATAAAAAAAATATTACAGCCAGTACTTATCTCAGTGATGATCCACCATTTTAAGAGCATCAAGGAAGGAATTTTCTTCAACCTCTTCAAACTTTCATTTGCGGCTGACATATCATCATTGTCACTTGAACATTTTCTTTCACGTAAATGTTTTTTCAGTTTCGAAAACAGTCTGTAACCGATAGGATCCAAATCTGGCGTATAAGCTGGATGTTTTACCAATTGAAAATCCGCTTGATGAATAGCTACCATTGCAACAGAAAAGTTATGAAGGATCATTTACACAAAGACAATTGTAAAGACATTCAACTAAGCCAATACAATATTGACATCGTGTGAATAGGCAATCCATGCGAATGGATTGTCAGACAATCCGCTAAATTAGAATTGTTTTAAATTTGTTGGAGCCATTAGCTTCCGCTATTACCCACGCATTGGAAGGACTTGCAGAATGGAATTGTGAAAACGTACATTTTTGCCAGTAAATTCATTTCAGTAGACGTTATTGTTTACGTATTTGTATGCTGAATTGAAGATATTTTTGAGAAAATGACTGCTGAGATAATATCAACATTTATATTTTTATATACAGAAGAAGAAAGCAAAAAAATTGAACATTTACGATCTACTTATCTGGTGGAAGTAAACAACATTAAAAAATCTATGCAATCTGATGCTGGGAATGGAATTTTTTATAAAACATATTGGTCTTGGTTTAATGAGATGAATTCTTTTATAAAATTTAAGCTAAGTTAAGTTGAAAAGACCAAATAAGTCAAGAAGTGTTTCGAACAAGTCTGGCGTCATTCTCATGCACAATTTGTATTCTTCAGGATCTTCTTAAGATAAGACTTACTTGACCTAGTGTAGATTTCCTCGCTAGGGTCTAGTCCACCATCTACTCTTAGTAATGCTTTTTTCCTGTAATATTTCTAGAATTAAAACTAGCACTTTTTTAAAACTTGTTTTTAAAGCTATTCGCCTATCGACTCTTCACTACACAACTATACATTTGACTGGCGTACATGTAAAACGACAATTGCCCATTCACTAAATTGTCATTGGATCGACATTGTAGAATATTCTCACAAAATGACCTAGTGTTAAAGGTCCATGACCCTGAGCATTATCTTGATGGAATAGCAGACACTTGGAGATTCCCTTCTATAGATAATCAACCAATCACTTTTTTGCACTTATGGTGGAACAATGATTTATTCATAGGATTTAAGTATGCAGCGAGATCTTGCGAGCCAATTCTTTTAATGAGTGTGTGGTTTTCTAAAAATTTCTTTATCTTCTGATTTATTTTGATTGTTATTCCTTGTACAAAAACTCGACACTTGGTCTCATAAAACGTACGAGCATAAACATTTCCAATGTTAAAAACTTCTTGAACACTCTGTATAAACATAGTCTTCTAATACGGTATTTTGATTAATCCGTCCTTCTCTATGACGGTCTCCCAAAGGCTGATCAATGCAAAGCGGGTTGCTGCTTTAGGTGTAGCAGGACAATTAAACGGTTTTGTATAAGCCTCACGTTTTTTGTTTATCGAATTTGAGTTTGCGGTTTCGAAATGCTGAACGAGGAAGGCTGGGCTGTACCTAATCGATCGGTATCGGTTATAAATGTTTTTGCCACTATGACGGAATTGATAATTTTCCGTCTGGTTATTCCCACAGTTTGATTTTACAATTTATCGAATAATATGAATAGAATAGGATTTAAAAATAAAAACCCTCAATCGAGTGTACTTGTACCCGATTACATTTATGGAAAAAGCCTCGCAGAAACAAAATTAAACAGTTTAGTTTAGAGATAGTCCAATAATTACGTTATTAATAAGAGATTCAAATAAAAAGTGATAAGTGAATGACAAAGTCAGTGGCAGAGATTGCGATCAGTACTACCCCAAATTAAATCGTTGGTTCAACCTTGCGGGGAGTACTATCACCTCTCCTTTGGCCAGTCCTAGTGAACGAACTCATAAAAAGGCTAATATCTGTAGACTTCTACTTCCTAGGGTATGCCGATGACCTGGCGATCGTCGTAAGAAGCAAGTTCGCAGGTACAATATCAGATCGCGCACAAACCGCCCTAAACACAGTAGAAGAGTGGGCAGAGAAAAGGAACTAACAGTAAACCCTCACAAAAGCACAATAGTCAACTTCACAAAAGGAAAAGTACTGACAGGCCTAAATTCACCAGTAATGAAAGGATTGAATATTGTATTAGCTCAAGAGGCCAAATACTTGGTAGTCATCATCATTTAAGTATACATCTCCTGATTGTTCAGAATTTTTCGGACAAAAACCACTTGTGAGGGGTTGTTATAAAACATCCGAACTCACCCACTGTTATGCTGGAGGAGTACTATGCGTTAAGTCCAAAAACTTCGTAGAAAAATGTCATGTATCAGCTGACACAACGAAAGGCCCCAACCACGTGCACAAAATGCGTTTGTGCCAAAAATTTCAACGAAAAGTCCTCTTTGTTGTCCAAGCGGATCTGTCTCTCAGAAAATGATAAAATCTCAACAATGAATCTGATTAATCTTTAGATTTAAGATGCAAATTTGGAAAATTGTTATTAAAATTAGGCGGAGGATTTGAAACTAGGTTAACTATTTAGGACAAAGAAATGAAAGCAAAATGTGAAAGTATTCTACCTGTAACTTGTACTGAAATAAATATTTATGACAGCATCGTCATTTTTTTTATGAGAAGGACATGTAATTTTACTGTTACTAAAATTTTATTATTATCACTATAATACATAATATTGTATCTTAATATACAAATCTTTGGCCAAAGGTTAACATGGAATTAAACCTTGAAAAAGTCACCCAAAAGAACACAGCACCCTTTAACTTATGTCGAAAGTTGTGCGGAAAAAATTGGAGACTACAACCGAAAATATCCCTATGGTTATATACCAGAGTCATGAGAACTATGATAATCTATGGGTCCGTGGTATGGTGGCCAAAAATTCAATAAGATGGAGCCATTCGACAGCTCAATGGTATTCAAAAGCAAGCATGCCTGAGTACCACGGAAGCCATGAGAACAAATGCACGAAGGTCCGTAGTCCATAAGCAGTTTACATGGACGTGACTATCGCGACCTATATAAAAAGTTTTAGAACGACCAAATAATGGGAATGCCTTCAGAAGAAATGCTTCCAATTTATAGCTTTCAAAACCAATGTAAAGTATACCAGTCAGGGAAGCGTGGACAGGAAGACCTCCTATTCACGTAGAAGAGGTATTAAAACATAACGTAAATGGAAAAATGATTGTCAAGCGACGTTACAAGCACTCAGTTTTATGCAGGTATATTCAAAGCTTGTGTAGACTCTTGAAAGTCCTAACCGAGCCAGGTACTTAAAACAGACTAACCTAAGCTTGGATATCAGGCCTCAGAGGACATACGGGAAACGAAGAGGCTGCATGAGAAGGAGCATCAAAGGTTCTTATTGGCCCAGAACCGTTCTATGGTGTCACAAAAACAGCTATCAGAATATTCACAAAGTAGTGAATGTTTAAAAATCTCAGGAATGGTGGAAAATTTCACACGGCCAGAGACAGATCAATGAGTACCTAAAAGGACCATTAACACTACATTGTGGGCTTAAATAACAAGTATAATATCAATTTGACAGAAGGGACCTTGTGCCGATTCTGTCAGGAAGTGGAAAAAACGACTGCTAAGGTCTATTGAAACTGAAATTCCTTACACTTGGAGAAGAGAAACCAAGGACAACTAGCAACACGAGAGAACCACTTCCTAGTCTAAGGAGTCTACTACAAAAGACCGAATTAGACAAGGTAATCTAAATAACGATTAAAGGATATCCACAATAAATCTGAAAAGGTCGAGGTAGGGGAGGACCCATGACCCACAGTCCTAATTAAATTTAATCTAGTATAACCTTGCGAAAGAAATATGTATTGATCTTTAATCTTTACATTAATACGGTTACGTTGAACCAAAGATTACTAAGATGAGACACTACCAATATATTCCATATAGGTCACGAACTTCTGATCGAAAAACATCAAAAATAATATGATGAAAAAAAAAATGTTTTCTACATCCACGTGGTTATTGGCTATTCTACGCACGGACCACAAAACGGAAAAGTAAACGAATATATTTCATATCCATTCTACCTAGTAAGAACACTGCACAAATATAAAATCCACCAGTCACAATTCATATTTTGTTCACCAGTCTACTATTATTTTTTTTTTTAATTTTAAATAAGTGACAATTCATACTAGTTGTCAGTATATTTTTAGTTATTTTTTTAAATATACTTTAAAATGAATGAATCTTGTAAATAATACAAAAATAATAGCACATCAATTTTTATTTCACTTTATAAATTTTAATAAAACTATATGAAATCAATTTAATTATGAATAATAAAACTAGGAGTATCGATGGAGCTGAGAGTAGCGTATTTGGCTGTCATGCAAGAGGTGTCGGATTCAAATCTAGAATTGGAGAATAATTAAATTAAATCTTTTTTATAATTGTTTTTTTTTATTTTATAAATTAATAAAAGTCATAAATTATTTTTAAATTATTTATTTTTTATTAATAACCTAAAATAATTTTTAAAATTTGTAGATTTTCGTTAGTGAGTAGTAAAAAAAATATACTGTACAACTCGAGAGGAATGTCTGACCATTAGGGGTCATTATAGGCATATGACTCCGGCGGCGGTAAAACGCTAATCGAAAATTTAACGTACGGTCCTTCAAAATTTGTTGAACGGTAAAAATATCCGCTCCCCAGGTCAGGCACAACTGAGAAGGACCAATTACTTACAAATACTTTAATGACAGTGTGCAATTGGATGTTCCGAAAGTGAACAGGAGCGATATACTGAGTAAAAGCCTAATTAAATTTCTTCCAGATCTAAGCGGTTCAAAAAAAAAGAAAAAGGTACCAAAAAAGAGGCAAGAAAATGGAATCAGGTAAACAATTTGAGATAGATGCTCCTAAATAGAAAGTCCAAGAATTCTCTGGCAAAAAGCCTCTAAGGGTAAAAACAAAGTGAGGCACCGCATCAAGCATCGCACCGCAAGCACCGACTTCACTATAGAACAAATACATAGTGTCGAAGGGGCCCTCTCATACTGAGAAATAGCACCATGTATCGCCTTAACCGAGTACCAAGAATCAAAACAATTTAATTACAAGAACCTCCGCAGGCACTGGTGCCTAAAACTGGAACTCTGATTAGTGCGATCGAGATCTTGTGATTAGTTTTATTTTGTCAGTACCTACCGTACTAATTTATCGAAGTGTATTTCAATATGAACCGAAATAAACCGAGTGAAATATTTATTTACTTGTTTTGGACAAAGCATGGACAGTAATAGGAAGAAGTTTGAAGGTGGCAGGTTCATCTCTTGATGTTCACCTTTTATGTTATGCTACTGTGTCAGAATTTATTAAAAAATACTTAATAGTTTTTTATCTGATGGTTATTACAAGTCGTTCCTCCACGTCATTAGGCAGTTTATATAAATTGCAATATCTCTTTGAGCTATTAACTGTCTGCTGAATTAACTACAAACTATATGTGAAAGTTGGTTATGACATTCGCATATATTCTCTAAACTTATCAAGGAATTGTTTTAATTTAGTAAAAAACGATGGTATTCACCAAATCACCGTCACAATTTATTCACAGGATGAATACTATAATCCCGTTCATGACTATTATAAATTATCCACCATTTTACTGTCGTTCTTGCATACAACTAACAAACACTATCTTAAGATATTTTATTTAATAAATAAGAAAACAACTCCAACCTCTCAACGACGACTATGGCTGCCGACTGACCCACCATGTGCACTCTGATGACTAAATTTGATGCTTGTGTATAATATTTATATAATTAAAATACCAAAAATCCCAATAAAGAAACAGGAAATCTAGTAAAGAAATTTTAAAATTCCAATAAAGAAAAACACTTTTGTGAGCTATTTAAGGCATTTTATTGTACAAATAATGAGTAAATCAACATAAATAATTGAGCCTATTAGTATCAAAGTCGACAATCTCTACATTTTATAAAAAATGAGTTAGACCTACCAAAGGATTCTACTTGAAGCTTAGTATCACCTCACTTTACTATATTGTATCAAAATTAGCAAAAACCCAGTGTTTTCTGCGTTTAAAATACTTCATTTGTATCAAAAACAGCAATCTCCATCATGCCTGTCATTTCAAAAACAGTGATCTCCGATTCTGCCAATGAGCTGTATTAGACATTGTCATGTGACCGCAAGAAATGTCAGGAAATGCCAGTTCAACTGAAGGTATAAAGAAGTCGTTATAATTTAAAATTTAGTAAAAATATTATTATAAACATGGACGTTAGTGCATCGTCAAGTATTTGTATGTCTCCTGTTAATCCTGCAAAAGCTCGTAAGAGAATCAAACAGCCTTTAAAATGGAAAAGAAACGTCGCTAAACGATTGAAGTAAGTAGTATCCATTTATAGTGTTAAGATTTTTTTACTATCAGTGGCATGACAAAATTTTTATTATTGCATGTTATACAACATTACTCTGTGATTGTGTTTACTTTCCAGTATCAACTTGATATATGTTTCTAATAAAAATTTAAAATTAAAAATTGTAAATATAAAACGTTAATTTTAATAACAATTTTTTAAAGATACATTATTTTTATCAAATACATTTTTCTTAACCAATGGGTGAATAATAACGGTTCAGTATACCTACAAAACTTATTACATATTGAAACTTAAATAAAATTAAAAGTTTATGCTATTATTATCTTAAATACATACTTAGGACTGTCATATTGTTTTAGGTATTCTGCCAAAAGTTTACCTACTTTTCCCGAATGTGGACATAAATCCAAAGCATGCATTTATGTGTGCTACGCTGAAAATGAAGGACTTATTCAAATTTCACAACAAATTTCATGAAAACTTGACTAAAACCAGTCAAGACAACTTTATCCTTAAATATATGTCACTAGTACCCATAAAACGCAGGAGACCTAAAAACGGCAATGGAGGGGGGAAAACGGGAAATGCAGACAAAATTCACTATTCGAGGTTCTGACTATCGTTGCGTACCTGTATGTCAAAAGACATTCTTAAACGTTTTACATGTAACCAGAGCAAGAGTTCCATATATCGCCAAACAATTTGCAATAAATGGGAATAATGCATGTGAAAAAAGAGGTGGAGAATGGAAAGCTAAATTATTTTACGATAAAAAACAAGCAGTCATTAAATTTATTTGCTCACTGCAGTGTGTAAAATCTCACTATTGCAGAGGAAAAAGTGTCAGAAAGTATTTATCTTCCAACCTAAGCACCAATAAACTTTTTTCCATCTATAACTCACAGGCGGCGGATGAAGTCAAAGTAAAAAGATCATTTTTTCGACAAATATTCGTTACAAATTTTAATTTTGGATTTGGAGGAGCTCGAACTGACATGTGTTCCACGTGTATTGAGTTGCATGAAAAAATAAAGCGAGAAAAGGATGTAAAAGAAAAACAAACTTTAATCACTAGTAAGAGAGTGCATAAACTTCGGGCTTCAGCATTTTTTACGTTACTCAAGGATGTAGATTTAGATATACTTATATTGTCGTTCGACATGGAAAAGAATTTGTGTCTTCCCAAAGTACCAGATCAGCAGGCATATTATAGCCGCCAGTTATACTTACATAACTTTACTGTAGTGCAAGGATAATCGACAAGCAAATTAAGTACTAAAAATTGCTTTAGCTACTGTTGGACAGAAGATGTATATGGGAAAGGGTCCAACCAAGTGGCATCTGCCATATTTCACCGATTGCAAAATACGGACTTATCTTCTTATACAAAAATAAGGTTGGCTGCAGACGGTTGTGGAGGCCAAAATAAAAACAAAATTGTTTTGGCCATGTGTTGCAGATGGTTTTTAGAAGCGCCAAACAATATCTAATCTATCGAGCTATTGTTTCCTGTGCGTGGACATTCGTTTATTCCTCCAGATAGAGTGTTTGGTATTTTAGAAAAGCAGTTTAAAAAGTTGGAAGTGATTGCAAATCCAAATGAATATTATAATATAATAAAAACCCATGAGACGTTGTTTGTAGCTAATACAGATTTTGAGTTTTACGATTGGCGTAAAGAAGCTGAACTGTTTTAAAGCCTACAGGATCATGGCATTTTTCATTCGCACAATCAAAGCGTATTTTCCTTAAGCGGTCTAAATCTGCACATAATCAAATTCTCATAAGTGGAGAAGAATTTTACAGAAGTGAATATGGAATTTTCAGAACCTTAACCAAAAAAGCTTTTAATATTAGAAATATAAACCCAGATCGAATACATCCAGATAATCTAAGCAATGTATGTAGAGAAAAAACTTAAAGATGTTGAAAAATTGCTTGCGACACATTACGGACAAGGGTGGCGGGACGATCCCTCACTTAATTACTATAATGAAGTATTAGCTCATGGAACTTATCCAACAGTTCCATGTGAAGAAGAGGAATTCTGCGAACCTGGTCAAGAAGAGGAAGTACCATTGCGGGTTTAAGGGATATTTTAGGTGAAAACTTTTGTTATCAGTTTTTCTGTTACCATTAATAATTTAAGTTTATTGTTAAATGTATTAAATAAAAATAATGAAATTAATAAAATAACCATATTTTCTTGAATAGTTAATAAAATTTGAATTTCCTGAAAAACTGGAATTTGGACATGTTATTTAAATACGCCACTGCTTTGTCTGGTTACCAAGACGCTATTCTTATATTAACTTGGTTGCTTCAAAATAAGCAATATCCTTCGAATGTTATTTCAAGATCAGCAATCTCCTACCTATCAGTTCAAAGGCAACAATCTCCATTTTTTAAACTTAAATAGTAAATAAATAATTACTATTAACCTTTCTATAATTACACTATTTTCTTAATATCCACAATTAGAACTATATTTAGTTAAAATTGTATCGGCAATACATTTTTATATATTATAACAAAAAAACTGCTCTCCTGAAAAAACACGCAGAGTGGAGATTGCCAGCTTTGATACTATTACACTCAATTGTTCGCCTGAAAAGTCAAAATATAAAACTAAAAATGTAAAATAAAACTTATTCTAAATAGTTATAAAAAATTGGTAGGTATATTTAAAAACTTTTTTTATTAAAAACATGTCCATTTTGAAGTTCTGGCACTTTCAAAAAAAGCTTTCGAGAATTGACTGGTCCATAGTCTGTCGAGTCGCCTCTCCATAACACTCACCTCGAACTCACTTTGGTTGTCATACTTTTTAATTACGCCTGGATACTGCTTTTTTTCATACACATACAATGACATAATCACCAACGTTATATTTATCTTGCGGGTAATTCATCACCGTCAAAATATTTTTTATCTCTTTTACCAATCACTGCCTTATTCTTCTTAGTTTTACTAATAGTTTTGGTCTGCTTTCTTCTACTAAAAATATTATTGTTTTCTTTCGTTGATACTTTTTCCTTTTTATTTGTTTTATTAGTCTTTTTTAATTTTTCTTTCTTAAGTTTGTTTGAAGTTCTGTGTGGTTTTTGATTTTCCACTTCCTGGGCAACTTTAGTGTTGAGTGATTAATCAATCTTTTGCGTCACAACGGAATTGTTATCTTTAGCATTTTCTTCAGTCTTTACAAGTTTATCGCTATTATCTAATATCACATTATAACTTATCTCAGATATTTCTTTGGTTATGATTTGATACACATCCTCTGCTCTTAAGGCTTCCTGCGAATGTCTGCCTTCGTTATGTTTCATTAACCTATCGTCTTTAATTTTGATATCAGTTTGATTTGATACTAATTCATCAGTTCCTTTGCTATCAATATCATTATTCTCACAACGGTCATCTGAGTGGTTTCTGTCGAAAGCGCTATTCAAAATTACATGTTCTGAATCGATTTTTGCATTGATCTTTCGGTTCACTCATACTTTTGTCTGTCAAAATATTTAAATTATTTGTCATTCCCACAGTTTCAGTGCTTTCTGTTGTTGCTATTGTCGTATCGTCACTTGCCCAAAATGAACAACCAGCTCCGTCATCCAGCAATACTACTTCATTGGAAATAGTAATATCATCGAATTCCACTAGCATCAAAAAATGTAGATCATCTTATGTAAAAACTAAGTTATTAAAACTTTCGCTTCTATCTATTCTTTCCTGGGCATAATCATTACAAAAATTTCAAAACTTATAAAGACTATCCTCATACAACTGATTTGAAGATTTGAAACTTTTGAAATTAGTCTTTTGATCATCTGTTAGGTATATGTTAAGAACTTTTAAGGCTGCTTGAATATCTATGGCTTTACCTATTTGTTTATTAAGTTCTTCTTTTCTAACAGAAATGCATTTTTTGTATTCCACGGCGTTTGGATCAAATGGAAATAGGCCACAACGTTTGAATGCATTTTTGATGGTTTCTGTAGATAATTGATCATGTGCTGCATTAAAAAGTGGAGCGAACTTTACTTTTATGATGTATTTTCGGGTTTCTTGTTTATATTTTCTCCACTCAGTTATCGCTGGTTTAAATATTGCCACATCATATGGTTATAAAATGTGGGTGGTATTTGGATATAGGCAGTACAAAATAATTTGCTTCCCAGAACAAAAATTGGATAGAGCCAAATTTAGATGAGACTTATGTCCATTAATAAATAAAATTATTGGAAAGGTAACATTTTTCTCTAAAAGCCATGGAAAAAAGCAATTTGCAATATACTCAAAAACGACATGGGATGGCATCCAGCCAGGGTCGGAACGTTCACTAAAATAGTCGTCCTGGAAAGAGTCTGCAATATCTTTAGGAATTCTTTTATTCTAGTATTGGTGGAACTACTTGAGCTGATGCTGAATAATTGCACAAAACTGTTATTGATTGCTTTTCAGGTCCCAAAGATATTTCATAAAAGTTCCTGTAAGATTTAGGACCTAACAGTTTCCTAGATTTTGGACAAAGCTGAACCCCCATTTTATCAGCATTATATATCCTGATAGGTTCCAGTAGAACGTCTTCACAGTTTTCATTGACACAAAATTGTTGAACTTCAGAAAACCAATTTCTTAAGGCTTTTTCTGTAACAGATGCCCTAGCCTTTGAAATTATTTCGGCATTTCTTTTAACGATATGAGGGTGAGGTTGCATGAAAAGCCGAAACCATTTTTTACCCGGTCTGCTTTCGTTAAATGGGGTTTCGGCATTGGAATCCACCAATATATTTTGAACAGAGTCAAAAACACTTTCTGGATGAATGGGAAATCCAACCTTAGCTTTTGATATTATCCAGTCAGCAATTTTCTTTTCAATTTCGGCGCTAGTTGGTGGGCCCATTTTTCGGGCAATAGGGGTAAGCCCTCTAACTTTTTTGCTTAGAGTACCTTTTGGTACCTCAAATTCTCTCGCTGCATTATTAAGCTTGTGTGTTTTAAGCTTTACTGCCTGAACTGCTTTAACAAGGTTTTCTTGGCTGTACTTAAAGCGACTGGAAAAATGTGTTCTAGTATCTCTAAAATAAGAAAAAGTGGTGTGCATTGAATGTACCCAGTAAAGAAACCTTTAGTTTACCCAATAGAAAATCCATTAAAAAAAACGTTTCTTCACTGCACCTACTAAAAATTTACAAGTATAACGACAAAATTTATAGTCTTTGGACATTAATTTAACTTTATATAAGAAATACAATACTATGTTACTATTTTTCTCAAAATCCAGTCAAGAAACACTTTGTTTGTTCACTGCATTCTAGTTAAGGAACACTTCCAAGTACTAATTTTCAGGATTTTAACTAAAACTACAAACTACAATCAAACTTAATCAGCTTAAGAATTCTTGATAACTTAATCTTGACTTATATCAGAAATACAAATGTTTAAAGTAGGCAATACCTATGCTTACCTTAGATTTTTCGCATCCAAAATGGAGTCGCGAAAATAGCACCTTCTTCTACAACGTTTTACAGACGACTAATACAACAATGAACTTTAGAATCAAATATCACTAAAAGTAGGAATGCCAACTTACATGGCGTCAAACTCGCGGGAAATTTAAAACGTACCCATTCCTTAATATATTTAAAAATGTAGATTTTTGTTTCTTTACTGGTTCAGTTCCTTCACTGGTGCGCTTACCCTATATGCTTGATACGATGCTTGGTGCGATGGTAGGGGCGGTGCTTGATGCGGTGCCTCACTGTTTTTGCCTCTAGAGAAGAACCAGTCGCTGGTCCTTCTTTAGGAACTCAAAAATGAATATTTAGTAGCAGCAATAAAACTAGTGATGATGCTTCACTTACAACTAAAGTGCCAGTATCGAAAAAAATAATACCAAGTTGTCAACTACATTAAATCTATAGGCTGGCTCACGAGCTAGGACGTGCCTATCATCTTGGTAGGATGCACAATGGACGTAGTGAGGCCTAAGTGCCGTTGGGTAACTCATCCTTCACACGTTACAGATACAAATACAGAAGTTATTCATTTTATTTTATTCAACAAATTTTCCAAAACCAATGCTGAAGTGTCAATTGAAATTTTACAAATTTCATATTTTATTATATAATATACAGGGTGTTTATTAATTGAGTGCCGATATTTATGTAGTAACTCACTTAATTTTTGAGCTACAGGGTGTTACAGTTTTAAGAAAAAAATTACTTTTTTATCATAATTTTTTTATCACTCCAGATATTTCTATGAAATTTTGTACACACGTTTTAATAATTAAGGATAATTTTTTGACGTATTTTTACCAGTGACGTCCGTACGGGGTTTGAACTGAATATTTTTGAAGAAAAAAATTGTACGCCACTGCTTTTTCTGAAAACAAAAATTATTTTTGAAATCATCATTTATTTTGGAGCAAACTTGGCTCATAGACTTACTTTCGTACGATGCACCGTTTTCGCGTAAAAAAATAAAAACCATTGTAGTGGTTGGTCAAATTTTTCCCTTAAATTCATTGATACCTACTGCTTTTGATATTTTGTTGAAATCTGGTAGGCACCCACCATGCGAGGAAATATTTTTGCGTGAATTTTTAATTTTTAAATCACACCTATCGCAATCGGTGGATAGGTCGCGGAGGAACGCAGTCATGGCCGCCTAGATCTCCCGACCTTAATAGTTTAGACGTCTTTTTCTGGGGGCATATGAAAAGCTTAGTGTACGCAGTGCCGATTCAAACCGAAGAAGAGTTACGAAATCGTATAACAGTCTGCTGCCAAACCATAAAAAACACCCCAGGAATCTTTGAAAATGTGCGTCAGTCTATGCGAAGAAGAGTAGATGCTTGCATACGTGTGGGTGGAGGTCACTTCCAACAATTACTATAAATAATTTGGGTTCTTTATTTTGTTTGTTTTCTCTTGTAATTTCGTTTTAGATTCAAGATTTTGAATTTTCATTTTACTATAAATATCTCCCGATTTTTAAAATACATAGAATTTTAAAAATCAGAGGTGTACGTTTTTTTTTTCTATCCAAACATTCAATAAAATGCCTACGTGGCCGTCACTGGTGGAAGTAGAAAATTAATTTTTGCCCCAAAATAAGTGTTTTCACGCATGGTGGGTGCCTACCAAATTTCAACAAAAAATCAAAAGCAGCTTAAGAAAAAAAAAATTTTGGTTTTTATTTTTTACGCTAGCACAGTGCATCGTACGAAAGCAAGTCTATGGGCGAAATTTGCTCAAAAATAAATGAATATTTCAAAAATAATTTTGGATTTAAAAAAGCAGTGGCGTACCATTTTTTTCTTAAAAAATATTCAGTTCAAACCCCGTACGGAAGTCACTGGTAAAAATTTAAAAAATCTTATACGTCAAAAAATGATCCTTAATGATTAAAAGGTGTTTACAAAATTTCATAGAAATATCTGCAGTGATAAGAAAATTATGAAAAAAAATATATTTTTTTCTTAAAACTGTAACACCCTGTAGCTCAAAAATTAAGAGATTTACGACATATGTTGATATTAACTTTTCTTCTTAAAATCACCCAAGGATTCACACCCTTAAGTATCGGCACTCAATTAATAAACACCCTGTATATTACCAAGAATATTTTTTGTGAATTGTAAAAATGCAAAACGTTGTACACTGTAGATAGATATTTAATTTTTGTAATTTGCAATTAACTAATTATGTATTCTATATTTTTTATACGTTATATTCATGTAATTAAATTTGTAAGCCTATTTGGATGAATAAATAAAATATAAAAGTCAGTTTATATTCATATTTTTTAGCCTCTCTTCCATAACGAAAGGAGAATATTTAAATTTTTAAATTGCATTTGGGATTAAAGCCCTGTAGAAACTTTTATAAAGTATAAAATCTTCTGAGAAAGTTACAATTAAAATTTTTGTGTACATATTTATGACTAAAACTGTATTTAAGGATTACTGTTATTAATACCATGAGCCACATAAAAAATATTTTTTATAAACTCGTTATCAACATCACTAAGCAATACAAATTAAATTAATGATTCCTTAGTTCATTGCAATTTCCGTAACACTAAAAATGTACTTAATTCTATAGTTATTTTGAAAACAACAATCATGAAAATAATTAATGAAATCTTTTTCAATCCCGAATCCTATCCGGAAACAACCATCTATCGAAAAATCCATCTAGAGAAATATTTCATTTCGCTGAAAAAAATTATTTGTATTATTTTCGGAGAGAGATCCCATCAGTTTTTTATTTTGTTGTTTTATTTCTGTTTCTATTCATTGCAATAATTGCGAGGTTGAAAAATGGCTGCACGACGGCGGGTTTACAAATGAAAACGCGTTCTGAATATTGCGAAACCGAGAAAAACACTAACGAGAAGTGTTTTGTGTCAAAGCTCTTTACCTGTTCTTGATCTTTTGAAAATAAATTATGTAAGGGCGTTGGAACAAAAGCGGAAAATCGCAAAGTTCCTAATTTGTAGGAATAATAGAGAGTAATTTATTACAATTAAAATTTTTTGGCTAAGCAGTATTTAGGAACCACGCTATTTACATATCGCTTTATGTGATTCTCATTTGTAATTTTAGTTATTGGTAGTCGAAAATTTTAGTGTTAGATTAAGTGGACAGTTCTTCATATCTAGTCTGTTTATTTTGTTTAATTTTTCAAAATATTTTTATAATTTTTCCAGAACGCTATAAATAAGATGATACTAAAAATGGTTGAAATGTTAGAAATCGCTGTTTTGGGATATATAACAAATCAAGTTAACTTTACTACATGTAATATTTTAGCACAACAAATAATATTGTTTGAACCATTAAGAAAAAACGATATTTGGACTAATAAAATATTAGAAGGGGAAAAATATTTAATTATCTTGCTAATATTCTTTAACCCTATAGTAGCTAAAACGCTCCTAGTGGGGCTATGCCGCTGTTCGTGCCCTATATCCATATTTTGATTGGATCAATCCAAGTCTTTAAAATAATACTCTTTAACATATACCTCTATTCTGTACGTTTTTTGCCAAATATTCACTCCTGGCCAATGTAGTTCTACTTTCTCTTTCTTCACTCATCCTGATCTGGGTCTTCTACATCTTCTTCTCCCTACTGGGTCCTATTCTAACATAAAAATAATCATTGTTCCATTTTCTGCTCTCCAAACGTGTTCTAACCATCTTATTCTGAATTCCTTTATTTTTGTAATTATGTCTTCTTTTTGTTGTAATTCTGTATTATTATTTTGTGATTTTATAAAATAATTTTGATCTGATTATTGTGTAGATACAGGAGCACTGAGAAGTACACCGACAGTCTCTATGGAAATCAGTCTGAACCACCCACCTCTTGACCTAGTCATAAAGGGGGAGGCCAGAATGAGTGCATATAGGCTAAACAATTTCAACAACTGTAACCAAGTGAGACATATAAAACATACCAGAATAACATATGGTACGTGATCCTATATTAAACATGGAATCAAATCATACTCCGCCTAACCTTCAACAGACTTTTCTAGATCAACTGCAACTAGAACGAGGTAAATAAGGAGGTAGAGAAATACTTGCTTAGCGGTCTCACATGGTATACCGCTGGATCTTAAACTAACAAGAGAACAGGCTCTAGCGTATCTACATGGAGTTAAACCCAAACGCGACATCATCGTCTCAATGGGAAAACATACCACAGTATTTCAGGCTCAAACACATTAAATTGAATGGTGTGTATAATAGAATTTAAGAAAAAAAATACAAAAATCAAACCATATTAATTCTCTCAGATAGCCAAGGAGTCTTAACGATCCTTGGTTCAAACAAAATCAAGTCAAGGCTGGTCTGAAACTGATCAGAACTACCATTTACAGAACCCGAACCCGTATTTGGAATAAGCCAAATCTCTGCTCGTGGATAACCACAAAACCCCAAATTCACTGGAAACAGACATGAGGGAATATAATCAGTAAGCTCACATGCTAAGAGGACCAAACCCACGCATGCCTACTGAGGTACTACAACTCACAAGGACCCAGATATCACCATTGTGGGATTACTAACGGAACATTGCTTACTGAAACATCTTCATGTGATGGGATTACACAATGATCTCACCAAGTCTAGACTTTGCATGTAGCAGAAAGAAACCTCATGCCATATTATCATCGAATGCGATGCTCTTGCTAGACAGAGTCTCACCCTTTTTAGCCTAGAACCGGAACACTTGGTAGGGAATTTAGTAAAAATAATCAAAGGCAAAGGACTATTCCATAGATAGTAACTGAATACGGGGAAAGCAGAGGAATAAAATAGACCCAGAAGGCCGCAATATTCTGAGTCAAATCTGAACCTACCTGCGTATACCGGTAAAAATTAAGATTAAGATAAAAATTGGGTTGTAGACCTTTATTTTCGTATTTTTTGTGAATGATTTACTTTTAAATATTTTTTTGTTTGTATGGAAGGCTATTTCTAGTGTCTAAATTTTAAGTTTTACTATTAATAATATTATATGTAATGTAGTAATTAGTTAAAATTGTAAATAGATTTGTGATTTCCATTCATGTTCTCCTATTTTTGATGTATCTTTACTAACTGATCTCATAATTTTGTTTTTTCTTAGTTTAGCTCTAGTTCCATAATTTTTCCTAGTTCTACAATTTCGTTCAAGATGTTCCATGATTTTTCTTATTTTCGCAATTACCACTATGTCATCTGCGATTGCAATTAGTTGGCCTCTTCTGTTCTTAACTTCTCTTTATTAATTTTCCTCTCACCTATTCTACTGTAAGATTGAATAGAGTGGTTGATACGAATCTCCTTTTATTAATTGTAGATTCTTCCGATCTTCCTTTTTGTTTTGAATGGTTATTTTTGTTTCTTTCATCGTCATTTTAATTAACCAGCTTAACTTTTTTTGATATTCTCAATTTTTGAAGGGCCCAGCTTGTAGTTTTGTTTTTATTAATCAAAGACTTGTTTAAATTAATTAAAAAGTCTTTTTAATTCTATTTTGGGTGCACATATTTTTTACTTTATTTGCTTTATTTTATGTATTGCATGTATAGTTGATCTACCTTTTTTTATTGTTTCTGCTAGTTGCCTTCTTATTATTGCTGATAGTATTTTTTAAGTAGTATTAAAAGGTGTAGTATTTCTATGGTAATTTTGACAAATTTGTTGGTCATCTTTTTTATAGATTGCATTGTTATTTCCTCTGTTTTTTTCCACTTTTGAAGGCACACATTTACTGTGCCTATCTTCCACTTAATTTCGGAATTCTCGGAATGTCGCTCAACGTCCGGTCGTCCACTGTCGTGCCAACGCGGCATAGTGGTAAGTCATTATTAAAAAGTAAATATAGTAAGGATCCAAGTTCTAAAAGAAAGCACTAGTTAATTATGGTTTTCTTATGAAATATGTGTTCTTAGATATCAAAATAAAGACGCCCAATATAATCGTTTGTTGTAAAAATATTTTTTTGCTAATTAGAAATTTTTTAAATCCAAGATAAATATACGAAATATCCGTAACGATTTTTCGCCCGAACAGATTTTGATGACAATTCAGATGCACTTCGACAAAACCGCTTAGACAAATGCGTTTTCTGACATAATCCAGGCCAGAGATAACAAGGGAGATATAACTACTCATTCATAAAATAGAATATCTATGATGCCAACATCAAATTAGTCGATTTGGTGATCAGGAGAGGAAAGACGTGATGTGTGAGGTAAGGGAGGGGATATACTGCAGGCCGTACACGTTTGTTAGTCGCAGCGGAGTATAAATAAATTGCATTGGCGTACCCCAGGAACGGGATAAATTAAATTATTTAAAAATATATGTTTTTTTAACCCCGTAAAAATTTTTGTATTTTAATATAGATATATTGAGCAGTAGTACACATATGTTTTCTGCAAAATTCGTTGAGTTTTTAATTCATTAACGATATATAAATTTAGAAGACTTTTAAAGGCATCTTTTTTTACAGATGATAGGAATTTGTATATATTTTTTATATGCACCAGAGTTTAATCGGGCCGTACAAAAGTTATCTAAATAAAAAAATTGAAGCTAATTAAAAAATATACGATAATAAATAAAATAATACTATTAAATTTGCTGTCGCTAATTTATAAAAGTCACTGGTTCTAAATATCCAGGGTTTGTTCTTAGATCAAACAATAATTTTTTTTAGTCCACATGGATATTAGCTTATCTACGTACAGAATACAAAACGAAAAAGTATGCTATTGCATTCATTTAAACGGATATATTTCATATCTGTTCTAGGTAGTTCATATTTTGGTCACCCAATACAATTCTTTTTAAAATGTTAAATAAGTGACAATTGTGTCAAACTAATCGTCAGTATATTCAATTATTGAGATTAAATATACATTAAAATGAGTTATTTTTGTGTCGAATAGATAAATAATAAATATTTTTTTTACATAAAACTAAGAGGCGTCACACTATAAAACTCAAAGAAAATAATAATGTAAATATTCTTTTAAAATCCATGTTCAAAACTATCTGCCTTAATGTGTAAACTGTTGGTATTTCCAATGAATCAATCAATCCCTTATTTATAAATAAACAATTTATATCCTATTTCCTGGAATTGTTTTAATCCTATTTTCTATATCAAAACAAAAATAAAATTCTAAACAGGTAGGTAATCAATATGTATTTATGGACCTATGTAAATAATCTTTATAAATCCATAGATTATAGTTTTAAGAGAGTATTTCTTTTAAATTAGGTTTTATCAAAATAGTTCATGAAAATTCTACCTGAATGCAATAGCTAAAAATTACAAGTAAAATATTTATTCCTATTTTATTTATTTATGAAATTGACAGTAATGTTCTGAATTATTTCTAAAAAAAAAAATTGTACCTATTTAAAATTAAGTGCTAAATATTATTTTTGCTGTTTTGATAGAATAATGTTTATTCGCTGAAACAAGGGATTTCAAAGATCTAAAATATACCGGGTGTTCAAATTAAAGTGTTACAGCTAAAGACCGCCTATTATAAAAGAAACGTTTCAGACGAAAGTATTATAGTTTTGTGGGAAAAAGTTTTGGCTAAAATCGTTTTTTATAGCTAACCATAATATGGTCAACTTTTTTTTCGTCCAGCAAAATTTTCAAGTAGCTGTTACTCAAAAAGTAAAAGTCGAACAAAAAAAATATTTCCATCAAAAGTTTCTTATTTTTTTATGTACTTTAAGAATATAAAAAAAAATAATGGGGTTCCAATTTAATAAACAAAGTCCATCTCGATATGGCCAGCTATAAAAAAATGAAATTATCCAAAATGTTTCCCCCAAAAAACTATAAAACTTTTGTCTGAAACTTTTTTCTAAGATACATATTTTCGGCGGTATTTAACTGTAACACTTTAATTTGAACACCCGGTATATTTAGAATGTTTGCTTCCTAATGTGATTTATTTATTTAATTGATCCTAATGTACTGAATTATTAGTAGGTACGAATTTTTGTTTTTTAATTTTGTGATAAAATATTGCATGCTTTCTGCTGTTTTGGTAAAAATTTTATGCGTGGAAACGCGAACCTTTAATCAAAGTCAATTGTAGATTTCTCAAGATTTTTACTTTCCTATCTGTATACAGATATAAGTAAAGTACAGGAATCATGATTTTTTTCGACCTCGAGTTTTCGACGGATTTTTACGTTTTGAGGTTCCCTGAATCCGTTTTGACTATTTTCGCGATGATGTCTGTGTGTGTGTGTGTCTGTATAACGCATAACTCATGAACCGATACACAGAAAAACACCAAATTTTAAACTTAAGCTTTGTTTCAGCGTCCAATGAGCTCATTAGATTTTGGGCAGAGTCGGAACATCTAGGGGGGTACTTTATGGGTGGTCATTTTTATATTTCATGGAATATATCTGTTATTTACGTTTGGAGAAGAAAATTCTTCAAATAAAAGTTACTTCTAATATAATTATCTATAATTTTTGTTATATGAAAAATTTTCCTAAAATGGTCCGTATTCGAGAAATTTGACAAAATGTAAAAAAAATAATTTTTTATAAAAACTGTTCAAATAAAAGTTGTTTGTAATATAATTCTCTATAATTTTTATTATATACATAATTTCTCTAAAATGGACCGTATTCGAGATATTTGAGAAAATGTGTAAATTTCGAATTTTGGAGAAAACTCAAAAACGGATAAAGAAAAAAACATTAAATTTTAAACTTAAGGTTTATTTCGGCCTGACGTGAATTAATTAGATTTTAGACATAGTCGGAACATCTGGGGGGTACTTTATGGGAGGCCACTTTTATATTTTATGGAATATATCTGTTATTAATGTGTGGAGAAAAAAATTGTTCAAATAAAAGTTACTTCTAATATTATTATCTATAATTTTTGTTTTATGTAAAAATTTCCTGAAATGGTCCGTATTCGAGAAATTTGACAAAATGTGCAAAATTCGTATTTTTATGAAAGTTTTTGAAATAAAAGTTGTTTGCGATATCGATCTCTATAATTTTTGTTTATACATGATTTTTCTAAAATGGACCGTAATGAAAAAATTGTAGGAAATTTAAATTTTTCAGTATTTTCGTTTTCCATGAATATCTATAGAAAAATGTTTCGAGGTAGATGTATGTGGACAATGTATATATTTAGTTTATCCTCTAAACATTTATAGAGATGCTGCAATAGGTTGTACAAAATAACCGGAAAAAGCCTATAATAACTAGATAGGAAAGTCATGTGTTGGACACATCAGATTTTTTTGTACAGTGAAATAACAATAATTTTTTGACATGCCTAGGTACTAAAAACAAAAGTTTTGCCAAATAACACTACCTATGAAACTTTTTTCAATTAAATTAAATCATTTTAAAACCCGTTTTAAAGAGATTTAATAAAAAAATGCAGAATTTTTACACAAATTCGATTTTTACATAAGATTAACTAGGTACTTTGAGATTTTTAGGAATATTCCCAGTACCAATTTTAAAATTTCGCATCTTCTCCTGCTTTGTTAAGGCTAATTGACAACCATGGTTAATTCAAAACATTAATAATACTAATAATTTAAAAATATATAAGATACTTTTCGTAATTGGTACGTCTATGATAAGTAAATCCTAACCTATAAATACTTACATATGAAACGAAGAATTTGGGTCCAATTTGTCTTGTTTTTTACAAATTTTGCACTGTTTCACCATTTTTAAAGTTTGTATGTTAACAAAATAATGGGAAATCACTTTCACAAGAAAAAACTGAGAAAATCCGATGAACAATAACACTAAACAATCTCTACAACGCCAACTGTCAAAACAAGTTGATGGAATTATGAATGAATATTTTATATTCCGTTGTCTAAGCTCACAATAAACAACGTAATATGCCCCGCCTACAAAATACTAGCTGTTGCCACATCTCGTAAAAAATACTTAATATCCAATATACCACTAACAAGTTTTGGAATTTATTGAAAATAATTACATCTAATTTAGTGAAATTATATCTAATTTAGTTAAATTTGATATAACAAATTATTCAACATTTTTTGGGTTCAGTTGCAGTAAAATGGGTTGAATTATTTTAGCTTTTTTAATATATGTAAATGATTTTGTAAACAAAACGAGAATAATGAAATAGGCATATGACAACAGCGGATATTATACCCTAGTGTGTCCCTTAGAATATGTCTTATTCACGACAGCACGATATTTGTAAGTAACTACATCTCCTGTTATCTCTGATCCAGGCCGAACAGGTTAAGTAAATTATTGGTTTTTATTTTTCTCAACCTATTTTGAGGGGACGCATTTGACCGGGTGTAATTGTTGAGTAACCGAGATTTACATGTGACATTTCCACAAGAAACCGTTTCTTCCAGAGCGCCAATTTTTATTAAAATCGACTTCTAGAGAGTCCCTACTCTACCCAATTGTTAGCGGGATTATGGCTTCCTTTCTTAGATGCCCTTTTTAATAAGTAAAAATTGAATAATCCTAATTTTTGTTTATTAATTTAACAACTTTTCCATCTCATGGGCCCTTTGTTAAAACACGTGTACAAATCAAGAAGGTTTCATTTTATGACAGGCAGTCGCTCCTGAGGTGAATTGTTATCCCAGTAGATACTGTTATACGTCTTAAAACTATATTAATATAATTCGCTTGTCTTTTATAGTAATCTGATAATCCAAAGAATTCATAAAGCCCTAAATGAAATTATTGTAAATTATTCTACCTTCTTTTTTTATGAAACTTCACTTTTTATATTTTTAATTTTTTTTTTAATTTAATATCTACAAAAATAAAGAGCCTATCTACATAATAAAACAGTTTTCGTTTTATTTTTGTATTTATAGTGAAAGATGTGGAAGTAAAATTATATAGAAATATAACCGATTTATTCCTCTGTAACTCAAGATATCTTTTATGATGGACTTTCTACAATTCGATAAAATACGAAATTTGTGCCTCAGAAACTATTCGGTCTGCGAGCAAAAATAAAATGAAAAGGAAATTACATTCCATGGCTGTATCTGGAAAGAAAATTTTATTTAAGAGCTATTTTAAGAGTAAACCGTTTTAATGGAAATTCATATATTTATAGGTAATAATCTCATATAAAGAGAACCCAGAACGAAAAAATTATGAGCAAGAAAATGTAGTTAAAAAGATATGAGAGTTTAAGGATTTTTTTTTCTTTTCTCCCTTCTTTTTAACCTCCGACGCAAACAACGTTTTTTTATTCTTAACTGTGATTCAAGAAAATTTGTTCAGCCGTCGATTGGTATTGTAAGTTGCAAAATTTTTTTAATAAAAACTTTTTATACAGGGTGTGTTATGTAAAAGTGGCCAATACCAACGAGAAATACGGTCAAAAGGCAGCGATTTTTACGTCGCCTTACGCATATTGCAATTCGTAGCGCGAATTGACGTGTGAGGAAAATCGTAGATTTCGGTTTGTTTTTCTTTTCGTAAAATGGAGGAACTATGCACTGTTCCTGTGAACAATAATAATGTGGTAAATTGTGTCTGTATTTGTTGAAAAATGGATTTTCAAGTAGAAATTTTGAAGAGAAAACGGACAATATTAATTATAGTAGACTTAAAGGGTCCTATTAATTTAGAGACGAAAGTAGAAAAGTCAACAAAGAAATTTACCAGGCATTTTCACGTAGGGTTCTATAAAAAGTATGAATGGTTAACCGGCTGCAAAACTTTGAAGAAATTGTTTTGCTGGCCTCGCCTACTTTTTAATATAGACAAAAAAAGCACATTGGAACTCAGTCGGTATTACAGACTTGAATAATTTTCACAAAAGTGTAAAACGACATGTAAATAGAAAATCTCATATACGTGCTACAATTAAAGAAAAAACATTCGGGACCTATCGCATTGAACATAGTTTGAACAATCATTTAAAAATAAGTAACAAAATTCGCAATGAAAGGGTAAAAAACAGGGACGTTTTAAAACGATTAAAAGATGTAACTTGTTTCCTGGGAGAGCATGAACTAAGTTTTAGGGGTCACAATGAAGCAAGAAATTTCACTTCTGCTTCTATTAAGAGAGAAAAAAAAGCATACTTGCAATACAGACTATCCCGCTGCAATTCTAAAGAGAAATGGTGTGAACTACATAGACTTAATATTAAAACTAATAAAAACCGTGATTTACCTTCAAATTTGAGCGACGTAAACAAATTAAATAATTTCTTTATTGGTGATCCTACTATTACTGATCCTGATATGAACACCTTTCAATGCTATAACAACAATATTTGCCATAAAGTGCGTGAAGAATTTCAATTCACCAATTTCAATGAAGACCAAATTTTGGAAATCATAAAAACAACTAAATCTAAGGCTTACGGAAGTGATAATTTAAATATCGATATCATATTAATTTGTTGTCCGTTTATTTTAAAGTATATTTCACATATATTTAACGAATGTATAAACGTTGGTTACTTTCCCATTGCTTGGAAGCATGCATATGTCATTCCTCTACCTAAAGTCTCCCAACCGCTACAATTAAATCAACTAAGAAGTATAAGCATTCTCCCGGTCCTTTCCAAAATTTTTGAAAAACTCTTAGATAAACAACTAAATTTGCATATAAAAAAATTCGATATTCTTCCCAAAACCCAATCAGGATTTAGAAGTGGATATGGGTGTTCAACCGCTTTAGCCGATGTTACCGACGACATATTGCGCTCACTTGATGCAAATAAAGTATGCACATTAGTACTAATTGATTATTCACGTGCATTTGACACATTGAACCACAAACTTCTATTAGCAATTTTGCATTTTATTCGTCTCGGCCATTTGTCGATCAAAATTATAACTTCGTATCTAACAAACCGCGTTCAACAGGTGGTTCTTAACAACACTTACTCTAATTGTTTGTTAGTCAGAAAAGGTGTTCCTCAGGGCAGCATTCTTGGCCCATTACTGTACACCTTATATACATCCTTCCTACATTCACATCTAAATCATTGTAAGAGCCATTTATATGCTGATGATACACAAATTTATTATTCTTTTGAACTGTCTAAAATTGAAGAGTCGGTCAGGCGTATTAATGACGATCTCTCTATTCTTGTAAGTGCATCTGAAAAACACTCATTGCATATCAACTCAACAAAATGTTATGTTATTGTATTTTGTAGTGAAAATAACCGACAGCTGATCTTGCCACAAATACAAATCACCTTAGGGAATGAAATTTTAAAAATTAGTTCCTCGTGTAAAAATCTTGGTTTGACTATTGACTCGCAATTAAGGTTTGATAAACATATTAACGAGAAGGTTAGGAAAGCCTACTCTTCCCTAAAACTAATTTATCCACATAGAACAGATTTGTCTACTGCAACTAAACAAATGCTTACTGATTCTCTTGTTTTATCGCACTTTAATCATTGCGACACGGTATATGGTTCTTTTTTACGATTAATTGATAAGAATCGAATTCAGAAAGTACAAAATAGTTGTTTAAGGATGATCTATGGCATAAGGAGAAGGGAGAGGATTTCTTATAAATTAAAAGAGGCGAATTGGCTGAACATGTTTAATCGTCGGAAACTTCATTCTCTCTGTTTATTTTATAAAATAGTTAAGACCAAAATTCCCTCATACTTACATCAAAAGATAAGTTTTCGGACCGACGTCCATCATATTAATTTAAGGAAAAAGAATGCCATTACCATTCCATCTCATAATAAACAAATATTCAAAAAATCATTTAGCTACCAAATTGCATTGAACAGTCATCTTCTTGATATACCAAATTTCAGTCTTTCATTAACAGCTTTTAAAAATAAATACAAACAAATTTTTTTACGCGAACTGACATTTTAAATTTTAAGTTTTTTTTTTGTGATTTTTAATATTTATTAATATAGATTAAGGTTCCTTTCACTAGTTAATTATTCTTTTAACTGTATTTTTAAATTATTCTAGATATGTATATGTATTTTTACTCTTTATTTTACTTATTTATTTTTTTCAAGGTGAGTGAGGTAGAATTGGTCTTATGACCTATCACTCGACCTTTTATTTGCCTAATTAGTATATTTAGTGTATTTTTGTTTTTTTTATATTTTGTATTTTTGTACATCCTTTATTGGCAAATAATAAACTATTATTATTATTATTATTATTATTATTATTAAGTGGATCCGCCAATCGGGAAAATTACATGGACCTTCTAAGTTTTCTAGCAAAATACGATGATACCCTAAAAAATCATTTTATTGATTCGACGACTTTCCGAGGTACCTCAAACAGAATCCAAAATGATTTAATTACATGCACTGCCGACGTTGTGATGGATCACACATTAAAACTGAAATTAAAAAAGCACCTTTCGTATCAATTGCGCTTGATGAAACCACAGATGTAGCAAACTTAAGTCAATTATCCATTGTTGTGCGATATGTATTGGATGGCATTCCTCAAGAACGATTCTTAGGATTTTTGGACGTCACTACCGAAGGAACTGCAGATGCATTGTTTAAAATTGTTTGTGACATTATTTCAAGTTTAGAATGTGGTTATAAGCTTGTTGCCCAGAGCTACGATGGTGCTGCCGTAATGGCTGGCCATTTAGGAGGCCTTCAAGCTAAAGTGAAAATTTGGTTTTATCGCGAAGCATGGATAACATTAAAGATTGCAAAGTTTTCTTTTCGGTGCGTTCAAGAAAGGTTTCCAAAAGTTGCTCCGACGCGATGGAACTACAGTGGACGTTTAGTGCAAACAGTGTTTCAATACCGTGATTCTTTAATACACTTTTTTCAAGACGTTTGGGATAATAAAGAAACAAGGGATGCTGAAACTGTTACTGCCGCTAAATGGTATTTGCATTGGCTCAAAAAAAACTTTAATTTAAATTTTTTGCTCAAAATTTTTGCAGAGATTTTCCCTTTTACTGACATTTTATTTGACATTTTACAGACAAATTGATGATGTTAAAAATAAAATGAATAAAAAACGAGATCACTTTTGGAATAATACTGAAAACATTAGCTTAGAACCTGAAAGAAATAGAATAAGAATTGATAATGTCGGCAACAGAGAGACCTCCTATCGTCGATTATACGCCGACATTTTTGATAATATTTTTCAACAAATGAACTCTCTATTTCAAAACTTTAACGAATTAAAATTTGTGCAATTTTAATATTAGTAACTACGATTTATCAAAATTTCACTTAAATTAAATTATGGATTTTTTTTCGATATTCCAGCATTAAAGTCCCAGTTAAGTGTTGTTTATGAAACAACTGAAATTAGTGATAAAAAGACGCCTATCAATGTGTTAAATTTTCATATAAGAACTGGTTAAAATAAGTCCCTTTGTGAAATCGTCAAGTTGTGTGAATTAGTACTAACCATCTCAGTCACAAGTGCGTCAGTCGAGCGAAGTTTTTCAGCTTTAAAGCGCATTAAAAGTTTAATACGAAATTCAACCAGTAAAGACAGACTGTCTAATTTAGCCCTAATATCCATTGAAAAACAGCTTGTTAAACAGTTATCAGAAAATCCAAAATTTAACGACGATGTTATAGACAAATTTTCAACCATTGAGGATAGGCGAATAGACCTTAAGTATAAATAAATGTCAACTGCTGTGTCAACTGTGCGAAAAATGCGGGAAAAAATAAAAAAACTTTAGTTAAATGTTTTTTTACGTTTAAATAAACCAAGGAAGCTTTTCAATTGTAAGTTTTTTTTTATAGCTTCTTGTACTTAACTAGGAAATAAAGTAATAGTAACACTTAAAAAATCTCAATTTCGAATATCCGTAGTACTGAGGAAAAAATGCAAGATTTTGACAAAATGGTGAATGCTCCTCGAAAAATTTTCGCCCGCAACGCTGTGCTTACTAGCCTGCTGTATTTTTATATAATCGCTTCCCCTTCCAAAAATGCTACCGCACGCCACTGTTGTTCATAAAAGAACAGTTTTTATAACTAAAAATAATGACCAAATAACCAAAAATAATAACAAAACGACCAAAAATAATAACGAAATAACCAAAAATATTAAATGATTTTGTCCACGACCACTTAATAATAAATCAATATTCTACCTCCTAACTAAGAGCATATAGTACCCATATATCACGGAGTGAATTATGATAATTCACGCTTTTGTAATTCTGGCACATTCCGATAGATAACTAAAGATGGGCGATACTTTTCATAACGATATTTTCTAGTTCGAAAAATCGAAAAATCAAAAAATCAAAAAATCAAAAAATCAAAAAATCGAAAAGGCGAAAAATCGAAAAACCGAAAAATCGAAAAAACGAAAAAAAATTTGAAAAATCGAAAAATTGAAAAAAAATCGAAAAATCGAAAAAAAAATTGAAAAATCGAAAAAAAATCGAACAATCGAAAAAAAAAATCGAAAAAATCGAAAAAATCGGAAAAAAAATCTAAAAATAAAAAAAAAACCGAAAAATCGAAAAAAAAAATCGAAAAATCAAAAAAAAATCGAAAAACCGAAAAAATCGAAAAAAATAAAAAAAAAATCGAAAAATCGAAAAAAATCGAAAAAATTGAAAATATCGAAAAAATCGAAAAAATCGAAAAAAATCGAAAAAAAAAAACGAAAAATCGAAAAAAATCGAAAAAATTGAAAAAATTGAAAAAATCGAAAAAATCGAAAAAATCTAAAAAAATCGAAAAAAAAATCGAAAAATCGAAAAAAATGGATAAAAACAAAAAATCGATAAGTCGAAAAAATAACAGTTAGTTACCTATGTTTAATAAAAACTTTCCATTCACACTTAACTTTTATTTAATAAAGAAACTATAATGGTCGTGGACAAAGTATAGTATTAGACTCGCAATTTATGGCCATTATTCACTCGGGTAAATTGCGTGAATAATGGCTACCATAAATTGCTCGTTTAATAATATACTATAAAATAATGAATAACTCAAAATATCAACAAATTGTAATTACCAGACACAATAAATATATGACAACATTGAACTTAAAATGACAGTTCATAAAAAAATACCTTTATTAGGCGATTTTAAATTAGTTACTAGAAATGTGACTAAGAGCATATAGTACCCATATATCACGGAGTGAATTATGATAATTCACGCTTCTGTAATTCTGGCACATTCCGATAGATAACTAAAGATGGGCGATACTTTTCATAACGATATTTTCTAGATCGAAAAATCGAAAAATCAAAAAATCAAAAAATCAAAAAATCAAAAAATCAAAAAATCGAAAAATCGAAAAGTCGAAAAATCGAAAAACCGAAAAATCGAAAAAACGAAAAAAAATTTGAAAAATCGAAAAAAAAATTGAAAAATCGAAAAAAAATCGAACAATCGAAAAAAAAAATCGAAAAATCGAAAAAATCGGAAAAAAAATCTAAAAATAAAAAAAAAACCGAAAAATCGAAAAAAAAAAATCGAAAAATCAAAAAAAAATCGAAAAACCGAAAAAATCGAAAAAAATAAAAAAATCGAAAAATCGAAAAAAAATCGAAAAAATTGAAAATATCGAAAAAATCGAAAAAAATCGAAAAAAAAAAAAAACGAAAAATCGAAAAAAATCGAAAAAATTGAAAAAATTGAAAAAATCGAAAAAATCGAAAAAATCTAAAAAAATCGAAAAAAAAATCGAAAAATCGAAAAATCGAAAAAAATTGAAAAATCGAAAAAAAAAATGGATAAAAACAAAAAATCGAAAAGTCGAAAAAATAACAGTTAGTTACCTATGTTTAATAAAAACTTTCCATTCACACTTAACTTTTATTTAATAAAGAAACTATAATGGTCGTGGACAAAGTATAGTATTAGACTCGCAATTTATGGCCATTATTCACTCGGGTAAATTGCGTGAATAATGGCTACCATAAATTGCTCGTTTAATAATATACTATAAAATAATGAATAACTCAAAATATCAACAAATTGTAATTACCAGACACAATAAATATATGACAACATTGAACTTAAAATGACAGTTCATAAAAAAATACCTTTATTAGGCGATTTTAAATTAGTTACTAGAAATGTGACCAAGTCAAGTGTTGTCAAGGTTCTTACGTCATTATAATGATGTTCTATTAATCTGATTTAAAAATGTTTGGTTTATATTGACACTAACTTGACAATGCGCATAAGATTGTCAGATATCGCGAATTTTTGTTTGTGTATTATGTATTAGAGTTAGGATTTGGTTTTCAATTTGTAAGGATAATAAATATTTGTTTTGTGTCCTGATCATGGATGAAGAGAAAATTGGTGTTGTAGTTGCTTTGGCCTCGGAAATTTTATGAAATCTTTTACCATGTCCATTAATTAATCTTGGTTATCTTGAAAATAAATTGGCGTTCCATTTACAAATACCTTAAATGCGTCCATATCTAGGTACTCAGCTAGGGTTGCCAGACGTCTCGCTTTAGGCGTAATTGTCCCGGTTTTTAACTTTGTGCACGCGTTACGCCAAAGTATGAAAATGCCCCGCATTTCTTCTAAATGCTATGCTTTTTTAATCTAAAGTTATATATAAAGGAATTTTTGACCTTTTTTGAGAAGCTCTTCAGAAAAAAGACCTGATGGTTTATAAAATTTTAAGCGGAGGACCTTTTTTGAGATCTCCACAAAGAAAGGAGCTAACCTGAACCCCTGTCTTGACCATTGTCCACTTTTCCCTTTTGTAAATCTGGCAACCCTATACTCAGCCTTTCTTTCGATTTTACAAATAACACAACCAAAGAATAATAGAATAAAATTTTTTTTTTCAGAATTGAAATCAACTGAATAATTAAAAAGTAAAATTAAATGGATTTTCATCAAGTAAAGGCCGAAACAATAAATAATTTAAAAAGTAAAAGTTTTACATTTTTGTCATTTCATTTGATATTTCATACCTGTGATGACTGTGGTTAAATTTACTGTACATATTTTTGCTACACTCTATATATTCATTGTCCATTACATGTATTTTAACATATCCTACATCATTGTACAGTGATCAAAAAGGACGACTTAATAATAATAATTATTATTATTATTATTATTATTATTAATAATAATAATAATTAATCAGGTAATTAAGAGTATTAATATTTGAAAAATACCTCACTCGAAAATTCATCTTTAAAGTTGCAAATCATCACATTAAACATAAAACTTTAAAGATACGACTCCAAAAACTTTTCTTAATTAATTAAAAAAAAAGTCATTGAAATGTAGCCAGCTCGTCACGCTTCGCAAAGCAAAACATTCAAACTAAAACAAACTCCTATTCATTAATTTTTCTCCAAAAAATTCCAACGCGAAAACACCGGAATATATATAGACGGAGAGTAAACTCGGCTAGGGTAGTATTATTTGCTGTCTAAAATGATAAAACTTTTGCCTGAACATCAAATAATCGTGCATATAATAGAAACAAAAGTTTGTTCCAGTTTGTTCGTAACGCGACAGTTTGAAGCACACACGAACGTTATTGCGAATGGATAGAGATAAATGTGTGCCATGATTTCTGGATATACGGATTCAGAAAAAGAGCGAACACGACAAAAAATTAGAATTTAATTTTAGTAAAATGTCAATATTAAATTCAGATATAGTCAGTCCTAAGTTTACCACATTAAAAATTTAACGTTGTGAAGCTTTAGCGGTACTAAAACATTCCTATTTATTGTTGCAGTAGGGTCAAGTGGAGTAAAAATGAGACAAGACATATTTTGGGTAAAAATGAGACAGTCGATTCTTTACCGCTAAAAATGATTTGAATGAGATGCAGACAAGAAGTAATAAAATCTACATATTGTAGATCCCAATTGCATATTTATTTAAACAACAATATTAACCTAACAAAAATAATTTATTACAACTCAATAAGTCGAATTTTTATGACCAAAACTTTTAAAATTGCCGCACAAACTTTGTTGCCAAGCCGTTGGTAATTCATCGGGCGTGCTCGATCAAGACCAAGACCTAAAAATGGCGCTTACCTTAGTAAAGGAAGGTAAATTGTCTATTCGATCCGCCCCGAAAAAATTCCGCATTGATAAATCAAAACTATCTCGAACTATTAACCGGAAACATATTTCAAAACGTGGGCGCAAACAAGCACTAACTGACGAACAAGAAAAGGATCTGACTGAAAAAATAAAAATTATGGCTAAATGGGGATTTGCTTTATCTAAACAAGAAGTTCAGTCAGTTGTACAAAAATATGTTAATGAAAACGGTATTTAAAGACGGCAGACTTGGCGAGGATTGGTTCCGTTCGTTCTGTAAGAGAAATCGACTGAGCCAGAAGAAAATGGAACAGCTGGAAAAGTGTAGGAGAACGGCTACCAGTGACCCATTTATAATATATTCCTTCTATGATCGCCTGGGTGAAACAATTGAACAACTGTGTCTGCAAGACAAGCCACCGCATATATTTAACTTGGATGAAACTGGGTTCAATTTGGATCCAGGTAGAATTAAGGGAGTTGCCGCAGGGGGCCAGAAAGTTCACAAAAGCTTAAAAGAGTCTGGCAAAGAAAATACAACGATAATGGCATGCATTTCTGCTAGCGGCGTGTTATTACCACCTCTAATTAAATATCAAGGGCAAAACCTATGGAGCACTTGGAAGGGCTCAAATGATTTGGAAGGTACTTGCTACGCCGTCTCTGGATGATAAGGGCTGTTTTTATTAGTTGGTTTTCCAAATTTTGTACGATGATTTCAGAAAGGCCGCTATTACTTATAATGGATGGACACGTCTCACACCTGGATAGAGGAACCATTGAACTTGCCGTGCAAAATAATATCACTTTGTTTAAATTACCACCTCACGCCACAGATATTTTGCAACCATTAGACAAGTGTTGTTTTGGATCACTGAACTTAAATGGAATCAGAAACTTACAGAGTGGCAGAGATTAAATCAGAGACGTCTCACCAAAAGCGAATTTGCTGATATGATCTGCTAGCTATGGAACGAAGGGATTACAGAAGCCGTAATAAAAAAGTCTTTTGAATCAACTGGTATTTTTCCTTGCTCTAGGGAAAAATATCCAGTAGAACGATTCAATGCAATAAAGTTGCAAAAACACAATGAAAGTGTTCAAAACTCTTATTCTCTCGACATATACCAAATAAACCAAGAGGAGGAAAATGATGAGAGTAGTATATCTTTGTAGGTGCTGCGGTGCAAGATGGTGGCCATTTGTTTCCGGCCACCTGTTTCCGGCCACCTGGCATCCGGCCATCTGGCGGCCATATGGTGAACACCTGGCATCCGGCACATTTGGCGACCACCTGCATATGGCCACCTGGCAGCCATCTGGCGGCCACCTGGCATCCGGCCATCTGGCGGCCATATGGTGAACATTTCGCATCCGGCACATTTGGCGACCACCTGCATATGCCCATCTGGCAGCCATCTGGCGGCCACCTGTTTCCGGCCACCTGTTTCCGGCCACCTGCATCCGGCCATATGGTGAACACATGTTGTAATTTGATGGGAAAGATAAAGACATCCGGTTCTCACGCGAACAACTGCACTCGGCCATCTGGTGAACACATAACTTCACATCTGGCGGCCATTTGTTCCAGACCTGTCTGGACAAGTGGGGGCAACTACATATAATTATCAACAGCTCATTTTAATAAACAGTCTTTCAGCATCTCAGTTACGATGAATACATGTAATAAGTGTGGTAAGAGCTTCACGCGGGCTACTAGTCTTCGCCGTCACCAATTAAGTAGATGTGATGAGAACTGTCCAATCCCAAAGAAGAGGATAAGACCTCTCGGTATTGAAGTGATTGATGGTAGTGTTTCAAAACTTACCCATGCTTTTAAAAACAGAATTGCATCATTCCGGATTACCAGTACACATTCAATATCGCATAGTGATTTCCTAGATGATATTAAACCAAAATTTTTGGGAATTATTAATGACCATCTCCAGAGGCATACGTCATTGAAGATTAACTTTGAATTGTTTGGCATTTATGTAAAACCAGATGCGGAATTATCTGATATCAAGTCCATGAACACCAAAAACGAGATAATAACAGTTAGTAGTAATTTAAATGAGATTTTTGAAAAATTCAAAGAGGCTATAATGGTTCAAGCTTCCGAATTTCAAGAGAAAGATTCAAACTGGTCATTGCAGGAAATACTGTTCCTTGATGTTAATATTAACCGATATAGTGCCATAGCAGCTTCATCATACATACAACTCCCATGGTTTATCAAGAAAAAATGTGCTGTATTGAACATTAAAAACAATATTAAGTGCTTCGCTTGGTGTGTGAATGCAGCCATTTTCCCCGCCAGATGGCCGGATGCCAGGTGGCCGGAAACAGGTGGCCGGAAACAAATGGCCACCATCTTGCACCGCAGCACCTACAAAGATATACTACTGATGAGCTTAAAGCAAACAAAAGCCAACCGGAAATTGAGCAAAATAGACCAAACGAAGATAAGAGTAATGAAAGTGATTTATTTGAAAATAATTATGTTGAACCACAACCGTCTTCGTCTACTTCATTTGTGCATATTTTGCTTTAAAAAATCAATAAAAAAAAATCCTGAAATAAAACCAAGGCGCAAAATTAATTCCGGTTGTGCTGTTTTAACTAGCTCCGAATATTTAAATAGTATCAAGGAAAAAGAATTGACACAAAAAGAGAAAAAGAAACAGAGAAAAAATCGCCGAGTTCTCTTCGGACGTTAAAAGTATTTCTTATCAAGAAGAAAGCTACACTGAAAATATGACCTTACAAGAAGTAGTAGAAGAAGAAATGGAAAAGCAGGAGATCGAGGAATTTAATTATTTAACAGCGGAAATAAAAATTTATATTTTGGTAAAGTTTTGTGCAAAAAAAAGAAGTTATATTACATTGCGCTAGTAGAATCAGTTAGAGAAGATGAGTTTTCTGTATCTTATTTGCGCCGAAAAGTTAAAACATTTATATTCCCCCAAATACCCGAAAAATATGATGTACGAAAGGACGACGTTGTAATGAAATTACCTGCTCCCACAACTCATGGAGGTACTGCCAGAATTTCACAAAAACTGGTATTTTCGGTTGATATTCATAAATATAATGTGAACTAATTATTTTTTAATTTGTATTTTGTTTTTATATGCCAAGCGCAATTTAAGTTCCTATTAATTGTTAACAAATGTTTTTATTTTTTTTATTTAATGTACTTAGAGTTGAATTTATTTTTTGTTTAATTTGCGAACACTGATTTGTGTTGTTTTAATTGTATTTTACATACGTTGTTCCTATTAAACATTTGGCGTAGGGGGGAAAAATTACCCAAAAAGTGTTCTGTAATATTATTTTTAAGTTTTCACTGCATTTTTCAAATAAAATTGAGAAAACCCATATAAATGTGTGATTTTTCGACCAGGGTGTCTTAGTATTGTCCCAGACCACCGTTGTCACTATAAATGTCTGAAACTGTTATGTCTCATTTTTACCCACCCACTGTCTCATATTTACCCAAAGTGGCAGGTAAAAATGAGATAAGGGTATTATTATTTGTCTCAAAACCCATAATAATTTCCTTGAATTTCTCGTTATTGTGTTATTCTGCATCAAAATTTTCATAGTATGGCAATTTTTGAAAATTTATTTTAAAAAGTTCAAAAATGAAAAGTTTCATAAAATGTCTCATTTTTACACCACTTGACCCCAATTTAAAATTATGTTTTTAAACTTATTTTAATGTAATAATTTACAAAAATATTTTTTAGTACGAGCCATAGTTTGGATTGATACTTCAGTTACTTTTACAGAATGACATTTTAAACCCAACATTTTGCAAATTTTTCAAAACTTTTTAAGAAAATTAAATTTAAAAAATGGTATTCAACATATATAGCAAAAAGCAAAAATGATTGAATGTTTAATTCCAGAATGCTTGGCAGACTTTATTGAAGAACATTCTGAATAAGTATTTGACTTTGACAATGTTTTGACAAATTTTGTGCAATTATTCAGTTATTCGGTTGAAAAACTAGAAGTGGGCGCCCGCCTTAATGAAAATATTAAAGGCGTTTTGCATGTTACTGATGAAAATCTATAAACATAGATTTCCGTAGTGGCCCAACAAACAAATTTGTCTTATGGCACATGCCAACTCATTTTAAAAAAGACTTAAACTACATACAAGCTGCAATGTTTTCATGACATTTTCCCAGTGGATTTTATAAATGGATCCAAAATAATGTTAACAATGAAGATATCATTAATCATTGGCGGCTTGTCCTAAATGGCCGAGGCACCAGCGTAAAATATGTCGGTTAATATTTATTTTTCATTTTAGTTCAATAGTTATTACAATTGACGGGTCAAATTGCTAACCGATGTATATATAAATAATTTATCATTATGTAATTTGATGCTGACGAAAAAATTCGCGTCATGTTATTCCACAGAAGAGAGAACATGTTATTCCAAGACTCCGAGCAATTATAATTGCTCGGAGTTCCAAGACACAACAAATAATTCAAGAGTCTGACTCAACTCTCAACTCACTGTACTGACTATATCAACACCACCATCGAACAAGGTTGTAACTGAATTTTAGTGATTTTCATAAACGTCAGAAAATTAAAACAGATTTTTAAAAAAAAAAATTGCGAAGAAACTGTATAATTACTCCAATAGTTAACACATAGGATATTTAGAACACAGTGGATGTTACTTATGAGATAATGAGTGTTTAAATTTGATAAATAATTAATAAGTTGAGTTTGATTGAGATACAACCTTGACAATTAACATAACACTTTACAGAAAAAGGCAGTAAGTAAGATACAACCATAATACAATAAGAAATACGTAGAGGTGGCACAAAATTAATCGAAAACATTTGATCGAATACATTTGATCGAATTCATTCGATCGAAACAACATTTAATCGAATAACAATTGATCGAAAATAAAAATGATTGAGAAAAAAATGATTCAGAAGAAAAATGATCGAAAAGAACAATGATCGAAAAGAAAGTTGATCAAAAATCAAGTTATAAAAGTAATTTTAAAAAAACAACTTTAAAATCGTGCAGATCCCCATAAAAATTGAGATTTTCTTATTTTCTCAAAGATTAACCGATCCTGACCAGTTGCATATGGAACTACTCCTGAGGTATCCCTTTTTTAACAATAATAGAAATTTGACAACGTGGTACCTAAGGACGTAAATAATTTAAAACACAAAAAAGGGGTAGTTAACTGCGATGGATATAAAAGGAATATTATTAAAAAGTGCTAGTAAGTTTTAGTCGTTATAATAAAACATAATATATGTATTTACAGGGACTTGTTCAAGTTTCTAGTATCAAAACTCACCGCCCACGAGTACAACAACTTAGGGAGAACAACAAACGTAACAGCAGTTTTAAATATTACGTACTGATTGCAACTGAAAGAAAAATGATTTGTAAAAAGGCATTCTTATCTGTTTACTCCATCAGTAATAAAAGATTACAACGTATTCAGCAGTTGTTACAAGCAGGAGTTACGCCTACAGATAAAAGAGGAAAACAAGTCAGTGCTAATGTTATCCCCGCCGAAGAGAAGATTCATGAGCACATACATTCGTTTCCTGTAAAAACGTCCCACTATTCTTCAAGAGAATCATTATCTTAGCTCAGAATTGACAGTAAGAACCATGTATTCGATGTTCAAAGAAAAATATCCAGACTCAAAGATTAAGTACGAATAGTACAACAGAATTTTTAAGGACGATTTTGATCTGAAGTTTGGTAGGCAGCAGGTCGACACATGCTGCACTTGTGAGAATCTTTCAATCAAAATTAAGAGTAGGGATCTAAATGCGAATGCTAAAAGAGTTGTTATTGCTAAAATGCTCGTGCATAAAAGACGAAGTAAAAAGTTTTACACGGCATTGCAGGAGTCAATAAAGAAGAGCAAAGAGGCTAATAATGTAGTTGCCCTTGCGTTTGACTATATACAAAACTTACAGCTTCCAAAAATACCAGTACAGGATTTATTCTATTTAAGACAATTAATAATAAGCTTTTTTGCATCCACAACATGAAGACTGACCAAGTTTTTACTTCATTTATCATGAACGTTGTGGCAAGAAAGGCCCTAATAAAGTATATAAAGGAATATACAGGGTGGCCACTTTTTCATTGAAATGTATTGCTATCTCGTAAACCGTTGGTAACACAAAGTTGGTTAAATGGGGAAAAAGTTGCATATTTCGAAGTCCAATCTGAGGGCGTTTTGAAAACTAAAATATCAGATCCGGTTTCCGAGATATTCGATAAAAAACAAATAAGTACCATTTCTTTATTCCGCTACAGAACGTTTATTTGCAAAAATAGACAAAAACTCATTTGGAGTTTTTTGTTTTATATCAAATTATGCGTATGATAGCGTATTTATTTTTATTATCCGACGTTTCGTAAATGCAGGACCACCATCAACTTCTTTATTTGAATATGGACCAATATTTTCCTGGATCATAATTTTAATGCATGTTCAATGTTGAATACAATGATGTAATAACATATTGTGATTAGTCAACATTTCGGAAGATTTGAAAATTATCAGGTAAGTTTACAAGTACGGACCTGTGTTTTGTTAGTTAAAAATATTTGAATTAGTAAATGATATATTATCGTTGTAAGAGATTATAAATAATAAATACCAAAGTCAAACTTTTAACTTTACATCAAGACAACATGTTCGTTTACACATTTGCTAAAAAATATTTTCCATTTTTATGGTTTTTGCACTTGACCAATCCCAATATTAATCTATAAATAAAGTACGATTTTTAAATACATAAAGTTAGCCTGATTTGTCATATTTTGTTGGATTTTTTAAACTGATATGGTTCCTCATAGTATAAAAAAGAAAAAGTCAACAAACTGCAGATAGATACCTACTTACAATAATAATTGTATATCTAGCAACACGTCTTGATTATTATACAGATAAATTTAAATCAAGTTAACCTGGCATGTCACATTTTATTATTGTATATTTGACAGTCTGGTATCGGATAAAAGCATTGGTATATTTTTAATTAGGGTATTGAAAATATGGTTCGTTACAGTAGAAGTTAGAAAAAAGATATGTACGATGTGTACATAAAATGTAACAGAAATAGTGGAGAAGCTGCAGAAAGATACCTTCAGTTGTATCCAGGAAGGAGGCAACCATCTTTATTAATTTATTATAGGATAGCGTTAAATATGGATCACGAAGGAAATATTGAAAAAAAAACGTGGTAAATATTTAAAACGTAATACAATAAATGAAATAAATGTTTTGTCTCAAGTTTATATCAACCCTGAAACGTCGTTTAGAGCAATAAGCCGAGAATGTGGAGTTTCTGCAAGTACTGTGGAAAACATTCTTAAAAAACATAAGTACCATGATTACAAATTCCAAACTGTACAAAAGCTATATCCTGGAGATTATAATCGTAGAATAGAATTTTGCCGTTGGTATAAACGAAAATTAAATAATGGACGAATTTTATGGACAGATGAATCAACATTTACTAATAGTGGAATATTTAATAGAAAAAATAAACATTTTTATGCCACCGACAACCCACATTTAATTCAAGAAGTAAGACCCCAAATTAGATTTTCAATTAACTTATGGTGTGGAATACTCAATAATAAAATAATTGGTCCTATTTTTATTGACGGAAACCTCAACCAACACAACTATTTACAATTGCTAGAAGATATGTTAGATAATCTTCCTTTAGGTAATCGAAGAAATATTTATTTTATGCAAGATGGCTGTGGGCCACATAATGCTGCATTAATCAGAAATTATTTAAACGAAAAATTTCCCAGGAGGTGGTTTGGTACACATGGACCTATTCGATGGCCCCCTAGGCCACCTTGCTTAAGTCCTATGGATTATTTTGTATGGGGATATATCAAAAATAAAGTATATTATTATGGTATTCCAAATGACTTAAATTAATTACGAGATAGGATAATTAATGCGTTTAATAATATCACTCCACAAATGGTTTCTGCCAGCATAGCTCAAATGACAGACCGTATTGACTTATGTATTCAAGAAGAAGGAGGACATTTTGAGCAACTACTGTAGTTTTTCTCTTATCGTTAATCATTGTTTTCATTTATTTGTTTCTGACGTGATTAAGTAGTTAAATACATATTTTTTTTTATTAAATTATTTTAAGCATTTAAAATGTAGTTGTGTATTTCAAATAATTTATAATACAGGTTTGTACAAGTAAACGTACCTGATTTCTTACACTTATAATACATCATTTACTAATTCAAATATTTTTAACTAACAAAACACAGGTCCGTACTTGTAAACTTACCTGATGATGTTCAAATCTTCCGAAATGTTGACTAATCACAATATGTTATTACATCATTGTATTCAACATTGAACATGCATTAAAATTATGAGCCAGGAAAATATTGGTCCATATTCAAATAAAGAAGTTGATGGTGGTCCTGCATTTACGAAACGTCGGATAAAAAAACTAAATACGCTATCATACGCACAATTTGATATAAAACAAAAAACTCCAAATGAGTTTTTGTCTATTTTTGCAAATAAACGTTCTGTAGCGGAATAAAGAAATGGTACTTATTTGTTTTTTATCGAATATCTCGGAAACCGGACCTGATATTTAAGTTTTCAAAACGCCCTCAGATTAGACTTCGAAATATGCAACTTTTTCCCCATTTAACCAACTTTGTGTTACCAACGGTTTACGAGATAGCAATACATTTTAATGAAAAAATGGCCACCCTGTATACCTGATAGTGTGAGGAAACTGCATCTCTTTAGCGTCAATTGTCCTGGTCAAAACAAAAATAACACCCTGATTCGAATGTGCCTGTTCCTGAAAGATTCCAGTAGATTTTATGATATTCAGCAATACTTTCCCATTCGAGGACACTGTTTTTGCCTTGCGATAGAGACTTTGGTAACATTAAAAGAAAGTTAAAAAAAGTCGATCGTGTTTATACCATACGTCAGTATATAGAAATTATAGCATCTTTCAGCAACAAACATAAATTTCTAATCCATCTTGTGGATGGAAAGGATATAGTGAATTTTAAAGACTGGCGGCCTGGACTTTATAAAAAAACAGCTATTTCTATTAAAACTTCTCAAAGAGATACGCCAAGAGAAAAGTTGCGTTTAACATCAGCAACTTTCATCAGTTTTCCTTCTGCAAGAATGATGGGAAAGGTGTATTACTTGTCAAAGACTACATTAATGGATTCGAGAAACATACATTTGGTCTAGGACATTCCAATATTGTAACTGAACCTAAAGTATTTTGTTACCTTACAGGAAAACATCCCATAAAATCAGATAAAATGGATCACATAAAGAAATCGGCTAAATATGTGAACGACGTTGAAGGAACAAAAGAATTTTGGAATAATATTTTTAATTTGCCTAATATAAATTAAAAATCTGTGTTTTGTTAATCCAATTTTTTCTTACAGTCTGTCTTAATAAAATGTTTTTCGTAATTACTCCCTCTTTCTTTTTGATTCTTCCAATTGATAACAGAAAGGGTATATGTTAGTCAACTTAAAAGGTCTATAACTTTTTACTGCTTAAAGCAAATATTTTCAATTACCCCTAAAAGGGACAGTGTTTTGATATAGTTTTTACATGCACATTCAGTTTTTTTATAAATTATGCTCCAGTTCGAAAAACAGTTATTTTCATTTATCTCAGAAGTTCAGTGACATATATCCTTTTTGCAATCAGCGATTCAAATATACAAAAAATTAAAAATAAAAAAAGACTTTACCAACTTACCTGTATTTTCATTTTTATATAATTTGTTTTACGAGGCAAACCACGAAAAATCGCGAAAAACCGCGAAACACTTAACTAAATTACTTACCTAATCTATGCGATAGCAACCAGTTAAAATTAAATTGCTCCTGGCCACACAGGTTGGGTAACTAATTTAAGTTTTTTTTTTCTCTCTGGTATAATTTTTTGCGACGCAACCCTTGAGGACTCCAGGCCGCACAGGTTTAGGTAAATTAGTTGAGATTTTTCTCATTTTTCTATATTTTTTGCGAGGCAAACCACGACGGCTCCAGGCCACACAGGTTAAGTAAATTAATTAAATTTTTTATAGAAAAAAAAAAAACTTAAAGTAATTTATCTAAAATATCCCATCGGGAGACAACTCGACCTTATTGAAATACATATTTTGTGAGAATTATTCACATTTTTTTAATCCAAATGAAGATAAGTAACCGTTTAGCTCTAAACATTTTAATTTAACAGTATTGTAAGGATAAAATTTGTTAAACAAGGTAGCTATTGTTTGAGATAATATAAAAATTTGCCACTAGTACCTAATTTGATAGCAGCTGAGTTTAGTTTCCCCGGTAGTAGGGATTAGATGGACGGTTGTATGGTGTCGTTTGAATGTTTTTATATTTTACAATTTTTAATGTTGATTTTCGATGTATTGTCCTTTCGATCTAATGAATTATAGATCTAATGTCTTTTCGATAAAATGCTATTCGATCAAATGTTATTCGATCAAATGTATTTTCGAACAAATGTATTTTCGATCAAATTTCCAATTCGATCAAATGTTTTTCGATCAATTTTGTGCCACCCGCAAACAAGAAGGCTATAACTCATTTTGAAATCTATCAATATGCTGCATATTATTATTCGAAACTACAAAATTTGCCATAGGTAAAAAGGTATCTGGCAAGTGTTAAGGCTGAAATGGTGGACGTAACTTTAAATACAACTTTTTTTTAAAATAGTATCAACCAAGCCATTGCAAATCATGATACGTTTTTTATACTCATGGATTCGCCTCATTTTGCTGAATACGCTTGTGGCTGAATTTAAAAATGACGTATCGCTCGATGGGGGTGTCGATATAGTCCGAGCCACATCGCACAACGGCCCGGCTAGTAAAGCAATATATTGAAAACGCTTACGTCACACATGCAGAAAGTACGGGTTTAATGTGTTTAAACGGGTTTTTGAGTATTTTAGTCGGATGCTGATGGTTGGCGTTGGGCGTAACTGCATCGGGGAAGGGAAGCGGTTCACATAAGTTGAATGTTTTAATATCTGTTTGTATAATAATAAATAGAAATACTGTTTACAAATGATCCGACCCAAATAAAATAAGCAATCTGATAATGAAACCTTTTTCTACGTACTCACTTGAGGACAAAATTCAAAACAGAATTTGAAAGGCCTCTTCCCGATATAGAAATCGCAAAAATGCAAAGAGGTTCTATCTCTAGTTCGTCAAGCTTCAAGAGACGTATAAGGAAGTTTAATCGAAGTATGTATTTTAAAAATAATTGGATTTGTGGATGTGTTCAAAAAATAAATTTTTTTGCATGTGTTTTGTTTGGGAGCGATCAAATTTTGGGCGTGGCACTCAATTTTTTTATCTCTGGCGGGGCACCTGCACTTAGCATGATACTCTGGCCTGGCACTATCTGTGTATTAAGGTACGAGCCGCTACTGTTAAAACTCTTTTTTTTTTCAGATGACGTTCGGTTTCATATTTCTGATACATTTTTAAGCGAAGAATATGAGGTGGAAATCAATTGAAAATCCTCATTTTTTTTTAAGAATCATTGCATTCCCAAAATGTTTGTGGTTGGGTTAAAATATGTCTTGAAGATTAGTGGGTTGGTCCCTTTTTTTGAAGGCACAACAAATTTTATAAACAATAACCTTAAAATCAAAAGTTCCTGAAACAGTTAATTGTGAACCATTAATACCTTCAAAAAACTTATTTTTGTCAAAATTTTACATACATCAAATGATTATAATGAAATAGGACTACCTGTATTTAAAACACAATCTCATTAAAATAAGAGTCGCTACATAGTTTTATTGGCACCATAAAACCAGAATGTAGCTTAGATGTATCTACTAGTAATGTAGCCTTACCAGTGCTGGCTAAAGATCCTTCTCCCTTTACTAAATTTCTTTGTGACAATTCCATTTACGGTGGCCTGTAGATCCCACTTGTAAAAAGGAATCCCTCGCTCTCGTTGGTTTTGAACAATTATTGGCTGTATGCCCCTCTTCGTCTAAGTTATAACACTTAATTGTCTTTAAAATAACAGACACTTATTTTCACCAACTTTTGATTTTCTTATCTTCTAACCTTTACTTGCTATATTTTTCTTTCCTCTGTATCTTCGTCTTCTGGCATTCTTAATTCTCTCAAAGTTCATTATGTCTTCGAAAAGTTCATCAGTATCATCGTATCATTTTGAAATGATAAAGTTGCTTAAACTAGACCTCTCACTACCTGTTCCTTGATTTCTCCAAATTAAAGTGACAGTTCTAAACAAAGAGCGACTTATATTTTTACGTGGTTGTTGAACTCTACTCCAAAAGTATATTTTAGAAGCCGTGTACATAAAAATTATTTTAAAATCATGCCTAAATTGTCTTCAATCTTTTGAATCTTCTCTTGTAACCAGTGTTCACCTGCTCTTATTAAGTTACTCATAGCCATTTGGTATGTAAGGGGTTCTGGCCAGTTATGAAGCACTAAAGAGGTTTCAAACTGTGTTATCCAGGATTTGACAGCTTGTGGACATCTTTCTTCATTAAATAGTTCCATTGTTTTTGACAAGTCTGGTTAACATTAAAATTGGAGTAAATCAAATGATTCTACCAGTACAAATAATCCAAATGTCAATATAACTACACGTCTGTTGGATGAAGAAGCAATTTTATCTTCATTTGAAGAAGCTGAAACCGTTCTTTCGGCTTTATTCATCAAAAAGAAAGAAGGTAAGATTAAAGGGTCTGACCTGCTATAAATCTTGAGACTGTTACACAAAAATTGTTACTATAGAAGGCCATTATTGACAAAGACAGAGATACTAGTCATGTCGATGATAACTCACGGCTCTAAAATGAGTACATACTGACACTTTAAAAGAAGACTCGTACATGATCTGGCGGGTTATTTAATGTGGATAAAAGTAAATACGTTTATTATTTTTTAAACATTACACAATTTTTTTGTTTAATATATTATTAGATACTATTACTTTTTACCCGATTATTGATTAATACTATTATTAGGCAAAAAACTTTATGTATTTAGGTAATTAGATACGGTAGGCCCATTACTAATGAGCCATTTCGAGTCATCCAAGAGTCCCACACCTACGCTCAACGTACATACATTTCACTCTAATATACCCATCTATCTTATGCTTGTGGTTAATTTATTTATTTTTTGGTTCTTTTAGTTATCTATACTGTAATCTGTGTCTTGCCTTAAATAATTATCATCTGTTTCCTTTATATCTTTTTCCATAGTACCATTTAATTATGAAGAAAGATCCACATTCAATAATTTCATTGTTTCTATTTTTACTTCTTCCCAAGCAACATATGTTTTCAATTTGACCGCTTTACAAACAAACGATAAAACAAAAACAAACCGTTTTTATTGTACATCTGAGTAAAATAAAAAAACAACTTCCAAAAGAACCTCATGACCCAATCAATTCTAATAGTCCTTTATCTTTTCAGGTCCGTTTGTGATAGTATGGAAACGAGGCACAACCCTGGTGAGTGCTGGCCAACAACTAATCAGCATGGACCCTAGGATATCCCTTATCGGCTACAACTTGCAGCTGAAGGACATCCGACACGCCGATCAAGGGGACTACACTTGCCAGATCGGGGACGGCTCTCAAGGGGATCTCATCCACACCATAGAAATATTGAGTGAGTCTATTTATTATAATTTTTTATAGAAAAACATACATAAAATAACGGTATACTCCGTACCTATGGGATCTTTGTATTGCATGTATATTATGTATTTTTTTTATTTATTTAGAAAATCGTATTAACCACGAAGGTAATTAGCGAACTACAATTTCACAAATGAGATAAATTTAACTATATGGAATTTAGGAAGTTGATGGAGTTCAAGAATGTTTTTATATTATTGTAACAATTGTTTAATTTAAAAATAGTTTATTTATTTAAAACAGTTTATTTATCATGTATTTACAATACGTACTGATTAATTTATTTGTACTCACGCACTATTTATATTTCACACTTCTAATTTATTTTACAATTTACTTATACTAATTAAATAATAGTTTTAATCGTAGAGCGATCCACAACCGTTTCCAACTGAACAGCGCATGCGCATTGAATAGTTTGCGTTCGCAGAAAAATTACTGATAGTTTTCAATTATTAGATTAGCGTTCGTAGAAACAAATGAAGTGATTGCCAACTGATTAGGAACGGTTGGAAAAATTTCTAAGGCATGCGCACATGAAATATTTTTAATAATCTACAATTTGACATTTGTTTGGCTTGAAATGTATGTCTGTTTATGTGTTTAACTTCAAAACGGGTAATAAAAGTTAAATATATTAATAAAGTGGGGTGCATTTCATAAACAAATAATCGAATTAAATTATATGGGTTTTGAGCTTACATTAAATTGTAATTAAATGAACCAAAACGGATTCTATGTATTTTGAGGTGATCTTTTCGAAAAACGGCGAAACAAAATGTAGCTGTTTTTCGAAAGTGCCGAAATTTTGGATTTTGTCAATTTTTCAATTTTGCGCAGGCGCATGTCGGAAATAAATCAAAATTTTCAAAACGCAGTTAACGACATTTCAACGCATAGGAAAAATGTCTCCTGAGAAATTTTGATCCGATGCACCGTTCTCGCGGTATGGACGATTGAAATTTGTTTAGTATTTTGAGGCGGCGAAGGTCGAAAAATTGAATTTTTTAAATGTTCAAACACTAAATTCTTCATAACTTTGGTAAAAATTAAGATATTCAAAAAAACAAAAATGTGTTTTGAACTTAAGGGATGTGACTATTGATTACCAGAAGAGGGCAAGAGAAATCCCAAAAATTGGGCATATGGCGGAAGAGCAAAGTGTACCGCGGGCCTAATTTCATTGTTTGCCTATAAGGCCAAACTATTTAAATTTTTTTAATGTCACTTACTCTTGAATATGAAATCTTATAAGTGTGTGAATTTCACCGAAATCGGATTATAATTGGGCAAGATATCAAACAATTAAACAATTTTTTTTTTCCCTAAACAAAAACTAATTTTTTTTTTTCGAAAGTTTGAAGTGGCACAAAAATGCACCCAATGGCTCAGAATACGATTACATTACGGAAAATTCTGCAAAAATATTTTATCTATTTTTTTGACCACTGTTCATTGAGTGACGACCAAAAAAGACGGTTTTTCAGAAAAGTTGCCTAAAATTGACGATTTTCAGTTTTTTGGTCTGAAAATTGAGCAAACCCAAAGTTTATGTCTTCTGAATGTGTATACAAAGTTTAAAGTGTGTATGTTTCTTCTAAGTTGTAGAATTCTCCCGACAAAAGTCCCATTACACGCGCTCCGCGGGATCCAAAACTCGTGTATACACTGCATTTCTGTAATTTGATTTTTTTGTAATTTCCAGTTTTAAATTTCTTACATACCTAAATTTATTAGGCCTAAAATTTATTAAATTGTATTTTACTGACTTGTTATAAGACGTTGCTTGAGTTTTGTGCAAAAAATAGAATTACCGCAAAATTAGCCGCACGTCGTATCAAGGATAGCCATGGTCTCGTCGTTCGCTATCCGACAAGTTTAAACTTCAAACGGTCATATTGAATCGCTTGATAGTGTTCATCGGCATAGATTTTTAATAATCGTGTTCAGCAAGCTCTGAGGCAGGATTGAAAAGTCTGCAGACAGTCAGCAAAGAGAGGGAGGATGATTTTTTCAGTTCTTTAGAACCAGGTTTTATATTGCATGAGAGGTGTCGCAAACATTACGTAGCTCGACGTTACGGAAAAGATTTGATTTATAAAACTTGAGATAGGCATAAAAGGGCCGCGATTGACAATGCCAAAAAAAAGGAGGATGGAGCATCAACCGAGAAGAAAACCAGATGTTAGAGAACAAAAAACAAGCTTATCAACAAGTTGGAACTTACACTCAGGCTTAGGATTAATTTCCTAACATTTTTAAAATATACCATTTTGTGTATTTTTTTGTGCTCCTTCCGATGGCGGCGAAAAATTCGCCATTAAAACTACCTGTTCAATGAATTTCCGAACTCTTTTTGCCTCCTCTTTCGATTGGTGCATTTATTTTTACTATCAGAATGATAGTTGCCCAGATAATTAGCATTTTTACCCGGTTTTTCCTAATTTAAAAAAAATTGAAAAACAGCTACATCTTTTTTTCGGAAAGATCACATCAAAATACACAAGGTCCACTTTGTTTCATTCAATTACAAATTAATGTAAGCCCGAAGGGGCTTTTTTTCGTTATTTAATTGGACTAAAAACATAAAACATAAAACGTCAAAATAATTTATTCTTTTTTTTTTGTCTGTTTACTAAATCTGTATCTAACTCACGAAAATAGGTAGAGAAGAATTTAATATTTCTTGTAGGTGTGCACTTATCGTCGAATGATCATAACAAAAATGTTAAGAAAATAGATAAGTCAAGTTATTGGGGGGGGGGGGGGGGGGGCACGTACCACTTGTAATGCTTATAGCTACCTAAGCGCCATGGTCTGAACAACGCGGTTTCCTGATTTTGCTGAACATGTATCATAGCACATATTATTAACAAATTCAACCATAATAAAATATGTCTCAAATCTGCACGTTGGCTCTAGGACTATATATAGTCTAATACAATTTTTCTATTTATGATACCAACCCTTGGTAATTTTAAAATTTAAAAAGTTAATTTAGTGAGATGGATATTTTCCAAGAGGTTATTAATGATATCTTAAGTATTATAAATAGTTTCCAAGTGATTTATGGACTTTATAAAGTGTATTGAAAATTTACAATTCAAAACCGCTCTTGTACTCTAAGTAAATCGGTTTATTCTAATTAAATTGGGGAGATTCGACTGCATTACAGTGACTAGTGTATCTAGTTATAATCTGGCTAAAACGCTTTTTACATTTTAATATTAATGCTATTCTGGGAATTTGATTTATTTGAAGCACTGTTTACATTATAATAGCTGCAAAACAGAGCGTATAATTCTTTTTAAAATATAAATGATCATCGTTTTTTTTAAACGTCTAATACAGACTAGGGTGTTTTTTACGTTCAAATTTTAAAGAGGGTAAGTAAAGGTATACCTAGCTTTGGTTTATTAACAGTAAAATAGAATGATTCCGAAAAAATTAATAACACAAAACAATCCAACCGATGTATTTGACAAAGCTGACAATTAAAATATCATAAAAGTTACTGACAAATGCCTTTTTCATGAAATTTCTCATTTTACCATATCTCGTGGTACACAGTTATTTTTGAAAATATTGATGTAATATAGTTATCATACCAATAGGTTTATAACGGGCTTTTTTATGTCTGTTAATGTCATGAAAGATTTACTAAACCTAAATCTAATCAAATAATCTTATTAGGAGTCAATAATATCGATGCAATGGTGCCTGATAGTTGTTGCTATAAGAGGTTTGATACTATCTTACAGTCCTACGATTTATCTCAGTTAATTCATGAACCGACATGGTGCTACTGCTTTAGACTTGGTTATATGCTCTGAAACTATCAAGGGTAAAGTATCTGTAGCTGATGCATTTATTGTAGCTGATCATTTTCCAATAAAGTTCCAAAAAAATATCCCTCCTTTATCATGTTTAGAAATTTCAAGTCTTTTAGCATTGCGCATTATACTGCTGAATTAGTAGCAGCTAATTTTGATCAAATTCTTCATTTAGGTAATATTGATGATAAAATTTATTATTTTAATAATATCCTTCTCGCCCTTTTTGACCACCATGCACCACAAAATACTGTAAAAATCACACGTCCTTCTGCTCCTTGGATCACATACACAATTAATAAAATGATGTCCCTTAGAGGCAGAACATTAGTAAAGTTTAAGAGAACCGGTGTTCAGGGTCATTGGAAGTAGTACAAACAGTTAGGAAACTGCGGAAATCAAAAAACATTCTGAAAGGAATTACGTAATATTTACTCTAAATCTAAGAACCATTCCTTGTCAATGGAACTTAAAAATCCAAAAGAAATTAACGAGTATTTTGTAAATGCATCGAAATCTGATTTTCCTGTGGATACTTAAACAGTCGACTATTACAAAAATAATATATTGCCTAATATTATTTCTTTTAATTTTTCATTAACGAACTAGAAATTTATAGAACTATATTATCGTTAAAGTCCAAAGCTGTTGGGCCAGATCTTCTAAGTGTTAACATGTTACTGTACGCTCCTCCATTTATTTTACAAGTATTAGAAATTAAAAATTAAAAAAAACTGACTTCAAAAACATGCAGATGCCATCACCACATCTTAATCAAATTTATATGGAACCACCTTTGAGGCACCCCCTTACTAACAAAAAAAGAATCATATGAATCGGACAAGGTGGTAAAGCATTTTCGCTAAACATACATAAAAAATGAAGAGTTTGAGGATTTTTTCATGGACCCAATTATTAGATTTCGACTAAATTTATATGGGACTACCCTTGAAGTACCCCCTTTCTAACAAAAAAAGAATCATTAAAATCGGACACCGTGTTAAAGAATTATCGCTGAACATACATACATACAAAAAAAAAATATCGCGACGAATTGGGAACCTCCTCCTTCTTGAAGTCGGTTAAAAATATATTATTTGTCACATTTTTAATATCTGCATTACCGATAATGTTTTTCCGTCTACCTGGAAAAAATCTCCAATCCATCTACTGCCCAAAGTTGGTAAACCGTTAGATTATAAATCACTTCGCCTTATTAGTATATTATGTGCTCTTGTGAAGTGCTTCGAAAAAATTGTTCATGTACAAATAAGTTCACACATGAATAATTATAATATCATACCTCAACAGCAATCAGGATTTAAACCTAAATATAGTTACACTACCGCTTTATTAAGGAGGTCCTTTCACCATCAATGTTAAATAAAAAATATTAGATTATGACTAAAATTAATTTTTTTCTAATAGTAGATGTCCTTATTTATCTAATAGTGAACTTTTAACTATACCTTACCGTGCAAATTTTTGAGATTTTTTTTTTAAATGTGTGTGTTTGTACAGTGTCTTATGAGAAAGTAAAATTTCAACAACAATTTGCGAATTATAATTAATTTTACTATTATTTATTGATTAGATGGAGTAGAAAAAAACTAAAAATAAGGTTTTTGAAATATTTAGGTTTTGTTTTTTACAATAAAATATATAGGTTACCGTGGAATTTTAGGCAGAGTCGGAACATCTGGGGGGGTACTTTATAGGTGGTCATTTTTATATTTTATGGAATATATCTGTTATTTACGTTTGGGGAAGAAAATTCTTCAAATGAAAGTTACTTCTTATTTTATTATCTATAATTTTTGTTATATACAAAATTTTCCTAAAATGGTCCGTATTCGCGAAATTTGACAAAATGTAAAAAAATATTTTTTTTTATAAAAATTGTTCAAACAAAAGTTGTTTGTAATATAATTCTCTATACTTTTTATCCTATAGATAATTTCTCTAAAATGGACCGTATTCGAGATATATGAGAAAATGTGTAAATTTCGAAATTTGAAGAAAACTCAAAAACGGATAAAGAAAAAAACATTAAATTTTATTTCGGCCTGACGTGAAATTATTAGATTTTGGACAAAGTCGGAACATCTGGGGGGGTACTTTATGGGAGGCCGTTTTTATATTTTATGGAATAGATCTGTTATTTATGTTTGGCGAAAAAAATTGTTTAAATAAAAGTTACTTCTAATATTATTATCTATAATTTTTGCTTTATGTAAAAATTTCCTGAAATGGTCCGTATTCGAAAAATTTGACAAAATGTGCAAAATTCTGATTTTTATGAAAATTGTTGAAATAAAAGTTGTTTGCGATATCGATCTCTATAATATTTGTTCATACATGATTTTTTTAAAATGGACCGTAATGGAAAAATTGTAGGAAAAGTGTTAAATTTAAATTTTTCAGTATTTTCATTTTCAATGAATATCTATAGAAAAATGTTTCGCGGTAGATGTATGTGGACAATGTATATATTTAGTTTATCCTCTAAACATTTATAGAGATGCTGCAATAGGTTGTACAAAATAACCGGAAAAAGCCTATAATAACTAGATAGGAAAGTCATGTGTTGGACACATCAGATTTTTTTAACATTTGAGGCGAGAGGTGTGGCGAAAGGACCTCCTTAAACATTACTGATAATATTTTTATGGCAATTGATCGCGTAATGAATTAATAGTAGTTGTACTTTGATTTTACCAAAGCTTTTGATAGAATAAAAGTATTGCTGGCCATATTTCATTACACTGGATTCTATGATAATGCAGTTGAGCTATTGAGCAACTATTTTCAGGAAAGGAAGCTTTGATATTTTTCTCTTAATCCGTATTTAAATTATTGTGGATATACATATAAATAAATAAAAACTCCCAGGCCGGATATTTTAGTAAGTAATTGAGATATTTTAATTCTGTAAAAGCCAGTTCACAGGGCACTAAGAAAGCTTCAGTTTTAGATAAAAATTGATTTTAAATAGGTCAATATGTAGATGGCGCTGGGCTCAATATTTTTTTTTTTTTGATTGGAGGATCTTTCTTGTGTGGCGCATCTTGTAAAAAATGCATTTTTAAGCAGATTTTGTTCTATGAACTAATTCTATAAATCTAGCCATTTTTGATGTACAGAGTTTACTCAAAACAGTTTCATCCTGTTTTTCAGCATTAATCAATGGATTTTAAGACAATGCTTAAACAGGTCGATTTTTATTCTAAATTAAAAACAATTTTACAATACAGACATCTGTCATGTGTCAACCTCCTCCCTTTCACTTCTCCAACACCATAATTTTAAATAGGTAATGTACCATATTATATGGTACATCGTTGAAAAGGCAATTTAATGGGGGACTCAGAAATATTTCTGTACATTGCTTTACTTAAATTTTATCGCTCTCTAGCGGGATAAAAAATTACTATGTATTATAGAGTGTGACACTACAATGTGTAGTACATCATTAAAAAGGAAATTTTATGGGGAATTTAGAAATATGACTGTTCACTTCGATACTTTTAATTGTACCGCCCTCTATCGGGATAAAAAAACTGAACGTATTATAAAGTGTGACACCTTATTTGAAAGCAAATTTAATAACTTATTCAATGCACCACATAACATTAATAAAATATCCTCCATATTGCACTTGCAATAGTTTGAAAATTAGTCATACTTTATTTTAAACATTATTGCTAAATTTATTTTGTTGCAAGTGCAATATGGAAATATTTATATTAAGGTTATGTATTGAATTAGTAATTAAATTAACTTTCACATGAAGTGTCACACTTTATAATACGTTACAGGTTTTTTATTCCGATAGAGGGCGCTAAAATTAAAAGTATCGCAATGAACGGTCATATTTCTAAATTCTCCATAAAATTACCTTTTTAATGATGTGCTATACATGGTACATTCCTTATTTAAAATTAAGGGGCTGGAGAAGTGGAAGGGAGGGGGTTGACACATGACAGATATCTGTATAGTAAAAATGTGTTTAATTTGAAATAAAAATCGGCCTGTTTTAGCATTTTCTAAAAATCCAATGATTGATACCTAAAAACAGGATGAAACTGTTTTGAGTGACTCACTCTGTATATTAAAAATTGCCAGATTTATCGAATTGGTTTATAGAACAAAATATGCATTAAAATGCATTTTTATAAGATGCGTTATATAAGAAAGTTCCTCCCATCGAAAAAAGTATATTGAGCACAGCGCCATCTACATATTGACCTATTTAAAATTAATTTATATCTAAAACTGAAGCTCTTCTAGCGCTCTATGAACTGGCTTTTATAGAATTAAAATATCTCTATTATTTACCAAAATAACCGGCCTGGGAGTTTTTATTGGTACACCCTGTAGACACACATACACACACTTAGACAAACCGACCTAACGTAATCGCATAAAATGTTAAAACGGATTCAAAGGACAACAAAAGGTAAAGATCCATCAAAACTACGAGGTCGAAAAAATAATGATTCCTATACATTTCTTACTGGTTATAGGAAAAATTAAAATATGACATCTCCAATACATGATTTTCCTGTAAAGTTATCAAATATATTGTGGTCCATATAATAAAAAAGTGTTTAGAATACTGTAATGCGATCCATTTTTGACCAAACCAGTCATGCTATAATCATTTAAGAAGGCCCTCTCTGCCTTGTTTAAGCGTTTAAAGCCCAACTCTTCTGATTACGAAAGATTTAAAGAAATAAATCGAACTTGTATTATCATATTAATAATTTGGAAGTGGTGCCTAGACTATAACCGCCCCTTTATCAAGTGAAAGTCGGAATCATGATAGTTTTTTTGTAGTTGATCAGAATCAGTTCATAGCTCTCAGAAACAGTTCTCTTTAGTCAGCAACACGCATTATTTACATTATTTAATGAATATCTTCACATAGTTATTGTCATGCATTTGTACGGTATACCAAATTAAGGAAAGTTTTTTTAATAATTTAAAGATATTTCTTAAAAATTTTAAAAGGTAACACCGGCACACAAAAAAAAAGTTGTCAGTACTTTTGACGGGACCGGTATATCTTTATGTATTTCGACCCGCTGAATCCGAATCTGAGGTCCGTTTGACCCGTACACCGTCAAATTTTCGAGAAAACTTTTGTGTGTGCTGGTGTAATTTATAGGGAAATAATATTAAAAACCCAAGATGGCTACCGAAATAATAATGTTTTTTCTACAAAAATATTCGGCATTAAAAATTGTCTTAAGAATATGAAACTTTAGAATACAAAAATACATTTTTACGAATTTTGGGACAGTTTTTATGATGTCGGCGTATACAGGATGTCCCGAAATTAGACGGTCATGTTTTAACAGAGTAACATATATCCTAAAATAGGAGTAAAAGTTTATATAAACATAGCTGCGAAAACGTTTTGTTTAGAAATACAAGGTTTTAAAAGTGAAGTTCTGCTACATTTTGTTTTGCCTTTTTTCGAAAAGATCACCTCAAAATACATAGAATCCATTTTGTTTCATCTAATTACAATTTAATGTAAGCTCAAAACCCGTAATTTAATTCGATTATAAGTATTTATATAATTACCATTTACAACCATTCAATTTTTGAAATTTCAACATTGTATTGATCCTAACCGGATACATAAAACAAAACTTGATATTTTAATATGATTTTAAGGAGAATTATTACTTTTGAAACATTCAAAAAATATTTTTTGAGAATATCTTACAGGAGGATTTCAACTAAAAACGATTTAAAAATAAAAATCAAAAACTACAATTTCCACTATTGATAGAAACCGACCCAAAAAAACTAGTTTAAATTGTCTCTTTCGAATTTATAAATTTGAATAAACCAAAAAAATTGTAAGGTAAAAAATCGCGTAAAGAATCAAAGAAAAAAGTTTTTACTTTTTAAATTTTGAGAAATAATCTTTTTTTTTATAAATTTCAAATTTGACAGGTATAGCAGATCAATGGAAAAAATAGTCACGTCAATTTTTTATTATCAGTTATTAAAGGCTATGCAAAGACATGAGACATTGGATGGGATTAGATTAGGGGATTAGAGATGGGAGAAAAATAACTGTATCATGTTACAAAGTAAAGGGTATACATTATGAATACCCATTTGCTTGTGTGTTTTAAATGATATGCTTATAGGTACTATAAAAGCATATCTGATATTATGAATACAAACTGAAGGATATCCTTAACATTTTGCGAGTAGAAGCGTATTCTTTTTTGTGATTACGGCCCACACTGTATATAATAGCTCCATTCTCTTTCTGACGCTACTTATATCTAACATAGGTCCATGGAATATTATGTCAAATTTGAAATTTAATTATAAATTCTAAAAGCTTCTTAAACCAAATTTCTCTTTAGAAAAATATCGGTTGCTAACTCAGCGTCATGAGGTTGAAATACGGATTTATAATAGTAAGTTAATCTATATGCAAATCAACAAGGCATCTTTAAATTAAATCATGGAACCTATTCACTACATCTAAGGCTTAGGGATTCAACGTCGTTACCTTGGCAATAACCAAACACCATCGTAATTTCGAATATATTTACCTATCTCGCAAGGTTTAGTGCCTGTCTTTTATTGTTTTACGGTGAGTTTTATGAACGCATTTAATTCTGTTATGAAGATTTTAAATTCACTTATGTACAATTAAGAAATAAGGTGAAGAAAAATAGTATCTACATCAGTGTATCAGTGTGCATAAATTAATTTATTAAAATGAAGAGAGCTCCTTCGACTTTACAAATCCATCATCATAACCATCCTAGGAAAAGGATTGAAAATAAGTTCATAATTTTGTATCAATTACGTCCTGTAAATACATAAAAAAACAATATACACAATGCAATGTTTATAAACAATTAGATAAACCTTGTTCTGGAATAAGACAAAGTTTAATAGTTTCTGTATCCAGATACATTATCCGGATACTTTATATGTAGCGAAAGCTGTATCCGGGTATTTTTTAAATTTTATATTCGGTATCCGTATCTGGGGTCAAATTTGGTAACCGAATACTTTTTTCGATATTCGGATACTTTTAAATTATTGTGCGAACGTATCCCAAATTCTATATACCACAGGGCTGTGCGGTCCATGGAAGCGGGGGAAGCACCGCTTCCCTACACTTTGAGATTTAAAAATAAACATTTTTCAGTTTACAATGCATAGAAATTAATATTAAATTAGAGACTATATTCTCTCTGAAACATTGCGTAAACTTCGAAAATGTACTAACAATTCATTGGTGTAATGTGTAAACGCACGCACCACCCATGAGAAAATTAATGGTGTAAACGCACACCATATACTTCGAGTCCGTCGGCGGAAGCGCGCCTTAAAAAGCCCGCTCATCTTCCAATTGATTTCGCTTGCCGCGACAGTAGTCAGACAAGTTAGGATAAAACTCTGAATAAGATCAGTAAAGAGATGTTTATTATAAGAATCTGTTAGAAAGTCAATGTTAAAATCTCCACATAATAATACAGCATCATAAAAAAACAACAACAGCACGATTGAAAATATATGATATTTTTTTAATAAAAAGTTCAATATTTCCTGAGGGAGATCTGTAGACGTTTATAATAATATATTCTTTACAGAAAACAATACAGCACAGCTTTCGAAATGTATTTCTTCTGATAGGTTATTTATAAATTTTACTGTCTTATATGTTATGGTTTCTTTTATTAAAATAAGTGATCCACCATGAATTTTGTTGGTTCTAATGTATGAATCGGCGATAATGTAATCTTTAAAGTTAATAAAAGGCAACGAGGTATTATTACACCAACATTCAGTTATACAAAGAATGTCAGGATTATATTGATTCAGTAAAAGTTCAATTCGATTTGTTTTGTTAACAATAGATTGACTATTTACATTTATAATTATTCTAAAATTCTCACAGATAATGTTAGAAGCTGACGTACTTGCAAATTTATCCCTTTATCGTATTTATTTGATTACAGGTTTATTTGTTAGTCTATTTGGCTTCGAGTCGGTCCCATGTCTAAAAAAAAAACCTTATTAAGCATAGTTACATTGTTATCAGTTTTATTAATATTATCATCACATAGAGACGTTTCAATTATTACGACTTCATTAACTCCTGACATATTATTTTCATTTTTATTTGTTGTGGTTTGTTCTGAAAACTTATGAATGACATATTATTTTCATTTTTATTTGTTGTGGTTTGTTCTGAAAACTTATGAATGTCAAATTTTTGTCATACATTTTTTTCCATTATTTTATTTTTTAACATCCATGCTATTTCAAAATTATTTATTCTATAACCTGTAGAGTTATTAATATTTAAGTAGGCAAAATTATTTTTTTGATACCAATCCACAGCATATAAAAATTCCTTTAGTTTCAAATTATATTTTAGTATTTGTTTAAAATTCTTTTTTATTAGAGGACCTGATAAAAATAATACATTTGTTTTTTGAGTAAGTACATTTGTTTATTTTAGAATTTAATAACTTAAAATTAGGATATTTGTTTTTTGTAATGCTCCCTCCTAGGACAATTACATGATCATTCGAATTAAATCTTTTGGTTAAATTTTCAGTGTCTTCCACATTTTATTCATTTGAGCTCCAGGTTTGTTGATCATTTATATCAAAGCATCTTCTTTATTGAAACTTTTCCTTATTTCCACATCCAGACCTCTACCTCTTTCATCAGTTAATATAAGTATCTTTTTTTTACCATTATTGGGTTGAGTATCTGTTTGTTTTGCATACTTTTTAATACCAACCTGCAGTTTATTTAATTGCAAATTGTAGACTTTATTACCTTCTGATAATCTTTGAATCGTTTCTGTCAATTCTTCATTCTTAATTTTCATTCCGTTTAACTTACTAATCATTAAAATATTTCTACCATTCGCACATTTATTAGAACTTGCTAATTCGTCTAATTTCTCCTTTAAATTCCCTATAACATTTTCATACTCAATTTTAATTTTGTTAATGTCCCTTACACATGTTATATAATCGTTACCATTTTTTTACTCAAGTCGTTTAATTCTATTATATCTGTTTGTAATTTTTCTATAAAATAATTTTTTTTTATTGAGTAAATTTTCATATTCTTCAATTTGATTGTTTGATTTTTGCAGATTACGTTTCAGGATATTAATTTCCTTCACCTGATTTGCCGGTTCTTCCTCGCAACTTTGGCTAACTCTTGTTAGCCTTTTAATATAACTCTCTTTTTCTTCTAATTCTTTCTTTAGATTAAAAATACGGTTGAGAGGCAGCGATTTTTACGTCGGCTTACGCAAATTGCAATGCGCACCGCGAATCGATGTGTGAGAAAAATCGTAGACTTCAGATAGATTTCGGTTTGTTTTTCGTAGTTGTTTTTCTTTTTGTAAAATGGAGGAACTATGCACTGTGCCTGTGAGCAATAATAATGTGGTAAATTGTGTCTGTATTGTGTACTCTTTATTGAAAAAAGGATTTTCAAGTAGAAATTTTGAAGAGAAAACGGACATTATTAATTCTAGTAGACTAAAGGATCCTATCAATTTAGAGACGAAAGTAGAAAAGTCAGCAAAGAAATTCTATGAAAAGTATGAATGGTTAACCGGCTGCAAAACTTTGAAGAAATTGTTTTGCTTGTCTACTTTTTAATATAGCCGAAAAAACACATTAGAACTCAGACGGTATTGCAGACTTGAATAATTTTCACAAAAGTGTAAAACGACATGTAAATAGCAGATCTCATATAAGTGCTACAATTAAAGAAAAAACATTCAGGACCTATCGCATTGAACATAGTTTGGACAATCATTTAAAAATAAGCAACAAAATTCACAATGAAAGGGTAAAAAAATAGGAACGTCTTACAACGATTAAAAGATGTAACTTGTTTCCTGGGAGAACATGAACTACGTTTTAGGGGTCACAATGAAGCAAGTGGATCCGCCAATCGAGGAAATTACTTGGACCTTCTAAGTTTTTTTAGAAAAATACGATGATACCCTAAAAAATCATTTTATTGATTCGACAACTTTCCGAGGTACCTCAAACAGAATCCAAAATGATTTAATTAAATGCACTACCTACGTTGTGATGGATCACGTTAAAAGTGAAATTAAAAAAGCAACTTTCGTATCAATTACGCTTGATGAAACCAAATATGTAGCAAACTTAAGTCAATTATCCATTGTTGTGCGATATGTATTGGATGGCATTCCTCAAGAGCGATTCTTAGGATTTTTGCACGTCACTAGCGAACGAACTGCAGATGCATTGTTTAAAATTGTTTGTCAAGTTTAGAATGTGGTTCTAAGCTTGTTGTCCAGAGCTACAATGGTGCTGCCGTAATGGCTGGCCATTTAGGAGCCCTTCAAGCTAAAGTGAAAGAGAAGTTTAAACATGCAATTTTCATTTACTGTATAGCACATAGACTTAATTTGGTTTTATCGCGAAGCTCGGATAATATTAAAGATTGCAAAGTTTTCTTTTCGACGCTTAGTGATTTGGCTTCCTTCTTTTCAAAGTCATAGAAAAGAAATCGCGCTTTGGACATTCACGTTCAAACAAGGTTTCCACTAGTTGCTCCGACGCGATGGAACTACAATGGACGTTTAGTGCAAACAGTGTTTCAATACCGTGATTCTTTGATACACTTTTTTCAACACGTTTGGGCTCATAAAGAAACATGGGATTCTGAAACTGTTACTGCCGCTAAAGGGAATTTGTATTGGCTCAAACAAAACTTTGATTTCAATTTTATGCTTAACATTTTTGCAGAGATTTTCCCTTTTACTTACATTTTATTCGACATTTTACAGACATAGTCAAATGATATTGGCTTTTGCATTAAACAAATTGATTTTAAAAATAAAATTAATAAAAAACGAGATCAGTTTGAACACTTTTGGAATAAGACTCAAAATATTGGCTTAAAACCTGAAAGAAAGAGAATTAGAATTGATAATGTCGGCAACAGAGAGACCTCCGTCGATTATACGCCGCAATTTTTGATATTTTACAACAAATGAACTCTCTATTTCAAAACTTTAACGAATTAAAATTTGTTGAATTGTGCAATTTTAATATTAGTAACTACGATTCATCAAAATTTCCATCGGAAGCTTTTAATTCACTAAAATTAAATTATGGAAATTTTTTCGATATTCCAGCATTAAAGTCCCAGTTAAGTGTTGTTCATGAAACAACTGAAATTAGTGACAAAAAGACGCCCATCAATGTGTTAAAGTCCCTTTGTGAATTCGTCAAGTTGTGTGAATTTAGTACTAACCATCCCAGCCACAAGTGCGTCAGTTGAGCGAAGTTTTTCAGCTTTAAATCGCATTAAAAGTTTTATACGAAATTCAACAAGTGAAGACAGGCTCTCTAATTTAGCCCTAATATCCATTGAAAAACAGCTTGTTAAACAGTTATCAGAAAATCCAGAATTTTATGACGATGTTATAGACAAATTTGCAGCCATTGAGGATAGGCGAATAGATCTTAAGTATAAATAAATGTCAACTGTTGTGTCAGTTGTGCGAAAAATACTGGAAAAAATAAAAAATAACTTCAGTTAAATGATTTTTTTACGTTTAAATAAACCAAGAAACATGCCAAGGCGAATAGAAGCTTACATAAGGGTGGTAACACGGATTGTTAAATTTACCAATTTTTTTTTGTTTTTGCTTTTCGGCTATTAAAAATTTAAATCTCATTTCGTTTCAGAAACCAAAAATATACCATTGTGTTTATTTTGTCAACTAATTAATTATTTTTATTACTATGTGGGTTATTTGTCATTTAAAGTCTTTGGTAAGGACTAAGTTTTATTCATAAACAAAAAATATTCATTCATCTCAAAAATTATGAAAAATAACAGGTGATTCCATATAAGTTTGGTTGTGTAAATATTATCTCAAATGAAGCGGAAGATTTATAAAATGTCCGCTAATCTCTTTCTAGTTAAGTTATCTGATAAGTTGGGCTGAAATGCATCTGTATTTAATAGAGATAGCCAAATATTGATAGTTATAACTATCGATGGTGGCGATAGTTTTCTGAAGAACTATCGATACTATCGATAGTGCTATCGATAATATAAATATGACAAAAAAGAAGAAGATATTCAAATTTATAAACTTTATTAATTAAAAATGGGGCTTTCACTTTTCAATCCAATGTATTTTAACTTTAATATACGGGGTGTTAAATATTTAGAGGTAATAGTATGGACCAAAATAAACAAAAAAAGTCTTCATAAACATGGGTCTCCAAAGTAACAGTTTCAGAGATATGGTAGGTTATTCTTTTTTAAAACATTTAATTACAATTATTATTAGGTACAAACAAAGAAGATTCAAACAAAAAACAAATTTAGATAAGATGTTCAAAGTGCACTACTTTCATTTTCATGCATGCATGACATCTTTTTCTGAAGGATATTCAAACTATTATTAGCTCGAATTTGTTGCCATTTTTTGATAATTCCTTGCGGCAGCTCTTTCAGGCAATTTCACTAACCATCAGCTAACTATGGTCAGTGTTGTTCCTGGGGATTTTTGAATTGTACTATTTTTAATGTCAAAATTGTACATTTTTACGTTCGATTGTACAGCCACTAATTAGTCTACTACTTCCGATGCTTAAAATTCTTCTTTTTTTTATTTTAAAAAATGTTTTTGATGTAAAACCCGAGAATACCGATCAAGGAGAAGCGACAGTAGCTGTTGGTGCCTTTGATATCGGATGTACCTTTTTCACAGCACGACTTTGATTGATACACAACTTAGCACGCTGAGAAAACATGCTTAGTTTCTACACTGAGCGAAATAGTGTGGCAAATTATCTGAAATTACTGTTATAGTCCATGCGCGAATGTTGCAATGTGATTTAATTACATTGAAGTAGTTAGGGTTAATAGCAATGGTGAAATTTCGGCACCAAAATATAATTCATTATGTAATAATTAATTATTTGTTATAAAAGTAAAAGACGTTTATTATTTTATAATTTATCTATAAAATTTGTTTGATATTTGGTTTATTTATTGTTAAATATGTAATAAAAGGCCCATATTTAAATTACCTTTTCCTTAAGTAAAAATAAGGTAAATAAAATTGGTGGGTTCCAAAAAAAAAATTAGGTAACAATTAAAAAGACATTAAGTTTGAGAGGTTTAACTAAATATTTGCAATGTGCATATATTTTCAAAGCTTTTATGTTTAAAAAGTACTTACATATTTTAAGATTTATATTATATTAAAAGTACTTTCAAGTTTATCGCTCATTTCTATAGAAACAAGTGTTTTCTCGCCAAGTTAAACCAGATGTCATTTAAGGTTTATGTATTTAGAGTTAAATACCTGGCCTGGCTATCACCCAGAAAATACAAATATGTCCATTTGACTCCATTCGATATACAATTTTGGATGTCTAGACGTCCAAAAATGAGTTTTCTGGACTTCCGACATCCAATGGACGTCAGTGAAGTATTCAAATGACACACTTTTGACTATTCAGAGGACGTCCAATTCTGGAATATATTTGGACGTCGAATACTGGACATTCAAGGATTATATTTCCATTGAGACCACATCCCCACTTTTTTTACAGAACCGCAACTCACCTCACACTATTTTATATGATTAATAATTTGTTTATTATTTTCGCAAACCGCTGTACACCATTTATTTATTTTTTATTAAAAATCGCTTGACCTGAGCAGGTATCGAACTCACGATACATCCATTATCGTTTTACGCTTTCAATCGCTAGACGAGCTCGACCAAGGAACCACTTGAAAACTTTTTACTAGATACAGTTATAATTGAATAAGATTTCAAACTTCCGCTGATAGAATGAAATGAAATGGATTCAATTTGTCAATTTTTGATGACCAGTTATATTAAAAAAAAGAAGTGGGTGTAACTAAATAAGTGTAAAACATTTAAGGGGGTGATTCCTCATCGAAAAAAAAGGGGATCTTTTATATAAAGAAATTTTATTGGAGCATCCCTTGTTAAGATACAGCCCCTTAAAGGGGGTACATAAAATTTGTTTAACAATTTTTTTCACAAGCACTAAACAAGTTACAATATTGAAATTAACCTGTCATTTTCTACTACCAAAAAGACACTTAGCCAGTAATTTATTTGGTTTATCCCATGGTTGTAAGGGGTGGAAAACGCAACCCCTAAAATTTCGTTCCAACGTAACTTTTTGTCTTATTATTCGTTTACCATTTACCGATAGCCTGTTTCATTCTAAACAAAAAATGTCTCTTGAATTTTTTCACAAAATGAACCAGTTCACAGCAAAAAATTATTTTACGAACAACTACAGAGATACATCGTCATAAATGTGAACTGGATTTATTGTTATTTTGTAGTTACTACCTGCATTAAATGATTAAAAAGAGGAATAATCAAAACTAATTTATTAATAACAGAACATATAACATGTAGAAATCATAGTAAATGTTCAATATGTCTACCTTCAGACATTACGCATGCATCTAGACGTCGGCGCATTGAGCCACGTATTCGCTCATATAATCCTGGAGTCTCTCTAATTACCCTGCACGCATCGATGATGCGGTTTCTTAAGTCCTCTACATCGCGAACAGGAGTACGATAAACCAAATGCTGCAAATGGCCCCAAGTAGAGAAATTGAGAGGATTGAGATCCGGGGATCGAGCGGGCTAATTATGTGGTCCTCCTTGACCTATCCACTGATTTGCATATGTTTCAGTTAAATGCTGACGTGCTACTTGACTAAAATGGGCAGGGGCCCCATTATAAAATTAAGTAGTGCTTTCTCAAGCTGTGGTGTTCTTACTTCTCGATGGCGACCACAATCGTGCGTTCTTTTGTTGAATGAACCATATTCTCGTAATCGTTAATGAAGTCGGGCAAATATTCTATGTGAAGGATGCTGCCGTTGAGGATACATTTCAGCATATCTTCTAGAAGCTTCTAACCCATTCCCCTGCGACAGACCGTAAACGTAACGCATATTAGCCATTTCCTCATTTGTGTATGCCATTTTAATAACAAGTGAATTATTAAAGTAACAAATTACGAACAAAACATTAACAATATACAATTAGTATTACTTTAATTTAAAAAATTTACAAACTGACAGCTTGATTTCAATGTAATTGTCAGTATCGCTAATAGCGGCCTACTAGAAAAATTAGTGACGGAAAAGTGTAATGAAAATGAAGGTATTTAAAAAAAAAGGCATTTATTCTCATAGCATCTCATGTTTATTCTATCTCAATGAATGTTAGCATGGGATCTTAATAGACACCAAGATCTTTAAACAATTTACGCTTTGGTACCGTAATATGCTTAAATTTATAATTAAATTGTATCACTAATTATTTTATAGAGTAAGACATTATGTTGTAGAAAGTAGCGCAGTCATTGAAATATTTAATAGTGTGAAAAAGTTTTAAATCGTCAGCTTGTAGTAAATATTTTATATGAATATATATCAAGAATCAGAAAATTTAAAATTCTCATCTTTATAATAATTGAAATCGTATTTAACGCTTGACTCCATTTGTGCCCGCATAAATTCTGTGACCTATTTTGAAGAAAATCCTTGACAATTTCATTATAAAATAAATCTTCCGCGTTACAGTTTAATTTTATTCGATTATTTAAATTTGAAACAGCTCAAGTATTCGACCCACTTTAATTTTGAGATGGTTCTAAAAGAGAAAATTAAACTGACATTGAATAGAAAACGGTAGGACCATAAATTTCGCCAATAGCAAAGTAATTGTCCTGGAACTGTAATGGAACAGCGTTCTACCGGAAACTCCCCGTATTCCTTGCCATTCCGTTAATCCTTGTAACCTCTAATTATCATTCAGGTTGTGCCTCTTTGTCTATTAGCCAGCAAGCCGATTGCTTCTTCGAATTTGGGGCACCGTCGACTGTATTGTGATTATGGGACCATACACGTTAATGATACATACATGCATGGATAAATAGAAAATAATACCTAATTATGATTCCTGAATTTGGAGAAACCAAGTCATTACTACGAGCACCGTTTCATTGAATTTTGTCCTTATTTAAAAGCGTCGAAAAAAAGATAAATAAAGGTGTTTTGTTTATTTAAATAAAACCTTTATGTATCGGTTTATTCAGGAATTTAGAAGCAAATTGGAATTCCATTATTATTATTCGTACTCATAACCAGAAAATAGATAGGTACTTGCATTGTATAGAATTGTTAAAATAAAGAAAAGACGATTTATTTTTTTAAAAGCTGATATTAGAAAAAAATTATGACTATGAAGACTAGAAATAAGGAGGCGAATCGGTCCCAAAAACCGAATGCTAATTGAGCTTTTTTATTTTACCACAAGGGCGCTGGTGCTAGTAGTGCAGTTCAAAATACATGACTTATGGGAATTTTACATAATTTTGTCAAAATAATAAAAATAAACGTATTTATTGTCAAACAAAGCACAGAATATACTGTTGTATTTATTTCTAAAAAAGTCTCGCATGTTTTAATTGATAAATTATTTAATGTTATCTACATAAAATGCAAATTAGATAGGTACAACCAAATTCTAAAAGATTTGTTAAATGGTGAAATTTGGTAAGTACAATTTTTTGTCTAAATTTTTTTGGATTATACATAAATATAGTTTTAAGAGCAAAATAAAACACAATTAACAGATTCGTTATTGTTATAATACAAGCATAAAGGGAGATTTGGGAATGTATATGATATTGCCTGATCTTTTATTTCGCTTTCCACTTATTATTTAGCTAACAGTATCATCAGTAAAGAGAGTCACATAATATTTGGAAATATCTTCTAAAAAGTGCAAAACAGCATCATCTCTAGAAAGTGGTTTATCGGCCCTAGGAACAATATATTATATGCTGTCACTATTCTAAACATTTAGGATCCTATAAAAAACATTTAAAACAAAATTTAAATTTAAACAAATTGGGGTTCAACAAAAAAATAACAGTAGCAACTCTTTATCTAACATTAAAACTCTATAAGTAAAATTTAATGTGTAATTATTGTTGTTTGTAGGTCAGGATCTATGACTGTAAAATTTTATTTTATAGAAACTTGTAATAAAATAAACTACACTCCGTGATACATATTGTGACTAATTTACAATAAATATTATTAGACATTTTTATTTTTTTTTATTTTACTTACATTAGAAACTTTAAAAAGACATTGAATTGATTTCTACTTGTGTTTTTTTGAGTTTTACATCTGATTTGTATCCCGTTTTACAATCTGGAACAAACTAAATCTTGCTTTGATGGTTTTTGTTGTTGCAGATATTATCTATGGCTGTAGCTATTTAAATCAGAACAAAAATAATACACCAGAGAAAACATGTATTAGATTTACTTGATAAATTTCGTATGCAAGATGCTAAAGTAGCTCGTACACCTATAGAAACGAAATTGAAACTCAGGTGGAAATAAAAATGTTAAATTACATGATGTACCCTACCAAAGCTTAATGGGTGCTTTAATGTATTTGTCTACATGTACACGCCCAGATATTTCTTTCTCCGTTAGTGTACTTAGCCAATTTTATAACAATTATACCATGGAATTGTGGCAACATGGAGAAAGAATAATTCGTTATTGTATTCAAACCTTCAAGAAAAACTTTTACTGGTTTCGTTGATGCAGACTGGGGTGGAAACGACTTAAGATAGACATTCTTACACTGGATTTATTTTTTATTATGGTAATGGATCAATTTCGTGGTGTAGCAGAAAACAGCGATGTGTATCTTTATCGAGCACAGAAGCAGAATATGTTGCTCTTTCAGTAGGGGCCAAGGAATGTATTTTCTAGAAAAATTTATTGGAAAAACTTGGTGCTATTAGCTATTAGCTAATGCTACTAATCACTGTACTTCTAATGAAGAATTTATTATTAAATACATGCCAACCACAAAGATGCCCGGTGATGTTATGACAAAATGTCTACCATTAATACAACACGAGAAGTGCCTTAGAAATATCGGCATGATTTGAGAAGATGTTGCACTGTTGTAAAGTTATTTTATATTTTTGTTTTTCTTTAGGGGAAGTGTTGCAGATATTATCTATGGCTGCAGATATTTAAATCGGAACAAAAATAATACACTGTACATTATGTTGTTTTTTCATTCTACAGTTCATCAAATTTCTAGAGGCTTTCGACGGCTAGACAGAGAAAGCACTACTGACAGGCATCCCGACGGATTTACGCAATGAAAGTACACTCTGCGCATCAAGTATTTCACTATTTCATTCAGACGTGAATGTCAGATGTAAATTTCGCTTAAACATTTCTTTTATTTTCGTTTGTGTTTTTTGCTCATTACAGTTTAATAGAACCTAAGTATGGAGTTTAATAGCAAATTAAGAGGCCGCGTGATTAACAGTCAATCTCGCGAAATAATAGCCAATGTTATAGAGTTTATGAGAAGAGAAGGAAACTTTAATTCACCTTCAATACCATTTAAAAATGTAAATGATCGTGTTGCTGCAGCCACAGGAGTATCTAAAAACACTGTCGTCCGCATTTCTGGAGAGAAAAAAAGAATCGATAACCGTGAGATATCGCAATTTTCATCACCAAGAAAAACCATTAAAAAACCAAAAACAGTTAATGATATAGATGAAGCTGCACAAGAATCAAATTTTATTTTTTTATTATTAGATAGCTATTTTTGTTTCTGAGTTGTGTTCATTTACAGGCTCAATTTTTTTCCGTTTCTCCTTTTTGATTTTATATGGGGTTTCAAGTTGTTTTTGACTTATTTCGACGTAAATCACAACACACTTTTTTAATAAAGCAAACAAGTGTTAAGAGGTATATGTACGTGTAAACTACAATTACAAAAAATTGATATGAAACCCATGAAACCACCAACAAAAATGTAAAGCTAGCTTCCGTACTAGAACATGGTGTCATTCGTCGAGATAATTTATCGTTTTGTTTAATAGATCAAGAAATGTAAATATTCCCCTGTTATTTTTTATAAAATTATAAGAGAAATAAATTTTTTTCTAAATAGTATAGTTTATTATTTTGTAGAAAAACAAAATTTCGAAAATTTTAGTAATGTTTCAGAAACAACCGTTATTAATAATAGGTACCATTTTCCCTAATAAGGTAGAAATAAAATATAAACTATTTCCACGATTTACAAAGGCCTACAAAAAAATTATAGGTATTTTCCGCTATCCTATAAAATTTATATTTTCTGACTCAATTTCAAAAGGTTGAAGGAATTCCAAAACACCTTTTATGGCATAATAATTATTTTCAATTCTACATACTATCTTTAGCTGCTTTTAAAAACGTTCTAAGAAAGTCCAATCAGACCAATTTAATCCCTAAACTATTCCACACTTTTAAAATTTAATTACCTAAAAATATTAAAAACTATTTAAAATAACTTGTTTAGCAGACTGTACAATAGCTATCTTAGTCACACGTAGCGCGTTCTCTGTCTGGGCGTCGAACACCTCTAGAAATTTGATGAACTGTAATTGATGTATTGTCAAAATATAATTTTGTTAAAGTCTTGTCAAAATATTTTTCTTTTATAAACTCCTCTGGATAAAGCAATCCAATTCATTCCACCATCTGCAATATTTGTCACTCATGTTACTTGTACTCAGGTACTTTTTTCACATTATTTTGATTCTTTTCACCAATTAAAAACAAAAACTTCATTTTACATTGACTTACATAAAACACTGATAGCATTACTGTTCAACATGCCAACTACAGTCAATTTCGCGAAATTTATAAAAAGAAGGACGGACATTTGAAATATCAAATCATCAATTTGGATGCAGACTGGAACATGCTACTATTGAGCGGTTCAAATAAAATTTATTCATTTGTACAATTTACATTTTTTTAACAAATTTTTAAACAAAGTTTGTGTGCGGAATTTTTAATATTAATTTTTTTTTATTTCAAAGAGTTTTAAAAGTTTTAAATATTGTTTTAATTATATCTATATTATAGAAACAAAAATAAAGAATTTAGAAATAAGAAATGCAAAAATATTAAAAATACAAAATTACAAAATAGCGAAAATTATAAAAAATACCTCGATTTACATACTAACGGTATGCTGACTTTCGATTCAAATTTCGTTTAAACCGCGCAGTGACGTAATGCGGGACGAAATTTCAAGTTATTTTGACATTTTTCGATTGAATAGTGTAAAATGGGCGCAACCGAGTTGGGCCAACTACCTGCTATAATCTCCGGTAACCGCTTGGCTATTTTAATCCTTTAAACTCATTAAAGGGCTATGTTGAGTTAGGCCAGAAAATAAAAATTCTTATTTGTGAACAATGTTTATTTCATATAGGTTCAAATACATAATAAATTCAGGTTATATTATACTATTTGGTGCATATTTAAAAGCAATGCATTGAACAAAATTGAATCTACTTAACTCATTACATTCCAATTGTCAGAGTTTTTCCGATAAATATAATTTTCTTTTTTCGATGTGAGGCCGTAGTTTTTTTACTTGTTAGCACTTACAATTTTTACATATGTTTCTGTTTGAAAGTTAAGTAAAATTTCCACAAACTGAAAAATATTCGGATGGCAAGAATAAAAATGGCTATTAAATAATGAATGAAATGGCTCACATGAATTTGTGGTACGTGTCATCGAATCTGAGGCTGAAGCCCATACAAACGGCGAAAATGTAGCATTTGCCACAATATAGTTATCTACTAAATAGTCGCAAAATTCAATTACTTTTTGGTTACCTACTACATCATTGTTTTCAAACAAATCAAATGCAAAACAGTCACCAACTTCTTCTGGTTTTAGAAATGGAAGACCAAGGAAATATTTCAAATATTTTCCTACTTGATTTTCTGAACGGTAATCAGCGCTTAATCCTAAATATTGAATTTTTTGATACCAGACATGGGATAAATGAAAGCGACAGCCTATTATTTTTACGTATTGCCAAATAACTTTAAGTGCATTATGAATCGCTAACTCAAAATCAATTACAACAAAATAAAATAGTGCTTTTCTATTTTCCTTTAATCCGTAATGTATTTACATCATTCTCCTAATTACTTATTAATACTCCGAATTAATAATTGACGAGGGATTAAAGAAGGTCGCTGGCCTAATTCAACTACCTAGATTGCGCCACCTGCAGCGTTGGCCTAACTCAGCTTCTCCCTGTAAAATATTGTAATAATTTATTTGTTTTTGTGTTAAAAGTGACTAGATTTTCCTGTATGTAACAGAGAAGAACTGAATTAATGTTTAAAATGCCGGGCTAGGCGGTGGCGACTTGCAAAAACCATAATAAGAAATCTAAAAATAGTATAATGTAAAATATTTCCAAATGCCACAAAATGTTGATAAATTCTTATCGAAGAAAGTACAAACTTAATTTAAACAATGGTAAAATGCCTAAGTATAATAGGTTTAGAGGCAGAGAAAAGTTGATAAAATAAAAAATATATTTTCTTGTAGCAAGTAACCCTATCCACTTTGAGGAAAGTAGCTGTGAGATTCCTCTTAAACATAGACGCATACAAATGAAACTGAATTCCACCAGGTGCATGAGGCCTCATTAAGCAAAGAAAATAAATAGGTATTTTCCAATTTTAGCAAATAAAACAGTAGTTTCATGTCCCAGTACATGCATGAGCAGGACAAGAACATATATAAGTACATGAACAGAAAAATTGGTTTTGAGTACTTTCAAAGTAAACTTGAAAAAAAAAATGTTTAAATATATCAAATAAAAAGTAATTTTTTGTATAAATAAATAAATAAATATATAAATAAATAATTTGTTTCTGCACACTTATTTTTATTTCACAAAATAATAAAAGGGATTTCAAGAGAATTACCACGCCCAAAAAGTACAAATTTGAATCAAACTTGTGTTTTTAGTCTATATTATTCTTTACTTATTTTATGGCCAGAGAAAAATTATTTTTATTGGTATTATTATATTATACCTTCATATTTGTAAACGAATATAATATACATACCGTTAGTCTGTGTATCGTGAAAAATGCAAATTTCAAAAATACAACCTTACCAAGAATTTCAAAAGTAGATAGAAGTAACTGATGAAGAAAAAGAAGGCTACCTTATGGTTTTATAAAATTAATATGTAGGAATTACGTAACATAAAATTAATATAAAACATTAAATACGTCCCTTTTAATTTTACTGATTTTTTTTAAATAAAATATAAAAAAATCAGAGGCGTAATCTGGTGGAAGTAAAAAATTTAATTTTGACTTAAAAAAAGTGTTTCTACGCATTTTGGGTACCTATCAAATTTCAACAAAATATGAAAATCAGTTTCAATGAACTTAAGGAAATTTTTTGGTGTTTTTCTTTTTATACGCGAAAACGGTGCGTCGTACGAAAGTCAATGGACCAAATTTGCTCCAAAATAAATGAGATTTTTTCCTTTCAGACCATTAGTTTGCTCTGGCAGCTGTTTCGAACAGTTTAAGGTAGTTGGTCCATGACATCTTCTCGTCAAAAGTTGTGGCTTTAACACGGGCAGAATTTACAATTCCTTCAATTTTAGCTTTAACTCCACATCATGGCACTTTATTTCACCGTCCTTAGCCTGTTCCATTTCTTCTATCTTCTTTTCCATCTCTTTTATTTTCTCCTCTACGGAAGGTATTATTTTCTCCTCGATGGAAGAAATTTTATTTCTTATAGAAGTGATATTAGAGATTTTAATTCCCATAGAAGACCTTTTAGAAGACATTTTTTCTTCTAAGGAAGAATCTTTGTGTGTGCAGTGGTTGACTGGCATCGGGATTAACCCATTTGCCACAGACATTATTATTTTTATTACAATTGTTACCACTGATTGTTAATTGTTATTCAAGGAAGAATCTTTACTATCTAAGGAAGAACTGTCAAAAGAAACTTTAGTTTCTAAGGAACAAATGTTATTATCTAATGAAAAAATATCAAAAGAAACTTTATTTCCCAAGAAGGAAATGTCAGAAGAAACTTTAGTTTCTAGGGAGAACATATATTTTTTTATAGGGGAAACATCAGAAGAAACTTTAGTTTCTAATGACGAAATGTTAGAAGAAATATCGGTTTTCATAGAGGTCATATCAGAAGACATCTCGGTTTTTAAGGAAGAGACCTTACTTTCCATATCGGAAGAAATTAAAGAAATTATAACAGAAAATGCACCAACAGAAAATAGATATGTCTCCGAATTCAAACCTTCGCTCTCTTATGCTTCTTTAAGTCGCTCTGCCAGCTCTGCTTTCTTTACTATCCTCTCCAAATCACGATCCTTACTATTGTTTACTATTTATTTACAGTTCCACTTCTAACACTAATGCAACGATTATTTAATTTAAAAATTATTTATTTATTTATAATACTTAAGCACTATTATTATTCACACTTTATTTATTTTACAATTTATCTTTACTTGGCAACATTTTTATTGAAACCTAACTTCTATCCAACCCTGTTCAGAAGCTAATCTAGAAGTACCTCGAAAATTCTTCATCCACGCATCGGACTTCGAGAAAAAACATTCGACTCGATCTCAACAGCGAGCTAGACACTATGAAGCGGATGGGTAAATAAAAAGCAGAGTCGGATTTAAGCGATTGCACGACAATAAAAGGTTATCAAAAAATTTTCGCCTGTTATTAAATTTTTCAATAATTTGAGGAAACATAACTTTATTTATTTGAATTTTACTAATAATTACAATAACGATTCAATTAGTGTGATTATCAAATAATCATATTGTCTCACTCTACTATTCTGAATTCACGTTGACATTTCTATATTTAAGAATTTGGAGGTCCATAAATATTTAAAGATACTTTGTGATTAGTTTAAAAAAAATGCATTTTTACCAACGCTTTCTTTTACATATGGATGCCAACTTTCGTTCTTTTAGGTATTTTGGTTCAACTGACACATGAGGGAAATATTTAAGTAATTCTTGTATGGTCTCCTATTTCACAAATATTCTCGCTTTCTGCAGTTTGTGATTGCTAACTAAAGTTTGGGTTTCCAGTAGTTGTGTTATGTTTAACTTTATACTACGGTTGAAGGTACGGTATGGTTTATTAGAGCTATTCGCTTCATAGAGCAATTATCTCCGAATATTATTAATGATAATAACTTTAGGACGTCTAAAATGCAAGGAACCGAATGTAGACCGTATATTGCGGTATATATAACAGGCGTTAAAGACATTTCATCCGTATCGATTTTTGGTTTAGTGACATTGGCGTGAGAATTTCATTGAAATAATTGTTCGTAATAAAATAACTGGAAATTCCTTGATCGGTATACTCCAGTTTTACTTAAATATTTAAAAATGATTTTTACTTACTGTAAAGATAGTTTTAATATTTTTTTGTGTTTTTACTTGGAAAATAATTTATGCATGTATTATAATCATCATAATGCCGTATTTTTACGATATCTCAATATTTTTTTAAGTGAATATTGACCTTTTGTCTGATTACGATAAAATCAATGGGTTTCAAGATATATGAGCTCAAAAGCACTGGCGACTCGTGGCCTAGTCAAAGGGTTTTGAAAGACATACCGGATGTTAGTATATTCAACCGACAACGTTCTACCACAGAGAGCTCTTGTTAATTGACGAATTTTGATATAAGAACATGAATTAGTGATGCCGCGAGACGAGAGATTCTCGTCTCTCGTCACGGATTGTCCTGTCGCGACGAGACTAGAGAGACATTTTCTGTTGAAACGAGACGAAAGAGTGTCATCTCTCGACGAAAATTTCTCATTTCTCTAAAGGCTTATTTACACATGCCAGTGTACTCGCCGAGTACTCTATTAGCAAAGCACTAGCATTCAAATAATATGTGTAAACAGTTACTGGTGCTATAGTACAACTAGCTTACAAGTGCACTCGAGCACAGCTCTACTTTTTCACGCTAGTAAAGAGTGGGGGTTCAAAAGCACCAGTGTCCTGGCAAATGTAAATATCTACTAGCACATTTCTTGTTAACGTTTCAGGCGGTTTGTAAGTGGTGTTGAAATAATACTCCCATTCTAAGATAATTCCTATAAGCGGAAACATCTTTAGCTCTCAGATCCTGCAGAAGGGTGCTAGAAGCTCCCACACTTTATTTCTTCTACCGTTTGGCTTCTGTTCACTCAATAGTATATCCTCTCTATAACCGGATTACTCATATTATTAATCTGTTTTCAAATTAATACCCTTGCCTTGGCTTCTGAGATCGATCTAGATCTAGGAGGACGCTACATTCAAGGAACCACAGTACACACTCAATTGAACTCGCATGGAAAAAAGTATGCCAGTAAACTAGCATATGTAAATACGAAATCTCCAGCTAGTGATGCGCGCGCATTTTACTCGGCCGAGTACACTGGCATGTGTAAATAAGCCTTAACTTAAAATTATTGAATGTTTATCAAATTTGAAGCTTGATTATGGATTTAGAAGAGATGCAGAACTTTACAAGACTTTTTTTTTGTGAAATGTAAGATAATCTCTTTTCAATTTGTATAAAACTTTTTGGGACACAATTTTTGTGTCATATTTTGTTGTACTTAGAACCTACAGCAATTTTTTATGTCACGAATTATTCCAGACAAAATACAAACAAATCATTATTATACAAGTTTAAAAGGTAAAAGTTTTACCAAATGAAATAGCGTCTACTGTTCCATGCCGTAGACCTTCAAATTAATTTATTAGAGTTAATATGTTGATAGATTTAGCTGACAGGCGCTGATACAAACGAGGTTATGATGAACAAATAATGTTATTTTTAACAGACACGATTATGGGGAAGTTTCATCTCCCTTCCAGTAATCATCATGGATTGAGTTTCATGTTCAGAACTTCGGTAGCCTAGCAGAAAGAGAGAAATTAAAGTGTCCCAGTCCTTTTGATTATCAGAGACGAACATTGAAAGATACTGGCATATCGTTCTATTGTGTATTTCACATTCCTTACACCAATCTTCTATACCCCGTCGGCAATTGACCCAATAAAATATTTCCCGAACTCGTGCAAGTGTCCTTTTAGTACCAAAGTGTCCTCCAACACATTTCTGACCTGTGATTTCGGCAGTATCACTTGACGGACTACATGTACTCCATCGGGGCTCTCCTACTTCCGGTGCAATAGACTATCGTGAAGATACAGGGAATCCCCAGAACCCAGTCCAGTACCCTTTAATGGTTCCACCATGTTTAGCTATCTCTTACCATGTAGGTCTGACTCCATTCTTGAGCCATTCTCGGACAACCTTCAAGTCATTGTCTTTCTTTTGAGTCTTTATTAAGCTTTCAAAGATGATTCCGTCTTCGTCGTGCTCTGGCTTGATAGTGGTTGTCTGAAGACTAACTTCTTCAACCAGCTTCTTCAAGCCTTTTATAGTACCGTCATTGTCGTTCTAAACAGGCTAGACTGGAAAGAATATCTGCGTTGCTATGGAGACGTCCCCTTCGATGCACTATCTCAAAGTTATATTGTTGCAGTCTTTCTATCCATCTAGCAACTTGTCCTTCAGGTTTTTTTAAAATTCATCAACCACTGCAAGGCGCTATAGTTACTTTAAATGATATAACTTCTGTTAAACGTAAATATGGAAATGTTTAAGGGCTTTGACAATAGCTAAAAGTTCTTCTCAGCTTTTCCTAAGGTCTTACTAAAATACGCAATTACTTTCTCTTTCCCCTCCTGTTCTTGGGATAGCACGGCGCCCACGCCGTGTTGGGATACGTCGCAGTCTAAAATTAATTGCCCTTTTTCCCGAGGGTACGCTAGGATGGGTGTCGTAGTCAATAGTTTTTTTAACTCGGTGAAGGCATTTTAACAATTTGGCGTCTAGTCAAATGGACTACTGTTTTCAGTTAGTCGATGACAGGGGTTTAGCAATTTGACCAAAGTCTTTAATGAATTTTCGATAATATGAGCACAGTCCAAGAAAACTTCTAATTCACCTTTTGTCTCTTGGTTTCGGCCAATCTCTGACAGCTGCAATTTTCTCCGGGTCAGTTTTGATTACTTCTTCGGAAACGATATGTCCCAAATAATAGGCTTCCAACTGAAACAGTGAACATTTATTGTGATTAAGCCTTAGATTGGCATTTCTTAATCTGTTAAATACTTCACACACATTTAGTAGATGTTCATCAAAAGTTTCTGATATTATTATGTTATCGAGATATACTAGACAAGTTTTCCAGGTAGCTGGGGCATTACAGAGACCAATCGGAAGGACCTAAAATCTGTATAATCCGCTGCCAGTTGAAAAAGCAGTTTTGTCTCGATCGTTAGGATGTACTTCCACTTGCCAGTATCCGTTCTTTAAGTCTAGCATGGAAACCCATTTTGCACCTGATAGAGTGTTTAGTGTGTCGTCTACTCGGGGAGTGGATAGCTGTCTTTCTGAGTTATCTGATTTAATCTTCTATAGTCTACCCAGAAACAAGTAGATCCGTCTTTCTTAGTTACTAGGACCACAGATGAGTACCAGGAACCAGAAGCTTCTTTAATAATATTTGCATCATTCATGTCCTGTATCATATTTGTTACTTCTTTCTGCTTAGCAAATGGGAATCGTTCTAGGTGCTTGTCGTATTGGCCTTGTATCGCCTGTATAAATTCTATGCTGAACAAGACTGGTTCGCCCCGTATATTTTCCTATCTCGAAAATAGCCATTGATTAATTCAAATTTTAATTGTTAATGTTAAATGGACAGACAGAGAGACACCCAAGTGATTCCATTTGGGAACTATTGTGACAAATTACTTGAAAAATTCTGCCTTCAAAATGTTACAGTTTCTTCATGTTTCATCCTAAGTATATCTTTTCTAAATTTAAATTTGAATTTTTTTTTTTTAAAAACAAGACGAAACGAAAGAAAGCCTCTCTCGAGCGAGAGATGGGCCTTTTCGTCTCACGGCACCACTAACAATAATTTAAAAATATGTATAAAATATGTATAAGGAAGAATGTTTTGGCTAATTTTTTCCAGTAAAATTGTCATATTTTGGATCAATGATTCTTCAGTTACAATATGGAAAATTACACAGACCGTGTTTTCTCTACGTGTTTTTGGGGTCGCTAAATTCGAATCCGGGGTCTATTTTACCTCACATCAGGGTTTTGCCATAACTTTAAAAAACCCAATAATTGAGGCTTTTCAGCACTTTTTAATGCATATAAGCCTGTGACTCAAACATTAAACACAAAATCCAAGCTACTTATTCCAAATCCTTAATCTTATAACCACATAAACTTACAAACGTATAATGCAATAAACCCATAACCTTAAAAAAACCGCCTTAATTCACAAAAACACAAAAAAAATTGTTTTTTGGTCTGGGGATCAGACCATGTTTTCTACATGTTTTTGGGGTCGCTGAATTCGAATCCGGGGTCCGTTTAATCGTATCACATCAGTGTTTTGCCATAACCCCAAAAAACCCAAAAAAAATGGACTGTTTGGATACAGACAAAGATAGAACAACCATCCGTGAGATAAAGCTCATCGACAATTTGACTGTCAATGTAATATGCGTTCAATAGGGCTGAAAAAAGTCTTAATTATGGCGTTTTTTTTTAAGATTATGGGGTTATTCCATTAAGGGGCTATGAGTTTATGGTGTTATAAGGTTATGGGCTTGGAGTTAACAGTATGGTTTTTGTGTTTGAAGTATGAGTCACAGGTTTATATGCGTTAAAAGTGTCAAAAAGCCTCAATTTATGGGTCTTTTGAGGTTATGGCAAAACCCTAACGCGATATTGTAAAATGGACCCCGAATTCGAATTCGGCGACTCCAAAAACATGTAGAAAACACGGTCTGATCCCCAGACCCAAAAAAAATTTTTTATGTGTGGCTGTGTATTAATGAAGCACCCTCATTAATGAAAGAATATATTTTTTTCTACTACCGTGCGTAAAGTACGTACTTTACGCACTCCACGAAGTGTGTAAAGTTGTACTTTTTTTCACTAGTGCGTAAAGTAAAACTCTTTACGCACTAGTTAAAAAAAGTAAAATTTGACAAAATTTGTACATAACAACAAAATATAACGTTTTATTTTATATTAACATTTTTTTGCTCTCTCCTTCTAAGACAAATAAATAAATTATTTTTGCTTATATCTATTTAGTGTCCAACAAATTATCAACAGTTTATTTTAATTGTAATTTTCTCTAAATGTCATCGATTTAATTAAAAGTAAACATACAGTGGATGTCGATTTTGGTAAAAGTAAGTTGGCCGTGGCTGTGTGGATTAGAAGAACTGTCAATTTCTAAACTTTTAATTAGTACCTACCTTATAACAGAACACGACAAAAGTATACTTAAGTTCAAGATTAGATTCTAAAGCCAATTTAGCATTTTTTTCAACTCAATCAAGTTTGTGAAGGTAAAAAGTTTTACTTTTTAATGTTTGTTTACTTAAATTCAAATTTTATTTGCAGTTTATTATATCTGTCATAATCGATATGGATTCAAATTTATCAAGCGATAGCGAATTTGATAATACTCCCCTAGATATCTTATGCAGTGCACAAAAGGCCACTGAAAATTTATTGCCAGAAAAATCTGCAATATTTATCAGCAAAAATACAATGCATTTATAGAATGGTGTAGGAAGAATAAGGTGACAAAATATTCGGAAAACGTTATTTTAGCATATTTCTCTGATGAATTGAAGAATTGCAAAGCTTCTACCCTATGGTCGATTTATTCTATGCTTAAAAGCACCTTAAAATATAAAAACAACGTTGATATTTCGAAATTCAACAAGTTAATAGCGTTTCTCAAACAAAAAAATAAAGGTTATAAACCAAAAAAATCCAAAATTTTTGAACGAGAAGATCTAATTAATTTTCTGTTGAAAGCTCCAGATTCCAATTTTTTAATGATCAAAGTAAGTAAATGCTTAAATGCTCAGTATAAAATTAAAATATTCTGTAAAGTTTTGCAACGAGATGTGTGTTCGTATGGTGTGTTGCCTAACAAAATCAGTTGCTGTCCTAACAGCCCACCGGGGGTGTTAGGCAGCACATTATACCTAAAACTTTTATATTTTTTACAATAGCATTTATTTGGAGTTTTTACTAATGTTTAATAAATTATTTGTAACATTACAATATGTTATTTTTTAGGTAGCTTTTATAATTGGAATTGCGGGAGCTTGTCGCCGGGAAAATTATGTAAAATGACAATTAACGATGTGGAAGATAAACAAACAGTGTATATTGTCAAAGTATCAGAAACCAAAAATGGAATAGAACGCATTTTTACGATTTTAAATCCAAATAATTCTGCAGTTGATTATTTATCTTTTATAAAAAAATATACCTCATTAAGACCATCAAATATAAATTATAACAGATTTTTTTTAAAATTCGCAAATGGAAAATATTCTGAAGGAGACCTTCTAATGGTCAAAAAACATGGAGGATGGAAATCATCTGCTGTTGCAGAAGGCTACGTAGATAGCACAATAACAGAAAAATACAAAATTTTTAATAAAATTTTGATGGATGACAGTATGCCATCCACTTCCAAACAAAGCTACAATTTTACCGTTGACAACTCTAATGAAGAATTAGTGGAACCACTCGACAGTGAAACTAGAGTTACACAAAATATTTCAACCTCTTTACTTGAAAAGGCCAAATTCATACCACTCGAAGCTCAAAATAGGGTTATAGAAGTAATATCACAACATTTTTCAAACTCTGTGCTGGAAAAGGCCAAACCATAAGTTTTGGTAATTGCAATAATTGCACATTCAATATTAATATTCATAAGAGTTAAAAACCTATTTTTTGTTGCTGTGTACAATTTTTGGCACATTTTACTTTTTTTCACTAGTGCGTAAAGTAAAGTACTTTTTTTCACTAGTGAAAAAAAGTAACTTTTATATTTCTAATATTAGTGGATTATGTGTACGGTAGTAGAAAAAATATTGTATGCCACTCGTGTGTAAAGTCCCTTTTTTGACTCATGTGATTGTCGCACTCGCCTATGGTTCGTGCGACAACATTCACATTCGTCAAAAAAGGGTAACTTTACACACTTGTTGCATAAATAACTATTTTAAGATGTTTAAATAAAGTGCTTACGTAAAAACACAATAAAATGGCCGCAATCAATGTATAGTTATTTTAAAAATCTGAATAAAATTTTGAATTGACAACTCAGATCGTTCTGTGTCACTTTAAAACCATTCCTCTTTTATCTTTATATAAATAGTACACTTACCATAAAATACCAGGGAAAACCAACTAGTTATGCTGCGTATTTTTATACATCTGGGCCGACCTAAAACAATAATTGAAATATAACATATCTACATAAACAAACAAAACAAAATTAGTGTTTGTTTAAAGCACCAATGTTAAATTAATTAGTTAAATTAATTAAACAACAGTAAATATATTAGAACAATTAAATGATGTTAAAAGGAAAAAAGATAATATTAATAATACAATCAAATGCAAATTAAACAAATATTAAAAAAATGCCGATGAAGGCAACGATCGGTGATCGAAAGCTATAAAAACATACTCAATGTTTATACTGAAAATTAGACCTCAAGAAGACAGCAAAACAAAGCCTCTTATTTTATTACAAACACGGTTCTCCAAAAGACATCCCTGTAGCAACAGTGCATTGTCAAATAACGACAAAGAGTGTTTGTTAGTGCATCCCAATGTTCTGTCCAATGAACCAGATAGGCGAAACAAGAAGACATAAGAGATTCACACCATCTAATTTACCACACAGACTTACATAAGTGTTCTAGTATTAGGTCCTTAAATTTAACATTATTTTAGGTACAATGTTCACCCATCTATACACTCCATTATCCATCAGAACAGTAGCTTGATGAATTATAGCAGATTGTTAAAATATATGTTAAGGTAATAAATTGATTTGAAACCACTCATTTTATATGAAATAATTATTAATAATTTTACGATTTGTTCAAACATCATCGTTAAAAAACAGTATTGAAACAAAAAACCACATTTATGTGAGTATTTATTTATTTTCGTTCGTTTTACAAATAATAATAAATAAAATATTTTTGATAATAAATGTTAATAAAAACTCATTAAAAACCCAATTAGAATACGTATTATACCGGGTCTCCTTTATACAAGGTTTAAAAAAAAGTATTATGGATACTTTAATAGCTATTTATGTAACAAGCAGAGCGAGATCCCGCAGAACGAACAAGTTACACAAAATGGCATTTCATAACGTGTTAGATACAAACGTTTTTTCTAATTTTAACTAGAATATAAAATTCTAAAGAACTTGAAAAAAATTGTCTATTTGTGACAGGCTTCTGGTTCACCTACAGTGAATGAGCGAGTCTGTGTGGCGCTATGAAGGTGATTTCCGAATAGGGGTTGCTCAGGCGCCAGTTTTGGTATCGCAGTTTGCTCTGTGACCCTGTGGTACAAGAGTGTACTCAAGGTCAACTCAGTGGAGGTAAAAATAATTCCAGGCGGTCACTGCTAGGTAGCCACTATACTAGAATAAATAAAAAAATAAAACACTTATCTCCTTTACACCTCGTACCCTACGGTACCCTGAAAGAGAACGGTTAAGAACCAGTAATAAGAGAAACACAGGAATAAGTAATAAAATATATATTTACAAAAAAATAATACAACAGTAATTAAATATGAACGGCTCCCTATCGGAAAATTTATTAAAAATAAATTATTAGAACTGAAAACTATTTAAATATTGACGGATCTCTATATCCAGAAAATTTATGAAAAATAAATTATTGCAATTGAAAATTTTTTAAATATTGACGGGTCCCTATATCCGAAAAATTTATGAAAATTAATTATTACAATTGGAAATTAATTAAATATTGACGGATCCCTATATCCGGAAAATTTATGAAAATTAATTATTACAATTGGAAATTAATTAAATATTGACGGATCCCTATATCCGGAAAATTTATGAAAAATAAATTATCGCAATTGAAAATTATTTAAATATTGACGGATTCCTAAATCCGGAAAATTTATGAAAAATAAATTATTACAATTAAAAATTATTTAAATATAGGGAAATGTTTATGGTTCATTAGCGCAGGAGGCTAATCGGTCTGGGAATTATGGAATGCCCAGTATACGGAAAATTTAAATATTGACGGATCCCTATATCCGGAAAATTTATGAAAAATAAATTATTGCTATTGAAAATTATTTAAATATAGGGAAATGTTTATGGTTCATTAGCACGGGAGGCTAATCGGTCTGGGAATTATGGAACGCCCAGTATATGGAAAATTTAAATATTGACGGATCCCTATATCCGGAAAATTTATGAAAAATAAATTATTACAATTGAAACCAATTTAAATATTGAGAAATAATTACGGTTCGCTAGCACAAGAGGCCAAGCGGTCCGGGAATTATGGAATTCCCTATATACGGAAAATTTATTAAAAATAAATTAATACACTTGAAAACAATTTAAATATGACGGTAATCAAAGGCAAGCAAATACATGAAATTAAAGTTGTCGAACCCCCTCGTATCTTAACTACGAGCGATGGTAAGCAAAAATTTTCGTCTAGTGAGAAATGTGGTTATTTATGCGGTGTTTTGGACGGCGGACACGACGATCGTAGAAAATAATATTTTATATTTTGCCCAGAGTCGATCGAGAGCGTGTGTGAATTTAATTTTACAAAAGTCGTCTAGCTTCATTCAATAACTTATTGTGGACGGGGAACGGAATGATTCAAATACAGCTGAATAAAAATTAAAAGAAAAGAAATTTTACACAAAGTGAGGCGCGGGAATTAATTTAAACGTCTTTTGGGAAATTAGATAACGTCATCAGGAGAGAGAGAGTACTCTAACCCGGGAACGGATCGAACCTCCGAAAAAAAATAAAACAATAAAATAATAAAAAAATTGAAAACAGGTCGAATCTCTCACTTCGATGTTAACTGGGCGGTTTTTAAGAAAAATTTAAATATAGTCGTTGACAAAGAGAGCACTCGGAGTCTAGCCTTTGTCCAGCCTCAAATAAAAATTACCAAAGGTTTCCCACTGAGGGATGACATAAAATATCCTGGATATGAATCAAAATTTTTCACTTGTCACACGGGTGTCCCAACTAATTATAAAATGCCAATATAAAAAAAAATAATATACGATTCCTACCTTAGCAGATAAACGGGGTTAATCAATTAACTTTTTCGAAATCACGGCACTCACGGAGCATTAACTAGGCACTATCTAAGGGCAAATATTTTTCGGCTGTCGGCAATCAAGAGAGTAGAGCTTACGGCGGCCGGCAAGCAAGAGGGCGTAATTCCCAGAGTGATTGAATTTATGCTTTTCGGTAAGCCCGAGAGGGGGATACCACGACTACAGCCGACTGTTTACAATTTAAAAATAAAAAAAAATGTCTTTCTAGTACCTTGACAATTAAAAGTAAATAATTCATACGAAATCGACTCTAAAAATGCCCATTCGGATTTCGGCAAATATAGGAATATTTTAACTTACGAGGGTACTCGCAATTGTTGAAAAACGGCAATTTCTGGGAAACAGAAATACGGGGATCTTCTACATGTCCTCAGGCGGGAATTAATTGAAATAAACATTTTTTAAATTAATTTAGAGCAAAATTTAGTGACTTTATCACAAAGCAATAAATTTACATACATGCGTATTGTTTGTTTCACAACTAACCTTCATAATATATGCAAATTTAGAAATCATATTAATTATTCTCAACCACTTGTTGGGATGGATGAAAGTTTACACATCACGGATAAGGACATTTTCCGTTTTTCTTTACAATAGAGTCATGTTATTATCCTGTATTCAGGAAAAGTGTTGAAAATAATAGGTACAAGTCAAAACATCCCACATTCATAAATAATAGCTAACTTCGTACCAATGTGGTACTTTTAAATTTTAAAATATTTATTATCATAAACAGTTTTAATTTTCTTGTTAAATCTTGTTAATTTTTAAGAAAGTGGATTATTTTGAATACATGGATATGAATATTTTTAGAAAGAAAGACATTGATTGATGTTAATATTGTTGACAGTGAAATTATACTCAATCGGATTTAGTTTACGAGTGAAGCTGATAGAATTGCTCTTAGATATGTTTAGTGGCAAGTTGTTAGAATTACACCAAAGGTTTAATTTATTTAAGTCCTCCTGCATAATCACACAGTCATCAATACTGGAGATTGATTTAAACAATTTTAAATCATCGGCATAGAGTAAAGTCTTACATGATAGGTTTCCAGTAATGTCATTTACAAAGATGGAAAATAAAAGTGGTCCTAGAACTGAACCTTTTATACAAATTGACTGAAAACCATGGTATTTAACTTTCAATTTACGATTACTTAAATATAATTCAAAGAAACGCAGAAAAGGCGTAATGAGTCCAACAATAGAAAGTTGTTTAAAAGTATACTATGATCGAGGCGATAAAAGGACTTGGAAAAGGTATATATAGCTTCAACCTGGCGACCCCTATTATTAAGGTATTCCGCAACATATTGTGCAAAGCATATCAGATTGGTCGCTGTGGTTTTGCCTGGAAAAAAGCCGTGCTGTGCCGTAGGTATAATCGATTTTACATGAGCGAAAAGTATTTCATAGATGACATTTTCGAAAACTTCTCCGAAATTGCAAAGAATGAATATAGGTCTATAGTTTTCTATGATAGATTTGGATCCTTTCTTAAAGATTGGGCAGATTTTAAATATCTTCCAATAACTTGGAAAATTCCCTTCTCGTAGGGACATATTAAAGACCATGGATAAAGGTTTGGCTAAAATATTTTCACAATCTCTTATTAAAAATGCCGGAATATTATCTGACCCTCTAGTATTTTTAGGGTTTAATCTTTTAAGACCTTTAATGACATCTTCTTCTGTAAGTAGCGGAATGTTACAACTGTTAATATTAACATTATCTAGTTTAGACATATCAATTTAGACGAATTTTTATATATATCTATATATATATAAAAAATTCTTATGAATTAACAGAAAAATTAAAAAACATTAAATTACCTAGTAACACAAAATTAGTATCGTTCGATGTAACAAACTTATTTCCTAGTATACCTCCAAAAGAAACAGTTAAGCTAGTAGAAAACTTATTAGATCGTAATCAAGTCAATATTATAATCAAAGAAGAAATCCTAAATTTGTTAAACATTTGCCTTAAACAAAATTATTTTCAATTTCAAAATAACATCTACTCAGCAAATGAAGGTCTTATTATGGAAAACCCATTAAGCCCTTTGCTTGCAGAAATATTTATGGATAATATAGAAAATAAAATTCATAGTAATAATTTAAGTAAACATTGTCTGTATTGGCATAGATATGTTGACGATATATTGACTGCTTTTACTGGTACTAGTAGACAGTTAAATTCTTTATTAGTTTTTATCAATACTATACACCCTAATATTAAATTTACTATGGAAACAGAGAAGGATAATTCAATTAATTTTTTAGACTTAAATATTATTAAAAATAATAAAGACCATAGTTTTGGGATATTTCATAAGCCATCACATACTGATATTACAATAAATAATAGTTCATATCATCCATACAAACAAAAGCTGGCAGCATACAACAGTATGATCCATAGATTAGTTAATATTCCCCTTACCAAAGAGAACTTCAAAAAAGAATTAAATATCATTAAACAAATCGCAGTAAATAATAATTTTAATTCAAAGTTAGTAGACAACATTTTAGAGAAAAAACCTTTTAAACAGGCTATTCAACAAGTTTATCCCTAGTTTTCTGTGAGATAATCCCGGTAATGTGCTATCTTATTGTTATCTGATTGATATTATAATTACCTAAGTACCCTTATTTACTTTAAATAGTTAGTTTATTTTGTAATGTTATTGATGTTTTTCTTAAGTACTTTGTTTTGTTAAATTATTTCGTATATATATTGGATACCGAATTTAAAATAGTCACATTTGAAAAAGAAGTTGTACTTCGAAACATATGTCATGTTAGTGTTTTTAAAAATTTTATATTTTTAAAATAAAAGTGTGAAAATCTACCAAATTTGGTTTTACTCTTTCAAAACGATAAAGAGATGATTTTTTCCTCAAATCCGAGATTGTATTTCTATTAAACCAAGGAGAGTATTTTGTATTGCACCTTGTTGCAGTTTTTGGTACATTAGCGGCAATTACGGAATTTAAGATAGAATAAAACAAATCACAAGTCTCCTCAGAAGTTGCGCATGCATTCAAACTATTCCAATTAATTCTACAGATACTTTGGTAGAGTTGAGGAAAATTTACCATTTTGAAATTATAGCAAAACTGATATTTATTTGAGAAAAAGACAACCGAAATTCTAATGAAGGATGTAAAATATCTTCGTCAACTAATGGATCAAGTGAACGATTTACAGCGATGTCAGATCTATGTAGGAATTTTTATGCAGTAGGTACTTATTATTCGTCACATAGCTCATATTACAGTATCAACGATAAAATATTATTAGAGAAGATGAACAATTTTTCGGTGAAATACTATTTACTAATGAAACTGCTTTCCATAATAACAGATTTTTTATCACAGCACCAAAAATAAACATAAATTTTAAACTGTAGATCGTCAAAACGGATGGCCGTTAAACGTTTATGGTGGAATAACAGACAGTTGGAGTGGGTCTTACTTTATTGATGTCCATTTAAATAAGAGAAAATTTTTAAAAATTTATAAGAAAGTTTTCTGGAATCTTCTGGAGGATATTCCTTTAGATATTAGACGACAAATTTGGCTGCAACTAGATGGTACTCCCGTCCATTTTTCGCAATTAACCCAAAAATTTCCTGAAAAATGGATATGATGAAGAGGCCCTACTAATTGGCCCCCTAGATTACTTGATCTTCTAGATTTTTTCTTATGGGGATATGTTAAAAATTTGGTTCACCAAACAGCCGATAACCGCCGAAGATATAAGAACAGGCATTCGTCATGCGTTTGCTAATATAAATTTAGAAATTTTAAATAATATACAAAAAAATGTTGAAAATCGAATCAGAATGTGCATTGACAATAATGGACATTATTTTGAACATTTATTGTACATTTTTAATTTATTGAAAAATTTTGGTATAAATATGTTTATTTAATGGCTTTGTTAAAATAAAACTATTAGTAGATGTTTGAAATTTATTGATTCATTGAAACTATTGATAATAGGTTTAAAAATAGTAGATATGGGTATAGGGAGCCTTATAGAACTTTTAAATTAAATAAAATTTCCTTCATATTGGTTCCATTTAAATGAAAGCAGTAAATAAATAAAACATTTTACTGTAGTAAAACTTCAAACACCCCGTACATGTTTTGTAACAAAAATTAATTAATTTCGACAGCATTACATTTTCAAAAAGTGTCAAATAAATCGGAAATTATCAAAGATAGGTATAGGAAATTTTTATTATATTAAGATTATTTTTAAAAGTTGAACTTAAAATTAAAAGAAAATATAATGTGCCCCATTTAAAAAAATATAACTTTATGTTAGTATTCTCGTATATATAAAACAACTTTTACTTTGTAGCCGCCATTGAGTTGTATATTTGTGTCAAAGAAATGTTTGTATTTAACCCACCACGAATGTAGCGCACTCTGTATTTTGTGACTGACTGTGTGACCAAGAATCTATGCCAAAAAAACCTTCGTAGGCAAAATCAAAGCTAGTGTTGAAGTAATTTTCTATCTATGCTGTTTTTCGTTGTGTGAATTAAGGCTTTGAGATTTTCTTTTTATTTTTCAATTGTAATAGTTCATTCTAAACCCAAAATAAAATATATGGTGTTCTTTTAAAAAAAATGGTCTGTCAGCTAAAATATTAGATTCAACTTTCGTTTAATCCGTCTTTCTCCTTCTTTAACACAATTTGTAATATTAATTAATCACATTTCCAACGGAGATTTCAACACTTCTCAAGTCGATATTTTTTGAACGTACAACTAGTAATTTCGATGAAGGCGCTAACAAAGCAAACTCTCCAAACCCCTTTAAACCCAATTTGGCAAGATTTAGTATGCAACCGTAGCGTTGAAGGCAACATCTGTTCATTTAGACATAAATTTCATGCGAAATCAAGCAAACACTCTTGAGGTTATGTTCTTCTCGTTAATCTAATACTCGCTATAAAATAACAAACCCTTCGGGGGCTTTTGCAGTGCGGTCACCCCTTATCCTCATGCCCCAGAGTCGTGTCGAGATATCCCTATCCCTTTGGTATTATAATAACGCCTAATCAATATGTAGACAATGTCATTGTGCAAGGGTTGAGTTTGATTAATCAAATAATATCATGATTGCTTTCTTGTTCTATGCCTATATTCAAAATATTTTCTTAAATATATTATAATTTATAATAAATAAAGGTCCGGTCCAAAACCGAAAATCTGGGGTATATTATTAAAAATAGTCCGGAACTTTCAAATTTTAAAAATATAAAATCTAAGATTAATTCACAATTTAAACCACAATTATTGCTTTCTGATTTCGTGTCTCCAGCTGGACCATCAAGATCTCGGTGATAAACATGTGTTCGTGTTTTCTCATGGTAATCCAGTCAAGTTGTAGATAGTCTTTTGAATATTTAATATGCCATCGTGAAAGTTTCTGACAAAAATGTGGAATGTCAAACAATTTTATAAAACGTCTAAACACTTATTGTTTCTACCAACTCGAACTTGAATGAATGACTGAGAAGACATTTATATTTATATTAAAAAGCTCTTTCTGATTTTTATATACAGTACAAATGTCAGCTTATCACTTTACTTCTAAATATAATTTTATTTTTGTAGATTTCGTAGGTTGGCTTTAGTTAAATTAAAGCACCAAAAAAATACTTTACAGTTTTTGCAGTAGAACTTTATTAAAATAGATGATATTTAATCCTTGGAAATTCTGATTACTTAGCTATTTCACCGCACTACATACTTTTATCTTGCTTTAGATTATTTTCTAAGACTATGATATAACTTTTTTTATTTCTTTTTTTCATCAGTCAGAATAACTAACAGCTAAATTATCATGATAGGCTTGACACGTTGTAATCTTTGCAATTTCAGACTACATTTTCTGCGTTTGTTTATCCATATCGGATGTATCTAAGATATTGTAAATCTTTGATCACGTTATTCAATATCCATAAATGTAGTTCGAGAAGATACGTACGATGTGGATAAACAAACGCTCAAGAGGTAAAAAATCCAATGTGGATATTCAAACGTAGCAATTCTATCTTACATTGAATTTTTTTCTTCTTTTTTGGGCTGTTATTGATAATAATTTCTAACGTTTGTTGTTTCGATTTTTTTACAGTATTTTTGTCAAGAAACTTTCTATGTGCCGTTTCTTCATTTTGTTTCAATATATTCGAGATTTACGAATAATATGAAGCACACTTTAATAATAGAGTACAATGAAAACCAAGAAAATACCATTACTAAATATTACTGTACAAGTAAGACTAGTTCAAGAACTATAGGTATGTGTGCTCATATTTTAAGGTGTGTAAAAATAGTTAATGTATGTTATAAAATAGGTTTTTAAAAATGGAGTTCCGTTTATATTAATTTATAATTTAGTGGGAAGTCTAAAAATCTATGTAAAGAAACTGTTCGTATTAAATATTATTTGTCTTTCTGTCACACCCTGTACTATTGTTTATTTTGTCTTGTATTTTTTAATATAACTAATAAGTGATTAGAAGTCATGTAGTATTTTTTTTTTTTTAGTATTGTTACTAGTCATTACTGACTAACCTACAATTTTAATCTAAAAATCTTACAAACTAATTACTTATCTAAGAAGTCCCCAGTGGGCTGTCTTAATTGTTTCTATAGGAAAGCATCACAAGTTGGCGTGAAGATTTATTACACTGTTTTACACTAGCACTAACATTAACGTTCACTGCACTAGCTCAAATGGCTTCTTCCTTTTGAGCCTTCTGTTGAGTGTAGAGTTGTCCAGTAATTACAGCGCTTCTTCGTTGATGTGGGAGTGGAGTCGACCCTCATGTTTCGCAGCAAACCTCTTTATTTCTTCTTCGATTGTTGGCATCTTCAGGTCTCTATGAAGATAATCGTTTCGGTAGAACTAAGGTGCATCAACAATACATCTTAGGACTTTATTTTGGAAAACTTGAATCATGTTGATATTACTCTTGCTGGCACATCCCCATAGCTGTATGCCATAAATCCAGATTGGTTTTAGGATTTGTTTATAAATCAGCAGTTTGCTGTGCACTGTCAATTTGGATTTTCTTCCTAGGAGCCAATACATTTTTTTGAATTTAAGTTAAAGTTCTTTACGCTTTTTTTTATGTGCTCTTTCCATTTAAGTTTTACATCTAGGTTCATCCCTAGATATTTGGCCGAATCGTGATGCGGAATAACGTCATTGTTTATTCTTATTTGTTTTTGTTCATTTGGTCGAAGAGTAAAATCAACATGCACTGATTTAGTTTGATTTATTTTTATTTTCCATTTTTTTGTCCATCGATTAATTCTGTTGCAGGTTTCCTGAAGTTTTTCTGAGGTCTCTGTATTAGTTCCGCCAACTGCCAATATTGCAGTGTCATCTGTAAATGTTGCTATTTTAACAGATTGTTGTTGAGGGATATCGCTGGTATATAATAAATAAAGAACCGGTCCTAGCACACTGCCTTGTGGGACACCTGCTTTAATTTCTTTCATTTCGGAGTATGCCTCGTCTTGCTTTACTCTAAACATTCTTCCCGTTAAATATGATTGTAGAATGTCGACATATTGTCTAGGGAGCATTTTTTCAAGTTTCTGTATTAGGCCAGCGTGCCAGACCTTGTCAAATGCTTAGGCTACGTCAAGAAATATAGCTGAGCATATATATTTTTCTTCGTAAGCTTTTTCGATGATATCAGCTATCCTGTGTACTTGATCTATTGTCAAGTGTTTGTTTCTAAAACCAAATTGGTGCGAAGGGATCAGATTTTTATTTTCAATTATTGGTTTTAGTTGTTTTAGTAACAGTTTTTCAAATAACTTAGATATTATCGTTAACAATGATATAGGTCTATATGACGACACTTCATTCAGAGGTTTTCCTGGCTTAGGAATTAGGATAACTTCAGCCATTTTCCACGCATCAGGTATATATTTAATGCTGCATTTATGAGGCATGTAAATTTAACAATAGCCTTCCGCAGTAGTTTCTTTAATATTTCTCCAGTAATAAGGTCATATCCTGGGGCTTCCTGTGAGTTGATGTCGTCTGAATTTCTTTCGTAACTTCATTGGGAGTAACTAGCTTAATTTCAAGTTGTTCCATATTATGGATGGTCTCATTAGGAGTGTCTTGATTTTCATCTAATTGGAACGTCTTTTGTAGGTGGTCAGCGAAAATATCAGCTTTTTGTTGATTGTCTCTTGCCCATTTGTTATCTGCTATTCTGATAGGAGGACAGTGTTTACACGAATTTTTCATCTTTTTAGTTGCCTTCCAGAGTGAATAATCAATTTCTTTATCATCTGTTAGCCCTACTAGGTATCTGTTGAAGGATTCTTCTTTGTGATTTAGAATTTCTCTTCTCAGTCTTTGGGTAGCCCTATTTAATATATTTTTATCTTCTGGTGATCTTGTCATCTGCCATTTCTTTCTTAGTTTTCTTTTTTCTGCTACTAGTTCTCTTATCTTGACAGGATAGTTTTTTCCAGCTGTTAATCTTCTTACTTCTGGTGTGTTCCTCCATGCAGCTTGCTGGATTTCAACTATAAACCTTTCCAGTTCTTCATCTAGCTGATTTTTCGTTTTTAGTGTTATGGTCAGTTGAATAGTATTTGTTAAGTCCTCTTGAAAATCTTCCCAATTAGTTTTCCGATTTGCTAAGGTCGGTTTGGCTTCTCTTTGAATAACATTATCACTTAGAGTAAGGATTACTGCAGAATGGTCTGAATACATATCAAAGTTTTCTTCTACTTGTGTATAGTTTGGTGAAATTTTCCTCAGAGTAAAGAAATCCAAAAGGTCTGGAATCTTATTTGGGTCGGTGGGCCAATAGGTGGGTTTTTCAGAAGATTGGTATGTACAACCAAGTTCTGATGCAGCTTGGTGCAATTCTTTTCCTTTGACTGTGGTTAATCTTGAACCCCAGTTTGTGTGTTTGGAGTTGTAATCTCCACCGATTATAAATTTGTTACCTAGTTTTTTGAGTACATTGAGATAATTTTATTTTTTCTGGTTGTATCTTGGTGGGCAGTAGATTGCAGCTATTGTAATTTTGCCCCCCTTAATGTTAATGGTGCTAATGGTTACCTGATTTTCTGGTTCTTGGATGCCTGGTTCCTCATAGTGGGAAATGTTATTTTTAATAATTAACGCACTTCCTCCTCTTGCTGCATTTGATGGATGGATAGTGTGATAGAAGTTATATCCTTTGAATTTAATGTATGACTCTGTTGTAAGGTGGGTCTCAGAAATCAGACATATATCTAAGTATGATAATACATGAAAATGCACCTTATTTCAGTAATTAAAATTCCTATTTTTTGAACACTCTGTATAATTAATTTTATAAAGTAAAAGTAAGCATTAACAAACTATATACAAGTGTAACACATGTCATAAGTTTTATGAAAACAACATAAACTGCTTAAGAGTGGTAGAAATATATCTAAAAATATTAATTCTACACTCCTTACGTTTGATTCCTTCTAACAACTCACCCTGTAGAGCTGCCCACTTGAAGTCTACAAGTTGCCTTTAAAGATTTGAAAGATAACGTACTTAAATTTCAACAAATTCTGACAGTACCCAAAATCAATGTAAAAAGTGCGAGGTCCTTTAAAAAATTGAAATTTTAAAAATAGATATTTAAAAAATAGAATTTTAATAAATAGAAATATAAAAAATAGAAATTTAAAAAAAAAGTAATTTAAAAAATAGAAATTAAAACAAAAGAAATTAAAAAAAACAGAAATTAGAACAATAGAAATTTAAAAAATGCAATTTAAAACAAATTATTGAAAAATAAATGAATTCTGAAATGGAATAGATTTTTATTAAAAAGGAAGATTCACTTCTACGAAATAAGCGCATGTACGATCGTCCTACCGATATTCTTTACCGAAGCGTACACTTCGAAATTTTCACGATGCATCTTAATTTCATCATTAAGGCAGCGACAACCGTCTTTAAGCCAAAAATTTGTAACTTGGTCCATATACGAACTTAAACATTTCCAATGCAGGTCAGGCAGCAGTGGGAATCGAACCAACTATCTTCCGATTGTGAGGCAAGCGCGTTAATTTATTGGATGAAGATTATGTTTCTGCAAAAAACTGGATTTTTAATTTTTCTGGGTTAGTTCGTTTTTGCATTCATAGCTTCAATTCTTCTTAAATAATTGGATCGTTTTCTTTTTATTTAATCAGCTTTGTATTTATTACAATTACCAAAATCTCCATATAGTCTAGTTAACAAGTGCTTTTTGGGTCAAACTTTTTTCTTTGCCTCCGGAAAATATGAACAAGGTGTCATTCGATTCGGAATAGCGTGTAGATGATTTTTTAAAAAATTCAAGAGCCACTTGCAAAAATTGCAATTAACTGAAAAAAAAGGTTTGTTTTTTTTTACTAATATCTCAAAAACTATTTGACATTTTTCAAATTTGAGAAAAGATTCAAAAAGAGGAGGAAATTTCCCACCAAAAAGTTTTACCTCCCGGAACTGTAGGACCAATACCAAAACATACGGCCGAAAACGGAGACTCTGCACGGAAAAAAATGTGACTATAAAATTTTACTACAATGTTGTAGTAGTAGACTTGTATAAAAATACTTAACTTTTTGTAGAAAATTTTACTACAATTTATAGTTAAAATCTATTCATTATTGTAGCAATTGAATTGTCGAATAAAATGCTACAACAATAGGAAAGAAGACCACAATGTTTAGTATATTTTACTATTGTTTGTAGAAGTAGAAATGTATTACAATTATCGTAATTACTACTACTAACTTCTGTAAAAATTTGTACAAATATTAATAATTATCTCTACAAAAAATAGTAATTTTCGATACAAAAAATAGTAATACTTTACACCCATTCTTATGAAAAAAATTCAATTTTGTTCAAAAATATTCTATAATATTGTAGAAATTCTAAGTCATGTGAATAAAACAGAATTCTACTATTGGCCAACATTTTCTGACGTCGACCATAAATGGCCAGACAGCAGTAGCCGTTCGCCATGTTCACAAAACAAAGCATGGTACATATATAACACATTATTATATGCACCGATGCGTTTGAGAAAATTTTAATAATAACGTCCATTAGTGGTAAGTACATTTATTATTGTTTCTGAATAATTTACCTCTAGATAACTAATTTAAATAACCTTAGTAGATTATTTTAAAAAATATAGTTGTGGCCAACGATCGAATGTTGTGCCCAACGCTCTAATGTTGTGCCAAGTTCAATGATGTTTTTTTGTCTTAATTGTGACATACTTACTTTCTCATTTTTGTTAGTTATTTGACGTAGTCATTTAATATCCCAATCAGTGTAAAGGTGATAAATATCCCCGTTTTAAGGGTATGAACAGTTCAATAGGTATTAATTTTTATTTCATATTTTTCAGGTGCAGAAAAGCCAACTGAGACTGAAGGAGCTATTATTACTGTTATTTGTTACACAATGTAATTAAGACTTTGTATCTTTTATATTAAAACAATAAATTTTAAATATTTTATTAAGGAACATTTTTTCTAGGTTATAATTATAATTTTGGAATACTACTACAAATTTTATTAAAAATTACTACAATTTGTATGAATTTTTACTATTTATTGTGTAAAATTTTCGTATTAATTTTCATAAAACGAAATACATTTTTAATATAAATTCATAAAATGAATAGCAAAAATTATAACAATTTGTAGAACAATTCTTATGATGCATTTGGATATTTTTACTACTGTTGTAGATAATAACTCTACAATACATTCTCTACAAATATTTGGAAATTTTTACTGCAAATTGTCCCTGTCCCTATATGTACTATTTATTGTAGAGAAAAAATGTATAATTGTAGAAATTTGTTCTACAATTTTTTTTTCCGTGTGGCTTGCGTAAGCTCCGCTCACTATGAACCTTTAATGATTAAATATTATTTAAACCTATTAAATATGAACATTACGAATTGAAAAAATTCAGGCATATACTGGATAGATAAATGAACAATAATCCGCGTTAAAAAAAATTTTATTGCTTGAAAACGGATTTGCTAATTAACAATTTTTTTGCCACTTGCAATTATTGTTAAGGAACCATTTTTTTAAATCATAATTTATCTTGCTTTTTGATAACTAAAAAAAAATTGATTTTATTTAAATTTTTATTGTTTATTTAATAAACAATTAATTTTTTATATTTTTCTTCATGATGAAACAAAAACAACCATTTTTTATGAAAAAAAATTATTTATATTTTTTATCAGCTGGTTTTTCGTCTTTTAAATTAATATAACTTATAAACTAAATAAGATACGATGAAAAAACTTAAGATTTATTTATTTTTTATTAATTCAAGAACAAATTATTTATTTAATTTAGAGCATTTATTAATGTTTATAACAAATTGTTTATTAAATAAACAATGAAAAACATTTTTTTTAATTATCAAAAAAACAAGATAAATTATGATTTAAAAAAAATGGTTCCATAATAATAATAATTACAAGTGGAAAAAAAATTGTTAATTAACAAATCCGTTTTTAAGCAATAAAAAAATGTTTAAGGAACGATTTATTTTTTAAATCATAATTTGCATCAAAGAATATGTTTCCAAAAAAAATAATAAATTACCTTATAAACAACGCATTTGCTTATAATAATTTTTTAAACCATAGGGAATTAAAATTTTTAAAAATTATTTTCTTGTACCTTCTAATGATAAAAAACGGATCAATAGTAATATAAATTTAAAAAAAAAAATTATTGATTAATCAAGCTTTTTAATTTTTAACCTAAGTAAATAGTTAATAACAAAGTAAAAAAATAACAATTTATTAATTTTTCCAACGGGAATCTCGTCTGAGACCGTTCAGAAATTGCTCCAAAAAAAAAATCCCAGATTTGTTATTTAACAATTATCGTACTTGCAATGATCATGTTCAAGTAGGAAAAAATTGTTAATTAACTAATGCATAATTAATAGAAAAATCGTGATAAAAATTTTTTGACCGCGTATTATTGTTCATTCATCTATCCAGTAGACGCCTTAATTTTTTTAATTTATAATTTTCATATTTAATAAGTTTAAATAATATGTATTCATTAAAGATCCACAGTGGACATAGCTTACGCAAGCCGTATTTTCAACCATCTAGGAAAATTATAAATATTGGTCCTACAGTTCCGGGAGGTGAAACTTTTTGGTGAAAAATTTCCTCCTTTTTTGAATCTTTTCTCAAATTTGGAAAATGTCATATAGTTATTGAGATATTTGCAGAAAACCAAACCCTATTTTTTGAGATAATTGTTTATACCTTTTGCAATTTTTGCAAGCAACTCTTGAATTTTTCAAAAATCATCTACACGAATGTCACCTTGTTCATATTTTTCGGAGGCGGATAAAAAAGTTTGATACAAAAAACTTGTTAACTGGACTAATAGTGATTAATTAGATTTTAACCTTATATACCTTCTTCTGACTGAAAAATAAAACCCTTAATAAATAAGTTTATTCTTTTTAAAGTAGCGGCTGTTAAAAGACGATTTCTAGAAAATTCACTACCGGCTCATACGACAATGAAAAATACACTTAAAACCTAATTTCAAATGTTTTACTGCATGAGTGTTATCTGAAATAAAATTTATGTTCCTTAAGGCACAGATGTTTCGACACTGCCGCGTCGCGGTTTAGCTTCGACGGTCCCTTAGTTTCTCGCTCTCTCTCCATCCACAAATTGAGGTTTAAAGGAAATACCGGCTTAGTTTATCTCCTCGTTCCCGGTCCACTTGAAACTCAATCGGATATTGAGCATCTGATTAAAATTCAATCGAATCGGCTTGTTCACGCTGTGCAGGATGATCGCTAAAGGAATTAGATGGAGAGCGCTTTGAGTGGTAAATGGCCGATCTGAGCGGAATCTTAACTTATCGTAGTTACACAAGGGATAATACATCATCAATCCTGGAGGATCATCCAATAGAATGGGCGAGGTACGTGCACCGTAAGACGTAGGAACTCAATCCGATTCTATATACGTAGTATGGCGAGCATTAATTAGGCATTTAGGCATTGCAACGTCCTCTCAAAAATGGTTGCCTGATGAACTTGTGATATATATTTAAACGTATTTTGTACTATTACTAGTGTTCGTTCAGTGGTCGAAATTCGACCATAATCATTATTGAAAATTTTAGGAAAACTTGCATATTCTACATTTGTATGTTTCTAATATGTTTTTTATTCTTATACATTCGTCTATAATATATCTGAGACCATAAATGTTTATAAGTACCTGCAATACAATATAGTTCAGTACCATTATAATAAAATAAAAATTAATTTCTATAAAATACTACCAATAACCAATTGTGGCTAATGAGCACATTCTTCTTCTAAACATCTCTCCTTCTTGACATTTCTTTTTCTTGACATTTCTTCTTCTTGACACTTCTTCCATCCTTTTACTTTTTTATATATTTACTACACTTAAGGGGGGGGGGGGGGGAAAGAAACTTGTCCTTCGAGGTCATAATGGTCCCCTGGTCCCAGCCAAAAAACGTCCAGACAATATAATACTGTTTCAATCATTAATATCAGTTATAAAATCAATTTTCATCTTTTTTGTGGGAGAGGAATGTAGTAACGAAAATCAGATTACATCTTACATTTTGGTCCTCTATACAACCGTGGGTGGAGGAAGTAGATGGGGGGATGGATTGAAAATCTCTAGAACCCAAAGGCGTGCAACTTTCGAGTGTAATTTCGAAAATATTTTTTTCCATATTGACGTGAAGGATTAGGGGGTGAGAGGGGGTGAAATTTTGTTCGCCTTTAAGTTCTATCCATGATTTTGGAATAAATAATTATTATTTTAAAATTTTTTAAACTGTTTGTATTCGTCCCCATACTTATTATAAACTGACTGCACCAGAAGATGGAAAAATTGTATTTTCCGAAACATATGTAGTAGTGCTTGAATTGTAAAAAAATTAAAAGTATTTGACCGAAAAAATCAAGAAACTTCTTATTTATATAAAATCCTACTACGGTCAGGAAATTATCCTTATTCAAATTATTGTTACAGTGTTGTTTTATGTTTTATATCTCCTCTCATAACAGAGTTAATAGGTCGAATGAAAAAAGAAAATTTTGCGACAAGACGAGACTATAGTCGGCTGTTAATTGTAAAATGCTATTATTGCCTGTACACTTCACAGGATGGTACAAATTTTTCAACCAAAAACCTATTCTATTGCAATTATAAAAAATTTAATTTTACTTTAAGAATCATAGAGATTAATATTCCTGAAGAAACAACCCAGTAAATGAGGGAAGAAATAAAAGACAAACTTCAACTTATGTTCCTTTATAATAAATTTACTAATTTTCCCATTTATTTAACAATTTTTAAAAGTTACACATAAAAAACAAAATCTATTTGCCAAAAGCAAAAAGAAAACAACAAACTCAAAAGATGGAGTTCAAGGACTAACCCTTAAAAATACATTTTTTTTTTATTAGAATTAACGTGTCTCGGCATCTAGTGGCCACTGATACGGGATCTGTAACACTACAATTTTCCCAAAAATATCATAAACCCGTTTTTCCACAGTTAATCCTGGAGTAAAATCTAAAAATCTTTTTAATAGGATAACTCGATGGTTATAGAAAATATTGATTTCACTCCTTGACAAAACATGGAGTTATAATAATAATAGTAATAATAATAAATCGTCTTTATTCACCAAGTTAAAAAAAAAAAGCCAGCATCTAACCAATAAAAAATGGCACGATGTTTGAAAAATGACAAGCCGAGTGGATTCAGAAATTCATCTTTAAGAATTTACTGGTATATATCTTAGAGACTATTTACGAAAGATTACCCTACAAACTATATCTATGTACAATACATTTGGAAATTGCTACGCACCTCGTACAGCTTCCATTATCCGGAACTCGGAATCAGAAAGAATAACATTCAATGCCACGACACTGACAATTATCGTGTTCCGTCCACTTGACATTTAACGTCAAATATAACTAACCCAACAAAATAATATACAAAATATTCTGACAATAACAATGACTTAAGATAATTATTCTGACCAGAAAGTAAATAAATTCGATGAAATCGGCATCGTTGATAATTAATTACCTAGAAGTAAGGTTATAATACATAATATATAAGTACTGTTTATTTTTAGGTGAATCTAACACATTGAAACAAACCAGTTGGGTAAATACTACAATAAAACGTACAATTTCAGGTACTAAGAACAAAATACTAAACTCTTGTCCAGTGATAAGATGAATTAAATTATAATAATGATATCTGCAGGTTAACAATAGATACAGCTAGTTTTCGACAAAAATAATGGCTTTAAACGCTTATCAACAATACCGTTTTTTCTTATATTTAAACAAGTTGAGTCGAATTTTTCCCTAGTTATTTGAGCGGCTAAAAATGCACGTTACAATTCCAACATCCTAACGACTAGACCACCAGAGCTTGAGTATCTGGTCTCCTAGTTGTTAACTTGAGTATTTAAATTCGATCCCTACCCAGTTTATAAGAATCCTTTTCAATTATTCAGCCTTTCAATGGATACCTATGTGAAAATTATGAATACACAGAAGGTTTATTGTAAAAATTTTGTCGGTTTAAATTGCCGAAACAAATGCCAGAGAAAACGGGGTGCGATAACAAACCAACGAAAATTTTGAAAAATTGAAAAAATTCCAGAATTTGCGGATTCGAGCCCCCCCCCCCCCGAGCACGTTATCTTAAGCTAATAAATTGTTTAAATGTGTTACATGTAGTTGCTGTTGGTAACCGCAAAAATGAGAAGTCTCTATCATCTCTGTTGTCACAATTTACAATCATATGCAACTGGCATGTTGGAAATACGTCCTTAAAACATATTGAACATAAATCAGTCGAATTTTTATTTATATTACACAAGTTTTTTTTTTAGCATTATTACTTCTGGTACTATATTTTCAATGTCTTCTTATAAAACGTAACACTAAAAATAATAATATATTAAAATCATACACAGAAACATTGTTTATTGATCTAAATTCATCCTCAAAATAACAAAGTTTCCATTATTTGAGCTAATAATAAAAACAAAAAACTTCGACAAATATGTAAACAAAAGTTTGTGTGTCATCACACCCCAAGTAGCACAGAACGGTTTTATTCAATACTTTAAGGATTAAAGCATTAAAGCAACTGTAGAATAAAACTGCAATTAAAACCAATTAGTTTTAAAAGTAGCCTTAAGATTGTAATAAATACGCCTTTAGTATAAAAGGGCCCACTCTGAAAGAGGTCAATAAAACCAAAAATAAAAAACACCATAAAACTATATTACCTCGAACAACTGATTTTAAAGCTGCTGTAAAGACCCTTTTAAAACCAGTTTAAATACATTTTAAACACACGCGGTTTTGAAGTGAACCTAAAAATGTTAGTTACATGTATACTTTTAAAGATAATTTATCTTATTGTTACAATAGGAAAATAATTTTTTGAAACTATATACATTATGTTTTTAGCAAATAAAAGCAATTTATATTTGAAGATGATATAATGGTGACTAACCAAAAACAATATTTATATGTATCTATATTCGTATCATAGAACTATAAAATAATAAAAAGTAAGGTAGGGATTTCGGAATGTCATGGTAGAAATATATACTGCGCACCCGACTTTATCGTCAAATGTTAACAAAGAAGTCTTAAAAAACTTAGGGACCTTAAAATTTCTGAAGCTTTATAATCCAAAAAAAACTGACAAAAAAAAATTAAATTTGAAAGAATAATAATTTTATATATTATTTTAGATTTTTCTGTAATAATAGAACTTTTTTATGTAAGCCTAAATATTTTTATCAATCATGGCTTCCACCGTCTCGAGAAAGTAAAATGGCCCGAAATTAAATAAAACCGTTTAGTTAATGGACAAGGAAACGTTAAGATCAAAGGGTATTATTTACTGTCCCAAGAGCACATACCCTAGATAAAAGAAATGTTCGCTTGTGATTTAAACAGTTTAGTTTTAATGCATCTGTGATAAATGCCGCTCGGTTTTAATGTAAACCTAACCTTAAACCTCCGTGTCGTAACAGTCGGTGTTTAGTGTATTTTTAGAGAAATAATATATTGTTTTTGGTTTTTTTAATTATTATAGGTACACCACTGTTAGACATGACATAAAATGCGGGGTTCATTTGGGCCACGTAAGAAGAGATGAGTTTAGTTTTATTGTTTCTAACAAGAAGTACAGTTAGTATTTATGATAATCAAATTGATTTAGTTAAGAGCATTCTGTTTTAATATAGCTTTCTAATTGCATTTAAGGAAGCGGTTATAAGATACAGTAACGAAATTGTTTTAAAACGTAATATCTACTAACCAAATTGTCCTAAGAACAAGCAGATTTAATAGAAGGTTTTATTAGTTACATTAAGAATCTCTTTAAAAATACTTAAAAACGTCACAATCTAAAATATAATAAAACCAAACAACCTGCAAACAAACTTTTAGGATTAATTACCATTATTAGCGAATATTATTACATAATTTAAAACCAGTATTAAACAGGTTTTAAGTATCCGCAGTATATCTACAAGGTAACTTTAAAACCAGTATCTAAACCCAAAGTGTTTTTATAGTGCTACTTGGGACAACCATATTGTTTAGGACACAATCGTCTCAATGAATCTAATAAATTGTCTTATGTTCGTAAGTTTTAATAACAAAACCAACTCAATAAAAGTTTTTTGTTTTAACATTTTTGTGGAGTATTTTGTATTTTATTCCATTTTTTAAGTGAAATACAATAAAAGGATAAAGGAGGTACACCTACGGCAAAATAAAAAAAAATAACAAAGTTAAATAAAGCGAATCCTAACAATTTCAGTTAAGGTGAGATGAGTTTAATCTTTAACGTATAGTAAGACTACCACAGAACAAAAATATAGTGAAAATTTGAACTTTCAATTTATTTAGGTCCATAATTTATAAACCGCGCCTGACTCGAAATTCTGACATGCTTTAAATTCGTATCATATTTAACAAAAGTATTCTATTCCATCACTCATTCATTCACTTAAAACAATGAGATACCTACCATTTTGTCTTAAAAAGAACTTTGAAACCGTGAAAACAACATCTGGTTGACCTGACACTAACGTTATTTCGTTTTCAGCCCACTTATCTAAATGATCATTTATAAAATACAAATTTTGACAAGAGAGACGTTTCCAACAGAGTTCTAAGTGCTTTTCCAGCTGTATTTTCGTAAGTAATGCTATATTTTTTTTCTCCACGTACCAAATTAGATATATTTTTTAATATGTTGTAATAGAAAGTAGTTAATTAATAATAATTAACGTTTAATTACCTTTGTTAATTAATTATATTTTGATTAGCTCTTAGATATGTTTATACCAAACCATTTACTTACCTTAATCGTCTTGATCTAATCAGAAAATCAAATGAGCATATGAGACTGTAGTTTTCTCAATCGTGAATTCAGGCTTTTCTAATAGACACTTTAGGGACATATTTTTAAGGTTATATGGACGCCAATAATTCTTTTTTATTTTCAAAAAGCTTGTTGAGAATTATAAATTATAAAAAGACAAAATTAATTAATTCAAAGTTTTATATAATTTTAGCAAAAAGAGAATTGTTGTTACCATTAAAAATAATATTTAAAAAGAATATAAATAAATTTTGGTTTAGTAATTAACAGCGGAAATATTTATATAGATTTTTACAGATATTAAATAAATTTACGAATAATATTTGGTTTATCATTTAACAGTGGAAATGTTTATACACTTTTACAATTACCGAAACAAAAATTATATGTAGTATTAAAAATCGCAATCAAGGAATAAGCAAATTTAGAAGCAGTTGCAATCACTAAGATTATCCAATAACTTTTATACAATTAATTTTATCATTGTAAAAATTATTTTGCTAGTTGGCGTCTGCGATTTAGCTGGCGATAAATATTTAAAATACAACCTCAGTTATGATTGTGGAAATCGGAACGTTGATTCTACACGTTTCGACTCAACGAGTCCTTCTAATTCCTTGATGGAAAACACCTACATTAAGGTTCAGCTTGATAGTTGTTATCCTTAGACCGCCAAATATTCGCTCTTTAAACAAAAATAAATTCTGTTTTTACGGGACAAATTAAACTTTCCAATAATTATTTTCAAAATTTCCAATAATTCAAATAAATTAATTAATACATTGATACATATACTTTTTCATAATACTAAAACTTAATATTAACAATATTAAATTCCAGCAACATAAAAGAAATTAATAAACACATATCGAGTAATTTAAAATTGATTTTTAAAAATTAAACTTATAATTAAATAAAAGGTAGAAATGTAAAGACCAATTAAATGTTTTCAATGATATTAAAAATTTACCGCTATTGCAGCGTAGACACTGTTTCCAATTGTTCAGGTCAACAAATCAATGAAAAATGAATGGTAGAGAAATGATTTCCGACACAGCAAATGCCACATTTCTAATTTCCCCACTAGGCGAAATATCCCTCTCTTTACAATGTTTTAAATGATTTTAATAAAGGTTAATTTATTTATATGGGATGGCGCCTATGCAAAATAAAAGATCATTTTTAAAATGTTACAATGTTGGCCATTGAAATACCTTTTAAACAGGATATGCCCAATTTTTATGAAATTTAATTCTATATCCTACATATTACCATAAAAATATTTTTTAATCAGATGAATTATAGGATTTGGGTAGACAAATATGATGCTTAAGCAAATAATTTCAAGTAGAAAAAACTACCTTTTTCGTCTATGACCACAATAAAAATGTAAAAATAATTTAATTCTACTTATTGTAAAGATAAACATACATTAATAGCATGTATTAAAATACTGTAAGTAATTTTCGTCGACTTAAAAGTAAATGTAAATGACTTCCAATCATTGATAAAACAAACTGAGGATAAGTCATTTACAACTATTTTTGATATACAAAATTGGGATAGGTAGGCGTGTCTTTTGTACTCAAAATGGGGAAAAAGTAGGACCGGATTTATACGTTCTTACTCCCACTATTTTTGGTTAAGTTAAATAAAATAAAAGTTATAAGCATATTTAAACGAAAATAATTGTTTTTTTATAAGCGCCATTTTTCTTCGTTGATAAACATAATTTAATCTCACATTAAAGAGAAAATTTAACAATAATAATAAGTTTATTTAAAAGCATTATACACATTTATAAATGCAAAAAATAGTAAGTTACAATAATTTTCAAATCATCGTATTTCATTATCTCTTGATAGATATAAGAGAGATACGGATACATATCAGACTCCCAAAAAATTTAATCTGGTTCATCCTAAAATGAAAACTATAGTCGTCGATTCAAATTAGGATTTCCCGCGCGCTGTCAATTAGCTGATTTCGCCCGAAGAAGGCAACCTACATAACCTTAATATTTGCTAATAAAATGGTGTTTCATATGGTGTATTATGATTATTCATAGTATATGGAAATTGTGTTTTTTATTGTTTTTATTCTGTGCCATTTACATCAACTGCTATGGGTATTAGCCTTGTGTTCGGTGTAGGCTTTGGTACTGTTTTCCAGTGTCGCTTTAGAAACAGCACTGAACCCATTAGTGAATGACCGAGTAGAATATCCAAGCTTCGCATAAGAATTAATATCCATGCGACCGGCGGTTAACCTTTAATTCGAAATTCCTGACTAACCACTGAACCACCAACCCCCTGCGTTCTTTAATTGTTGTTTGATTCTTTGTTTGTGTTGTTTTCGTCATTTTATTACGAATATTGGATTACGTTTGTTAGAAATATTTAACTATTTAGCAGCGACTTCTGCTTTCAGAAATGTCCAAGAAGGTAAACAATTATTAAATGATGGTGATATTAATAGGAAGTATAATAGATCTTTTGAGTCGCAGTGTATTAACATCTCATTTGCAACATAGCATACATATTAATAAGAGAATTTACAGAGCTGGGGAGGATTCGAATCACATAGGATTCGAATCCAGGATTCAAATCCTTTTTGAGGATCCGAGAGCGGGATTCGAATACTTTAGAAAAAAAGGATCCGTGATCCGGATTCGCAGAGAAAATCCTAAAGGATTCGTATTCGAATCATCAATATCAGTCTCGGATCCTTTTAGAGACCAAACTACGCCGGCGCGAACGGCCGACTCAAGCTTCGGCTTGTCACGAATTGTAAACTAAAAACTAAAACAGACTGAGACTGAATAGAAGACGGATGTATTTGGCGTTGTGCACGATTACAGAATTAACAAATAATCTGATATAGATGCTCAATACAGTTAAGTAAAAAAAAATCTGCATCCACATCCACATGTAGGTATATTATTTATTTTTCTAATTTTTGCACGATATACAAAATAAATATGTGGGCGATATTAGAACGAATATAATATATAATTATATCCATTCTATGTTTTCTATCAATTACAATTAATTCATTACTTAATGTCAAGTTGACTATTTTTTTATTATTTAAAATGAGTTTTAGTTATTAATATAAAATATAATTAAAAATTAGTGATTCTTAATCAATAAATAACGGCAATCAACTAGAGTTTTTTATATTTACAAGGAAACTTAAGTAAAGTTTAAACAATTTTTATACTTATACGAGTATGTAGTCAGTAGAGCGCGTCACTTGGGTAATCGCCTATATGCTAAATGTGACAGCCAGCTTCGTTTTCCAGCTTCAAATTTTAAATGTTTTTATTTATTTATTTATTTATTTATTTATTTATTTATTTACGGGTCCAAACTCATTTTACAGAATTGTATAACAAAGTTTCTTAACAAATATAAGACAATTGGCAGCATTACAACGAGTTACAAATAATAATATACACGGCAGTGACGTAACTACCATAAGACAAGTATTGTAAATATTTGAAGCCTAATATTTAAGTTTTTTTATAATAATTTGCAACTTAATTACTACTTAGTTTAAATTGAAACTTGATTCTCTTTAATAAAAAGAAATATTATGTTGTCATATGTAAAATAAATGAAAAAAATTGAGGGCCGTTGTTTTATTTTTAATTAGCATTTGTGATTTGTAACTGAAATCTTTATGTATTTTGCATTAGGGCCAAAAAAATATAGTTACGCCATTGACACACGGTGTCTCAAAAAAGTTTTATAGAAAGATTTATTTTACTTTTTACAAAAAAAATTCTTGATAAAAATTATGCATCGCTAAAATGCTAAAATGTGTATTAGACATTTTTTAATTTTACAATTTTATTTTTATTATGTATTTCCAAGTGATGCAGAACTTTATATCAGGAATATTTTCTTTGTAAAATGTAAAAATATATTTTTCCCATTTGTATAAAACTTTTTGAAACATACTGTATGTAGGAGTACCTTCGAGTACACCTCTAAAAGGTCACACAAATGGCACGCCATACTTATTCATTAATACCACAGTATAACACTGACAGTGATTCGTATCCGTGATCCGAAAAAAAGGATTCGAATCACTTGATTCGAATCCCTTTTTTTTTGAAAAAGGATTCGAACATTGGATCCGTGATTCAAATCACATCTCGTGATTCGGATTCGTGATTCGAATCCATTTTTCGAGAATTCGTCCCAGCTCTGGAATTAAACGATCGTTTTATAGCATATTTATTCGAAAAATTGGTTTTTATTTTATAAGTAGCATAACACATTTTTGATGGACTAAAAGAAATCTATTTTCATTGTATTTCCTTTAAAATCGATTATTATTTGATTAATGGGTCATTAGATTATTTTAATTAATCGATTAATGGAAAATAATAATTCAGGAAAGTCGAAAATAATCGATTAAAAAAAATTATCAGTTAATCTAAAATAATCGATTAATCGAAAATAATCTCTTAATCGAAAATAATCGATAAATCGAAAATAATCGAAAATAATCGAATAATCGAAAATATTCAATTATTCTAAAAAAATAATCGATTATTTTGCCCTCTCCTGGATATAACTAGGGGGTGGACAAAATAATCGATTAGTCAAATAATTTTAATTTGAAAACTCGATAATCGATTATTTTAGAATAATCAATTACTTTCAATTAATTGATTTTTTTTATTAATCATTAATGGACGACCTAAGTAGTTCCTGACAGAAAATCGTGTCAATCAAATCTGTGAAAGTGCATGAGACCACGATACACATACTAACGGTATGCTGACTTTTGATTTAAAATTCGTCCAAACCGCGCATGACGTAATGCGGGACGAACTTTCAAGTTTTTATGGCACTTTTCGATTGAATACTGTAAAATAATTTATTAATTTATTTGTTTATGTGTTAGTAGTGACCAGGGGCGGCTTGTGACCAAATTTTTGGGGGTTTACAGTAGCAGAATATAGATCCAGGTACATATATGTGAGGATTCTACAAATCTAGCAATAAGCAGGATTCTACAAATCTAGCAATAAGCAGTGGAGTACCTCAAGGATCAGTATTAGGTCCAATTTTGTTTTTATTATTCATCAACGACATCACAGACTTAAGAATAAGTGGTAGAATTACTTTATTTGCTGATGACACCAGTGTAACCTGGAATAATTCTAACATGCAGACATTACAATCTATCATAAGTGAAGATCTAGTGACTATTAAGTCCTGGTCTGATTCGAATGGACTTTGTTTCAACACCAGTAAAACTGTAGCATTGTCTTACAGAGGTACTTTACAACCTATAACTTTAAACAATAATCTGATCTAAACGGTGACTTGAATCAAGTTTTTAGGTCTTTATATAGACGATTCTCTAAAATGGTCTGCTCATATAGATACCTTAGCAAAAAAATTATCCTCCGCATGTTTTGCCATTAAATCGGTTTCTAAAGAGCTGACTCCTACTTCATTAATAACCTACTTTTCCTTATTCGAATCTCACCTTCGCTATGGTTTACCTTTCTGGGGTTCTTGTAGCTTATACCTTTTCGAATCTATTTTTAAACTGCAAAAAAGAGCAATCCGCTATGTATTTGGTTTAAGTAGTAGGACACATTGCGAAAATTACTTCAAAAATTTCAAAATTCTAACCCTTCCTGCTCTATTTATTTTCGAATCCGTCTGCTTAGTTCGCAAGCACATTCAAAATTTATCCGAAAGACCGACTCGTAGATATCCTACAAGAAATTTAGAGACTGATGTTTATTTAACAATGCCCACTTCTGACCTATTAAAACATTCCATTACCTACAATGCCAAAAAATTGTATAATAACCTTCCGATGCAATTAAAATCTATAAATACATACGATAAGTTCCGAAGACTGGCTAAAGCTTTTCTTCTAGAAAGACCATATTACACAGTAGCAGAATTTTATAACGTACCTTAGACATTTGAGTTCCACATACAATGGCATTAATTAAATAATTAAATATTAAAGTTTAAATTTAAATTTAAAAATTAAATTAGAATAATTATAATGACGGATATTGCATATCCATTGCAATTGTTATTCCTATTTTGTCTGTTTGTTTCTGTTTGTTTTTTCTGCTGTTTAGTTATTTTTATAATATGTTTAGTATTTAAGTTACACGCTTTGTCTATAAAATTTTTGTAATTTTTTTACGACAATAAAGCATATCTCTCTCTCTTTCTATATAGGTGAAAAACTGTCAGTGTTTTAGAAAGGTATATTATAAACTTTCTAGAACACTAAAAATGTTTTTAATACATCTGTACTGATACCTATATTCTGTCACTGTGAACCTCCCCAGGAGCCGACACTGATAGTGACTATATTTTCTTATATTTAACAGGGAAGAACTAAATTAATGTTTAAAATGCCGGGCTGCCCGGTGCAGATATTTCCGAATGCCACAAAATATGGGTAAATTCTTATCGAAGAAAGGACAAACTTAATTGAAGTTGCCCTATCCACTTTGAGAAAAGTAGTTGTGAGATTCCTCTTAAACATAGACGCAAGAAAAGGAAACTGAATTCCACCAGGTGCACAAGCCTTATTAAGCAAAGAAAATAAATCGGTATTTAAAAATTTTAGCAGATAAAACAGTAGTTTCCTGTCTCAATACAACGGTTCTTTTGAAGTAATGCCATGCATGAGCAGGACACGAACATATACAAGAACAAGATAAATGAACATAAAAATTGGTTTTGAGTATTTTCAAAGTAACCTGTACTATTATAAAGAATTTAATATGGTCTATTAAAAAAATACGCGTAATCTTGTAATTTTAAATTTAGATCTTTTTAGTTATTTCTCCGTTCTTCTTATTTATTTCTTATGAAAAATCTTAGGCACAATTTATGATAATAATTCCGATTAGTAGGGGTATCTTAAGTGAAAAAGCTTATAAACCGCAAGTCCGTCCAAATCGCTGCCCAACCGGAAGAGTTGAAACAAAATTAGTTAATATAGGACACTAAAATGGGAGTACGTGGTTTACCTAGTGCCGTTTCGTCGGATACTCCCGCTGAACACAAATGTTATGGCACCCCTGGGTCGACTTTCCGCTACAAAGTGGTACATGAACTCTGTCGTTACGTCCGGACAAATTATGGTCTCTAACTTTACTGCAGTATGTATGTTGGAAATGCGTAATTGCAAAAAGTAAATTAAAGCTATTCAAATTACTGATGATCGTTGCATAAATTTTGAGTAATTTTACTTTTATGTAAATATAGAAATTGTAGTCAATATAAACAGTAAAAAATAAAAATAAATGTTAACATTTAAAAATGTCTAGCATAGTTTTGAACATTTCAAAAATTATTTTTTAATTAGAAAATTTAATGTTTACGTTTGTTCCTAAATGTCTTTTTTTTATAATTTTTGGTTGTTATTTAGAGGTAATAATTTATATATAATATTAAATACTGTAATGTTTATTTTAGACAGTTTATTATTTATTTTCACTATATTTACTAATTTATTTACAACCAAATTTACTTAATACAACAATAAGTTTTATCTCAAATATTTATTTTCTTATTTACTTAACATATATCTTAACACAAAAATATCTCGACATAAACTATCTACTCCAACAAAACGGATTATTTCTCGAATGTTTGCGCTTCCACCAGAAAATGCAATCGACGAACCACCATTTCTAGACGTTCCTAGGCTACGGTTACAGTGCAAGCGACTTCGCGCGAACAATCTTTCGCGAGAATTTGCGCGAACTCGCACGAAGTAAACAACCACACAGAAACAACTGCAGGTGGTTACAGTAGAAGCGAATTAGCGGCGTAAATCGCTGGTTATCGTTGAAAGTTTAAACGGGTTTGTTTTTTTTTTTTCAAGCGAATACGAGCGAACGGCAAAGCATCCTGGCAATTTTTTTCTTTATATTTGGCATAAAATATTTAATAATGGATTGTGAAAAGCTTATTTTTTGGTGTTTGATAAAAAAACTTTGTGGGACCAAAAATGTAAAGGATATCATAATCGTGATAAAGCACGGAAACTATGGGAAGAAGTAGCAGTCGAATTAGGACTCAGCAGTAAGTACCTATACATTTTTTAGACTTTTTAGATACCCTTCAGATCTTTGTTAAAAATAACATTTTCTGTAGGTAAGAATATTTGAATTTGCATTCTCAGGGCAAAAAAGGAACCATGTTTTTCTTCGTGAGCTTTATTTATTTTTTATCAAAATAAAAATATATCGTACAAAATATTAACAATAATTACTAGTCTAGTAAGTTGAATAAATAATAAAAAGCGGACACATATTACCAATAGCCATATGTTAACCTATTGTTGAGGTATGGCACCTAGGTAGTTCACTATTAAAATACCCTTTAAAAGTTTCTCGTACATCATATATTATGTTAGTAGATCTATTGTTTCCACGCGTTTTGCAGTTATCTTTGCGTGAATGTGAGAGCTCAGATTGTAATATATTAGATTGGCAGATACCTTCCCTGTCTATAATAATATTATGTAATATGCAAATGGTTTTCACTATTAAATCGACTTTATCTGCATTACATTCTATTGGTTTGTTTAGTAGTTATTATTCCAAATGAGCATTCTATAGTTCTGCGACACCGTGACAGTCTATAGTTAAATATTTCTTCCTCAGGTGATAGGTTTCGCTTGGAATATGGTTTCATTAAATATGACTTTAACGGGTATGCATCATCTCCCAATAAAATCCATTCTTTAACTGCTGCCATAATGTTGAAAATGCAAAAGTTCCACCATCGCTTTCCTTGCCATAACCGCCCACATCAATGCAGACAAATTTACAATTTGCATCGGCTACCTCTTGTAACACTATAAAAAGTACTGTTTATAATTATAAAACTACTATTTTTTTTTTTTTTTTTTGGACACTTAATACGAATGTGTTTTCCATCAATGCACCCAATGCAATTTGGAAAATTTCACTTATCATTAAATGCTTTGGAATTTTTAGAAAACTCCTTTGTATGCTGTGGCAAGTGCTGTGATTGTAACTTATTCCATAAAGCTTTACAGGTTCCTTGTATGATTTTTCTTATCGTACTATAGGATATTCGAAAAGAATAAGCTAGGGAATGAAATCCAAGTCAAGTTAAGAGACAAATTAAAAGACTAATTAATTATTTATTTACTATATTATACAATAATAATACTAATTATTATTTATTAAGCGAAAAAAGCAATGTAATTATTTGTCTGACCAAATAACCCCCAGACAATCTTCAGGAAATCAGGAAATATTCCATTGCCTATTGAAAGCCAAGAGAATTCTTTATTGGATGACAGTGACGGAGAATCACTAAACTTCTCCGAAAAACAGACTCCCATCGGTGACCACCGGGATGATGTAATACATAATTGTACCATCTACAAGCACTATCTCTCGGTGCAAGAAAATATATATGAAATCAAGAAGGCTGTACTTACCGAAGAGATAGCGGGTGGCCTATGAGAGATTTTTTTATAGAAAATCAACAAAATCCTCCGCAAGTGAGTTTGATTCTCATGAATACTTAATATTGGTTTTCTATTTAATTTTCTTTATTATTTCAGGCGAAAATCCGAAAAATCGCGAATACAAAGCACATGCTTCAATTCCAAAGCCCAAAAGAAAGATAAGAAAAAAAAAGAGGCAAAAACTTTAAAATTGATAAGAGACAAATTGCGCAGGTAAGTGCCAGGGACTTCTTTAATTTCTAAAGTGGATAACCTGATTAATTTTTAGGAAAGAAGAAAAGAAGATTATTTCTTAAAAATGAGTGTTTTGTGATAATTAATGTCAAACAAATCTGTCGAATGTCGAATAAAAATGAAATATGACATTTGCAAATAAAAACAAAAGGTAAAATATGTAAACATGGTTTAACATTAATAAATAATTTCAAATTACAAAAATATATCTGATTCTAAATTTAAAAGATATTATACAGAAAGGTAATAGGTAACCCATATTTGATTAAATATTTATTAAAGCAATGATTTTAATCATTTATTTGTAGGTATAAAATAACATTTGAAAATTAAAGACAGTATCATTTTTGAAACCGTAACACCCGGAACCAATTATATTATATTCACATCTTCTACACTTATATTTACTGCTCGCTTTGAGAGCATGTTATGTATCTACTCGTTAACCATCTGTAGAACAATCCTGTTGGTTAGTAAGTGCATTATCTTGGGAAAGGTGGTTTTGTGAAATACACCTTCTGTGTCTATGAAAACGCCCAAGACGGACTTCTTATTGTCCAGTGATCTCTCTAACCGGCCAGCAACTAGATGAAGAGCCCAATTAGTAGGTCTGCCTGGGGTTTATGCATGTTGAATTGGGAGTAGTGTTGTTGTTATAATCACTCCATCCCTTATGTACATCTGAATATACCGACCAAGTGAAGTAGGGCTGGATAGATACCGTCAGGTCCTGTCTAGATAGATATAATTTTTTCATCGTCTGCAATATGTTTGGCACAATTATATCATACACAATTTCTGCAGAACTTAATTTGTTGTTAAAAATTGTATCTATTGCATTTCATTCTATCAGCGGTAGATTAAAATCGTATTAACTATTAGAATCATATCTAGTAACAAATTGTTAAGTGTATTGATGGTGTATGTCGGAGATTATCTGAAGACGTAGAACGTTAACGGACGTGTCGTAAGTTCAATTCCCGGCTCAGGTAAAGCGTTTTTTAATTAAATAAAAAAATAATAATTTAAAATAGTGTGTGGCGAGTTCAGATGTGGCTGTGATCTCAAGTAAAGCAATGGAATATAATCCAGAAAGGGACATTTTTTAAATGTTCAGTATTTTATCAAAAACGTTCAATGGACGTGTATGCTATTTGTGTATTTCATCAGACGTCCATTGGATATCAGAAGTCCAGAAAAAACTTATTTTTGGACGTTCAGACATCCAAAACTGTATATCGAATGGACGTCCAATGGACATATTTGTGCTGTCTGGATAATCAATAATTCGACGAACAATTAAAAAAAGTTATTGAATACCAAACTTTTGTAAAATTTAATGTGCTACGTTTTTATGTCAGCCAGTGTAGTAATAAATGTATTTCATGGTTTTATCCATTTAACTCCCACAATTAAAATTAAAATATAAAATAAAAACTCATTTGTGATGATCAAATTTATTCGAATAAAGAATTCAATACAAAATAAATTTAATGAAATGTTTTGACGTTATTGTTTCAGGTTAACGCAAAATTTGTTTTATTTTACAGTTATTTTTATGATCATACTAAATTGAAAAGGGGAAATATAAAGAGCCAGGATCCCGTTTTTCGGGAAAATAGTCACGACCCTCAAGTTTATTAGCTTTGGAGATTCCGGGACTGTATTACGCATACAATAAAATTAAGTAAAAGCGTTAAAGAGAAGCAAAAATAATTAGTTTTAGACACTGCCGCCCGTTTTGTTTTTATAGTAGAATCGCAATCGACACGGAGTAATAATTTAAGATTTAATGGGAGTTTTGCAGCACAGGTGGCTCAAACAATATCTGTGATTTTAAAGAACCGGCAGTTAAAAAGTGAGGTGAACTTAAGAATTTTACCTGTGCCGCCCGGTCATATTGCTGTGGTGGGAGGTGTTTGTGTGAATGCGTTTTATTTGTTTTCATTTACGCCGTGACTAGCAGTAGTATTTTATAAATCTTAGAAGCATTGTCACATACATGAACAAATAATAATAATGCCGTGACAACAATAAAACGAAACAACGACTTCTCGTAGGGTGGCGGCTTCGCCGCCACTAGAAAATTTTAAACCATGCCTAGCTACGCCGACCGGCATAAACACCAACGGCCTGCACACAGCTCACCTACTCTGTCAAGACGTTTTGCGTGTATATAACTTTTTGAATTGCGTACAAGTTAGCGTGTACCTAGAAACTGTGTAATGTTATCAGATGTAACAATGGCTAATCAAACCTGGTAGATAATATTGGGACCTGATAAATATATTGACTGCAACTGCCTATCTATCTTCACACCAAAAACCTGAGTAACATTGGGGACAGCGGTGGGATACAAAATAGAAGTTAATGGTAAATACTAGATTCACTGAGTACAAAAAAGATATGGATACTGCAGGCCCACCAGCATGGTTTTTGAAGATGAAAGAGGAAAAGGAAAAGAGTAGAAAGTAAGAAGAGGAGGAAAAGGAAAGGCGTAGGAAGGAAGAAGAGGAGGAAAAGGAAAGGCGGAGGAAGGAAGAAGAGGAGGAAAAGGAAAGACGCAGGATGAATGAAGAAAAGGAGAAGGAAGAGAGGCGTAGAAAAGAAGCGGTTGAAATTATGAATGGTTTGCTGCATATTCAAGAAAACCTTAAACAAGAGGTAATTCAGCTAAATAGCCGAGCAGATCTCTTAACACAACAATAAGATAATTTAAAAGCCAATTTAGAACAGCAGCCAGAAAATTTAAAAGCCAATTTAGAACAGCAGCAAGAAAATTTAAAAGCTAGTTTAGAGCAGCAGCAAGAGAATTTAAAAGCAAGTTTAGAACAGCAAAAAGATAATTTGAGAGCTAATTTAGAACAACAAGAACAGGCTAGAGTAGAATTGGAAAGGCAAAATAGAGCTGAAATGGCTGAGTTAGAAAAAAGAATTCGTAATCAAGGTTCAGTAAACAACATTGAAGCTGAAAACACTACTTCATCTTTATCTATAAACGACCCAAGCCATATTCGAACCCCAGTGTCACAAAATCCTAGTAACAAGACCCTGAAGCCACCCACGTTTGACGGACAGACAACATGGGAAACATATAGACTCCAATTTGAAGCTGCAGCTAGAGCCAATGGCTGGGCCGAGAAATAGATGACGGCTTTATTGATAGTGTCACTACGAGGTCAGGCAGCAACCGTTTTACAGTTATTTCCTCAAGCTATTCATCTCTCCTCCAAGCGTTGGAGACAAGATATGGCCAGCAGCATTTAAAACATGTATTCCAAAGCTCCAAAATTTCGTAGTCAGAAATACAATGAGAGTCTACAAGAATTCGAAGCCGATATTAAAACATTGCTACATCTGGCCTATACACCGTCACCTAAAGATTTCTTAGAGCAAATCGGCATAACAGCATTCATTGATGGACTACAGGATGTGGAAATGCAGCAAGCCCTTCGTCTACAATATCACAAGACGCTGAAAGAGAAACTGATTGCAGCCCAGGAATATAAAGCGGTAAAACTTCTTTCCAGATCTTCTTGCGCAAGAGCGAGAGAAATTAAATCCCAGAAAAGTGATGAGGCCAATACTAATGCTATTCCCCAACCTACCTTCTCGTAAATATTAAATATCCTGCAAAACATGCAACGAAACAGACAAAATGGAAGCAGGAGATGTTTCAGTTGTAGAAGAATCAAGCATCTTCAAAGGACCTGTAAAAGCAGAGCTCGTTCTATAAATCAAGAATCTGAGAATGAGACCGGAAAGTCCGAAGCCCGTCACGAAGTCCAATAAGAAATAGTCATAGTAGCTATGCGTCCCGAAGAAACAAATCACCCACACCGAGACGGCTTTCTAGCAATAATTGGGAAGAAGAGCATCGTAGAGGCCATCTCCATAGCAATGCAGACATTCTCTCCAGGCGACCCTGTTTGGAACGAGAATACCGGTACAGTAAGGGGCTCGGAGAACAAGAGGAACCGGTTGATAAAGTTACTACGAAGAAGAAATCACCCTTGAAACCCTGAGAAAAGGGAAGAAGAAAGACAATGACTTGAACGGACTCAGTGGGATTCCCTGTATCTTCACGATGGCCTATTGCACCGAAAGTGGGAAAGCCCTGATGGAGTACATGTAGTACTGCCGAAATCGCATGTCAGAAGTTTGTTGTAGGAGCTTCATTGTAGCCGTTCAAAAAAACATTTTGATATTAAAAGGACACTTACATGAGTTAGGGAAAGATTTTATTGGGTCAATTGCCGACGAGATGTAGCGGATTGGTGTAAAAAATGTGATGTGTGCAATGGTAGGACAGAGCTCTACGGATTCGCTTGGGAACTATTGAAAGGCAACAGCGATAGAAGATAGAATCGACAGTCATGCCACAGGAACACATTTTGAGAGAAGTGATCCAGTAGAGCTGTACAATCCCAGCGCCGAAAAGGACTTTGTCAGAAACTGCAACAGAACTGGGAAGGCCCCTACACCTTTCTTAAGAAAATCAACGACCTGATCTACCGCATTCAGCTGTCAGTGTGAAGTAAACTTAAGGTAGTTCACGTTGAAAAGTTAGCGCCATATCGTGGTTTCGATCCTCCCCGTTGGCTCCAACCAGGTCCCAGGAATCAAGTTATTCGGGCCGATTAACTAGAGAGGAGGGAGCTATGTTACACAGCACCCTGCGGCTATTATAGAAAACGTACAGATAGAAAAAGAAGTGGAATGTTACTCATCGCCCTACAGTATGCTGCGGTCGTCATAAGTAAAAGTACAAGTGTAAAATAAGATAGAATAGTCCAGAAATGTCTGGAAATGTCATTACCCGTCAAGAATATTCTAGACGACAGTTTGAGAACATTCGAGAAGGGCTATATAAGGCTATATAAGGATGATGCTGAGGTCAGTTTTCAGTTTTATGATAGACATTATACGTTAATGTTATCAGTTGTATCGTTATTGTAAAAGTTGAGTTAAAATAAATTGTGACACCAAAAACCTAAGTAACAATATAGAATGCTAATCAAACAGGGCACGTAATATTGGGAACTGATAAATATAATGACTGCAACTGCCTATCTATCTTCACACCAAATCCTAGGTAGGTAACCATCTTATAATCCCACCCCTTGTTATCATTTTGGTTTTTCCATGGCAATCTCCAAGAAGATGATAAAATAAAATACAATTATAGTCACATGTATAAATTTTGAATCATCAGATTACTTTCTATAATCTAAGCTGAAACCTTTCTCTCCACTTGTCATTAACTTTCACCTTGACTTTAAAAATTTTCAAGAAGTCAAAAATGAATAACGATTTAAACAATTTAATTTAGGTATACCTAATAGTCAAATTTATAGGTCTTGAAAAATATTTGTTAATTTACTCAACTAGATAACTCTACCATTTACATAAACATTGCAAATAACTCAAAAAACATTTTGTAACGTACCTACATATTGAAATATTACTCAATAATACATATTCAAAAAAAATATATATTTTTAAATGATGATTTTAAGTACCCCGTAAAAAATAATATAGGTATCCACACCTGAAATTTCCTGATCTGACAGATATATTACTCCGTGTAGATTGATATGTTAAAGTCCAGAAAAATCAACTTTGTCATTTTTATAGTGTCTATTATGGACATTCTTGGACATCCATTGGACTTCTGAATGAGTATATCCATTGGAATAACGAAAAATGGACATCCTGGACATTATTTGAACAAAATATGGACGTCGTGCGCTGTCTGGGGATGAATAAAGTCCGAAAAGTCCCACTCACCATCATCGAAACGGTGACGCACTGCGATTTGTAATCTGGATGCGATATCAACAAAAAATAAATTACCGTTAATACGACACACATCAAATTAATGCTAATTAATTAAAAATTCATGTGGTCCGCTTTAGAATCTGAAAATCTAAACCTCTAAAAGGCCCGTAAGTGAATGCGGTCCTCTGGGATAGACTGTGCCATTAACTCGATACCTTTTTCATTCTATCCTCGATATCTAACTATTTATTTATTTATCTATGTTTCCTAAAAGCAAAGCAAAATCACCACCTGCTGACCGGTTCTGATTTACATTCGAGCAGAGTTAATAATTGCGGATAAAATTTATGGGCAATATTAAAATACAATTGAGGGTTGCGGAATCATGATTATTCATCGTCTCATTTCCTACCAAATTTCGCTTCATCCACACACTCAATTTGATTTAGTGTTCGGTATAAATTTATTTTGCTCATCCAGGCATTGTTTACTTTACATTTGCGTTGCGCTTACGTAAATATTGGACGCTCTGGTTCGGCGGATAGATAACTATGGAATTAAAAAAAAAAACAATTGTGTATCGAATCGGTAGGGTTGTTGTTATGAAACGCCCGAAGACTGAATCGGTTATATGCAATCTTAATGAAAATGAATTATTTTAAAAATAGCTGTTGACATTTTATAGAGCGGGGCTAAAATTTCAGAAAAAAAATTAAATTATTCACCTTGTTAATGTTACCTGTTTTAGACAAATCTAAAAATCTAAACTGTATTAATTATATTTATAATTTCATTAATATTTTAATACTAGCTGACCCGGCAAACGTTGTTTTGCCATGTATATTATTTCTAGGAAACATTTTTTTAGTTCAATAATAGATATTTATACACCAAGTGAGTTAAATGAATTTTTATTCGCGAGATGAAATTAGATCGCGAGCCAATGGCGAAACAAAAAGCAGGCTAAAGGAGTTAACGAGAAGATAATAATGGCATACATATCTGAAAAATCAAAATATGTGAAGTCTTCGTCATTATGGTACTATTATTCGCAACTTAAGAAGATGTTGTCCGTTAAAGAAAATGTGGACATAAGCAAGTAGGTTTTTAAATTATATTAAAAAGTAGACGTTTGAGTTAATAAAAGGTTACTTTTTCAGATTTCACCGAGTGAAAGCATTTTTAAAGAACCAATCAGTGGGATATAGACCAAAGAAATCAAATGTATTTAGCAGAGAAGACGTCAAAAAATTTTTAGATACTGCTCCTGATGACAAGTATTTACTGCTTAAAGTAGCTTTGATAAGAATATTCACTGTTGTCAATGGAAGCAATAATATCAATGCAATTGATGTGTATCAGAAATATAATAAATTGCGCCCGCAAAATGTACCACATACACGACTATTCCTAAACTATAAAAATGAAAAATGCACGTTACAGCCTGTAGGTTTCAACACATTTTCCAAAATGCCTCAGAAGATAGGAGAGTTTCTTGGCTTAGAAAATGCGGGAGACCATACTGGACATAGTTTTAGACGATCCTCTGTATCTTTGCTGGCGGAAGCAGTCGCCGATTAATCGATATTAAAAAGACATGGAGGATGGCGTTCTGACTCAGTTGCAGAAGGATATGTTGAATAGTCTATAATAAATAAAATAGAAATTTCAAGAAAAATATTGGGTAATGAAGTTGCAGTAGGTGCAGCTGAAAAAGCTGGGACAGCAGCCAATAAAAAATATAATATATCGGAGAATACATGAACCCATCGCCATCGGTACAAACATCGATTCTAACAATGGACCCATCCATTCAAACGTAGTTTCTAATGTTTCAGAGCAACTAACTATTCCATTAAACAACGAAATGAAGCTCCAGTTTAATAATTTAAATAACTGTAACTTTTATATTAATTATAAAAAATAATTATGCAAAGATAGTTTCCATTGTAGTTTCCATTAAGTATTATTGTTTCCATAATTATTGTAACAAGTTGATTTTTATAATTAAACTTTTAGACTGATTCCATTGTTTATTATATTGGCTTTACATAATATATGCACACATGCCTAAAGAGTGCTAATATCGATACCTAAATAGCGACTTCCACATTTGGCTGTCGACAGTAATATAGGTACATTATTAGGTTAACTAATAGTGACTTAAAAGTTTTTTAAGTCACTAGTGACTTAAAAAAATTTTAACTCACTCTTTTAGTTGCTAGTGAATAAAACTTTATTTGTTATTGTTGTTATGGAATTGATAAAGTAATTTTAATGTGTCAAAATTGGATAAAAATAATTATCTACTATAAGTGTGCAGGGATGTACTTATAATCGAAAGCGTTGTAAATAATGAAAGTATGCTTTATTTAGGTTAATAAATTAATCTTTATTAAGGTAACGAATATATTTTAAATTACAATTCTTGATAGCTATCTAAACATCAAAAATAATTATTCATATTTGTACTATCACGATTGCACAGTTCAAAAAATTCGGTAAGCGTAGTTTTTGGTGGATTTATAGCACGATCAAGCGCTGTATCGTTCGTGAAATATACGCGCTGGCCGTTTTTAAGATGGACAACCTGCATGACAACCTTAATATGAGCATTGAATGTTTTGCTCAGCAGAGGTGAATATGTTAACTATAAAGTTTTTAATTAATAAATAAAAAATGGGGGTTGATCGTAGAGGAGTGAAAATTAAGGGTTGTATGTATTTTTTAATGCCATATAATAAAAACAATAATAAAAATTGTGGCTCTCGGGGACTGCCGCGGTAAAGCTATTGCATAGCATTTTTATCAACTTATGCAATTATAATTATTTATTTATGCAGTATTTTTTTTTCTTTGATATTAATTCAAGTTACACTTTTTGAGCGTGGTGACCGATAAGAAAACAATTTTTTTTCTTTTCTTGAATAAATGAGAAGTTAATATTGTTTAAAATATTTTTATTATCTTACAATACATGTAGGTTATTTAGGAATTTTTATCATTGAAACTATAGGTTTATGGTAACTGAAATAAGAAACATAAGTTTAAGACTTGATATTCTCTAAATATCTGGAAAATACCGCGTCAATGATGGTCCCATATTTTGTTGTGGATTCTTGTAGATCATTATTCATTTTCAAATTCAATTTTTCCGAAATTATGTCTAAAAGAGATATAATCAGTTATGAGCAGTTAGCAGCTAGTCTTCACGCATACGTCTAGTCGCACGCACACAAACTCCGTGCCGAAGTCTGCCGAACTGAAACGACGTAAGACGATGCACGGCTTTCAACGCCGCACCGCTTTGCCGGTCGGAGTAGGTGGTGTTTCGATTTTTCGATTTTTCAATTTTTCAATTTTTCGATGTTTCGATGTTTCGATTTTTCGATTTTTCGATTTTTTGATTTTTCGATTTTTCGATTTTCTAATTTTTCGATTTTTCGATTTTACGATATTTGATTTTTCGATTTTTTGATTTTTCGATTTTTCGATTTTTCGATTTTTCGATTTTTCGATTTTTCGATTTTTCGATTTTTCGATTTTTCGATTTTTTGTTTTTTTGTTTTTTCGATTTTTCGATTTTTCGATTTTTCGATTTTTCGATTTTTTGATTTTTCGATTTTTTGATTTTTCGATTTTTTTATTTTTCGATTTTTCAATTTTTCGAGGGTGTAAGGTTTATTTTCGTTTCGGAATTTCTTGATTCGGTCGCCGCGCTCAAAGCCCGCAATAAAAGCTTCAAAAATGTTGTCTAAAAAATAAAAAAAAATTAGGGGTGGACCACCCTTAACATTTAGGGGGTTGAAAATTAAGGGTTGTATATATTTTTTAATGCCACATAATAAAAAAATAGAAAAAAAAATTTATCCAAAAAATAAAAAAAAAATTTGGGGTGGACACCCCTTATCACTTAGGGGTTTGAAAGATAGATAGTAGCCGATTCTCATACTTACTGAATATGCATAAGAAACTTCATAAGAATCGGTCGAGCCGTTTCGGAGTAGTATGGGAACGAGAATTTTATATATTAGATTAACTAGCATTATCGTTTAAAATATACAGGGGGGGGGCACTTTTGAGTACTACATATTTCATGCAACATACACACACATGCATATCGTCGGCCTAATGTGAAAAGAGCATAATTCAAAAAAATTCAAAATTTTCAGTAGAGAGGTAAACTGTTTTAAAGCATCAAAACAGATGATTTTTTGGCATATATCACTGAAGATCCATTGGGAACACTATAGTGTTCAAACTTTTGTCTTACATCTTTTTATTACGTGCCTCATCTTTCTTGACAATATGGTCTCTATGTATATTATCTTCTACATTTTTGGTTTTGTAACCCACACAAACATCACATTCATCTGTTTTCGGTGAGAAGAGTGTTAGGTTTAAATCTTCAAACATGTTTGAAAAAGTAGCAACGCTCAACTCTTCTCTTTCGTAGTCTTAACACTAATTTTCTTTGTAAAGTGAGAAAAGCTTAGTTTTTGATTTGAATCGTGGTTCCATATACATTTTTTTCGTTGATTTTTGCAGTAGTGAGATTCAAGCTTCGGCAATCTATCAAAGAAACTTTTCATGTCCACTTTTATGTCAAACCTAGAACATCTTTTTGTATAGGATTAAATTTATCTTTTTTTTTCCATTCTGAGATGGTTCTGATAGAGACTCCCAAGGTATTAGAGAACATCATTTTGCAAACCCTTATTTGTTCACTTTTTAAATAAAGGAAATATTGATAGGAAGCTGTTCGCTTACTAATTTCTGTATTAGTCCTATGCCTTGCTCGTTTTACTTTGTTCTTAGAAACCCTTGAAGAAACATATTTTTTTGCGGCCATGTGAGTTGCCAAACTGGTTTAAAAATGTATTTCCTATTTTCTTCAGTTAATTTTTTTTTTGTAGTTTAGGCCCATTTCTCTATTCTTTTTAATGGTATTATATTTCCACTTTGCTAGATTACTTAATCTTCTTTTCTTTCTACTTCTTGAAGTTTAAAGTATTATCTTTATTCCTTAATACTTCCTCTTCTGATTTCTACAATGTTCCTTGTTCTCCTTTAATAATTTGACGTTCTTTAGTGCCCTCTGAGTGCGGTGATGCTTCTCTCTCTGCTTCTTCATTTTGACTTCCTTCATCAGTGTTACTTATACCAGGTACAGTTTCTTTATTCAAAATATCTGGTATTTCGTTGAGTTCAGCCCTACTCTGTACATTTTCATTATTTTTAGTCAATTAGTCATGCCAGTCTCATTTACTTCGGAAATGATATTTTCGACGTCGTTTTCGTCCAGTTGAAAGAGCTCTTTTCCTAATTAAACGTATTCTATCAAGTTATCAAGATCTGATTAAACTATTTCCGTTGAATTATGATTTATTTTTGTATTTATTCAAACAGCATTACAGTTTTCCTATGACGCAAATTTATCTGGTTGTTTCATTTTTCCTCCTACAGCACCCATTAGCATCTTGAAACCTCTAGAATTCAATCTATTACTGCAAATATTAATTTTTGATTATACTCAAGTCGATAATAATAATTATAATAATAATTTTGTTTTTATTTAAATATAGGCATAAATGCGCGTATTGGTTTATCTTTATGAATTGTGCATATCTCCTTACAATTTCACAAAATATCTTATGTGAAATATCAAAACTCCTTTATAAATCGAACTGTTGTGACTGTAGCCACTGTATATTGTAGAATTAAGGTTTGTAGTATAATAACAGGCCAAATTATGAAAATACTTTTATTTCCCAAAACGTGAAATATTAGTACATGACATGTGTTAGATTGCTTGTCATCACCTCTAACGTTACTATGGATAATCTATAATAATATTCTTAGCAATGTTATATATCACGTATATACTTACTTTCTCAGTATTTCAGACACAACTTCATCAAAATTATGTCACGAAGTCATGTTTTTTTTTTCTTCATGGTTTTATTTGCCACTGGGGCTCTACTGCTTAGCAACTGGCTACAACTATTTTTACTAGTGTGTGTTGTTATTTAAAAAAAAAATGTAGAAATTATTGTTTGTAGAAGACTGGTCAATTTATTATGTAAGTTCTTAGAGTAATTTTGTATATGTTTATATTCAAATACCATATTAAAATATTTAATAACAAAAAAAATAAAAAAAAAACGTAAAAAGAAAATGTGAAAAATGGCAAAAAATGTAAAATGAAAATGTGAAAAATGTAAAACATGTGATTTTTCAAAACCATCAGCTAGAGCAAAGTTTAGTGAAATATAAATTATTTGGGTTTTAGGTCATATAGACTTATTTATTGACATTATTTTTATAAATAGAAACTAAAAATTTAACAAATATCTTAAGTAACATTTTTATGTTAATTTTATTTAGAGAAAAAAATATATATAGGCCTATTTGATTTTATAACTATTCGAAACAACTTATTTAAACAACCCTGTATTTTTGCAACAAACAAAAATAGATATTTTTATTCTACAAATTATTAAATTTACGTTTTTATTTTTAATATTTAATTTTTTGACAGGTTATCCTACCATTGTTACATTTCACCTTGCTTTATTCAACTGTAAATTCATTACATATGAGGGGGAGAAATATTTATTTATAGTTGACGAAATATACAAAAAAAATGAAACAATTAATGGTAGATACATTAAAATAATTATGATGAATTATTTTTTAAGAACGAAGCTAGACACCTCCACCATGTCACGATGTCGTGTCTTTCTACCAGTTTCGTCTTGGAAATAAAATAGAAAATATAAAAAAATATATAATTTATTTAAATTCAACCACACCTCATTAGTTTGACAAAATTGTTTTCTAAAAGTAAACTACAGACTGAATCGGCTGCGGCTGTCGCGCGTTCCGCCATATTTCTGACTGCGTTAAACCTACATCATCGTGGTTCAATATCAACAAAATCGCATACAAATTTGTGTACATTGTGTTAGGTATTTGAAGGAAAGTGAAAATTTAATAACTAAAAGTAATTACCTTCATATTCTAACATCAAATGACATCAGGGTGTCACTTTTGTTTGTAGAAATGTAAACTGTCGGAACCGGAAACAGAAACCCTCAGTAAATATGAACAAAAACATTTAGATAATACTATGGACGTAGATATTTCACAGGAAGACGAATGTGAAGAAGAATGTGAAGAAGAGGAAGAAGAAAAACTTCTACTTAGTCCAGCACATTCAGATAAAGCCTATGATAGTGATGACGATCCACTGAGCCCACTTTTAAAAATAGACTTGGAAGAAAGTGATAATGAAGGAGATAAGGAAGAAAAAGCAGAATCAAATGAAAAAGATAAAGAAGAGGTATCGGAAACACGTAAAGAAGAAAAAAAGCAGGTACTAGAAAGAGAAGAAGAAAAAGATGAAATAGTAGGAATTAAAGAAGAAGAAAAAATAAATAGTGAAAACCTACAAAATAATTTGGATGACAAAAATAGTAAAGATGATAAAGACAATAAAAAAGATAATAACAGAGATAAGTGTGAAAAAAATATAGTAGAAGAGGAACTTATGGTAGAAAGTCAAGAAGACAAAAAGAGTGACACACCTGATGAAAATATTCAAACAGTTGATAGTGAAGATAAAGATCCTTTGGATATGGAAAACATTGATAAAAAGGATCAAGTTAAATAGATAGATACCAGTAATAACAAAGTTCCGAATGAAGATGAACGATTAAATAGTGAGGAATCGAAAGAAGAAACCCTAGACGTTAAAAAACGTGGAAATAAAAATGACCCAAAGAATAATAAAGAAGAAACTACCGAACTACAAAGTAGAGACGATACAAATAAAAAGGAAGACAATGATGGGCTTGAGAACAATGATCATTCTTTGTTAAAAGAAAGTTTAATTAAACCTTTTGATGATGCAAAGGAACCTGAAGCTGATGAAGAAATTGACATGTATGACGATTTTGATCCTTCTCTTCTATGTCCAGATATTTCTATGGAAGTTGATGAAGCTCCTGTCATAACTACAAATAATAAAACTAATAAATGTATATTTACTTGCGATGATCTCAGTATTCTTCAGAAATATGGGTACGATAGGGTTAGTAAGCTCATTAATAGAAGCAGAAATAGGATTAAAATAAAATATTAGGGAAAAAAGAGGTAGAAGTTTCATCCTGATTTCTAATACAACGATCGTTCTGTCTAGACTCGATCCGCAGCTTACTTGAAGTCAAAATCTCGCACGCAGTTTGGATATGTAGTTTCTTTATTTTTTAATACCCTGGACAGGATCCGCAGCTTCTTGAAGTCAAAACCTGGCAAATGGTCCAGATCCGCTGCTTCCTTGAAGTCAAAATCTTGCCCGGTAATGTGTAGTTGTACTTTGCAGCACTAATTTTCACAAAAAAAAAATAGGACAGAGTTGTTCAGTCTCTGTATAAATATATTTTTTTAACAGTTTTTTTTTATCACAAATTTTTCCGAAAGAGTTTCAATAATATTTCCGAAACGAAAAATGTTCACTTGAGGTAAGTCCCGTTAAAGGTTTAAAAACCACCAATTCGCGAAAGCACTATCCACTAGGGCACTATGTCTTACTTCTGGTACAGGACTATCCTCCTGACTGCGCCAATTATATATATTTTTAAAGTTTTTGGTTAATTATTTTGAATAACTCATAAACTAGAGAACTACTTTATTCTAGAATAGCAGGTTACAAAATAAGAACGTGATATCAACGTACATTAGGTTTTTATAATAATGCGTTGGAAAAATACTAAGATATAAAAGATAAATGCTGGTAAAAATACCAGTTAGTAATATTAATAGATAAGTTATGATAAAAATAATATTCAACAAAATGTCAGTCTTTATCTAACAATAATGCACTTCACAGATAAATGCCGGGAATCCCTGACAGATCAGTATGCCGGTTCTTATCAGGTAGAATGAAAGGGAAAGCTACCAGTGGTGTAGGTATTCCTTAACTCGGATACGAATGTCGACGAGCGCACCCGAAAGCTATTCGCCACTATCTGCTGCCCTTAAACATCCACAATTAAGGACAGGCACCGTCTTTAATAAAGTCAGTTTTAAAACATAAACGCGCATGCCTAGATGTCAAAATAAGAGCGGCACTAATATTGACTGACCCTAAGTGAACTTGCAATAACTCTCAATTATTGTCAAAGGTATTGGACTTGTTTAGATTTCTTTTCTATGAAATGAGCAACATCTATTATGAATTTAAGTAATTATGAGTCTGTAACCCATAGATTCGATAAATTACTACAAGATGTAGCAAAAATCGCAATTTCGACAAAAGTGGACTTATGCACTTTTCGCATTAGGCCGACGATATACAATATGTAAAACAAACTAAAAGCTGACGATAAATGTGTACAGGCCAGAATTTGACTAAACGTAGCAATGGTTAGCGAACGGATATAAAACATATAAATACTACCGATTTTTCGAGAAATGTTTATGCAATGGATATGAAACGAAAATATAACGTACACTGAAAACACTGAATAGTGAAATTACAGCTAAAATCATTGGTTATTTGTGGCCAGTGATTTTGACTGTAATTTCACAGTCACTTTAGAATGATATTTACACTGAATCATTGTAAAATTGCATTAATGACTGTAAAAACGCATTGATTACTTTAAAATTCAGAATAGGCTTGTAATATTTATTATACAGTAAATTCTGTATTTTTCCACATGCAGTTAGTATTTTTACAGACTACTCTGTTATTTAACCCTGTCATTTTTTTTGACAAGTTATGATTTTACCTTGTGAGTTATCTGTATTTTTACAACTCAGTATGTAATATCACCCTGATTGTTTTTACAAGTTGTGATTTTACTTTGTAATTTATTTGAAATTTTCACATTACAGTGTAATTAATTTGGATTGTGATTTTAGCTTGTGAATTATCTGTATTTGTACAATGAATTATTAGGTCAAATATACAGGGTGATCCAAAAGTATAGTATTTAGATCACTCTATATTCAAGACATTGTAAGGTACGTACATAAAAAGAATATACGACATACGCATTTTAAAATTTATTTAAATATCAAATAACAAAACATTTTATTCCTAACTTAAAAATTAAAATAGTATAAAAAAATTAGTAGTATTTCAAACAATTCAGATACAGATCGAATTCTATATTTTAAATAGTTGGATCATAATTTATTGTTTAAAAATATGTTAAACTAAAATATAAATATAAATTATGTCTCAGGCCTGAGAAATAAACATTAAAACGTCTACAATAGAGTCCGATTAAAATAAAAAAAACACAGCTACTTCATAACAATTATTTTATAGTTCAAATACTTATCTATAACTATCAATAAATATATAGAATAAATAAGTGGTTGGGTGTAAAAAAATATTTCTATAAATACGCCACTTTTTAAACACCTAGTAGGCGACTATCGCCTATCGCCAATGAATTACTTCGTCAAGTGATGACGCAGCTCTATTCTTCTTATTGTAATCGGACAATATATAAAATATTTTATATTTGATTATCTTATCTAAACTAAAAACTAGGAAACAAAGTCTTTTTATACAATAAAAATGTAAAAAACTTAAAAAAGTAACTCTCACAGAAAACAAATAACAGGCATATTAACAATGTTCTTAAATATTTTTTAATTTATTCATCAAAGTGAACACCTTTTTTTTTTGTTGTAGTTGATTTAGCTCCACTTATAGAATGTAACTTTAAAGGGTGTAACCCTTTCTACAGTAAAAATCACTATAAATTACATTTACAACCATTAAGTTGTGAGACTTGCAGATAGTATCATAAGCTTTCTAAATTCTGGTAAACAATTTATTTTCATTGCACAAGGATCTTGAAAAAACACATCTCTAATAAAATTCATGTGAAATTAAGATGCTAAAACGGTCTAAGTATATTGTAATTCTACATTGTATGTGTGAATAATAGGAAATGTACGTATTTTTACAAGACAATGTAAATTCACAAATGGTATGTAAAATTACATGTGTAAAACGGATTTAAAAATATTGTATAACTACAAAATATTTGTAAATTAACCCATATACTTTTAATTTGACAGGAATATTGTAAAAGTTATTTTATTTTCTATTAATTACAGCAATAATGTAATTTTACAGAATTATTGTTAGATTACAAATGGATATTGTACTTACGGATATTGTAAATTTACAAGGCATTTGTGAATCAACCAATATCTTTGAGTTTTTACGAGGTTATTGTAAAAACACTTTCATCATTTAAGATTACATGGTAATAAGACTAACATCATATATTTTTACATATCTCTTGTAAAATTGCAAGTTTAAAACGTACCAAAATATTGTAAATCTACAGGCGACTTGTGAATTAATTCATATAACTGTAATAATACTAAAAGTCCTGTGGTTTTACCTTTGATTATTCCTCTAAAACTGTAAAAATGCAAGTAAATTAGATATACCTCAAATAAACTCGTATTTTTACATTAAGAAAAGTATTTTTAGCAAAAAGTTTGTACTTTTAAGAACAATCGAATCCTTTTTACAGTAAAAATCACTGTAAGTTATATTTACAATCATTATGTTGTGAAATTTACAGTTATTATCAAAGTTTTTTTACATTGTAGGCACCAAATTTTTTTCAGTGTATAGTGAGAATCAACCTAACTTGCTCATAAAGCCTAAATATTTATCCATTACCCAGTCATTCCCATTATTTCCTTTTGCTCCTCTACTTCTCGAATCTGTACTGTATTCAATGTAAATTAAATAGAACCAAGTACCTACTTACAAATTCTCATTATTTTGTAGATATCATTAAAAACTTTTATCAATATCTTTTAAGACTTTCATCTCTGAAAAATACTAATTCAGTTATTCTTTTTTTACATTTCGGAATTATTGGATCATTCCTTAATCAGCCCTTAACCTCTTCAGAGCCAATATCAAAGAATTCCTGTTCCTTTTTTTATTTAATTCCTTTTCTATTTAACCTCGGAATATGTCGGTCGATAGCTGCTGTCGGTAATTTCATTTTGCGAAATAGCTAGATTGGCTCCTCCAGCTCTTCGCAAATGCTGATTTCTCATGTAAATGTAAATACCGAACTCAAATGAAAGATGAAATTGCCTCGAAAACTGCCCCGAGAGATGGGGAATGATATCGAACTCCATGAAAGTGCCTTTAGGAGTATAGCGTAAACATTGTTTTTGAATGCCAGTGTACCAAAACTTTTCGGGGAATTATGTGAAAGCTTCTCATGAACGGTTTATGGGTTGTGTTTCTGTTTATCTTTTGTAAGAGTTCATCAAAAAATGGAGAGCGCGTGACGAAGTTCTTGTTTTGGTTTTTTGTTTTGTTATTGTTCTATTCTCATAATATTTCATAGAGTTGAATATTCTTTAAGATTCCAAGTTCGCCGAGTCAGAAATGTATGGGTGTATGTTTATTCGCAATTTTTTGTTTATCTTCTCATTTTGGACGAGATACCTGGTTAAAAAAAGTAGAGTATATAAAATATTCCGCACTTTTCTTATGCAAAGCGTAGAAGAGCCACAATAATAGTTTATGTTATGAGGACGAAAAGCTGAGTTTTACGGGCAACTATGAAAAGTTTTCCAGGCGAGACGTCGTCATACATTATTTTTTATTCGAATGTGCTTATAGATAATAAAAAAATGTAGAAAATTAATTCAAAATAATATTATTTCCAATTTTTCTTATAACTGAAATGGCTGTGATCGATAAGAACGACTACGTAGGTATATTTTTGATAGCTATTCAACAATTGCTGTCATGTTAGTGGGCTTATTAAGCTAGTGCCAAATAGTATATTACGTAACAAGAGTTGTAAGTAACCCCTTACGCACGAAGCTGCGCAGGCGGCGAGTGCGTAAATTTCTTGAGTGCGTAATGGGCTTACAACTCGTGTAACGTACTATACTTTTTCTACGCCCACTTATTTTCTTCTATTAAATAAAGTACATATATGCTTGTATCGCCAATCCATAATTTTTCGATAGGTAATTTCGTACCTTTTTTGGATTTTAGCGATAACAAATTATGTGTGGCAGCTTGAGCTTTTTCTAAACTCTGGTGGAGTGCTCATAATTTTATCACTTTCACTACTAACAGATATATTCATAGGTAAAGTTAAGAAAATGTTCGAATACAATATTTTGTATAATGTATAATGTGTTGCCGACATTTAGGGGCATCACTTTGTTAATTCAAAATGTATCTCGCTAAAACTAAAAGTTTTTGTTTTTCAATTCACTAAATTTATGTAAATAGACCAAATAAAGTCGAACGTAGATAAAAATTTAATTGCAATTTGATTAAACTAAGAAATTTAAGTTTTCTTATTAAAACGCACGTGTATGTTATGAGATCTCATTACGTGCATATTATTGTTAAATGTCATTTACAAGGAAGGTTGACAGTGTGATTTTTAACGTTTAAAAAAAATTAATAATAGGTAAGGACCATGTGGAACATGTAGTTAGTTAACTGAAAGATTCAAAAACTTTTAAACACGAGATATTGCGAAGGGGTGGAATGGGGCACAGTTTAAGGGTTTTTTGCGGTTTGCGGCGAACTGTGAGCTCTTGGCAAAAAAAGTTGTAGATAATGAAAAAATCTAAAACTTTTCTATATGACATTTTTCAATATAACCTCAAATTTTTTGAGAAATTGGCAAACACTCGATTTTTCAGTTTTTATTTTTTTCTAGCGTAAAAATAATTTAATTTACATGAAATTTAGTGAAAGTGGAACTTTTTTTAGTGTTAAATAAGCATGAATTTTTTGAATTTCAAATAACGAGTAGTTTCCGAGATATTTACATGTTTAGAAAAAATACTCTAAACTTCCACGGAAAACTTTATTGATGTTTTTTTCGATTTCAAGGTTTTATAAGGGCTCATTGTTACCGTTGATATGTCTACTTACAGATGATCTATATATGATTATAGTTTATTTTTGATGGAAATAAATCATAAAGGCAAAGTTAATTCGGTAGTATCGACATGTACAAAAAAAAAATGAATTAATAATTAAATCGATAATATATTGGGCAGCTAGGAGAAGACCGAAAATTCATATAATAGTGTGACAATTTAAAAACTTACAATGGACTATATCTCACAGACGAAAGATGATATCAAAAAATGCTTAAAACCCTTTCTGGGATAGGAAGGGGGAACTAAAATGACATAATAGAGAACTAACCCTCGTTAACTCCCTAGGCCCCACCTACCCCAACTAAAAAAAATTAAATAGCGAGCTCCTACATCATTGAAAAGCCTATAAAAAATTCTATCGAATGGTATGAATAATAAATGTACAAGGTGAATCAATAATTGTGAAACCATGCCTTAAAAGGAAAATTTAATTAAGTTTTTGTTAAACTACTAATTTGTGAGTTCTTTTTTATGTCATTTTAGTTCCCGCTTCCTATCCTAGAAACAGTTTTAAACATCTTTTGATATCTTTCGTTTGTGAGATATAGCCCGTTTTTAAATTGGCACGCTGTATATTGATACGATATATGATTTCAAAATTAATTTATCGACATTTATTGTTGCCAATATTGATTAATCAATTTTTGATAAGTAATGATCTGAGAATTGTAAATTGATTGGAAAAATCAATGTTTTGAAAAAAAATGTCAGAAGGGAATTTTTTGAAATTTTGATGGGATTGTTAGTGAGATATTTAGAAAAGAAAGGGTTTAAAATGGAGAAAAAATTTTGATGATTGAATGTGAAGTATTCAGTGTCGGCTCGTGGTAATTTAAAATGAGGGTTCAATTTTTTCCAATAATTTTAGCATTTGTAAAACTTTGTACAATAGCCAATATCCCTCAAAACTTCTTTGGCATCGTCCGTTTTAATACAATTAAATCACGAATTTTTTATAAGATTCCTGAGTCATGAAAAGGTTGCTTGATACCATCACTTAGATAATCCTTACTAGAAATGGTACAAGCGCAGAAACTACCGTTTTTATTTCATCTGAAACCTCGTGACATTTTCGAAGAACTTGTCAATCTAAAAAAGCAAAAATGTTCCCTATTGTTTTGGTTAGTTTTTAGAGAGGACAAACCTAAGAGCTGCCAGTGAATCCTAAAATATGCTTTTTACACTTCGCACCAACATTTGCTCTTTTAGTAAAGCAATTCTTGATTAAATTACGTAGTTATACAAAAGCCACTATACCCACCCTGGGCGTTGCAAAGCCAAGATGAAAATAATGGGTTTTGTTAAAATTTCTCCCGGTAGAACTCTTTAAAACTTTATTAACACTACACCACACTATAAGTAAAAGCAATAATATTAAGTAAATTTAAATACGCACTGCAAACCCCGAACAAAAGACAAAAATCGGTTATTTTAGATTAATCGGATATTTTCTATTTATAAAAGATATTATATTCGATTTTGAATAATTGATTACAATATTATACTGTTTTCAAACACTTACTTGCTGTGCTCTAGTGATGAATAAATAATCGATTTATAAAAGTAATATATTATTGGAAACAACGATTATTCGAGTAATTGAAAAAATCGATTAATCGAAAAGAATCAAAAAAATCGAAAAGAATCGAAGAGCATCCAAAAGGATCAAAGAGAATCAAAAAGAATCGAAAAGAACCGAAAAGAACCGAAAAGAATCGAAAAGAATCGAAAAAATCGAAAAAGATCGAAAAGAATTGAAAAAAACGAAAAATCGAAAAAATCGAAAATAATCGAAAAGGATCGAAAAGATTAGAACTAATCGAAAAAATCGAAACGAATTAAAAAGAATCGAAATAAACCGAAAATAATCGAAAAGAATCGAAATAATCAAAAAGAATCGAAAAGAATCGAAAAGAATCAAAAATAATTGAAAATAATCGAAAAGAATCGAAAAGAATCGAAAAGAATCGAAAAGAATCGAAAAGAATCGAAAAGAATCGAAAAGAATCAAAAACAATCGAAAAAAATAGAAATTAATGGAAAATAATCGATAAATCATAAAGAATCGATTATTTTTAAGTTATCTACTAGTTAAAAATAACTGGTAATTTATTTTGATGATCGCCCGGCCCTAACGTTTTATGTAATCCATTTTGGCAACAAAATTATTTAAATAGGAAGTTTTATTTGAGTAACTGGATTTCTTTTATTATTAATTTATAGACATCTACCAATAGAAAATTGTCTACTAAAACTAGCCAAAATTGCCGAAAACCTACCAAAAAAAAAACAGAAATCTACCAAAAAGGCAGAAATCTAGCAAATGTGACAACGCTGAATTAGAGATTCCCAATCAGAGTGACCTTGACCAAGCACAATAACTAATCGTTGGACCAAGCGAAGTTAACTGTCGTGACGTAATCTACGTGCGATGCACAAAATTATGCAAAAAATAGCGTGGTTTCAAGCAAATACACTGCTGTTTCACGGATTTATTAACCTGTCTTCTTAACATTCATTCTCAGACACCTCTCGCGTTTTTTAGACATATTGAACCGACAGACGCGATCAGCCTGAGCGCAGTGAGGTACCAAAAAAGTAGAGATTAATACGTACTAACATAATAAATATATTAAAGTGAATTTATATTATTAAGTTATTTATATGTGATTTTAAAATAATGTGCTCTTATGAAATTTAACTGGGTGTTCACTGCACAAATGAACCAAGGGACAAACCGCCCCTGAAAGTATTTATGTCCAAGGGAGGTAATAAGCGTATAAAAAGAAAAACAAGGTAAAATTTACTTCATAATGTTGAAGGAAAATAGACCAGATAGCAGAGTAAGGGTAGCAGTAAAGTTGTAAGTAGTTGTGTAAATTGGTTTAGAAGATTGAAGACAAGGTGTGCGAAGAAGAGAGGCGAAATGCGGAAATAAAATAAAATATATATGAAGACAGAAATTTTATGGAAGTTCTTATTTTTAATATATTTTTTACTATTAAATTGTAAGCCTCTTAAATATTGAATGGAGATAACATTTTCTTTTGTTGTTTGTCAAAATTATTGTGATTTCTGGATAATGTTGAAAGGAACCTATGGATTTGAGATTTAGTTTGAGTTATTGGGTATGTTTATTTATTATGTATTTATTTTGATATTTGCTGTGGTGGGAGGTGTTTGTGTGAATGCGTCTTGTTTGTTTTCATTTACGCCGTGACTAACAGTAGTAGGTATTTTATAAACCTTATCAAAGTCCGAACAAAAATATTCCCAAATTGAAAGAGAGGGCCTTGCAATAATTTTTGGCCTAAATAATTTCTTTATCCTAGTTACAGATCACTTACCCCTGGTAACTATTTTTAACCCAGCTAAAGGTATGCCCCAATTTTCAGCCAACAGACTACGTAGATGGGCAGTAATATTGTCAAATCACAATTATAAAATTGAATGTGTGAAATCGGAGCATAATACAAAGCCAATTTTTTATCGCGTTTACCTATTGAAAGTCAAAATATAAAAAATTTGAAAAATATTTTTAAAATTATGTGTTTTATGTGTTTAGGGCTCCGTCAAATATTTCGCTTTTTAAAAAGGCTCCGTCGCCAAAAAAGTTTGAGAAACACTGTTTTATAATAATACGGGATCTATCCATTTAATTTACATTTTGTTATTTTCTCTAATTTTGACATATAAAGCTATATTTTTTGTTATCGCAGAAAGTATCAAAACGATCTACTTTATGCAACCAGTTGCATAAAGTATAACATTATACAACTGATTACGAAAAGTTGATTATGTCACCAGTTACGAAATGAAAATAAATAAAACTGCCTCTCTTTTGGTATAAGTCGAAAAATCGAGAAATCGAGAAATCAAGAAAGTGAAAACTCGAGTAATCGAAAAATCGAAAAATCCAAAAACATTATCGAGAAAACCAAAAATCACAAAAACCAAAAATCGAAAAAAAGGCAGTGAATAGTGACATTTCACATTTGAAAATATGACATTACGTTTAACAACAAAAAAGAAAACAAAAAAAGAAAAGCTGTAAATTGCGTTTTATTTTTTAAATAATTAAACACCGTTATTGAAAACTGCCCAGAAATGTTGGAGGTAAAATGTTGACGTACTCCTTTAAGGATAATGGGTAAAAACGTTTTTTTTTCAATTTCCCACGGGTAATATCAAAAATTAGATCGGTAACACTGCACATGTCCCTTATTTTTATTATTACTATTGAAAAAAAAAAGTCGTAGTGCAATCAAATACAACAATTTTCTGAAATATTTGATTAGAAGTACCTACAAAAGAATGATGGTGAATCATTTTTCAACACAATTTTATAAATAATCAAGTCAAAATTAGAGAAGATCTTGTATATAAACACGTTACGAAATGCCGTTTTGTGTAACTCAAATATTTACTCGTTACACAAAATAAAACATTTCGTAACTGGTAACAATAAATAGCTATTAATTGACTTCCTAATATTTTAAATCATTTTACAGTATTTTTCATAAATAATTAAATCATAAATAATTACGGGTTCTAATTAACAGTGCTGTTCCTAAAGTGGCGCTGGGAAACAGTAACAAAGCCTACACAGAACACGAGGCTAATGGCCGTAGTAGTCGACGCCGATGACACCAAATAAAAAAAATAAAAAAAAAATTATCGGCATATAAGTACCAAAACATTTTTTTCTCTTCGAATAGTAGGCTTTTGTCAAATAAACTTAAAATATTATAACGAACGAAAAGGTAACCCATTTCTAATAAAATTTAATTATTTATTTTATTTTGGTGTGATCGTAGAAAAAATCTTGTGTAATTCGAGCAAAATGTAGTTTGGCTGTTTCGATAACTTTTTGTCTCGACAGCTATTTTGTTACAATAATATTGTAAACTTTTACTTAGGGTCGATTTCACCGTTTTGTTAAACGAAGTTTAAAATACTAAAAGAAGATTAAAATTACATTTTTACATTAACAATGCCATTTTAATCTTCGTTTAATAATTTAAACTTCGTTTAACACAACGGTGGAATCGGCCCTTAACTACTATTGATAAAGTGTTATTGCCCTCATCATAAATGAATCGTGCTAATAAAGTCAAAAAAACGTCTCATAATTTTTCATCTTTTAGCTACCTACCAAAATTATGTACTACAATACAAATATTTAAGTCCGGCCCAGAACATCTCCCTAGTTTTGGCAAAATTCGCGCAGCCACAAATGCTTCCTATGTTACCTCTACCCTTTCTAACCTCTTTGGTCACGGCATATAAAATAGTAAATACGCACTTTGTAGATTAAATTTTAAGTGAAAAAAAATTATATTTACAAAAAAAAATGAACTTATTGTACTGACAAAATTGTTGGTTGAGATTTTATAACTATTTATTTAGGTAAGTACTTTTGAATGTAGCGTTACATAAAGCAATGTTATGTACAATAATTACAAAATGTAAAGTTTACGTAAGCTAATTATCTACTTTCAATACTGATAAATTCAATCGTAATTATCCCGAATTTACCACAAGTTTGGATTTACTTTGAATGACAGATACAAAGTTTTAATCGACTATCGATCAAACCATCAAATACAGAAATTCAGTCTGCAATAAATCAGGCACACAGTGGAAAACTAGAATTGGGAATACCTTGAAATGTGGCTAATTACTTGCGTTTGAAGTCTTGTTTACCAATACATAATATAATTTTACATTCGACATCCAAAGTAGGATTTTGCGCTCTCAAATTTCAACGAAAAGTTGACGTTTTCCCTTAGTTTGCCCATTCGTACGTATTTGCTCGATAAATCGTTTTGTGTTATTGACACGCAAACAATTTTTTAATGAAAGTTTTATGGATTTAAAAAGACACTTAATATTTTTGGATAAGCAGGGTGTTACGCTTTTGACTGGGAAATAAAAATGTACATTTTTTAAATCGAACACCCTGTTTTTTAAATTAAACTAAAAATTGAAGATTTGTCCCCTTTTAGGCTGGTTTCCCCAATCTCAATTACTTTGGGATGTAGACTCGAAAGTAATTTTCTTTTCTTGAGAACTGATTTTGAGAAACCCAGATCAGGTTTGTGAAATTTCTCCTTTTATTAAAACATTGCGGTTTTTTTTCGTAAGAAATAGGAGTACACCGATGAAACAGGTTTGGGATGAAGTTAAAAAATTAAAAAAAATATATATATACAAAATTCCTAAAAATAACATAACTAGGGACAACCGTGTAGAAACGTTTCTTCATAATATTGCACCTCCTTGGGTACCAGAAAAACAATTAGAACTAGAACATAGAAATTCAAATAACCCTTTATTAAAAGAATTTTCATTGCAAAAATTGCAAAATAGTCTTAAAAATAAAAAAAATACTTCTCCGGGAATGGACAGCATTCACTATATAATGCTCAGTAATTTACCACATAGTAGCAAAATCATCCTTTTAAAATTGTACAATCATATTTGGAAAAACAACGAAATTCCAAAGAGTTGGAAAAACTATATCATTATCTCTATTTTAAAGCCCGATAAGGACCCTACAAAACCAAACTCATATAGAGGCATTTTACTTGGGTCATGTATACTAAAAATATTTGAACGAATGATTAAATCAAGATTAGAGTTTTGGTTAGAATCTAGCAATATCCTTCCTAAAAGTCAATTTACATTAATCTCTCATTCTCAAACCACCAATCAACAGTGACACTGTTTTTAGATATAGAAGGCGCCTATGACAACGTTAACTTAAACATCTTATTTCAAAAAATGGTTCAATTAGGATTACCGGCGGAATTCTGTCAGAAAATAATTTCATTATTCAATGATAGAGTAATATACGTTAAAATCAAAGATGAGATAATTGGCCCACGGTCTGCATCCAAAGGATTACCTCAAGGAAGTATTCTTTCTCCACTTTTATACCTAGTATATACAGCCGACCTAGAACAAATGTGGAGAAACACATACAACACCGTCAAGATATTGCAGTATACAGATGACATCTGTATATATGTTACGGTTAAAGTGTTTACTTGGCTAGTTTATAGACTAGCTGGATAGTATACAAACTATCCAAATGTCCTGCTATTTTGATGGAAAATCATATTTCTACTAAAATAGCTATGAACATTGGTTGATTTGTATACTAACCAGCTAGTTTACAAACTATACAATATTTCTCGCCAAAGTACAAACCACAATAAAAGTACACAACTTAACCGACATTTTTGGCTAGTTTACAAACTATCCACAGTATTTGGATAAAGTGTGAACTAAATATTCGTAGTAATACATAATAACCAGCTCGTCGGTTAGTATGTAAACTAACCAATTCTCTTCGGTTAATTTATTAGAAAAGTGAGGTTATAGTTATGGCAAGTGTGTTTTATATTTGTTTACTACTGTGGTGCCTTGTGAAATTTGTTTAAAAAGAGGTTATTAAAAATTAATCAACAGCAACAATTTGAAAACCTACTTTTGGAAGTTTACGAACAAAAGTCGCAAAATTCAAAAAAATTAATGAATGACAGTGATTAAAGTGAAGTTTTGCAATGTATAAAAAGAATACGCGAAACTGGACCTAACACGAGTAACAAAAATTATTATTATTATTTTTGTTGGAAAAAATAAATATATTGGCACCTAATTTAACTTAAAAAATACTTGGACTGACCGCATGGCAAGTGAACATTTATCCAATGAACCACCTATTCGATTTTGCCTTGGGTACTTCATTCATATATTTAAATAAAGATTATTGATTGTTTAAATAATTTCATTCTAGGAATTTAGATTAAATTTTATTTGTTTTTTGGCCACTCTATACCTACATATTGGAAAAACACCAACCTCATTTGCAAATTTTTGGCCGTTGTGACTCTAAAACACGTAAGGGCTCCCTAGGTCTGCAAATACTTCTAATAGGTGTTCAGCTACTTCTCTAGCCTTCTTTGTTCTCTCAACCTGACTTATTTGGTTAGGTGGTCTTGATAGACAAAAAAAACTTGAAGTCACCATCCGGTCTAGTTTGTAAGTCAATGAGACAGATTTGGCGCCGAGCCTTTAAATGATTTGAAACAATTGGTTTCACAACAATACCTTTCTTAGTTTTGTTCTGTTTGAGCTGACATGTTTCGCAAGTTTCAATAAATAATTTAACCGTTTCCTGTGTTGTTATAATACTTTTTATTTAATAATTATGTTACTGCCTAACGACCTCCATGCCCAGTTCCCTGATGGGTAGCTTTAATGGCATCATAACATTCACTCAAACGTAAAATAATCTTTTCAGATTTTTTATGTAAAATTACATAAGATGAATCGATTCTCTATAAATCATAAGTATTTACCACGTAATAATAATTTTTGTTACTCGTGTTAGGTCCAGTTTCGCGAATTCTTTTTACATTGCAAAAGTTCACTTTAATCACTGTCATTCATTAATTTTTTTGAATTTTACGACTTTTGTTCGTAAACTTCCAAAAGTAGGTTTTCAAATTGTTGCTGTTGATTAATTTTTAATTACCTCTTTTTAAACAAATTTCACAAGGCACCACAGTAGTAAACAATAATAACACACACTTGCCATAACTATAACCTCACTTTTCTAATAAATTAACCGAAGAGAATTGGTTAGTTTACATACTAACCAACGAGCTGGTTATTATGTATTACTACGAATATTTAGTTCACACTTTATCCAAATACTGTGGATAGTTTGTAAACTAGCCAAAAATGTCGGTTAATTTGTGTACTTTTCTTGTGGTTTGTACTATGGCGATAAATATTGTATAGTTTGTAAACTAGCTGGTTAGTATACAAACCAATCAATATTAATAGCTATTTTAGTAGAAATATGATTTTCCATCAAAATAGCAGGACATTTGGATAGTTTGTATACTATCCAGCTAGTCTATAAACTAGCCAAGTAAACACTTTAACCGTAACATATATAAAAATAACTGTTCTGTACCTAATGGGAGCCAAAGTGTTAGCAACTTTTAAGGTCAAATTAAATCATGGTGTTTTAATAAAGGATTCACAATTTCCGAGAATAAAAGTCAAGCATGCATATTTTCAAAAAAACACAATTTACCTAAAAATATAAAACTAAAATTAACAGAATTTAATGTAAAACATAAAGTTAAATATTTGGGCATGGTATTGGACAGAAAATTACTATGGAAGGATCACATTGACTCTGTTGTAACCAAATCAGAAAGAGGTCTAAATATATTAAGGGCAGTAACACATACATCATGGGGCGCAAATGCTAATATTTCTTTATGTCTATATAGATCATTTATAAGATCCATTCTAGGTTACGGCTCAATTTTTTACCATCAAGCTGCAAATACACATACAAAAAAATTAGATGTCTTAGTAAACAAGTATCTTAGATTATGTTTGGGAGCATTAAGAAGTACACCAATAGTAATATTTTTGTAGAAGCGGTTGAATATCCTTTATATCTAAGAAGAATATATTTAAGTTCTAAATTTATATATAAATTGAAGTACAAAAATAGTGATTTACTAAAAAAAATTAATGATTTATATATTTTGGATCTCACAAGTAAATACTGGCAAAAGAAAAAATCTCCGGCCTTAATAGACTCATATTCCGAGATACAAGCAAGCCTAAATGATACGTATTCAACAAATATTCCACCCATCTTTCAAATTGATTTACAAGAAATACATTTTAAAGAAACTCTGTTACCCCAAAAATACCATGAATTAGAACCCCAATTAAGAAATGTAATATTCAACCATGACGTTGCAAAATTGTTACCAAATTTTATTCAAATTTATACGGACGCCTCAAAATCGCAAAACAATGTTTCCGCCGCTTTCTGGATACCTGAAAATAATTTTAGTAAATGTGTTAACCTTGATAAAAAAATGTCTATTTATTCCGCGGAATTAATAGCAATTTTAGAAGCTAGTAGTTACATATCCAGAGAAAATTTCCAAAAAAATATTGTCATTTTCTCAAATAGTAAAAGTGCTGTTGAAAAACTGACGCAGTCCCGATGTCAAAATTTGAACTATATCATAGTTGAAATTTTGAAAATTGTTAAAAATATAAGTGATATGCACATCATGACAAAGCTAGTTTGGATTAAAGCTCACTGTGGATTAATAAATAAAGAAGTTGTGGATAACATAGCAAGAAAAGGGTCAATAAGTACAAATGTAGCAGAATATAAATGCACAAAAGAAGATATGGCTGCTTTTTCAAAAACCTTAGTTATAAATAAATGGAAATCAGATTATAATAATTCAAATAAAGGTAAATTTTATAAAAATCTACAAAAAATTATACCTTGTAAACCTTGGTTTCATGACATGTCCATAAACAAACATATGTTATCCACAATTTGCAGATTAAAGTTTAATCATTCACTAGCTCCCGCACATCTTCATAAAATAAATTTAGAAGATGATCCATTATGCAATTGCGGAGAAATAGGAACAACAGAACATATCATTTTAGGTTGTGAATCCAATAAAACATATGTTAATTTATTAAATAATTTAATTAATCAATCTTCCAACATCACAAAACCTTACAATGGGGCATGTTCAAAAATTTTGCAAATTTTTTTTATAAATAGTAGAGTTAAAAATAAAACTACATTTTTTTATTTTTTTTTTTATCTATTCATTTGCCGGAGTTATGAATTTTTTTAAAATTTATGACGTCACCGGGAATAGACCAATAGGAGCTAGCGCACAACGTTGCCGGCTAGAAGGTTTACGAGAAGTGATGTACGTTCGTTTGTGTACTCCTTCTTACTTTTAGACTTCTAAAACATCGTTAAACAAATATCTTTTAAATATAGAATATCAAATATTTTTCGAAAGTATTATTTCTGTTTAAACTTTTACCATATTTAAAGTTTCATTGTTTTAAAAGTCACTTAATAATTCAGAAAATGGCAAAATGGCAGCACTGGGTATGGCATCTGTCATCATAGTGTCTCGATCAAGAATTTATTTGGAATTTGAGTGTTTAATTTTGTACTTTTTATAAATATTATGACTACGAAAAAGTGTTTTGTTCCAGAATGTGATAATGATTCACATTCATCTTCAAAAATATTTATTAGTGTTCCTAGAAATTTGGAAAGAAGAAAATCAACCTTCTACTAGCGATGTTTCTCGTAAACTTTTTAATAAAAATACACCGGATTATCAAGATGTAGCAGCAATTTCTGCTAATTGTCCCCTTCAGGAAATTGAAAATGAGGCTACTATAAATTCTTAGGTGTATAACCTAAAAACCCTTCTGGAAGAAAATGCAGAATCTCCTGAAAGTTTTGAAGATACCGAATTTATTCATCATTTTGTGGAAGAACTAGTGATAAAGAAATAATAGAAAAATGTGGGTATTTAAACAAACTGGTTCCTGGATCCCATATAATGGCAGATAGGGGTTTCAGAATATTTAGCTACTTGAAAACATGGGATGCACTTTAGTAAAGCCACACCTAGTGTATCACAGAATGAAAAAAGTTCTCCAGAAGATGTGCAATTAAGTAAAAGAATAGCATCTCTAAGAATACATGTGGAAAGAGTTATAAGAAGGGTTAGTTAATTTAACAAGTTAAAACCACATTCGTGTGTGAATTTTAAGCAAGTACATTTACTTAGTAATATCTGCATAATTGCTTGTTAACTTACAAGAACCTATTTTGTAAGAGTAAATATTAATTTAATAAATTTTTTTTGTTTGTTTTTTTAATTTAATTTACCTAATTATCACATTTCAGGGATTATAATGAGTTTTTAAACAGCCAATGTAATTTTTTATAAAATTTTAACTTTTCGAACAAATCAAAGAGGAATGAGTACCTGTATATGCATAGATTTTTTTGGGACTAAAACTATCAAAACAAAGGCACCTATTTACAGCAGTTTAAAATGAAACATTTTGACAAAAACGCCTATGTCACAGTGATAAATATTAAAAACAACCAAGTTCAGTTGAATGTGGTAGCAAAGTCTATATATTCCAATAAATCGGGTAACTACATGTGGTATCACTGGTGATAAATTTAAAAATATCACAATTCTTGCTACCTTTTTCAAAATACCAGAAAGTGTGGCTTCTTATCAGTCCTTTATGAAAATGACAACAGTGATAAATGTGAAAAAAAAATTTAATGTTGCTATTCGTTATTACGATAGTAACAGTTCCGTTTATTTTTTATGAAAATCTAAGTAAAAACCAATGTCAAAGGGTTATAATTTTTTTCTGTTGAAACAAATATATCACAAAATTTAAAAATTGATCATAGGTCAAGCTAAAGTAATACCTTTATTGATAGTAGCTTTAATAAAAACTCTTCAATTATTGTTTACAAACAATAATATAAAAATCTGTGAAAATTTTATTTATTAATCTTTTAATAAAAAATGAGAAAAATGAAGTAAAAAACAATTTATTTACAAATAAAAAATATATATACAAATCCTAAGAATATAAAAGTACTGATTTATTTTCCTGTAGTGGATGAAGAGGTTTCTTTAACAATCTAGCCAAGTGTACATCAATATTTACGCATTTTGATAAATTAGAGCCTTTCCAATAACAGTGAATAGATGTTACAGATGGTTCCTCACTTCTTCTATGAAGCCACATATCGAAATTTGGCATTTTAAAAAAAATTCGCAATTCCTTGCTGACTTTAAAGTTTTTTTCTGAAAACAAATGTACTTACCACATTTTTAGGATTTTAATAAAACAGCCTAAACCTGTGTCATAAGTAGTTGTTTTTATATATATATAAAAAAAAAATTAAAAAATTGAAGTGTCCTGCTGACTTTGTTCCAACAAAGCACCCTGTATTATTTAAAAATAGCATTTTTTTTAGTAAAGTTTTACAATATTTCAAGAGTCTAAAAATGGGGTGTGGTTTTTAGAAAAAAGCTTAAAAAACCGAATTGCTCTGCTGGCTTCTTTCGAAGGTTAGCAAGCACCATGTATTTTTAAAAATATAATATTTCAAGTGCATAAATATATGGTGTTGCTGTTTTTACAGAAAAAACTTTATAAAATAGAGGTGCTTTGCTGACTTTGTTCGAAGCTATAGAGCATTTTAAGTTTTGCAAAAAACGAGGAGCATAAATTTTTTGAAAAGGGTATAAAAATAACCTAAAAATATGGCATATTTTTTAACTCAAAATTTCATAGGTGCTCTGCAGCATTCTTTGGTATCATAATTATTACTAGGTTCACTAACAAAATCTGTTTCTAGATTATTTTAACACTTGCTGCGATTACAAAAAATGTCTATATGTCAAAATTAGAAAAAAAATATTTATAGGAATAAAGGGCCTTATACAGTGTTTATTATATGTAATATAAAAACAAAAAAGCATAATAAATATTACAAACCTTGACATGCAGCATATCCTAAGCATATTGTGCACTAAAAATTTCATTTTTGTTAATTACAACGCAACCACATCAGAAGGTTTTTGCCGTACTTTATGTTTAGGTGTAATTTGTCTCCTTCTCTCTTATGGAAAAATAAATTATCCCCATATTCTTGCTTGGCAGATCTAAAAATAAAACCTGAGATAAATATGTTTTACTTGCTCCATATAAACTGTAACTACCTACTATTAAAACAAAGTCTTACCTTTCTGACTTTTGTAAACTGAGTATTGTTAAAAAATGCAGTAATCATCTCGGTAATCATATTTTCGTTTACAATGGGTAAAACACTTGATTCAACTTTTATAAATCCAGCTGATTCATATTAATAATAAAATTAAACCAAAACAAAAAACTAAGGTTAGATGTTACTGATGTTAGATGGTGTCAATTTTAATGTCACTTAGATGTGCGTTCACTTCGACATTCTGTGTGTTGGTTTGTTCGTTGGCTTGGTTTTGTATAACAAAAAAAACTTCGACACAAGATGATTGGTCTATTCCCGATGACGTATAATTTCAAATTTTAAATTTCAATTGGGCTTAATTTAAAAACTTTTGGCTTTTTTAACGAACTGACTATTTAGAATAACTTGTATAGCGACTAACTATTACAATATAATTTATAAAACAGTATATCTCACATGTGAACATGGCCCATTTAGCCCAACTGTTAGAAATAAAAAACGCAAAATATTTTTATATATTATATAAACACATTGTAAAATTAAAAGTAAAAATATAAAAAAGTTGTATATATGTGTTCGCAAAATGTTTAGTTAGTTATATTAAGGATCTACCTTTTGTATATATCCTAACTGTTTCCAAGTCTATCCGTGGTCCTCTTGTTTGTCAAAATCGCTTATAAAGACCCATAAGCGTGTAGTGTCCCTGTGAATCCTGAAATAATTATTAAAAAAAAAAAAAAAGAAAAACCAAAAAAAAAAACAAAGAAAAAAAAAAAACAAAGAAAAACCAAAAACAAAACAAAAAAACGTGAGCGTATTATCCTTACTATATGATATTGAACTAAGATAAAATTTAATCGATGTGGTTTGGCGAATGGACTCAGTTCCCGCAGTCAAAAATTCAAATTAAAAAAAAAATCTCTTGGATTCATTAAATTTAAAGTGCCATTTAGCAGGTTTTTTAAAGGTTTGAAATAATTCTGTTTTTCAATCAAAAATTTGCCAATTGTTGCCAAGCTTGAAAAGTTTTGTGTACTTTTGTATTACTTCTTCGTACTGGATGCGGTCTATAATGACACTTTTTCTTTTAATATCCCTCTCAATTAATCCGAACACTCGATCTGGAGGGATGAAGGAATGACCAACTACTGGAAAAACTATTTCCAAAGTAGTTATAGATTTTGGAGCCTTGTAACCTAATCAGAATGCTAATATATCAATTACTGTGGTATTTTTGTTTTGCCCTCCAGACCCATCTGCAAAGAGCAAAACTTTCTTTGTGCCTTCCTTGAAATCATGCTTTGTTAATGTATTATACAGTGCTGAAGCGATCACATTTGAATTTTTACAGTACTCGGTTTCCAACCAAACATAAGAAGAAACAGTATCTGATGAAATTTTTGTCTTTGAGTTACCACAAGCGACGGTAAAATTATATAAATTAATTTGCTGGGAAAAGTAGGCGCTCTGGTCGGGTAGTTTGGGCAAAGCTAAGTTCTTTTGGCAATCAAGCGAAAAATATTGTGTATCTTCAAAACTTGACTTAAGAAAATCATAACATGCTTAAGTGTATATACGCGCTGATCTGCTATACTTTGTGCCTTTTGATCATCGCTTTTAATATTTTTAAGAAGTTCTTTAAAACGAATACATGTGTAAAATTGTAAAATCTGTTTACAAATTTTCTAAAAAAGCAAAGTTTCACATTTAAACTGGGGTTCTGAGCACAGAAATTTATAACAGTTTCTTAAAATTTAGTTCACATGGTAAAAAAAGTCAGGTTGTTCTCTTTATTTGGCAGTGGCTTTCCTTGCAATGCATGTTTTCATTAAATTGTTTTATAGAAGCTTTTATATTATAATTTTTGTCCTTAACTGTATCACCACCTCGACATTCTGGTAGAATTTCGTTACATAATAAATGATTTCTAACTAGTCTTTCTAAGCGATCTGCACTAAAATGAGTTATTCCCAAAAATGCACTACGTCCTTGTCTGCCCTATTTGGGCCTTTTACGGCCTTTATTTTCCATTTACCAAGAATATTTCATGAAGTGAGTAAATCTCCGAGACCTCCTGTAGATACGCCAATAGACACTGCCAGTCGAAGTTCTAGATTGTTTTAGAATGACGAGACGCTCCTAGAAACATCAATTTTGCCGGATATACCAGGCTATAAAATGGTGTATAAGTCAATATAAAAATAATATAAAATAGACTAACATTTAATTTACTATTCGATAACTGCAAATGTAATTTCCAACTGCTTTTAAAATAAAACGAATTTTTTTGAATAATTTGTTTGAAGCGACATCGATTTTTCATTGACCCAAATTATCTTGTCCTCTTGTATTTTTCTCCACTCGCAATCCAGTTAGGAATAAATCAACATCGCATAAAATTTGAAATATCATTGATCAGCAATTATTTTTCGCTTTTGTAATTGAATAAAAACAAACCGAACTATTGTTGGAATTGTGTGCTGCATAACTGTCAAAATCCTCTATTCGAATCAGCGTTACTGACCGTTTTTATCTTATGAATCCATGGAAATTCTAATGTCTGCGAGTTTAAATGTAGATTGGACAAAATTTATTTATTTAGAGAAATAATTCTAAATTAAATGGATAAAATAAATTATTGATTTCAAAATAAAAATTAAAAAAGAAACCAAAAAATTGAAAATAAATAACATACAAAACAATAATATTAAAAAAGTTAGTAACACAGTAACAGGGAAATCAACTGAAACAGCTCTCCATTAATCAATAAACGGGGTGGAGAACACACTGGAAAACAAGGAGGTAATGCTGGGAGCATTCTTGGATATCGAGGGTGCATTTGACCTCTCAAACACAGAGGAATCGAGGACACGTGCGTGTCCTGGATCGACTCTATGTTAAGGGAAAGAACTATACACACAACCCTTATGGGAGAGGCAATAGCGGCACGGGTAGCGAGAGGATGTCCGCAGGGTGGAGTGCTGTCTCCACTCCTGTGAAACCTTATAGTGGACGGGCTGCTTAGGGTTCTCAAAGATCAGGGACATAGAACCCTGGGATATGCCGATGAACTAGTGATCATAGCACAGGGAAAATACAACACCATAGTAAGAGATCGAATGCAAGACGCTCTAAATATAGTAACAAAATGGACAGAGGCGGAAGATCTGAACATTAACCCAAACAAATCTGACATAATTGCATTCACCCGCAGGAGGAAATTGGAGGGACTAGGGCCTCTAAACCTAAGAGGTGCTAGTATCCAGCTTAAGGGGGAGGTGAAATATCTCGGGGTTATGATTGACTCGAGACTTATCTGGAACCAGCATCTATAAAAAACCACAAGGAGAGCGGAAACCTCGTTAATGATGGCAAGGCGATCCTTTGAAAAAAATGGGGGTATACTGGCTTTATAACATGGTGGTGGGACCGATAATAACATAAGCAGCTTTGGTGTGGTGGCCAAAAACACAGCAAAGGAAAGCAATAACGAGGCTAAACAAGGTGCCTCGGAATAACAGTGGCAATGAAAACAACCCCCACTGCTGCGATAAATGTGATATAAACAGAGGCAAGATTAGATGCTTACAGATTAGGGAATACCCTGGGAAATCTTGACATTAGGCCAGGTCACATGAGTATCTCAAGGTTAGTGGCAGAAGTGCTAGACATGAGATCAGACCACATAACCAAGAGGTACTCTTTTAATACTCCATTTGATGTTTTAATACAGGAAAGAGGGGAGATCACCATAAGGGAGTCCAATGTTCAATGACAGGAACAAACCTGGTATACAAGACTGCTGAAGGCACTGGGGCGGGAGTATTCTCCAAAAACCCTAATACTAACCATAGCTATGCTATAGGAATTCCTCGGTATTTCAGGCCAAGGTATACGCAATTTTGCAATGTGCAACAACGGACAATGAAAGAGCTGTCGAAAATCAGCATATTCAAATAATGTCAGACAGCCAAGCGGCACTTAAGGCTATATCGAGTCAGAAAGTTACGTCGAGGCTGGTATGGGAATGCATCGAAAAACTAAGAACACTGGCAGACCGAAATAGAGTAAAACAGGCACATGGATAAGCCTTCATAGGCAGTCCGTGTCCCAAAAGAACTGAAGAACTACTCTTTATGAATAGGAACCAGTTGAAAGTGATAACAGGGTTTATTACTGGGCATGCCCCAGTAAAGGAACACTTGAACAAAATTGGCATGTACAATGGGGAACTCATGTGCCGACTATGTCACAAGAAATCAGAAGCGGCCAAACACATACTGTGCGAATGCGAAGCTCTAGATCGCAAAAGACAGGCTCTTTTTGGACAACCCCAGGTTGATCCAACAACGTATAGAACCCACTTACCCCAAGGATCTATACAAACTTGTATAAGGTACAAAGGTGACAGAGTGTGTGCTATGAACTAACATGGGGGTAAAACACAATAAGCCAATAGGCTTCAGTATTATTCGGAGACATAGTCAGACGAGCCCAGGAGAAACAAAACACAATGTTAGTGACTTAACCAATATTAAAACTATTAGAAGTACTAAAGTTTTCGTTAAAATTTTTACACTATCGATTAACTATTGCAGTTGAACCGTAGTTAGTCCTGTGGAACTGAATATGAAGCAAATCTGTTCCTTTGGTGTATCTTATTTGATTTTAATATTAATAGTAGCAAGTAGTAAGTTGGAGTTAACCAAGTAATGTATAATTTTGTAGGGAAAAACGAGTTGAGAATATTTTTGTTGATATTCAAAACTTTGAGAGCCCCTTAATTGACCCCTTATGTTGTAACCAATATTCTCAACCAAAAAGTTTATTTTCATAGAAGAGGTATTTGAGAAACTTACTTTGAACACGCCCAATATGGCTAATATGGCACAATAAGAAGGAAAGCATACAAATGAATTTTACTTTAGTACTCATACTACGAATTAAGGAATAGTACGATTATTATAGCATTAGTATTAGCTGTATGACAAATATACCGTTTAATGAATCCCAATACTCTAAAAGATTTTACGGTTTTATTATTAACGCGAGAGATGAAAGACATTATCAAATGTGTCAACAATATCATTGACAGAATAAACAAACTTAATTGAAAAATCTAATGACCATGAATTTATCAACATTCAAAGATACACTTTTTATGTTGCACAAGAAAGGTTCAAGCGTTCTTGCAGATTAGGCTTCAAAGCAGCATAAAATTTGAAGTCATCAACATATAGACAGTTGGTCTGTCAGAAAAACTGAACATCAATTACGAATCGGGAATAAGAATTGGAGCTAAATAAGGCTCTTGAGGTACACCAGAAGAGATATTCACTTCCTGATATCTGATTTTAATAATCACGGCGATTTGCTTTCTATTCTTTAGGTAAAACTTGAGACAAGATAACTCTTTTCCATAAACTAAAAGGCCGAGAGTTCTTTGACTAGAATTAAATTACATTCACTATCAAACGCCTTTGTTATTTCTGTATAAGTATATTGACAGCTTCTTTCAAATGCATTATACAGATAATTATGATATAATTGATTTCTACAGAGCGTCCTTTATAAAAACCATGTTGTTCTTTTGAGTTATAACTAGTGCTCTACTTAAAAATTTCATCAGTGATATATACGTCGAAAATACGCAAATAATGAAAGTTTTTTTTAAGAATTTACGCTACAAACTAAGTCCAAACAAACTTTATTAAAATATATAAATTCTTTTAAACTTTTGTCAAAATTAATTAAACATTCTTGTAGCGCAATAAATTACGGTCTCAAGTGTGTAGTTTCCGCAAAATAGCCAGACATTTAGCAAAAACGTTTCGCAAAAACGGCGGCATCCGTGAGTGGATATATGTCGAAAATTAAGCTCTCAAAGAGAAAGAAAAGCTGCCGAAAGCAGTCCCATTTACATTTCAAATTTAATTTCCGCTAACCAGTACAAAGGGAATAAACGTAAAGGTTATATACCACTGGAGAAGAACTTAAATTGCCTTTGATGATCTTCTCAAAGTTCTTCCCTTTGATACTAACATCGTATAGAGGTATTAAAAGAAATGTCTACAGTTTTTTATAGTCCTGTCTTAATGCGGAATATAAAAATGAAATTTATCGAGACAGGTGACTGAAATATGCTAACTTTTTTAACAATACTGCTGGCTCTATTTTTTTATATTGTAAAATAATAGCCTATAATCCACATTCACATCGCACATCAAATTTAAATACTAGTATTTTTAATTGAATACGAGAAAACCCCCAATAAACTAAGGAATGATCCAGAACTTTATATATTAGGCCATGACCAACAAAGACTGAGATACCAAACATGTATGTGATACTTAAAAAGAAGAAGAATTGAATGCCATGACATATTATTTGAATTTTAGAATATATCTTTTCTTTTTGACATCAGCCATCCGAGTTGTAAGTATTGATGAAAATTAAATCATTTTAGATTTAATTTTCTATCGTATATATTTTTTTAGTATCTAAACGCATCCAATAAAAAATTCTTCTACACCCATATGTATATTACCTTATCTACGAACAAATTACAAAACGAAAAAGTATGCTATTGCCTTCAACTAAACGAATATATTTCATATCTAGTGTAGGTAGTGAGAACACTGCAAAATCCGCCAATCACCGTTCATATATTGATCAACCGACTGCTATTATTTTAAAAATTTTAAAGTGACCATTCTGTCAAACTAATTGTCAGTATATTTTTTAGTCATTGATATTAAACATACATTAAAATGGGTTATTCTTGTGTAGAATCAATTAATAATAGCATTTCTTTTTTTTTTGTCTATAATTATAAATTCTTTGTTAATTTAAATAAAACTATATGAAGTCAATTTAATTACGAGTATTAAAGCAACAAAAATAAAGAATAGGTGGTCCTATGGTTAGCGTTCGATTCTCGGATGGTGAAAAACGAAATAAACTTTTTCTTTTATTTTATTTTAAAAATTATTAAAAGTCATAAATTATTTTAAAATTACTTATTTTGTCTTAATAACCTAAAATATTTTTGTACTAAGTTTATATATTAATAGACAGTTTAAAAGTGTTTCTAATTTTACATATTTCTCATTTACACCTATTACAAACTTGATAAAATAAAGTCTAGAAAACCAGTATTCTATCTACGGTTTTAAGTTTCTTTATATCTTTTATTGTAGCTTTTATTTCAGGCATCCATAAAGTCTCCGTTTTTTGAGATAAAGGCATTTTTCATAGAAATCTTAAACCTTAAATAGTTTATTATTTATTGTATTAATATGGGGAATTTTATAATGAACTAAAATAAAGATTTCCAATAAAATTTCTAAAATCGTTTGAGTGTACAAACCTTTGCCAAAGCCTTTGATAAAGTTGATCATTCTATTTTATTGCGTAAATTAACAGCATATTCATTTAGTAAGCCTTTCATCAAGCTATTGTCTAGTTATTTACTGACAAGGAAACAACTCGTAGCATTTCGTGGGAAATATTCTAGAGAATTTTTGGCAAAGTCAGGAGTTCCACAGGGATCAAACCTCGGCCCTCTACTATTTTTGCTTTTTATCAACGATTTGTCGGATAACATGCTAAGTAAGTCCTTACTTTATGCTGATGATTGTAAAATATTTAGGAAAATTAATAATCAGAATGACCATGATCAACTACAACAATATCTTGATAAATTATATAATTGGACAATAAGAAACAAACTGGACCCTAATTTAAATAAATGCTTTATTGTAAGCTATACAAAAGTAAAAAATATAGTTAAATACAGATATATCATAAATAATCATAACCTTGAAAGAAAAACTGAAATAACTGACCTTGGGATAATTTTTCAAAATACATTAAATTTTAATAAACATATTCAACAAATCGTACATAAATCAAAAAAAATGCTTGGTTTTCTCAAAAGAACTACATATGATTTCAAAAATATAGAAACAATTAAAGCACTTTATTCTTCTTTAATACGAAGTAGGCTGGAATTTGCAACAATTATATGGGATCCTGGGATATTAAACTTGAAGAAACTTCTTGAGACTGTCCAAAATAAATTTATTGCCTATCTTCGGTCGTTCACCTGACCAAACCTCTTACGAAATAATAAGAAAGGATTTTAAATTAGTCAAATTGGAAAAACGAAGAATTAACCATAAGTTATTGTTTTTGTATAAACTGCTAAATAATAAAATAAATTGTGAATTTTTACTATCTGAAATTAAATTTTATATCCCAGGTCATGTCGTTCGGCCTAAAAACAAACTTTTCTTTATACCAAAACACATGCTGCTATTGGATAATATCTGCTGCATATATAATAACCACAATACATCTTTAAATCTGGATATATTTAATACATCACTTAAAACTTTCAAATCCCACCTGTTAAAATCAGAATTTGCATAGAGATTTAAATATTATATATATAAAAAAAAGATTCATTGTGAAACATGCTTACCTAATTTATATTGATTATTTTAAGATTTTCCAGATTTTGATTAATTCAATGAATATTTTTTATTTTAACAATCTTATTTGTATACTATTTTTAATTCTAATGGAGCATTGGTAGATGCAAGTAGTTATAAGTTTCGTAAATTATTTTTGTTTCTGTACTTATACTCGTATATATTTTTTATTTCTTTCTTCTTTTATATTAACTTTATTGGGAGCATTGGTAAATGCATTTAGTTGTAGTTTCATTTTTCTTAGGAGAACATGTAATGAGGTTATAAAACCTGTTTGTTTTCTGTTAAATAAATAAATAAATGTCTTTCTTTAATCCACATGGTACACTTATTTGTTACTCAAACGTAAATCTTCTGTTTGCAATTGCAACAATTTTATATAATTAAAATCAATAATTTTGCCATTAGTTTCGACAATTTTATAAGGATATCCCAGTTATTTCAAACCAACTTAAGTATGTGACATGCATCTAAAATTATAAAAAGTTTACGTTTATCTATGGCGAATGCAAGACATATGGAGTTGCAGTTTCAATATCCAAGTTGTATAGGTTTACGTCTAATGTTGTCATCATTGTAAAATTAGCTCTATCCATGCAATTTTAAAAGAATCAGTTTTAAAAAGATGATCAATAAAATTTTTCTCTTATTCAATACAGTATATTCATTTAAATCCACTAGAAATATTTAACAAAATAAAACAAAAATCATAAATTTTAATTACAAACTTGTCAGACTTGAAAAAACTTCATGCAACTAAAAGTAATTCAATAGTTAAAATAACTGCAGCACTTTCAAAAAAGTTCTTTATCCATAACTCTTAGAAAGATAAAATGTTTATCTAGCTAGCTGTAAAGTTCTTTTATGAAAAAAATATGCAGGCTTTAGAATCGATCTTGTAAAATTTCAGACATTGTTTAGTTTTTGAATTAGATGTTTGTGGCCGCTAGTATCTGTATCTGTAACGTGTGGAGGGTGGGTTACCCCCACGGCACTTGGACCTCATTAGGCTCATTGTGCATCCTCCTGAGATGATAGGCACCTCCTAGCTCGTGAGCCAGCCTAAAGATTTAATGTAGCTGACAACGTTGCCAAGAGGTGCTTCTCATATATCGGCCGGTGTTAGCCAATACTACCCGAACACAAATCTAATAAATGAGAGCGTCGAGCAATCGTGAAGGATATGCTTGATGATCTCATCTTCTTGTTCGCACCCTCTGCAGAGTGCAGATTCTGACAGCCCCATGATATAGAGATGCTTTCGTACTTGGCAATGACCAGTCAGAATGGCTGTGACTAGGCGCAGATTCTGTCTAGTCATAGTCAAGTATTTGCTAATTACTACCGATTTTTAATGATATTGCTGATTGGTTATGTAACAACCAGTTAGTCTAAAGACCATTTGTAACTACTGATAGGTCTTTAGCTATTGTTGTTAATATACTATTAAGGGATTAGGGCAGCGTTGTCACCAGCCAAAGGGTCCTGGAGTCCTGAAGGAACATCCATTCGCCAGTGGCAAAAGAAAATAATAAAGAAGAAAATAATAAAATACAAAAAAAAACATCCCTTAATAGCATATGTCGAGCGGTTCTTGGCAACTAGTTTTAGACTCTTTTAGTCCTAAGGGAATAGAAACGCCGAGGCTTCTCAAATGCTCGGAGTATTTTGCTGGTTTGGGAAGGGAGGAGAGATTAATAATAAGTATTAAAACATTAACAAATGTATATTAACAATAAATATAAAACTTGACAAATAGTCTTCAGAAAAAATGAATAAAATTCCATTTAGGGAATAATGCACTATAACTAATAGTAATAAAGATATGCATAAGATATAATTCTGGACGAAAATGTAAAATTGGCATTTATATGTAAATCAATTAATCAATTATTATTAAACAAAATTAAGTTAAAATATTTACCCATAATTCACATCGTACACAAAAAACTTTACACATTACTTTACAATACAAAACCAGGGTTTCGCCCAAGGGGCGAAAGTTCTGGACCTTAGGCCGAACCCGACTGAGCGTTTACCCAAGTGATCCTTTCTATATAAACCAAAATTTATGTGACTGTTGATTGTATTTAACAATGTCACGTTCAATGTAGACTAATAAATTGAAGGTTTGTTTCATTGTGTCTTTTTAATTATTTAATTTAAACATTAAATACTTGTTTAGAATTTTTGGTAAATTCTTTAGATTTTTTCAATTAATAATAATGCCAATTATTACAATTTTTTAATAACTATTTTAGTGAATATCCTTAACAAACACTCAAAATATCTTAAAATTATCATATTTGCAACGAGTTGTTGTGGCAGCCTTCGTTTAGGGACTTAACATGGTCGATCTGCTCTCATGACGTCACGATTTGAAGGTATTCAACTAAAAAATCACTGAAAATAGCGCGGGATAATTAATTTGACTAGCATATAGTCCTAATGTAATTTTCCAATAGTAAAATAAAAAAGAAATGCTTTCAGTTCGGAATAAATTTAGAAAATATGAAGTACTAAAATGAAAATTCCAGTGACATAATTACATAACCACTTATCGATCAAAATGTACCCGTATATCGAACAAAAAAGATTACCTAGAGCACATCATATATGCATGCGTAAATCGGCTCCAAAATTCGGTTATATTAATTGGACTGAATCAATTAAAAGCCAACGGGCAGGGCTATTTAATTATGTCGGAATTAACATGGAAACAGCAGCGCAAAGTGTTTGTACAAGAGTTGCGCTATGTGGTTGGTCACTGGCAATAAATAATGCAGCCCGGTGAGCTTGGAAACTCTATAGCACGTGTTTATGCTTAATATACTGGCTAAATTTTGCAATCTCATCGAAAATGTGTACTATCTAACTATTATATGCTGGAATCGCCCACAGTAAATGGGTCCATTTTGCAATCATTTCGAAATTACATTCAAGCCACAGGAGGATTATATACCGAAAGATTTGTGCTTTGAAATATTCTTATAACAATATTCTAACTCTGGAACTAAAATCCGCTAATTCGCGCAGTAATACAACTGAGTATTAATTCAAAAACAGCATTTTTTATTAATTTAATAATTATTGATATATTATACCCACACTGACTTTCCAATTTGACATTAATTATAGACCTATTGGTTTTATATTTCACATTAAAATAAATACATAAATATAGATTGGGCCACTTAAAACAGTCTACCCTGTTGTTTGGTACTATTTATTGTATTTTAAGAAAATGCTGAAAGAGGTCGATTTTATTCCAAACGGGACACACTTTTACAATACAGACACCTGTCTTGTCACTTCTCTAACCCCTTAATTTTAAATAGGGAATATACCATGTTTGGCACATCGTTATAGAGGAACTACGATGAGCCATTCAGGAATATGATCATCTATGTCTTTTTTGGCTTCAATTTTTTCCATGACAGCAAGAAAAAGGAAGCAAAAATGTATTAAATAGGTAGTTACTAACACATTTGGTAACGTACACAGGTGGTGCTAGTTAATCTAATAGATATTTTTTGATTACGTCAAAAATGGTCTATTCCTATTCTATTGCAAAACGAGTTGAAATTATTTCTATACTTTTTTAAAACCTGAAGTATGCAAGGAGAACAGTAAGTGTATTTAATCAGCTTCACGAAGAATGTTAACTTCATTATGCATACGTATTGGAACTAGTGAAAAAATTTCGTTAAACTGGATCCATAGCTTATATAAAAAAAAAAGTAAAAAGCTAGTTAGGACTGAAGTAGCAGAAGTAGCAAAGATTAATTTTGCTTCGGACTCTCGGACGATTTTTAATTTATTATACTTTAAAAACTCTAACTAACTACCTAATAAATAAAAATTTAGCACGCATATAATGTCAAAAGCATACGCCGAACTCGCCGAACACGCGATTGAAACAAAATTCTAACTACTCATTCCGAGCCGCTTAAAACGTGGCCCCGTTTGAATGTATAAGAAGCGCTTTTTACAGGCGAATGGCGTGAATTTTAGTAAACTTTTACAATGGACTGATATGTAAGCAGCCGGGCCACTGGTCGATGTGCTCGGATAGACGGCGGATAGTCAATTGCTTGAATTATTAAATTCGTTGGGTCCAGGAATAATAGGACGTAAGTTTTTTCAACGGGATCAAATTAAATATTGATAAATAATTTATATAATGTATCGGTTAGCCATAATTTGATCCGACAAATGTAATAATTATTGTAATTAATATAAAAAGAAATATTCTTACAGACCGAAATATTTTCAAATTTTGCGCCAGTGCCAAGGCTCTTTGGCCCCTTAGGACAAGCCGCCACTGCTATTAAAATATAAAGCGTAAATGTTGAAAATATACTACACACTTAAAACGAAATTTAATTGGAAACTGAAGTTTTTACAAAATAATAATTGAACAATTATTAATAAAATGAAAATTGTTTGAATTATTAACAATTTTTTCATAGATAAAGTAAACAGCATTTCATTATAACTAACTTGTCCATTGTTCCTACATTCAATTAAAGCTCTACCAGTTTTTAATAAGCCGCATTTACTTGTTTTACCCGTTATTCACCCGAAATGAATAATAAATTAATTAATGAATAATAAACTCCAAGAATTAATGGAAAGAATTATCACTTCCACTGCTTTTCATCAAATTTGTATTCTGCTCACGAATATTGTAATAGCTCGAAAATCTATGTCTGTTATATTTTGCTCGGATATGGCCGTGGTTGTGAATACTCATGCATAAACCTTTTAATCACTGTGTAAATCCATTGGCGGAACTTAACTGAAAGGGTGATACTGAAATAACCACTTAACAATTTTAATCTCAATTAAATATCATTTCTGTAACGTAAATTCCTGCCTGATTAATGCTCTCAAAATCAACCCACAATCCAAATTGCTAAAGTATGTAGATATCCACATTTGAAGAATTTTTGATAATTCTATCCATAAAAGAATGAAAAAAGTGGGTTGAATGGCTGAACGGCTTAATCTCAAAAACAAAGTGGTAAAAACAGATTTTTAGATTCTCCATTGAAAATAAAAATACACCTGTTTTGCCAAGATAAGGATAGTTTTTTTTTACTTTTAACAATCTGTTAGTAATCTGTAAATTTGAACTCTAAGAAACAATTGGGACCTATTGCTTATTTTACTTTTGCAGCTAGTCGGAAAAGAAACTAACTTTCCCGACTAGCAGTGTCACTTCCTCATCCGCAAATGTCAATTACTACATATATGTTTCGTATTTGCGTATCTCTCCCTGCTTTTTTCCATAATCATACCTTCGGTAGCTTTGTCTGCAGTTATTTGAAATTCTGGTTGGGTACGTTCAAGTTAACTGTCGGACATATCTGTAAGTATATAAAGATAATTTAATTATTTAAAATATTGTGATTCAATATGTAACTGGCAAAATAATTACCTAACTGTCAGATTCAACCAATATGTTTATCAAATAATGATAGAAATTATTACCAATATTTTTATTTTAAACTGATAAATAATTGAAAATTGTAAATTTAATATATCGAAATCCAAGAAATCAGAATTATCTGAAATAAGTTGTAAAATAATTTGGAATATTCGGAAACAAATCTCATCTATGAATTATTAAGACCATTCCCGAACCCCAACAGTGAAAACAAATAATGGGATATTTGAAAAAAAGCCTGTCGCCGCTAGGATTCGAACCCAGACATATTTGTTCTGTATACAAATGCCCTTACCGCTAAACCATGACGACATTGACTGTCGCGATTCCTAGACAGCAAGTAGCTGTCTCTCAGGCTCGTTTTTAAACTTTCAAATACCTCTATACAGCATCGGTATATATGAGAAATGCGTTGATGCACACTAAGCCCATATCTTCGTCTGCGTGAGTGAGACGTGGGCTATTTTCAAATCTCCAAGTATTTGTTGTCACCTTTGGGGTTCGGGGATGGTCTTAATAATTCGCAGGGGGATTTTTAAGATTTGTTTCCGAATTTTCAAAATTATTTTATAAATAATTACTAATAGTAAATTGTAAGTAATAGTATATTACATTACAAGCGCAAAAGTACTCTATTACAGTCGAGTGTCAATTTAGATTCGTGAGGTGCGAAGTACCGAAGTAAGCTACAGACGTGAGACTAGACTGAGTTTTCCCGATGTATGTATACAATTTCATCTCCTATTATAATTTAATATGGTTCAATTAAACAATTATTTCTATGACTATTTAACAATATACGTATTATACATTCCCTTTCTTTTGATAAATGCAAGTGTTTACTCATACAGTGAGTTTTTTTTTTTTCATTACTCAATTATTTTCAACCAATGAAAAAATCTAATGTCATTACTTAACTATTTAAGAACCAATCAGAAAATTTGACATAAAACCTGTATGGCAACACTGATGACAACATACGCCTATCATCAATTTCACTTTCACTTTGTCGCTCCAGCTGTCAAAATTGTCGTGGTGTCGGTGTTATTTTGTTAAATAGTTATAGTATTTTACTCGCGGGTAATGGATATTACTTACTCGTTAATAATAATAATAATAATAATAAACGTCTTTATTATACCAGCAAAACAACATTTACAAAGTATAAATGGCGTAGTCTAGCCCAGTGCTCCGCAACCGGTGTGCCGCGGCACACTGGTGTGCCGTAAGCCGACTTGAGGTGTGCCGCTCTTGCAGACAATACGAATCAGATTCGTATTGTAGCGAGACCCGCGAAAAATAAAGCAATCTGACAACAGCGCCGATGGTAAACGTCTATCCGTCTATCGGCGCGGCGCGGCGGCTTGATTCTCGAAGGCGACTAAACTAGAAAGATCCGTGCCGTTCGAGGCGCGACTCGATGTTTTCCTGAACATCGCCACTGCCTATATAAGCGCGCCTGTCGTCGCTCAGAGACTCAGAGAGAGTCGAATAGTCAAGTGAATCAGATAAATACGCGGGCAAACAAATAAATCGTAGAGTGAAATAAATAGTGAATTGCTATATAAATAAATTCTTGTGCCTTATAAATAAGTGAACTGGACTAAGTTTTGTTGCAGTATCTACTTTTATAAATAACTATAGTGCTTCAAATATGGATAAATTTTTGCTGAAATCACGAGCAGATGACGAAGAACCTAGCACAAGCTCCAGCATAAGTGCTGCAAAAAGAGCAAAAAAGGTGCTGAAAAGGAAGTACAATCAAGACTACCTTCGATATGGTTTCACTTGGTGTGGCGACGAAGCGGCTCCAAAGCCTGAATGCGTCATTTGCGGTGAACAATTGTCAAATGAAGCAATGGTACCCAGCAAACTAAACCGTCATTTGATCACAAATCATCCCAGTTGCGTCAAAAAAGACATTCAATTTTTCCAACGGCGCTTGGATCAAAATAAGAAACAAAAGCAGTTTATGAAATCGGCGGTTACGGTTTCTGAAAAGGCATTAGAAGCAAGCTACCTTGTTGCAAAATTAATTGCACAACAAAAAAAACCGCACACTATCGGTGAAACGCTTATTAAACCAGCATGCATGGAAATTGTTAGACTTATGCTTGGGCCAAACGAAGTTAAGGACGTGAGTAAAGTTTCTTTGTCGGCCGATACTGTTAAAAGACGTATCCAAGATATGTCAAGTGATATTTTGGGAACACTAATTAAAAAAATCATTTCGGCTGGAATTTTTGCGCTTCAAATCGACGAATCAACCGATATTAAAAATAAAGCACAACTGATGGCTATTGTACGTTTCGTTGACGAGGACTCTATTAAAGAACATTATTTATTTTGTAAGGAGGTTCCAGAGAGAACTACCGGTGAACAAATTTTCCAAGTAACTGATAATTTTTTTAAAATACATAATATTCAGTGGACCAATTGCGTTGCTATTTGTACAGATGGTGCTGCTGCAATGATGGGCAGTAAGAAAGGTTTTGTATCTTGTGTAAAACAAAAAAATCCGTCAATACAAATTACACATTGCTGCATACATCGAGAAGCATTGATGGTCAAAAATTTGCCCGAACAGCTTTCGATCACAATGAATGAATGTATTAAGATCATAAACATAATTAAATCGAGAGCCTTAAATTCGCGAATCTTTGGAATACTCTGTGAAGAAATGGGAAGCGAATATGAATCCTTACTGTTTTATACAGAAGTTCGTTGGTTATCCCGGGGAAAAGTTTTAGCTCGACTGTTTGAACTTCGCTACGAAGTGCGTGAGTTTCTTTCAAGTCAAGATATGTACGATCTATGCCAGCACCTTCATGATGAATACTGGATAGCCAAACTTGCATACATGGCGGATATATTCGAACATCTGAATGAACTTAATAAAAAAATGCAAGGACGGAATGAAAATATATTGACGTGCTCCGATAAATTACAAGGGTTCAAAAAGAAACTTGAACTTTGGCAGGAACAGTTGCAAAAAGGATGTCTAGAAATGTATCACAGGACCAACCACAGTACGATCGAAAACAAGCAGTTGATTGTGGATTTGGCCCAACAACATTTAAGTATGCTTCAACAAAAATTTGAATACTATTTCCATTCTATCAACACGGAACAATACAATTGGATTCGAAATCCTTTCGCAACCAATGCAATAAGTTCCACGGAAGCACTGCCATTGCAAACTCGAGAGGAGTTCACAGAATTAAGTAATGATATGACCCTAAAACTTAAATTCGACGAAGTTCCGTTAGATGTTTTCTGGATTTCCATCAAGACAGAATATCCACGCATCACCGACAAGGCCATCTTCACACTACTTCCGTTTTCCACAACATATTTATGTGAGCAAAGTTTTTCAACGCTTGTATTAATTAAAAATGATAAACGGTCATGCTTAAAAGATCTTGACCAAGAAATGAGAGTTGCGCTGTCTAAAATTGAGCCGAATATAAAACTTTTGTGTTCAGCGAAGCAAGCGCAGGTATCACATTAATCAGTCATCATCATGTCAAAATATTTATTACTATTGACGTGTCAACAGAAGTAAATTTAGTATACCTACCTGTCCTACCTAGTATTTAGTATAGTTCTCATGTATGTACCTATTTGTATTTTTCATTCTATCTGAATAATAAAAAAAAATAAAAAAAAAATATGTATTATGTCCTGAGTGAAAATTTTGATGCCCCAAATCTGAAAGGGGCTTCTTCACATTTTAAAACAATAAAAAAAACTAAGGTAGTTTGGACATCCATAAATAATTAGTATACATGGAGTGAACTGACCCCCGACCTAGCTACGCCACTGCTATAAATATATTTTAGATTTTGGTGTGCCACGAAATTCTAGGGAGCAGTTTGGTGTGCCTCAGATGAGGAAAGGTTGCGGAGCACTGGTCTAGCCAAATGGCCATTCAACTTAACCATATCACAAATCCTAAAACTAACTTAAACCTAACCTACTCTACATTACGCTGAATGTCTACGGATGAATTCAAATTTAAATTAAGAACAAGAATTAAATAAAACAAATAAAATAAATAAAATAGAATATGAATTAAATATTTTCATTTGCTTGGCTACCAAGAAAATATGATTTTAACATTATTTTAAATGAACTAGTACTCAAATATGATTTTAAGTGTGTATTTAGTGAATTGTATACTTTAGCGACATTATAGCTAAATGACCGTTGAAACATGGCAGTTATATGTCGTGGCATGGCGATAGTATGGCGATTTCGCAAATTTAAAGCATGTGCGTCAATCCTATACGTAATCCGTTCTCTTAAATATAATGGTGAATTAGCTTTTAATAAATTGCTTAAAAATAATAAGAAAAGAAATTTGAACAAAGAATCCATTTTCAACCATTTTAATGAAATAATGTAAGGTGATATGTGGTCATATTTTCTTTTGTTACAAACAAGCCGACAACACGAATTTTGTATTTTTTGTAAACGGTTTGCAGTAGCAGTGTCGAGACAAGGATAGTATACAGAGATGCAGTATGTTATTTTAGAGATTACCAAGCTTTCACATAGGATTTTTTTCATGTTAAATGTTAAATATTGTTTACTTGCATATAAGAGTCTTAGACGAAAATAACAATTTTTTGACACTTGAGAAACATGTTCAACAAATTTTAAATTTTCATCTAAATACAAACCCAAATTCTTTTCACAAGGAGAAAATTTTATTTGTTCACCATTTACCCTAATCTGCATGTCCGATTTAAGCATATTCTTATATATTTTTGGAGAAAACAAAGATTTTGATTTTTTAGCATTTAATTTCAAACCATGCCCTTTCACATATTCGCTTATTTTATGCAAATCTTGATTTATGCGGACATTAGCTATTTCATATTCGGAAGGATTAAAATGAAAATATAATTGAGTGTCGTCTGCAAATAACTGTTTTTTGCAAAACTGTAAATATTTAGTCATATCAAACGTGTATAATAGGAAGAGAAGGGGTCCTAGCATAGAGCCCTGTGGGACGCCAGAGCAAATAGATTTTAATTTGGAACAATTACCACCAATAACGACTCTCTGTTTTCGGTCTCTAAGGTAGCATTTGAAGAAATTAAGAGCCATATTATCAAATCCAAGATATTTGCATTTAGATATAAGAAGTTTGTCATTAATCGTATCAAAAGCTTTACTAAAATCTAAAAGAACTAATACAGTTGACATATTTTTATCAAATGAACCGATAATGGCATCACAAACTTTTGTTAGGGCTGTTACTGTACTATGACCACTTCTGAATCCGGATTGATCACCAACTATCAATTTGGAACTGTTTACGTAATCATTTAACTGAAGATAGACAACTTTTTCTAATATTTTTGAAAGTATACATAATAAGCTGATAGGACGTAGATCATTGCATGATTCAGGATTGGATACTTTAGAAAGTGGCGACACTAAAGCTTCTTTCCAAGAATTAGGAAAGAATCCTATCTCAAGACAACAGTTAATAGTATGAGTTGAATAATATACTATTAACAAAGATACCCGTCAGATCGATTGATGGAAAATATAACAAGTTGGTTGAATCTGACAGTTATATAATTATTTTGCCAATAATTATTGAATGGCACTTTTAATAATAAAATTGTCTTCATATACTTACAAATTTAGACATCTTTAATTGTACTGTAAGTAAAATTAAGAATCATTTTCTCTTATACTAGGTTGTAACTCTCGTTCTTATTGTAACCTACTTACTTTTGAATTTTTGTTGTTCAGATTATAAATATTTTTTTTTTCTTGTAATCCTGTTCTTTAATTAGGTTTCCTGTTGAACAGTGTATTAAATAAATAAATAAATATCTCAGACAAATAACTTGAATGGACGCCACTAGAACTACAAGTAGGTACAAAGCCTATCTAAGGCATGATTCCGGAAAAAAAGAAGGAAGAGATACTAAAACACTTAAGGTCTATCCACATTAGCCGGACAAGGCACGGTCAAGTCACGGTCCGGTGAGAATCAAATCTTTTTGAAAGCATTAACACTATCGGGTCATGTCATCGTTAGAATCGACCAGTTTTTCCAACGTACAGCAGGCAATCGTGAATAAGTGTTTTTTTAGAGTACTTTTGCTTGTAGCATCGCGATATTAAAAAATATTTTCATTAATTAAAATCGCCCTTATTTTGGATGCGGGAGAAGAACAGCAAAAAAATATAAAAAATAAAAGAAAAACAAGATTTTGGGTACTTCCAATACTAAAAACGAAAAAATCAAAGGCTAATATTTTACGTTGCATGAAAAACTTATGGATGATGAAACAAAAATTTTTGTTTATTTTAGAATGAAATTTGAAAAATTTCAGAACATATTTTTGATAATTAAAGACGAACTTCAAAAAAATGGTACCACATTCAGGGAATGGAATTCTCCAGCTCAAAAACTTTTTTACAACAACAAAATCTAAACATATACAGTAATTATTCTGTCCTTTTCGGTACTACCGGCAGCCGACAGACCGCTTTTTTGTCTGACTGGTTGATCGTTGAGCATCCACACTAGACGGTCTGCGCGTCAACGCACAGTCACGGTCCGGTCAAATATTGTTGGAAATGATCGACCCGTGACTTGACCGTGGCATGCTTGTTCGATGACCGGCATGTGTGAACGGTTTAAAAGAAATCTCATTTAAAAGCATTACAATTGTGATAAATCATTTTTGATCGGACCGTGACTGGATCGTGACTTGATCGTGGCTTGACCTATAGTGAGAATAGACCTTTACGAAGCATATAGTAAGTGACATGTTCGGGTAAAGAAGTGACACACAATGACTGTATTATTAAACATGGTAGGTATTTATTAACATAATTTTTTATTTTGTTTACATGTATTGGTTTGATTTAAAATTGTATTAGTCCACTCTTTTCAATAAAATTTTAGATTCAAAACTTCTGATATAACATTTGTTTCTAATTCACAAACCAATGACTTTGGAATATAGGGGTGTGTACACACCGAAGATGCTTTGATGACCGATGGATGATGATCCATGATCGATGAGCGATGACCGGTGACCGATGAGTGACAATAGAGTTTTGCCAAGTGTACTATAATGATCGTTTTATACGGTAATTTATATACGAGTACGTCATCTCAGCCAGATAAACAAATTGTGTTTCATTCAAAAATAAGTTAATAATAATGTATCTGCCTATTATATTTAAAAAAAATTGGCTATAAAAAAGAATGTCAATCGTTGTACTGTTAATATTAATTGCCACTGATAACTAATGAGTTTGCCGGCCACTAGTCTAGTCAAACTATAGCTTAGGATGGATTTTTTGGCATATTGAGAATATTTTGAATGCTCTGAAACTAGTGAGATACTCGATACTGTAAGATTTTGATAATTTCATCTTTAGTCAAACTAAATTAGTTTAGCATAATTTTTCTAGGGGGCACCACTTATAGTATACTTTAAAACCTTTTATATAAGAATAAATACTGAATAATTTTGACAATTAAATCGTTAGTTTTATTATTAATTAAGGTACGTTGAACCATTGATACCTCTTTCTTTTTGCAAAATGTCTCTCAGGATATAGGAACCATTTAACTACGTTGAAATAGAAAAGTAAGAAAATAATCCTTAGATTTATTTATTTTTAAAGATAACCTGCATTTACACCTTAAATATTTATTAATAAATAATTAATGATAATCTGCATTTAAATCTAGTTTTAATCTTAAACGTTAAAAGTAATTTATATTTACAATAAAATCATATTAATTTAATCCATCAATATTTTTCAAATCCAGAAATAGGTACCTGCTTTCCCTCCTTCGTCTTATAAAGGGAGGTGTTAAAAATAGTAAACCATATTTCATATATTCTTTACAAGTTTCAGAGATTGTAAAGTTTGTTCAAACCGAAGTTGTAGAATAAATAAAAGTGTGTACAGTGAAACTATACGTTTAATGTAGGCTATAATAATTAACAGTGAAAAAGGCAAAGATTTGTTAGTGATCGATGGGTTTAAATTTTCATTCCACAAGATACTAGCAAAAGATGGCTTTGTGCGTCCAGGAAAACGCAGTGCAAAGCTTTTGTTAAAACAAAATTGGACCGTCTTGAAGTGATAGAATCTTGTTTAAACCACGACCATGGGAAATTATCAGAAGAACTTTTAAATAGGCATACTCTAAGCAATGCTGTAAAAATTAAAGCAATAGAAGATATTTTGGCAAAACCAATGGACTTGATTAAAAAGGAAATAAGGGAATCCCGTGAAACTATTACCACTCATGACATTGAAAGGATGAGAAAAAATATGTATACTGCTAGGTCTAAAATTTAACCAAAACTTCCAACTGATATAGTTGAATTTCATAGTTTATTAAATTCTGTTACATTAAAAACTAATAGGGACGAATATTTTCTTCTTAAAAATGATGAAATAAATAATATAGTCATGTTTTCATGTAAAACTAATCTTTATGCTCTAGAAGAAATAAGTGAATTATATGTTGACGGCACTTTCGATTACTGCCCTAATTTTTTTTACAATTGTTTACCATTCATGGTTTTAAAAATAATGATTATATTCCTTTCGTTTGATTTCGATCACAAAACTAGATCAGTAATATAATAGTTTCCGAACACAGGTTAGTAACCCTAGGTAAACGAACAAAAGGATCCATAATCTTTTTGATCCGAGCAAGCTTCCGAAAACGCCAAATATTATTCACCTAACATTATTTCCAGCTTTACATAATAACTAATAACATACTTTACCCGTCTTTTGTAAAAAAGATTTAAACCTATTTATTGTTGAACCAACTTTTTTTTCTGTATGAAATGGGTTCAAACTATCAAAGTGACATGATATCAACAATATATTTAGCGTCCGCAATTAGAATTAAAACCCACAAAAAAAATAGAACGACGCCTATGTATTAACGAGCTCCCACACTTACCCACAGTTATATACTACTAAAAACGAACCAGATAAGAAAAACAATTGAAAATCATGGTGAAACAATAGCAACTATACTTTGTAGTCGGGCATTTGTCTGCAGCCAACGGTACGTTCAGATTTAATGAAATGTCGTTCATAGGTGCCTGGCTGTGATAATACCAAGTGTACGTACAATTTTAATTACTAGAGTTGGTTTACTTTTGGAGACGATGAAAATTAAAAGTGGATGTTGATAATTATTGTTTCCCTTTTATCAAATTTTAAGTCTTGGACTTATGTACAACGTTATTGGAAAGAGGTGATTGTTTTTTAGCTGGTTCAACGTCTCCTCTTGTTGTTTACCTAGTTTTGGCGTGTGGCATTAAATCCTTTGACAAAGGTTTTTAAATAATTTCCTTAAGGAATGGAATTAATTTTGCACAAATTTATTAAAAATAATGATATTATGTATTACAACTTGATATGAAAATAAAAAATCTCAGAATATATTTGTATTTATTTAAAACTGCATTCTCTTAATTTATGCAGTTGTGCACTGATTGAGATTCAGTGAGGGACTGGACTAATCATAAAATAGAACAACCTGAATTCAATAAATCTTTACCACAGTTTTAAAACACATTTTAATACATAATATATTCAGAGACGGTCCTATGCTCGGTGCGCAGATGTTTTATAATGGACATCTGTAAACAAACGTCTGCGTAACCATATTCGCGTTCACTGAGTTGCATCAGAGCGAAACCACTCAAGGCCAACCAGTCTCTGGCACGTAGACATGCATATCTTCTCTTTGAACGGTAAAACAGACCAAATCGTTTTGGACTCCGAGAGAAGTCAGACGGGTCTCAATACAGAACTCGATGGCAGTTATTCTGTTGTAAATATATAAGTTCTCTAAGCAAAGATAATGATAATAAATAATAAATAATAAGTAATGTTAACCCTTAAATTAAAGAGACCAGAGATATAACACACACCGGTGTTTTAACCTGCGCGAATGTCGTTAATTTCTAAAGAAATGTTAACGGAGTGGGGGAACTGGAAGGAGACCCAAACTATATGACAGGGACGGCGGTTTGTTTATTACCATCATAATGAACTATTAGATTTACTATAAAGATGTTCAATGGAATAAAATTAACGTAATTTTTTAATATTAAAGAGATGAAACGACATTTTATGTAAAGAGAAGACAAAATTTCTTTTATAGAATATTTCATAATTTTCTACGGCTATTACATTAGATTAAAAATTAGTCAAAATGAGAAAATGCTGTTTTGTATTTTAGTAACCTCAGAAAAAGGTATATACAAGCTTCTTCCTTTGAGAATATTAATTAATGTAGATGATGTGTCACATAAATTTATAGAAATGCATATTTCTGAAACAAGATAAAATTTTAAAATTTAAACCTAATAAAAATCATTCGCTCGCTAGGTGTAGGCGATTATCGAAATAAATTATCAATCATTGAAAATAGTCGTTTATTTTTTATCAATCGATTATTTTCAAACCACCTATTTTTTTTTTTTTTCGTATTTCCTTTAAAATCGATTATTTAATTATCTTTAAAAAATCAAAAATAATCGATTAATTAAAAAACCGATTGACCTATAAATTGATGTTTCCATAAACGATTTATCGAATATTTTAAATAATCGATTATTTTCAAATAATCTATTTTTTTTTTTCGTATTTCCATTGAAATAGATTATTCGATTATCTTTGAAAAATCTAAAATAATCGATTAACCAAAAATAAAAGATTGTTTAAGAAGCCGATTAACCAATAAATCAATTTTTCAAAAAAAAAAAAAAAAAACGAATTATCGAATATTTCAAATAATAATAAATCATCGATTTTTATCAAATCTTATCTATTTTTTCGTATATCAAATAATCGATTATTCGAAAATAATCGCCTAATCGAAAGGTTATCAATTCGTCCTAATATTTTTTTATGTATATTTAGCGATAATTCTTTAACACGGTGTCCGATTTCAATGATTATTTTTTTGTTAGAAAGGGGGTACTTCAGGGGTGGTCCCGTAATGATTTCGACAAAATCTAATAATTGGGTCCATTAGAAAATCTTCAAACTCTTCATTTTTAATGTATGTTTAGCGGTAATTCTTTACCACCTTGTCCAACTTCTATTATTCTTTTTTGTTAGTAAAGAGGTACTTCAGGGGTGGTCTCATATCGCCCCCTTAATGCAACAACTATATAACTCGAAATTTATGCATTTTGAGTTAAATCTGTTCTATTTTTCATGCTCTTTTCAATGCAACAACTGGATATCATGTACGAGCAACCAAACTTATTTAAAGAGTGACTAAAAACAGATAACTCCCAATATATACATTTTATAACTAGACATCTCGAGATATCTAGTCGTAGCACTGGCATTATTGAGTTATCCGCCGGCACCTTCTTTGTCGCTATGAGATATCTAGTTGTGTGCTTGATCTAGTTGTGTGCTTGAAACAACAAGTTTGTTTCTGTGCTGCTAAATTGTTTTTACGGTATTTGTTAAACAGTCTTAATACAAAAATGACGTCAAGTGGAAAGAATATTTCTACTAGCCAATTAGAAAATGATGCAGGTATATCAAAATCTATTTAAATACATCCAAAAGAAGTATTACTATAACGTACACAACGTATAAAGAGGATTGTACAGAAAAAAATTTACCTTTCGTAAGTTCGTCAATGTACACAAAGATATTTTGTGAAAAATATAACTTGGGTTTTTACCGTCCGAGAAAGGACCAGTGACGTACATGTATGAGTTACAATATACCCAGTAGCATTAAAACATAAATTGTAGAAGCTAATCATCAAGCACATCTTGCTGCCAAAGATAGGGCCCGGGAGGAAAAAAGGCCCGACAAGAAATTAGCTGAAACCTCCATCAAAAATATTTTATGTTGTAATTTTGATCTCCAACAAGTTCTCATGGTTCCTAAGGATCCGTCAAATAATGCCTTATTTTATAAACAGCGTTTAAAAGCGTTCAACTTTACTATTTACAATGTTGTTTCTAAACAAGAACTGCTACATGTTGAGTGAAGTTGGAGGTAAACGTGGGAGTTGTGAAATTGCTAGTTGCCTTTTTAGTTATTTCAAATCATTACCTGCAAATATTAAACACATTATTTGCTACAGTGATAGATGTGGTGGACAAAATTTCAACAAATATGTGTCATCTATGTGTTTAACTGCGATTCAGGAAAGTCCATACTTGCATCGAACTAAAATTTCTTGTCGTTGGTCATAGTAAGATGGAATGCGATTCAATGCATTCTGCTAAATCTACGAAACTAAAAAGAGTTGGGAAAGTAAACTGGCCTGAAGATTGGAAAACTATAGCACGCTCTGCAAGAAGATGAGGTGATAAACCCTATTTGGTTCACGATGTTAGACATAATCAAATTCTTGACTAGAAAACTTATGCAGACCGAAAATTAATATTTAGAAAAGAAGATGAAAGCTTAGTTGGCAGAAAATATGGTGTTTAAACTTTTCAAAATCAACGCTATTTATTATAAATTTTATAGAAGATGTTGATGGGGAGTTTAGACGACTAAATTGTAAACGTAAAACACGTATGTCATCTTCAAATAATACCCAAGAGCCTTTGTATAAAGTCAACTACCACTTAAAAAAAAAATATAACGACCTAATGTCTTTGTTCAAAATGAATCCTTCAGCCCTCCCTAGCGAGCATACAGCATTTTTGAAAGTCTTCCATTCCAAGGAAACCAACATAAACGGCCTCAAAACATGGAAGATTCCCAAAATGACATCATTGATATTGACACTTAGGTTGTGTCTCTCAGAAAACTGCAGAGCCTTTTGGCAAAGTTTGGTTTCCCAGTTTAATATTCAATAAAGATGTGCAAACTAAATTTGACGTGTTTTATTTCTCAAAAAATACATCGTAAGATACAGTGTCCTACATAAAAATAAATAACTTAACAACTAATCTAACTGATATCTTCTAACAGTGGCATCTTTTGGGTTTTTTTAAACTAATCTTGTTAATTTTTTATTTCAAATAAGGTTGTATTTAGTAGGTGATTTGCGTTAAATTCTTAGTGGTTATGAATAGATAACTTTACTCTTTTTTCAACTAGATTATTCAAGTTTTTGATTAAATTCTGCAAAGATATAAAACCTAATTGTTTCCAAAATTAACAAATCATAATTTGATATGCAACATATCTGTATAGATATTAAATATTTTTAATTACTTAACAGGTGTATATTTTTTGGGTTTTAAATCTTTAAAGTGGATTTTCTCAAAACTATAAATTTTAAGTTATCTAGTTGTTGCACTAAGGGGACGATATAAATTTGGACAAAATCTTATAATTGGATCCATCAGAAAAATCCTCAAACTCTTCTTTTTTATATATGTTTCGCGATAATTCTTTACGACCTTGTCCGATTTCTACGATTCTCTTTAGGTTAGTGAGGGGGTACCTCAGGGGTGGTTCCATAAAACTTTGGTTAAGATGTAGTGACAGCATTTGCACGATTTTGAAGTCGGTTTTTAAAATTACTTTTAATACTTGTTCAGATTTATAGAGACAGTGATTTTTTTGAAGAGATTGGCACTTTCCACCTTCAGCTCTGTATACTAGTAGTACTAGACAGAGTTAGTGCACTAAAGCTAGGCAAATATGCTTAAAAGTTTACAAATATTACAAAAATTGAACAAAAAGGCGAAACTATTAAAAAAACTAATTTTTAAAACAAGAGATGGTAAATATTGACGCAGTTTATTTGCAATAAAAAATTAAAAAACAGTTAAATGTAAAAAGAAATACACTATGAATATCGGAAAAATGATAGATTTACATGAAAATTAAAGCGAAGAAGAGGAAGAGAAACTTAAAGAACAGAAGAAATATAAAAAACCAGAATTTAGTGTTTTTATTGGAAATAATCTAATGAAAATAATAACAGTTTGTATAATTTTTAAATTTTTCGAATCGATTATATTGTAAAATACATATAAACAATAAATTGAAAAATAAGCTTCTAACTTGGATCTTAAGCTCTGAAATACGTTTTTATTTCTATTTATATAGTTTAATAAAAACAGACTTTTAAGGTAGAATTAGAAAATTTCTTATAAATACTTTCTTGGTTCAGAGACATAAGAGTTATATGGGGAAAGAACATCCAGATAATAGAGATAACATAACAACCCTTCCTCAGCGTCTTATCAGATTTAAAAAGGGGACAGTCGATTATTTAAATATTTTTCTAGTAACAATATATGAAAACATAAATATTGTTGTATTTTGAAAATAATGATGTGATCATAGCATAATATGAACATTTTGATGCTGTAAAACACCGATTGTAAAAATTACACGTATTATTCCTAATAATAATTCTAGAGACAATAAATATGTCGAATTTAATTAAATTATTGGTTATAATTATTAACTAGGGGGGGGGCTTATGTTATAGTATTTTTTTTTTTTTTATTAATTATTTTCGATAGAATTTTAGGACACTCATATTGCAATATTAAAAATTAAGATCAGGTCACAATGTTTTCTTCTGGTTTCCAGAGAGGGTGTCTTTAAAACTGCTCCATTGTATGACTCAAAAAAATACTGTTAAAAATAACAGAGGAGAAACGCTAGATCTGGTTATGTCATCAGATTCCACTAAGGTCGTTATTGAAAAGTGAGTACCATCCGGCTTTAGAAATATACGTTGACATCAATAAAGTTGTAGGTAAAAACTGCTGTGACAATAATAGGGATTTAAGTAACAAGTTTTAAAAAACCAATTTTGAATTATTAGTAGAAAAATCTGATGTGCCCAACATATGACTTTCCTATCTAGTTATTATAGGCTTTTTCCGGTTATTTTGTACAACCTATTGCAGCACCTCTATAAATGTTTAGAGGATAAACTAAATATATACATTTTCCACATACATCTATCTCAAAAAAATTTTCTATAGATATTCATTAAAAGCGAAAATAATGAAAAATTTAAATTTAGCACTTTTTCTTCAATTTTTCCATTACGGTCCATTTTAGAAAAATTATGTGAAAACAAAAATTATAGAGATCGATATCGCAAACAAACAAATTTCTTAAAAAAACGGAAACATTTTCAGAAAAATGGAAAACTGCAAAACATATCCCCATTTACAAATCAGAAAATAATACTCAAATTATAAGTGTATTTCAATTTTGTCAGCGTCAGCAAAATTACTTGAGCAAATAATATATCAACAACTTTATTCCCATGTAGAAAATAGCATAACTATATGGCAACATGGATTTATTAACAAGAAATCGGTAAATACGAACCTACTACAATTTACAAACAAAATTTACATAGTGTTTGAAAACAAAAATCAATTGGATGTAATTTTTGCAGATTTCGCAAAGGCATTCGACAAATCTGATCACGACTTACTATTGCTTAAGCTAAGCTATTTTGGGATAAATCACAAAATATTTAAAACTTATTTACAAGACAGAAAATTCTTTGTTACATATATGGGCTACAATTATAATTTATTTAATGTGAACTCCGGAGTTTCTTAGGGCTCAAATCTTGGTCCTCTTCTCTTTGTGCTTGTTATTAATGATTTACCAAATGTTCTAAAAGAGTCGGCTTGAGTAATAGTACAGTTGAGTTTAGTGAATAAATTGCCTTTTAATACAAAAAATGTAACGTAATAACCTTTACTCCTAAAAAAAATTGATATTATTTGATTATATTATGGAAACAGAAAGTGGGGACCACAAGAAAAGCAATAATTAAGGTGACTCCTAACTAAAGTACAATAAAGAGTTTTAAAAGCAGTTACATCAGTGAAGTCGCGGGTCGTTCTTTTGATAAATCATAACATTTTCATATATTTACTTATAACTGAAGAGATATAGTGGTTGAATCTAAGAGTTTGTTTCGAAAATATCTCCAAGATTTGTTTAACACTATCTAAAAGTTGACCATTAATTGTGTAGTTAAATATACTGGACTATTGAGAACGGTGGAACCAAATAATGTTACATTTTCCCACATCTAAATCCATGCCGTTGTATTTGCACCAATCGGATAAATGCTTAATATCAGAGTGTAAATCAATAGCATTTCCAAAGTTGTTGACAATTAGGAAAAACTGAAATAAGGGATCTAACCTATATGACTTAGAGCCATCAGTTGGTTTGTAAAAAATTATGTATAAAATGTATAAAATGGTTCCAGGTTCAGGTTGTAAAAAACGATTGGGACCCAATTTACATATCGATAAAGGAACTTTAAAATTATATTTTAACTATCGCCTGTCAAGACACAAATTACCTACACGATTATATTACACTTTGGTGGTTTAAACATTATACTCGTATTAAAGTTACAGCTGTAGTCTGTAGTCCAGATAAAATTCATTTGAAAGTTTAAAAAATGAAGGAAACGAAGTTATTGATTGGTTGTTGTTTCTTTTTCAATATTTTTATAAACAATAACAAGGGGACTTAGAGCAGTGTGTCACCTATAATCATAAACAGAAGATCTAAAAGAGGATAATAGAAAGGAAAATGAGAATGGAGTCCAATGCATTGGATAACCGGTTTAGATTCATATCAAATTGCGATTTTTATTGATTGGAAGTTATAAAAATTGCTGGTTATTGTATAAAAGATTTCCTCTTTTTATTATTATAAAACAAAACACTATTTACATTAGAATTAATGGCGCCCGCGCAGAAATGGGCATTTTCACCTTTTTTATGACAGTGAATAATAAACAAAACTACAATGAAAATATATAATGCTTGGCAATCTACTCTTCACAGTTTAACAGACCCTCTTAACCCTTACATAAATTTTGGGTCATTTGCAAAATGTAAGGAAACAGGAAGTTACATCGTTGGCAAACAGATTAAAAAGAAGGGATCCCAGATGAGAACCTTTGGGAACTCCAGAAGTAATAGAGTAATGATGAGAATAGTGGCGTTTTACTTTGACTATTTGAGTTCTATTTCCATTTTGAAAGATGTGTTTATCTCAACGAAGTTAATAACATAAAATAAAATGGTTCCTACATTCCCCTTAAAGAAAAACTATTTTTTATTCCTTTATATTAAAGAATCGTTTTCCCGGATTGTAATGAGCTGCACATTCGTATACATTAATCTAGTCCACCTAGAAAGGCCTCTTCAACCAGTCACAATAACCTCCCTTGTGACCGATTTAAATTTGAACAGTAGAAAATTAAATGCCAAACCGAGTTTTACAGCTCTCGGACGTTCTGCAAAAATATATCGCGCCTCGAGTTTCAAAATTAAAAGGGCAGAGCAAAAAGGGTTGTCTACTGAGGACGCCACATATGGTCAGAAATAATGACGTAATTTAAATTCTCCGTCGAGTTAACAATTGTGCAAACTCGTCATATTTGAAATTTGCTGCTCGTAAAAATATCACTCAGAGGCGGACTCATAGAAATAAACTCTTTGTGGGGCAAAATAAATTAGCCTTATTGTTAATGAAAATATATTAAAAATTACTAGATCTTAATTTGTTATCTGTATAAATATTTAGTTATAGTTATAGTCAACCTTATTTTACCTTACCCAACTTATAAACCCCAACATTCATAAATTGACGCTTATAGTTTATTTATCAAAAATTATAGCGTTTTTTATTTATTCATTCCAAATAAATTACCTACTGCAAGATAAAATGAAATGGTTGTCAAGAGAATTTTATTGAGCTACAGTATTTACATTCAAGATAAAATTTTATTATTATATTTTATATTCAAGATAATATTTTCGTATTTACAAATTGCCCGCCTGGTATTTTTGGTTCCACCTAGTTTTATAACTGGGTACTACAGCGCACTTTGATTTTGCTTACTAAGAACAGATGGCGACACCATTTCACTACTTGAATTCTTATTCTCTTCATAAACAACTTTATTGTATACTGGTGAAATGTGTAGCATTTATTAATTCCTACGGGGGTTTATATCATATGCACAATACGTAAACACGTTTCTGCGCATACTCCTCCGCGCTTGGGTGCTCTGAAGTCCGTTTTACAATAGCAAAATTGTATTAAAATGTAAAGCACATTGAGCACATTGATTAATTTAATAACATCTCGTTCAGTAACACACAAAAAGTGTTGTTTCAAAAATTTTAATTCATATATTACAACAAACTAAAAAAAAAACATACCTTCTCTTAGTTATTTGTACTATGTGAAGATGGCTTTCTGTCCGCTGCATGACTGCTGGCTGCCCGCTATAGCGGGCCCCGCGCGCGCTGTCAACAAATAACATCAAAATCAAACAAATGTGTGGTTATGTTATGATTTGGTTGTCGACGAAAACATGTGAGTGGAACTACTTTTATTTTTTTAGATATAAGTTATTTAGGATTATTTAAAATCAAGTAAAGGTATTTTGATGCTTTAACATGTCTTTACCAGGCAGAATTCATTATAAACGCATAATTTCTAATTGTTATAGTACATTTTATAAGGCCCATTCCAAACGTAAATTTTAAGAACAAACATTTTTAAATTTCCTTCTTATATTGATCAAAGAACGGAATGGTGTCGTATTTTAAACATTCCACTTACAACCCCAATTATTATACATTATGTGAAAATCATATTTTGATACAAAATTGTTTACAAACACAAATCGTTCAAGACTGCTAAAAGATTTGCTTTACCTTGCTTTAGCATCGTCAAAACCAGATACACCAAAGATAGTAGTACTTAGTAATATTGTTATCACACCTCCAAACAGAGTCCTGTGTGGATAAAGTACATTTTAATAATATATACAAAATTAATAAATGAAGCAGAATTTGAGTCAGGCCACTAGTTATGTTGCAGGGTTTATTAAGAAACTTAATAGTTTTGACTGCAAAGAGTGTAAAGTTAATTTACAGACATGTTAGAAGACCATCGATACTTTTACTTATTTTAAAGAAAATTATGATAAAAGACGTTTTATTTATGTACAAAGAAATGTTATTGAATTTCTTTCAAAAATTCTTGAAATAGTTTCACAACTTTTGGGTCATATTGACAACATAATTCAAATAATTAAACTTTTTTGCCAGACCATGTTGATTTTAAATGGTTTACATCAGAGGCGACTCGTGGCCTAGTCTATGAGGAGACTACTTTTAAAAGGCACACCCTATATACTTAATAAAAATATATGTCTATAAGAATTCAAAAAGCAGAAATATTACATTGTATTCTAATAGAAATATATATTTGTATAAAGTATATAGGATGAGCCAGCTTCCTCACAGACTAGGCCACAAGCCGTCTCTGGTTTACATATAAAGAACATAAAACAGACGTCTTTTCTCATTTAGTTGAAACTTGTCTACTATTAATAATAAGAAAGTATTATAATGATAGTATGAGGGCTGCTGCAATGTCTAAAAGACAAACAAAATGATTTGCATTTAATTTTTTTCTGTTTCAGTTTATATGGATGGTTGCTTTTGTCTGATTTCCTAAGATTCAAGAAGAATTTGTTGTTTTGTTTTTCGTTTATTTTAAAAATTTATTTACATAGGCATTAGTTTTCATATCAAGTAAATTAATTATTTGTTATGCAATTTCTGATTTTTGTTAGCCAAAGATAGTTAACGTACCGAAATAGTAATGTAATGTTTGTGATATTAGAGTAACTTTCTTAAATAATCATTTATAAGACGTCCGGGAGCGCCATAGTAAATAATAATAGACATTCTTGCTTCGCATAAGCTCGCTTGTATGGGGGTGAAGTATATGAAAAATATTTTTTGTATTGCCATCTCTTTGATATATTTTTTATTTATTTTTCTTGGGAATTTTTAGTAAATATAATTATATAAAACTTTGTATGATATTTATTTTATCCCTCATAATTATTTGTCATAGAATTTTACATTTTTATTGGGCATTTCATAATTGTTACAAACAGCTAATAAAAAAGGAAAATTTTAATTATAATTAAGAGGAAAATTTACTTAAGCAATTATCTTTTTCTAAACAATACGAAATAGAGCCACAAATATTTCTATAGTTTAATTTTACTTTTTAGTGAATGAAAAATATATACCTTCAGGTAAAAGTGAAATGTCTGTTTTTCTGGAGCCACTATTCCGAAATTTGATTTAATTATTTTCTCAATTTTTGAAATCTTTATAAAAACATAAATTTTGCGATTTATTGCCATCAAAATTTGATTAAATTTTGAAAAAGTGGCTCCAGAGGAACATATTTTAGCTACACGTACATGTTTTTTATTTCACTAAAAAATTTAAAAAATTACTATCAAAATTTTGTATGGCTATATTTCGTATTAGTTAGAAAATAATTGCAAAAGTAAATTCTCCTTTAAAAAAACCCGCCAATTTTCAAATTAAATATAAAATTACGGGTAACTGCATTACCGACAGAGTAAGAGTTGATGGTAATACTGCTGGTAACTACATTACCGACAGAGTAATATTAGTTCTACTCCTCCACCCCACAGGTCGTTGCAAGCAAACATGTTGCCAAATTTCTACAAAGAAACGGCAACTCTTAATAATCCTTCCTCCATGTTAATTCCATTAGAGACTGTGTGTCTGTGTGTGTGAAGGAAAAAAGGATGGCATTGGATAAACCATTTGCCACAGATAATCATTAGAGACTGGAATTGAGAACCTATCTTATTTCTTGCTGAAGAGTCCTAATGAGGACGAAACCGGTCCAAGAATGTTTTCCTTAGTGAGCAAAATCAAAGGTAGAGAGTGTTGAAATTTAATTTCTCTCTACTGTCTTTCCTTCAGATATAATTCAATACTTGTTGCGGTATTAGCCAAAGGAGTAGTTGTTTTCTGAAGGGAGACGGTCGTTGGTATTTTATGTGATATTGGCTTTGAGTTTTATTCATTTTATAAAATAAATTCACAGTCCAAGGCATTGTGAACGCCCAACCCCGGTACCCCATTTGATCGTTGATTTACTCTCTGAAATATTATTTACCTCACAAGTTTAATTTATTTTAATTTATACTTACTGTATTTGGCCTTTCTCCTCTAGTACTAGAATTGATCGTCTAGTTAATTAATTGATAATTTATATACCCACGTTGTGATAATGTTAATTAAGATAAACGAGGATTCGATGCAAAGTTTGGTGCAAATTGATAAATAAAACATACAAATTCATATTTAAACTCTTTTATTTTTTATACTTTAAATGTGATGCAATAATTAGCAAAGTATATTATAATTGGTACTAGTTACTGAGATCTCCCTTGAGACCCGTTCGCCAGTTGGTTAACTACGGTGTTGATGTTGATATTTTTATTAAGCTTAATGACCAACGGAGTTAACGAACTGCGTCAATTCGCCAGTTGGTTAACTACTGTGTTGATGTTTGCATTTTTATTTAGATTGATTCTATTCTAGATATGCGCAGGTTGTACCCTCTTAAAAAAATATTTCGACGAGTATAGAGGTGATGACCAACGGATGTAACTAACAGCGTCAATTCGCCAGTTGATTTTCTCAAGCCGCGTACAGACCGAGATTCCAACGCAAACCAAGGCACATGTGTTCAGCGTTGGTGTCAGTGTTAACGGCGCACACAGGGGCAAAAATGATTAAAACTTACCAACAATTCTGGAGAGCATTAAAGCTTATACTGTTGTGTTCTGGCATGTGTTTAAATTGTAAATGTAACAAACTAATATCAACAGAGATATTATATTGACAGTATACGGGGTATTTCATTATAACTGACACCTTTTAAAGTAAGTATAGGCTATTTTTTTTAAAAGTTGTAAAACAGCTTAGTAGGTATTAGTAGATATATTAATCACTATCTTTTATAATAAAATTATCCTTTCTGAAATTACATTATTTGTTGAAGATAAATTAAGTTCAAGAGTGGCGACATAAAGAAAAAATAAAACGCAACAGAAAATTTTGGTACAGGACACACTTCAAACATTATCAAAATACTAAATTAACATTTTTTTAAAAATTAAAAAGCTTTCATAATAATATATCGGTGGTTTGACAATGTATTGAAAATAGAGACAATAAACTAAGGTCTATAACTCAATCGAACAATAATTGTTTAAGACTAATATTTATTCAAAATTACAATCCAAAGAGTTATCACTATCAGAAACATGACTAATTCGGACACCAACATCCGGTGGTAGAAGCAAGGATAAACCTTCGCTCAAAAAATTATTTCTCATTAATTTTTGAGTTTTTATAATACCAGTAATAACAGGATCTGAAGAGAGAAGAAGTCCCTTGAAAACATCTTCATTAGTTTTCTCTCGAGCTATTTTTCTAGCGAAGCTTACTCGATATTTTTTAAAATCTTTGGTTCTACTTTGTGCAGCCTCTTCTGAGTGCTGGCCAACTGGAATAAGTACGGAACGAATAATTTTTGCACCGTGATTTAAAATTAAGGGAGCTATTGGCGTCATATAATACTAAGAATATTTATCTATCTATGAGTAATTGTGCTCTTTTCAGGCAATACATTTGAAATAAATCCGCATTATTGTTATAACTGGTAGGTAATTACTTTTTGTCAAGACGAGCCATCAAAACCTCATTTGCATATAACAATACTTTCTTTAGTATTTTTCGATTAAACCTACCCAATTTTTTTTTCTTTTTTTTGTAATAACAATTTTTCTCTTAGTGGCGTGTTGAGGTAGGGATGGAAGTTCAAATTCTACACAAATAGAACCAAATTTTATATTATTAGGGCAACATGCTTGGCTTGTTGCACAACTTTGCATAAGGGATATCTAGCTTTGTCCTTTTCTCTAATTATATTTATTGATTACGAGATAAGTTCGCTTCCACTAAAACTGAAAGTGCCTCCTCTGGTGGCAATTTTGTTTTAGTATCTGTAGTCATAACTTTATTTAAAGCACTTATATATTGAGAGCTCTCGCAGGATTCTTATAATTTTTTTGTAATAGTTTAGAGGCTTGAACATTACCAGATTTTGTGAGCTCCATTTGAGCCGCATAACAGATAACCTCGACCGAATTCTTGCGCAAATCAGCAGTTTTCGCAACTAAATAAAAAATCACTCAGAAGGCGTCCAATTTTTGATTAATCTAAAGCGTGCGTTTAGTTGGTAAAGACCACTTTGGTACCTAGCCAGGTTTTATTGGTTTTTAGCAAAAACTGACGTAACTCTGCAAACTTTTTGCCATTTTGTTTTAAAATCAAAAATAAATTTGGTTTGAAATAATTTGAAACTGGTCAGTTGAGCAATTTGTTAAATTTCTTACGTATTCTTTAAGATATGTATATTGTCGGTTTTGTTTTTTTTAATCTTCTCCCACAGATCTCTTCGACTAATTTCTAATTTTAAATAATCCAAAACAACACAAACAATGAGAGCAAATTTATTTATATTAGAAAAAAATAATTTTATTGCAGAAATAGTTTTTTTACGAGTGTGCGGAAAGTAAACTCTTATCAAGAAAGACTGAAAAAACCATAATGAACGTACCGATAAATTCCGATTTAATTATGGTTTTTCATAAGCTGCATATTATAGATGAATAAATGTAATAATTAGGATCACGCAGGAGATAAAAAAACAGGAATTAAAAAAATTATAAAAAAAGTTGCCCGACTGCCGTTTCTAGTAATAGTGTTACAAAAATATCACCCTCTTGCGCCTGTCTAAATTTCGGCATTATAAGCAAAAAGTAGCAGCTAATCGCAATATCACTATAAATAAGAATGTTCACAAAAAGAAACTGTGCCAAAATGAACACTGAATATGGCAGAATTTGTTACTTTTTGTCTAAAAGAAATCTTAGGTTTGAATAAATTTGTAATTTTTTGCAGAACTCATGAAAATGTCTCCTTGGAATAACAGTAAAATTCAGCAATACATTTTTTTTATACAATAATAATCTATTTATCACGTCGATTATTTTGCATGAATATTATCAATAATATTTTCACTCAAATAATTACAACAATATACGCATTTAAGACGCTATTTTTGACAAGCTTTATCTTTTGTTTTATCATGCGGACAATCCAAGGCTATTGTGACTTGGAAAGAAGGAATTATTGCAGTAGGTTTACCATGGTTATTTTTGTCAGTTACCTAAATTTTGATTTTAGAGTTTAGAGGTGAAGTTAAAAGGAAAATAGAAAGCTTGTTAACATCGTATCGTCGAGAAATGCGACGTAAAGGGACCGTGCGTTCCGGAATGGGTAACCAGGATGTGCATCACCCAAAATGGTTTGCGTTTAAAGCCATTTTGCACCAAACTGATCAAGCGGCCAAACAAACCTTCCCAAACGCTGTCGAACCCAAATCAAATTTTTGGTGTGGACGTGCGCATTCCAATCGCTTCTAACGCCAAATCCCAACGGACAAAATGCTTGGTTTGGGATGCTCGGCGTTGGAATCTGGTCTGTACGCGGCTTCACACTGTTTATTTCACATATACTTTGTTCCAAACCTAGTAGAATGGGTGGCTTAGCATATAGGTGCCCCTCTTGAGGTAACGAACAGTGTATTCACCAGTTGGTTATTTTACTGATTAATTTTACTATCTCGGTTTGTACAATTTATCCAAGATAGAACATCCCTGTATATTTATAAAATATTGATTTTTATAATTTTTTTTTGAAATTACTTAATACAACCCTATATATTTCTTAATATTGATTTCTATAATTTCTATTGAAATAACTTTATACAACCCTATATATTTCTTAATAGCGCGCAGACACGCATATAAATACCACACCCGGAAACAAACAATTACAAAATGAATAAAATTATGCATATGAAACTAACAATACAAGAAAGTAATATTGGTTGCATATATGTCAGTAATTCTTTAACAAAACATAAATATTCTAGTTAAAATTGTAAAAAATTTGTATGTAACACGTTACGAAATTCTGTTTTGTGTAACTCGTTTACGTTGCGGGACCTCGCTCTGCTCGTACCTCGTACCACAAATATTCACTTATATGAAATAAGGCATTTAGTAACTGGTTGTATAAATAGCTGTTAAAAACCTTAACCCCCGGTATTGCGTAATATGACACTTTTGACAATTAAAACAATATATATATATATAATTCTGGAGCAATAAATTTACCATCCAGAAATTTCCATATCAATGTCTACCTACATAAGAAACCGAGATGCGACAAACAAAATAGTCATAAAATGTGGATATTGCTGACTACTTTACTATTATTTTTATGTCAATACTAAATCCAGCACCTCAATTTTATGGATCTTAACTCCTTTTATTAGAAGTGCTCTAACTGTGAACCACATGACGACCAAAACGTGTCTCTAATTTCAAACTGTCTTTATCGTCAACATCCACAATAAATTTTATATTAAACCCTGAAATTTATGTGAATCCGATTCTGCTGCTTTCTAGTTTTACGATGAGAAAACTACGATTGGTTTGATTGTATGATACTGAGAATTCAGAACTATAACATTATATATTAGTTTTACATATTCTATGAAGGTGCAAACTACCTGCAAATTTAAGACGAAAAGTTTCTTCGGATAAATATAAAAATATAAAATTTGAATTCGTGAATTAATTCTTTTCCACTGGGTAATAGCTTTACAAACCAAATCTTTCAAGATCTCGCAACTCTGCCACAATTTCCATTTCTATGCTAATCCTAATCTCAAACTCCACCGATTCTGTAGGTACTTCTCGAAATGACGCGTGTTACCTTCATACAAATTAGTAAGCCAGTACATCCCTCTATTCACGTTTTAATTAAGTTTTAAAGTTAACATCAAACTCTATTCGTGGCATGCCGATTTCAGTTGAATGCACGACATTTCTAAACGGTTTCCGACTCCTCTTAAACTTTAGCTATCCATATAATAATTATTGAATTCCGCATCTCGTATGGTTTTTTTTTTTTTCGGTAAAATTATTTAATTTGTTTAATGAGATTCAAAAACAACGCGTTTAGAACATTTCATATTATTGATAGTGTAGAAGTATCACCGGTATGTACAAAAATATCCCAGATCAATGAAATTTTTCAACAATTTCACCGGGGATTCCCGATTCAAATTAATTTTTGCGCGCCTGTCATTTGTCACCTATTATTAGGATGTTTATTTATTTACATTCTGTAAGTTTTAGGCTAGCTTTTGCTTTGACATCCAAAGTGTAAACATCGCTGTCAGTGAAAATTTAACAATCTTTTGTTATTTGGGCTTTATTAATACCATCCTGTGTATTTTCAACATTTTTCTTCCTCATATTTTTAGTAATTGTATATAAACCACATACTTTGATTACTATATGAGGCAAGAGAGAGGTCCGACACGCCCAACATAGGGCGCGGCCATTTTGAACCCTGTGACACAGTTTACAGCTAAAGAATCAGATCGCTCACTCTGCGTCGGCACTTTTGATCACAATGTTTCCGTTTATACACTGTGCAACTCGGATAATACAATATATGACAACCGCCTATAATAAAACAGCAGTCTTCTGCGTATCCTGAATTTGTATCCCTGGAGTGGATGTTATTTTGGAACTTTTAACTGGTCCGAGTGAGCTAACTGATTCTTTAGCAATAAACTGTGACTTCAAAAATAATATTCACTGACACTGACAGCAGCAAGCAAAATATCAGGTGCGTTTTAATCATCCGCTTCTGCTTCCGGAATTGTCGGTTTAGTCGTTTTAACCTGTCAGATTAAAACAAGAAAACCGACAATTCCGAAGCAGAACCGGATGATTAAAACGCACCTATTAAAAATATTGCGCCAAGATGTAGGCAACACGTAATAAGGGTTCAAAATGGCGGAGTTTTCTATCTCCTTTTAAAAGGCACTCAGAAAGCTGCGCAGTGCGACCATTCCCCGTATAGTAAAATAAAATCAAAGTATGTGATATAAACATATTTTTGTGACACAAAACAAATAGAGGTTAACTTAACCTCCAACCCACATGAAGTTGGGGTCAAGGATCCGCCGGATCCTCCAGATTCTCCGCTGAGGGTTAAAAACTTGTATTCGAACACAGACTTGGGCCCCTTCGAAGTGTATGTCCAAGGAAAAACAAATAATCTAGGAAATCTTCATATACTAAGTATAGCAAAAACCATTTTTAATCTGAAACTGAAGGATATCCTCAAAATAGTAAGAAAAGGGAACAACCGTATTGGTGCGATCTTTACCAATGCTGCCAACCAATTTATAGAGGATAAAGAAATGAAAAATAGAGGTTATGAAGTTGTTATTTCATCACATAATGTCTCTTGCAAAGGGATATGTGGATAGATCTTTTATAGATGATGAAATTAAAGAGGCAACTGAAACTCACTTAGTGAATTGTAAACTTCTTTATGTCAAACGTCTAAATAGAAGAGTTGTGGAATCCGGTAAAGAAATCTCCTATGTACCAACAGGTACGATTTGTGTTACTTTTTCAGGAAAAATTATTCCTAAAGAAATTTCAATTTATGGTCTCCCAGTCAGAGTTGTACCATATATCACCCCAGTAATCCAATGTCATAATTGCTTGCTTTATGGACATCGTATTAATCAATGTAGAGGAAAGGCCAAATGCATAAAGTATGGTAAATCCCATGAGTCAGATGTTACTATGTTACTTGCAGTAAGTATTGTATTTATTGTAAATCTACGGAACACAGTTCCAACGAGTTTAATTGCCCTGAATATAATAGACAAAAAGAAATCAAGCAACTAATGTCATTTTCGAACATATCTTTCTTCGAAGCCAATCAAAAAATTTCAAAAATAATAGAGAAAACCCTATTCCTAATATTAATGACTTTCCAGCCCTTCCCAACAGGGATGCAAATCAAAATGGTATCCCAGTCTCCCAAAGATCAGAAGCCTTGTCTAATACAAGGTTACCCACCTATAGTCAAAACATAAGAAGGCCAAAAAGGAGATCACATGAAGATGAATATGATAAGAGAAAGCATCAATAATGCTTAATTAATCCATCGGGAAGATCATTCAGTCTCTCAACTCGACCCCTATCGTCTCCCTTTCGCCCTGAGGAAGGAAATAATATTAAAATAGATGTTACTCAAGCCTTAGATAGCTTATCGGACCAACACAAGGAGTTAGTCATAACTTTCATAGATTCAGAGTACTAATTATCTATTATTATGCTCTTCGAACCATTATTCAATGGAACATTCGCCCTTTTAACTCAAACATAGACAATCTAAAGATCCTAATTAAGGACCACAATCCAGACATAATCGTACTTAATGAAACTTGGATGAAGGAAGATTATAGGTTAAGGTGTAGAGGTTACCAAACATTGAGAAATGATAGATTGGATGGCTATGGAGGTATAGCCTGTTTAATTAAAAACAATTTAGATTTTCAGCCTCCTCTAATAGATTACTCTCTAGATCTTCCAACTCAAGTTCAAGTCATCTATCTCCCCCACTGCCAATTAAATTTAGTGAATATTTATTGCCCAGGAGACCTTATTTCCAAAAATAATTGGTCTAACTTTATTCAGACATTTAACAAACATCTTTTGATTATGGGGTACTTAAATTGTAATCATGTGTATTGGGGAAGCTCCTCAAAGAGCTCAAACGGTAAAAATATAATAAATTCTTTAGATTGTTTACAATTAGTGTTTTTAAATGATGGCTCTCCTACACGAATTTATCCACCAAATGGTGATAAATCTGTCGTTGATTTAACCTTTTGTTCAATAGATTTGGCTCATAAATCAACTTGGGAAGTGATTCCGGATTTGGGCTTTAGTGACCATTTCCCTACCAAATGAAAGATAGGAATCACTTATAATGGCCCTTCCATCCCTAACAATAGAAGAAACTTTAACAAGGCAGATTGGAATTCTTACTTTAATAATCTGATTACTCTTATTCCTTCCTTACCCAAAGATAATTATTATGAGTTCATATCTGTAATAAATCAAGTTGCTGATACTACTATTCCCTTCTTCAAGCCTAACAGGAATGTTAAATATCATATACCTTGGTGGGATGATTCATGCAATGAACTTGTATCAAACAGGGTAACCTCTATTAGAAATTTCATGGAAAGTCCAAATTTAGATAATTACATCCAAGTTAAAAAAATATAGCTACAACTAGAAAAGTTCTCAAATCCAAACGAAAAAATAACTTTAGGATGTATTGTAGCTCCCTCAATCGTCGTTCTTCCCTGAAGTCCATTTGGAATAAAATTAATAACATTTCTGGTTTGAAACAAAATCTCTCGAATCTAATGCCTACCCAATCGATTGCGCAAGAAATCTTAAACATTCTTTCTCCTCCTTCCCTGGAAAATTTGTGCCAAATTAATAGCTTAACTCATTCAGAATCCCCCTTTACTCTTATGAATACTCAAGTGTGTTAAATTTGAAACGAGACTCGTCTCCAGGCTTAGATCTTATTTCATACTCTATGCTAAAAAATGTACCTCGTTCAGGCTCCTTGTTTATTTTTAGTATCTTTAATAAGTGTCTTTTAACAGGTTCTATTCCTCAACAATGGAATTAATCCTTAATTCTACATATAATTAAGCCAAATAAGGATAAAATGGTATCTTCAAATTATAGACCTATTTCCTTTTGCGAAGGCAAAGTATTAGAATCCTTAATCAAAAATCGACTTGAATGGCATTTAGAAAATAACCAAATTCTTAATCCCTTACAATTGGGCTTCAGAAGAGGCAGGGGTTGTACGGATTGTCTTGTCTATTTTACCTCACAAGTGCAAATAGGCTTCTCCCTTAATAAATTTACTATTGGTCTCTTCATTGATATTTTTGCTGTATACGATTCAGTTAATATTCCTCGGTTATATTCCATTTTACTAGATGCGAATGTCTCAGTGGATTTGGCCAATTTAATACATTCCTTTTTAGTCCAAAGAGAACTATTTACTCAAGACAATTTGGGCCACATCCATGGTCCTCAAACTACTAATCAAGGCCTTACTAAAGGTTCTCCGCTCAGTCCCATTTTGCTTAACCTTTATACCTTGTCTCTATTTGATATTCTGCCTAATAGTTTTAAATTAATTCAATATGCTGATGATCTGGTAATACTGGTTAATGGATCGAATGTTTACAATATGATGCCACGTATTAACTCTTTTTGCTTAAATTAGAATCCTGGTTGGAAAAACTTAACCTTAATCTTTCATTGCATAAAACTTCGGCAATTTTATTTACTAAAGGGGTAACTAAAATTACTTTACCTAATATCATCTATAATTAATTCTGATGCCTTGGTAGGATTCACCACTCGACCATTCACTGTTGGGTTCTAATTAACAGTGCTGTTCCTAAAGTGGCGCTGGGAAACAGTAACAAAGCCTACACAGAACACGATGCGAAATAACCTTAGCAGTTGAAGCCGATGACAAACACAAAAAAAAATCTCAAATCATTTAATGGAAGGATAAAGTTAAATATCTGGCGATAAGCATTCATAAGAATTTTAAATGGAATTCTCACTTTAATGATTTAAATGTTAAGATCAATCGTAACCTCAATGTCATGCGTGCTCTCAGTGGGACTTGGTGGGGATGTGACCCACAAATATTAAGAATTTTACATAAATCAATCATTTTGTCCCACTTTGATTATGGATGTCAAATTATAATACCGTGTTCCCAGGATATGCAAAAGAAGTGTTGAAATCTACCCCAATTCTAGCCTTATTGATAGAGACAGGTGATATCTCCCTTAGATTTAGAAGAGAATGGCTATCCCTTAAGTACCTAATTAAAATATGTCTTTAGTAAACAATCCCAATATCACTTCTTTAAGAAAACTAGAAAGATTATATGAGGTCTCTACCTACTGGAACAACAAAAGTAATCCTCTACTAATCCAGCTCATCAGTCAATTCGATGTCGTGGATTCTCACTTATATACTTCAGAGCTTTCACCATGTTATAAATTTGATTTCCAACCCCAATTGGCCTCTATTCCTATCGTAAACATTGGCGCTACTAAATCTGAAAGTATAGGAATTGTACAATATCAGAATATCATCAGGAAACACCTATCTTACACCAGGTTCTTTACCGATGGCTCAATAGACTCTTCCGGTCACTCAGGGTTTGGAGAGTATAGTCCAGATATAGATTATGCATTCTCAAGTAAGTTTCCTTTTCATACTCAAATTTGTACAGCTGAAGTTGTAGCTATCAACAAGGCCTTGCAAGTAATATTAGACAAAAACATCGTTCAATCTATTATCTTCTCAGAAAATCCTCCTCAAAAAATAGCAAGTTCATGCTTTTCCAGGAAAACTGAACATTGTTCCTTCTTGACTAAGGACGGTATCTTACTCGCACAAGATGTACATATAAAAATAATTCTGGCATGGATTCCAGGCCACTGTGGGATTCTGGGTAACTTCAAGGCAGATCAATTGGCAAATATAGGATGATCTCTGAATATTTCAGTGAATATCAAATTAAACTATGATAATTTCTTTCCATTCATCAGAAACATTGTGAATTCAAGATGGCTTAAAGAATGGAATAGCCTCAAGAGTAGGAAGAATTCCTTTTATTCTAAAGTCGTTTCACGATTTGATAAAATCCCTTGGTTTTTAAATTTTCCCTACAAGGCCAGAATACATTTAACTACAATAATAAAGATGAGGACAGGACATTGCCTATCCCCATATCACTTATTTCGTATAGGAGTAAAAGATGATCCATTTTAAATGTCCCATAAATATGATGGCAAACTTTGATTTATACTCTGAACTGGCAAAAACTAAGCTTTCTACTCTCTTTGACATTTGTTTTATATTGGTTAACCTCAATAATAACAGATTAAACATTCTAATCAAATATATTTAAAATTCAATTGTAACCCTAATACTTTATCCTCTCTTTCAGTCCTGGGTGCTCTTTCTATTTACCTTTGGCAGTTTTCTGGTTGTGTTTAGATTGGCGACTGCCCCCAAGCGAGAAAAGTTTTTATCCTGTGTTGTGACGTCTATGTACTAACTTTGTATGCCCCTCTATGTATATAACTCAAGTAGTAACATTAATAAATATTTTTAGTTTGAAATATATAAATATATCAATTTAATAGAGGGTATCCAGTTGCTGAGGGCAAGACAAGGATACTCTTCCCGTTGTTCGCTGGGTAAATTATCCTGTGGGATATAGCCCAATAAAGGAAGAAGAAGAAGAAGAAAAAGAAGAATAGGAAGAAGAAGAAGAAGAAGAAGAAGAAGAAGAAGTTTTAGACTAGCCCTTGTATTTGTAATTTTTTAACTGTTTTCAGATGTATTATACCATTATATTGAATTTAACAAAATGAAAACACTTCATATAAACAAATTATTTTCACATGAACAAAAATCTACAAAATGCAAGAACACACTCGCTTTGGGGTGTTAATTATGTGGGAACTGCAACTTGTTGAAGCCAGTTGAAATAAAGTTAAAACTAATAGTTCTGTGTATTTATTATATCTACTACCAGCACCTAGAATAAGATATAGGTTGTCATAAAATGTGAGTGTTCTGTTTTTCATATGTTCTTAATTTGTAATTGGAGCTAATCTAAACTAAGTAAATAAATATATAAATGAATAATCGTCTAATTAGATTTTGGGCACAGTCGGAACATCTGAGGATTACTTTATAGGGATTATTTTCCTACCATATGGTATATTTCTATTATTTAAGAATAGGTATATAAGAAAATTTTAACAATAAAATTGTTTGTGATGCTATTCTCCATAATGTTTATCATATACATGATTTCTTTCAAATGGGCCGTAATTAATAAATTATAGGAAAAGTACAAACGTTAAATTTTTCAGTATTTTCATTGGAAAGGAAGATAGAAAAATGGTTTTAAATCCTTTTTATTTCTATATCACATTCTAAATACTATATTTGATAACTTTACAGGAAAATCATCTATTGGAAAAATAATATTTTTTCTTTACTCATTACCGTGCTTCTCGTTGCGACGCATGGCGAATTTTATGCATTTATTTTCTATATAAAATAAAAATTATCCGAAAGAAAGATCACAATAAACAAAAAGAGGGAAAATTAGAGGATTCGTTAAAGACACGGCGACCGAGATAATCGGTTGGAACTTGAAGCTTGAAGCTTCGTACTTAATTTCGCGCGTCTTCTTTTTACTACGAATCTAATTAACTCAAATGTAATTCCTGGTCTGAAGAATTTTTTTAATTAGCTTTTATTCGCCACAATTTGTTTCTGAGAATTATTTATGTGTAGTAGAAAATTCTATAATTAAACGAAATTAGAAATTAACGGCTTGTTAATGTCAAATTTACTGGAAGTGGAGATTAAATAAAAGCTTATTTATATTGTAACGATGGTCTAATTTATTTATAGTTTATTTATTTAAAACACTATTTACAATTTATTTAAGACGTACTATTTAATTTATATAATACTTAGACACTAACTAACAATTCTAATTTATTTATTACACTTTAACTTTTCATTCCAATACTCTGAACTAAACTGTGCGCCGATGAGTCGGCTATTTATACCAAGACAATTCTGTGCTCGTAGTTTCTGGACGCTCTCGTAAATTCCATCTCTATGACTCAACGGCAGTTTCTCGAAACGTCAGCGGCACACCTAGAAGATTTCGTCGTTTCTTGTATATTCGAGACGCGGTCCGACTGTCTTCACACGTCAGCGTTGCTTCGATCATGAATCGAGTGATAGATTTCCAAGGTCGCGCTTACACAGGGTTGGCTCCGCGTCACAATACAATCGAAGGCACAAGTGGATAAAAGTGTCATGTCACAAAAAGATTATTTCGAGAAAAATAAGTTTAAAGTTTTACAATTGCATTATGATATATGGCTCATCATACCTTTCTATTGGATGAATAGCCGTTATTTATCAAAATTGGAAATCAGAACTATCGCAAATAGAAAATATAGTATATTTTAAGTATATTAGGCCATAAAAATCATTTTTTCAAAAAATGTGTCATGATACCTTTATCCACTCGTGTCTTTAATCGTGAATGAAATACAGTTATCACCTATCAATATTATTGTGAAAAATATAATTTCAGGTAGGTACCTACTATGTATTTATAAATGCTTTTATTCCAAAACGTGCACTGTTTAAGCCTAATTCTATATTTTTTTGTCAAATGAATTGAAGTACAGTTCATCAAATTTCTAGAGGCTTTCGACGGCTAGACAGAGAAAGCACTACTGACAGGCATCCCGACGGATTTACGCAATGAAAGTACACTCTGCGCATCAAGTATTTCACTATTTCATTCAGACGTAAATGTCAGATGTAAATTTCGCTAAAACATTTCTTTTATTTTCGTTTGTGTTTTTTGCTCATAACAGTTTAATAGAACCTAAGTATGGAGTTTAATAGCAAATTAAGAGGCCGCGTGATTAACAGTCAATCTCGGGAAATAATAGCCAATGTTATAGAGTTTATGAGAAGAGAAGGAAACTTTAATTCACCTTCAATACCATTTAAAAATGTAAATGATCGTGTTGCTGCAGCCACAGGAGTATCTAAAAACACTATCGTCCGCATTTCTGGAGAGAAAAAAAGAATCGATAACCGTGAGATATCGGAATTTTCATCACCAAGAAAAACCATTAAAAAACCAAAAACAGTTAATGATATAGATGAAGCTGCACAAGAATCAAATTTTATTTTTTTATTATTAGATAGCTATTTTTGTTTCTGAGTTGTGTTCATTTACAGGCTCAATTTTTTTCCGTTTCTCCTTTTTGATTTTATATGGGGTTTCAAGTTGTTTTTGACTTATTTCGACGTAAATCACAACAACACACTTTTTTAATAAAGCAAACAAGTGTTAAGAGGTATATGTACGTGTAAACTACAATTACAAAAAATTGATATGATATTTTTTATAAAATTATAAGAGAAATAAATTTTTTTCTAAATAGTATAGTTTATTATTTTGTAGAAAAACAAAATTTCGAAAATTTTAGTAATGTTTCAGAAACAACCGTTATTAATAATAGGTACCATTTTCCTTAATAAGGTAGAAATAAAATATAAACTATTTCCATGATTTACAAAGGCCTACAAAAAAATTATAGGTATTTTCCGCTATCCTATAAAATTTATATTTTCTGACTCAATTTCAAAAGGTTGAAGGAATTCCAAAACACCTTTTATGGCATAATAATTATTTTCAATTCTACATACTATCTTTAGCTGCTTTTAAAAACGTTCTAAGAAAGTCCAATCAGACCAATTTAATCCCTAAACTATTCCACACTTTTAAAATTTAATTACCTAAAAATATTAAAAACTATTTAAAATAACTTGTTTAGCAGACTGTACAATAGCTATCTTAGTCACACGTAGCGCGTTCTCTGTCTGGGCGTCGAACACCTCTAGAAATTTGATGAACTGTAAGCAGAAAATAAAAACAATAGAACAGCGTACCTTAATTGTACATAATTTTACTATTTTGCTGATATCGTCAAAGTGATAAACCAGCAGTAATTCATTTTAATCAATGATGTATATGACGAAAATGGTTTTCACTATTGCACTATTGCAATTATGGGCATCACCCACTCTAGTGGTTGCGTCGATTCTTACTATATTTTTATTTGAAATAAAAGTCAATTCGTTTTAAATTTTAATAAACATACTTGGAAAGAAAGAAGAAATAAGAAACAACATAAAATTGACAGTCAAGTATTACAATTAAAATAGTAAAAATTAATTAAGAAATACCTGTAGATACCTAGCCAAGTGTCCTTCAAAGTATAAAGCAATTTTATCCTAAAAATCGAATTCCTCAGATCATCAAAAAAAAAACCATTAAATTGTGATGGGTACCTTCTCATGTAGGCATATCTGCGAATTAAAAAATTATCAGACTGTACTTGATGATGTCAAAAGCAACAGCAACTATTGAGTAACCTCATACCTTCTTTAGACTATAGCCATAATATTAAAGACAACATTCAAAACATATTGCAAATTAAGTTGAATCAGGATAGTTCAGAACTGCATGAAATGAAGCCAAAACCATGCAAGTGTGGTTCAAGTGTCGGTAAAGCATGTGCTTATTGAGTGCCTAAATTTAATTTGGTTTCTTTGTATATATTTGCTTTATGTTAGTCATACTCTTTACACAGTACTCTGTGAAGAGTATTATGCATCTGGTTCCGTCTGTCCGTCCGATGTCACTTTTTTTGTTCGCAAGTCAAAAACGAACATCTTATAAAAGTAATTTTGAAAAACCGACTTTAAAATGGTGCAGATACCATTTTAAATTGGTTTGCTGATTTTCTCATAGACACTATAAACAGATTTTGACCAAATTTATATGGAAACACCCCTGAGGTACCCCCTTTCTAACAAATAAAGAATCATAAAAATCGGACAAGGCGGTAAAGAATTATCGCTGAATATACATAAAAATGAAGAGATTGATGATTTTTTCATGGGCCCAATTTTTAGATCTTCACCAAATTTATATGGGACCATCCCTGTAGTAACCTTTTTCTAATCAATGAAATCGGACAACGTGGTAAATTATCGCTGACTATGAAAAAAATATTCAGGCGAATTGAGAACCTCCTCCTTTTTTTGAAGTCGATTAAAAACGATATCTATTTTAAAATTTCAGGAAAAATCAAGCTCTATAAGGAGCCGCAGTCTATTGATTAAAAAAAATGAATAAAAATCAGGGGACAAGCTCTATAAGAGAAAGAAGCCGTTTGATTTTGAAAATATCTAATTAAAAATGTGGGGTTAAGGCGGGTTGAAATTAGAAACAAAAATCATAAATCAAAAACGAAAAGCGATATCAACATTAATTTTTTAGAAAAAATCAATCTCTATAAGAAGATGAAGCCTATTGTTACTGAAAAATCTAAATTAAAATCCTAAAGAAAAAAGATATCAACTTGAAATGTTTAGCAAAAGCCAAGCTTTATAAGGGAATAAAGCCTATTGATCGAAAACAAAATTGTGAACAAAAGGGGGTTAAGGGAGGTTGAAATTAAAAAAATAGAAATCAAACACTAAAAGTGAAATGTTTAGTCTAAGAATCTAAATTAAAATGGAGGGTTGAAGGGGGTTAAAATATTGAAAAAAATCCTAACTCAAAAACGAATAAAGATAACAACTAGAAATGTTTAGCTTCACAAGAGTAGAAAGCCCTTTGATTTTAAATAAAATCTGATTTAAAATGGCTGGTTTTAAGGAGGGTTGAGATAGCAATACTAAGGTTTGGGACAAAATTTACCTTTGTAAATAAGTTTAGTACCCAAGAGCGCAGATACTGCTGAAATTTCCTCTCTTAATTCTACTACATTCATGTCAACATCAGTTAAAATATGAATATATATAAATTGAAAATTTTTAGTAGTTCAAGCAACGAATGCGCAAAAAAAGGCATAGAGGTATGGAACACAATTTTTGACTTTGTAACTTTGTTTGGACTAGTTGGGAGGTGAACATATCAAAAGTCCCCGCCCGTAGCTTTTGAGCCGGGGAGGAAGAAGGGACCTGCAGATCCAATATTTTTCGATCTTTCGCTTATATCTCGGAAACTAAGCTTATTAAATTTGCTAGAAGTTTTATTCAGTCAAGGTTTTCGATATATTGTATAGTTTTCGATATATCAGCTCTTGAAAGTCTGTAATTTTGATAAAACACATTTTTGTCTAACATTTTTTGCTCTTTTTGACCGGATAACTGAACCCAAAAAATAAATGCCTACCATAGGGTTGTAGAGAATTAAATACCCTTTCATATTATACACACAACCAAACTTATATGGAATCATCTATTATTTTTCATAATTTTTGACAAGCATGAACATTTTTTGTTTATGAATAAAACTAATCCTTACCAAAGACTTTTAATGACAAATAACCCACATAGCAATAAAAATAATTAATTAGTTTACAAAATGAACACAATGGTATTTTTTTAGTTTCTGAAACGAAATGAGAATTAAATTTTTAATAGCCCAAAAACAAAAACCAAAAGAAAATTGGTAATTTTAACAATCCGTGTTACCACCTCTATCCCTTATGCAAGCTTCTATTCGCCTTGGCATGCTTCTTATTAAATTGTCAACATTTTTTTCAAGGTATGTTTTCCCATTCTGCTTATGCTACATCAATAAGTTGTGCGACATTTTCTGCATTGTTTCAACGACTAACCCTTCTTTTGAGCTGGTCTAACAAGTGTTTGATAGAATTTGGGTCTACTGAACATGCAAGCCAGTCTAAAACTGTGACACCTTTAGTTTCAAGACATTATCTAGCCACTTTGCTGGTATGGAGAGGTGCATTATCGTGCATAAAGATATAATTATCCCCAATTGCAGCTTTCCAAAGACTAACGATTGTTTTTAGCACTAAATCAACATACCTCGGACTGGTTAAAGTTTGTGGAAGTGGTAAGAATGGAGTTTTTGCTCCCAGCATATTACCTCCCCAGAACATTACAGTTCCTCCTTAATATCTTGGGACAGATCTGGCAGCGTGGAGTCTCGCTCATCTTTCTGGAGCTCTGATAACCCGAATTCGATGGACATCTAATCTTAGGCCAATTCTGGTCTCATCCGAAAAAATAACATTTTGCCAATTCTCAATTGTCCAGTTTTGGCGTTGAAGGCACCAATTTAGCCGGTCAATTTTATTTTGACTAGATAATGGTAGGACCCGTAACTCTCTCCTACTGTACAACCCTCGAGCACAAAATATTTTTCTTAGGGTTTCAACTAAAACGTTCACACTTGTAGCTTCCAAAAGTTGTTGTAGCTCGGAATGAGAAACACGAGGATTTCTTCTAGCAGTTTGGCACACAAAGCGGTCCTGTTGTTCAGTTGTGACTCTTTGAAGACTTTGTCTGGGCCTGCTACTGAGAGTTTCTAGTTCCAAATATCTTTTATATGTTTGCGATACAACACCCAGGGTATGGCCTACTACCTCTGTTACGTCTAATTGGGACATTCCTTGTTCAATGAGAGCAATAATTATTATCCTCTGCACATCTGTTAGTCCAACATAAGGCATTTTGTTGTTTTTTTGGACCGAAATAGAACTACCGGAGGATCGTGATTTTACTTCTGAACTCAAAATATACAAAAAATTAAATCGCAGCAGTTGTTTCTTCTTTATTATCATGTTTGTTTAGAACAAAAAGCTTTATCTTAAAGTTGGATACCAAATTTTTTCCTTACAAAAAGTTTATTCAGAAATACACAGTGATTCCATATAAGTTTGGTTGTGTGTATGTTAGTTTACTATGTTATCTATTATTCTTCAAATATTAAAACAATTTCAAAATTAAACGTGAAATCTGAAGTTTTGCGACAACTGTCAACTAATTAATCTTTCAATTTCTCACCATCCCCAGTCAACGTATTGGCCAAAATATGCACCAATATGTACTTACAGTAAGTACTAGACGCATATTTACACATCCTCCTATATGACGACACCGGAGTGCTGAAACCTGTTCGCCTTTGTAGCCTACAAGTACGCTACAAAAGCGCATTGATTTAGACAACCATACAAATTTTATGTTATGTGAGACTTTACTTTTCAATTTTAGCTGTGTCCAGGCCGTTGGCGTCTATGCCGGTAGGCGTAGCCAGGTATGGGTTGAAATTTTTTGGTGGCGGATAAGCCGCCACCCCACGACAAGTCGTTGCTTCGTTTTCTTCTTGTATATTTTCTTTTTTTTTTTTAATCCCAAAACACTTCAAATGCGTCATTTGAATGACATCATGTCTATTAACGGTATTTTAGTACACGACCGTTTAACGGCAGTTTAACAGCCATTGTTTCATAGAATGCAGATAAGCTTGCGCACTGATTCCAGCAATAGAAGAGGCCTCATGCATTGGTGCCTAAATCAATGAGCTTTTGTAGCGTACTTGTAGGTTACAAAGGCGAACAGATTTCAGCAGTCCGGTGCCGTCATATAGAAAGTAAATATGCGTACTGGACGTCTAAATAGCACAGATACTCATTTTAAAATATATAGTTTTGGACCCTCTGACCAGGTTTTTCACACTTAATTAAAGAATATCTAGACCATTTTAATGGGAAAATATGTTGCTATAACTATGTTTCTGCATGTATGAGTGTCTTTAACAGTGGGATGGTTTTATAAATCACAACCATTAACTGACGTTTATTGACATAGACAAGTGAAATAACATAAAACATTACAACTGTATGTAACATTGAGTCAATTTTTCGATCTCTTGGGGTGGAAAGGACCTTCATTCTTATCTTCGTTTTCATCTTCTTTATCTCCAATATCTTCTCCATCGGACCCCTGTTGGAAAACAGTTACAGAATCCTTATGTTCTTCTTCATCTTCGGAGTCAACTTAAAGGACCCCATTCAGGCAGTTCCCCTGGCAATTTTGGCATGTTGTGCAACATTTGAGGTTTACTTTTTTGCAGCCACACTTCGCGCCGGCACAGTCTTTCGTGCATCGACAGAAAATCATTTTCAGGATGTTCTTCGGTGCAGCTGTTAACTCACTGTGCATTTGTTCTTAATCTTCCATCCATACATCTGAGGAGGCAGCCACAGTTAAACTTAATGGAGTGTTCGGAGGGAATGCTGTTTTACTGCTCCCTCGATGGAAGGAAGACAAGAAGATGAAAACAAAGACAAAAATAAAGGTGGCTCCTACCTCAAGACAGCAAGAATTTGACTTAATGTTACATACTGTTGTAATGTTTTATGTTAAATTAGTTTTCTATGTCAATAAAAGTTTTCAGTCAATGGTTGTGATTTATAAAACCATCCAACTGTCTTAAAGACGCCCAAAGAGAGCAAGTAATTGGCTCAATTTCACATAATGTTGTAATGTTTTATGTTAATTCAGTTTTCTATATCAAATGGAAACTGCAGATCTCCTCCTCCCCCCGCTCAGCGGATACGGGCATGGACTTTTGATGTGTTCACCTCCTAACTAGTCCAAACATAGTTACGAAGTTTTCCAAACATTTTCCTCTATACCTTTTCGTTGCCTAGATTATAGCGAAAAAAATCAATATATAAATTTGGAATAATCGGGTTTTAACATATCAATTTTTTCTCATACTCACAGCCAAAATTCCCGCCCCTCAATTTTAGCGCCCCGGGAAAATGTCCGGGTTGTCCTCCCCTAGAACGGGCTTTGTTATGTGTTGCATATAGTGTTATTTATAAAAGAACAGTGTTCTAAAATTGTTTATGTACTTTAAAGACTAAAAGTATACTTTTATGCCCAATTTTCAGGGACTGAAATGTTACTTTACTCTCAAGGGATTAAAAATATATCTAGTTAAACACAGAAATAAGATCCATAAAGAACATAGAAATAACCCAGATAATATTTTTAAAAAAGATGTATATACAACATATAGAAAAAACTTGGACAAATTAATAAAAAAAGCAAAAAGAGACTATTATAGAAAACAAATTATAAAAAATAAAAATTATTCCAAAAATTTATGGAAAGTTATAAATGACATAACTGGAAAAAAACGAGCTAATGCATGCATAAATGAAATACTTAAAGAAACTGGAGAACTTACAAATAACCACAGAAAAATATCCAATCTCTTTAATTCTTTTTTCACAGACATTGAAGAAAAATTAGCAATCCAAATCACACAACCAAACACTCCTTATCCAAAAAGGTATTATGCCCAAAATTCTCTATTATTGGAACCTGTCTCTAAGGAAGAAATAAAAGATAATTGTACACTCTTTAAAAAACAAAAAAACTCCAGGGTTAGATGGTATTCAAGCTGAAATAATTAAATATTTGGTAGACGATATTGCGCCACTTCTTGTAGATCTAACCAATACAATTTTTAATTCAGGTAAGTGCCCAAGCGGATTTAAAAAAACAGTTATTCTGTCTATTCACAAAAAGGGCAAAAAAGAAGTACTTGATAATTATTGGCTTATCTTACTCATTACAACATTTACAAAAAATTTTGAGAAAACGCTAAAAAATCGAATAACAAAATTTTTAAAAAAATACAACATCATGTCTAAATGCCAGTTCGGATTTCAGGAGGGTTTAAGCACAAATGATGCCATCACCACTTTAATTGATAAAATAAATAAGGCAATGGATAATACTAAACCGTCACTTTTCGAAATTTTGTTTTTCTACAAAATAATAAACTATACTATTTAGAAAAAAATTTATTTCTCTTATAATTTTATAAAAAATAACAGGGGAATATTTACATTTCTTGATCTATTAAAAAAACGATAAATTATCTCGACGAACGACACCATGTTCTAGTACGGAAGCTAGCTTTACATTTTCGTTGGTGGTTTCATGGGTTTCATATCAATTTTTTGTAATTGTAGTTTACACGTACATATACCTCTTAACACTTGTTTGCTTTATTAAAAAAGTGTGTTGTTGTGATTTACGTCGAAATAAGTCAAAAACAACTTGAAACCCCATATAAAATCAAAAAGGAGAAACGGAAAAAGATTGAGCCTGTAAATGAACACAACTCAGAAACAAAAATAGCTATCTAATAATAAAAAAATAAAATTTGATTCTTGTGCAGCTTCATCTATATCATTAACTGTTTTTGGTTTTTTAATGGTTTTTCTTGGTGATGAAAATTCCGATATCTCACGGTTATCGATTCTTTTTTTCTCTCCAGAAATGCGGACGACAGTGTTTTTAGATACTCCTGTGGCTGCAGCAACACGATCATTTACATTTTTAAATGGTATTGAAGGTGAATTAAAGTTTCCTTCTCTTCTCATAAACTCTATAACATTGGCTATTATTTCGCGAGATTGACTGTTAATCACGCGGCCTCTTAATTTGCTATTAAACTCCATACTTAGGTTCTATTAAACTGTAATGAGCAAAAAACACAAACGAAAATAAAAGAAATGTTTTAGCGAAATTTACATCTGACATTTACGTCTGAATGAAATAGTGAAATACTTGATGCGCAGAGTGTACTTTCATTGCGTAAATCCGTCGGGATGCCTGTCAGTAGTGCTTTCTCTGTCTAGCCGTCGAAAGCCTCTAGAAATTTGATGAACTGTAGAGAACTTTTGCATATGCTAATCGAACATAAATAATAAAAAACTGAATCACTTGTATTTCCATGTGTATATATGTTTTATGTATTAAAATTTTTCCATATATATAATATTACTACTGTTTTGTGTTCCCTTTAATTTTAAATGTGTGTTAAATTAAACTAATTTTTATTATGTACTCAATTAATTTTTATCATAAAATTTTATTATATACTTATATATTCATATTACTTACTATTTATATTATTTGTATAATGTTTATATGTTTTAATTGTTTAAATAAGCCGAATTTGTAAAAAGTAGCCTATGTGCAACCTCTTAGACGTCATCAATGTATGTCTTTCTTACTTTATTCGTAATATTTCCAATTAATTAATTTATATTATATTGTTTTCTTTTGAATAAAGATTATTATTATTATACAACAGAAAATACAATACAAAGTACAATATCTACACATTTACACTATACCAACCTTGCATTGACATCGCCGTTCCGTTATTAGAGTACCTTTAACTGGTTTTTCATAATTTTCCGTATATTTTTCAGTCGTTTTTTCCTAAAGTGCATAAAATAACGTATAATAATGTGTTTATTAGCCAAAAAATACAGAAATTTGCAACTAAGAATCAATAATAATTTGCTAACAAACAAAAGACAAAGCCACAGAAGGAGAACTTTCAAAATTCTACTTGTGCGTGGTATAAACCACGAGACTGAAGTGTTTTTTATCTCTCGAAGAAATGCACAAACTTTTGACGACAAGATAAAAAATGCCATTTCAGTCCCTCGGTGTATATCTCTTATCAAAATGGTTTAAATCTCTTAATATGTTTTGACTGTATAAAAGCTCAACTTTACAACACAAAAAATGTTTTCGAAATACCTAACGTAAGTTAAAATGTAGGAAAAAATTTTTGGGATAGAGCGATTTGAGCTAAACCGATTCTGTTTAGTGAGTACTTGGAAACTACATGGCAGTGAATAGTTTAAATCTATGTATCTACGTAATTTGCTTTCTTTTTACATGTGTTTTTTCCAGGTCAATCTTTTGTCCAGATCATTGATTTCAATGACTTAGAGAATTTAATAAGTATTAAAAGTAATTTTAAAAAACCGACTTCAAAATCGTGCAGATGCCGTCACCACATCTTAACCAAATTTATATGAGACCATCCCTGAGGTACCCCCTTACTAACAATAAAGAATCATAGAAATCGGACAAGGTGGTAAAGAATTATCGCTAAACATACATAAAAAAAAATATATTACGACGAATTGAGAACCTCCTCTTTTTTTAGTTGGTTAAAAATTGGCAAAAGGTAAATAATCAGTTTAAAATATTAACAAATTTAATGTTTTAGCGTATTTCGTTACCCATCGTGATTTTTGTTTAACTCAATGCAAGAGCTCTGAAGAAGTTGCGGTTGAAGCACAATTGTCCTTTATTTAAAATTTACTTGCAATTGTTCATAAAATATAATTTCTATATACCCTAAATAACTTTATATAAAGTATTCTATTCACACCAAATAATGAATGGATTTCTCAACATAATCAATACGTGGCGTAAAATGCAATAACAATTCCAAAACGGCTTTTAAAGTAATACAACACGGATGAATGTCCACGTACAAACACAAAGGAGCGTGGCGGAAAACAAAGCTGATAAGAATATTCTGGTAAACGAATATTTTGTGACCGATGGTGATTCTAGAACCAAAAAGACACATTCGAAATTGTCTGCATATACATTCAGGAGAATTGTCTCCTTGAATGTTATTTCATGAAGGTATATTTTGTAAAAGGTATTTCAAGCATGGACGCCTTCTATGTATTAAAAGCATGACAATATTCACGCTGCAGCTAAGTACAGTCATTGGTTGGAATATATGGAATATACCTTTACACAGGGTGTTTTCTAACGAACAGAACAAACGCATATAGAAGATTTCAACTGTTAAATTTTTCTGTAAAACTAAATACCGATCTTTACTTCTTTAATTCCCTAGAAATGCCTTATTTTTAAAAGTTCTACTGTTTTTATTTTATTTTTATTTATTAAGTACGGTACATAACTTCAGGAGCTTATTCTGGAGCTAGAATAAAGGTATTTTTGTCATATACACTATGTCTCAAAAATGCTTCGTTACGGAAATACAGGGTGTCAAAGTTTCATAAAAAAAAGTACAATTTTTTAAATATTTCCAAAACCACTTAAGATATTTTAATTAAATTTTTGCAGCTATTGAGAGTTAGCAACGTTGCGCGTTTACTATAAACACAGTGGCTTTTGTTTAACCAGTGGAGTGCGGACAAGGTAATAGCTGAAAAACTGTTTTTTTCAATATTTAGTTTTTTGATTGTTCGATTTGAAAGAAAAAAGGTCTCTTGACTTTTTTGATGAATAATTACAGAGCCATTTTAATTTTTTTTATTATTTAACTACAAATTAGGGTCAAAAAATTGTAGATATGAGCAACTTTATGGAGTAACCACCTACTAAAATTTAGCCTTGGCTGAAAGTCGCGGGGCAGCAGAGCTTGTACTGGTTGTATGTGGTATTAATAAAGCAGATAAACTTTCAAAACTCTCCAAACAGTATTTGCACTTACTTAAAGCTGTTATGCAATCTTACTAGTTGAAGGATTTTCTTCTATCTCCTGTAGTATAGCTTCTTCTAACTTAGGCGTTGTTACTGTTCGTGGTCTACCAAGAACTAGCCCGATTATGCTCAAAACTACTGGTTTCACTTAATCTGGCATGTATCTTTTTAAATGTTTTACCACATGGCGTTACCCTATTCGCATAACGTTGCTGATAAATTATTCTAGCTTCCGCTGAATTCACATTTGCTAAGCCATAAATGAAGTGCATTTGAGCCATTTCAGCGTTATTAAAGTTATTCATTTTATTGTCTGACATACAAATAAATAAACAATTGGCGACTAGTAAAATGTCAAACAAGTACCTGGGAAAAATTGAAGATAACTTTTTTGTTGTATATTGTTCAAAGAGAATAAAAATAATAAAAAAGAATGAAAAAATTTACTATCTTTGTTGCTTTTTTTCCAAATCAAACATTAAAAACAGAACAGTGGCGTAACACGTTTTTCCTTTCATATTTTTCAGCGATTAGTTTAAAATATCTTAAGTGGTTTTGGTGGTATTTTTTTATGAAACTTTCACACCCTGTATTTCCGTAACGAAGCATTTTTGAGACATAGTGTATATGAAAAAAATACCTTTATTTTAGATCCGGAATACCGTACCGTTCTTATCAAACACCCTGTATAATTGGTCCTCTACAGATTTAAAAACAATAGGAATTCTTAACATTAGACCAAGTGGAGAAAAATGAGTATCCGAATCTATACATATTATTATGTATTTATATTTTCAAACATCTTAAACTGAAAGAGTTGTAGTCAAATTCTCCTAAGAATTTTAATTGTCTAGAAATAATTCGTGTAAGACGTGTTTAGACATTTCAGGGGATCATTTTTAGGATTTATTCCCTTGGGAAATGTCCTATCCAGTTTATAAAGGACCCCGCAATAATCTTATGGAAATTGGGTTTCTGTCAAATTGTCTGAATTTTTGATATGTTGTAGATTTTGTCATCCTGAACAAAAGTCTTCATGGGCACAAAGTGCCAAAATGAATATTTTGGCAGCTACGGAGCTGCCAAAGCTCCCCTGACCCGTTGCAAAACTATTCATTTTCAATACTATTTCAAAAGCATATTTTAATTATTCTAATATATAGGGTAATGTTTTTTAGGTCACTGGATTCAATCCTCGTGTCAGATTGGACAAATTGCCCGTTGACAGCTGTCAGCTCACGGTCAACGAGGAATATAAAAGTAAATATCCTCTTTTCACATTGAGAGTTTAGGTTTTTGAGGTCGCTGAATTCAATTCTCATGTCATATTGGACTAATTGACAGTTAACAGCGAAAAGAGGATATTTACTTTTATATTCCTAGTTGACCGTGAATTGACAGCTGTCAACAGTCAATTTGTTCAATCGACATGAGAATTGAATTCAGCGACCTCAAAAATCCAAACTCTCAATGTGAAAAGAGGATATTTACTTTTATATTCCTCGTTGGCAGTCAATTGACAGCTTTCAAGTGTCAATTGGTCCAATCTGACATGAGAATTGAATTCAGCGACCTTAAAAACCCAAACTCTCAATGTGAAAAGGGGATATTTACTTTTATATTCCTCGTTGACAGTGAATTGACAGCTGTCAATGGTCAATTTGTTCAATCTGACATGAGGGTTGAATCCAGTGACCTCACAAACATTACCCTATATATTAGAATAATTAAAATATGCTTTTGACATCTGTAAATAGTATTGAAAATGAATAGTTTTGCAACGAGTCAGGGGAGCTTTGGCAGCTCCGTAGCTGCCAAAATATTCATTTTGGCACTTTGTGCCCATGAAGACTTTTGTTCAGGATAACAAAATCTACAACATATCAAAAATTTAGACAATTTGACAGAAACCTAATTTCCATAAGATTATTGCGTCGTCCTTTGGACACCCAGAAAAATGGATTTGCCCACCAATAAAATAGATGGGAATCCTTTTTAAGTGAGGATATAAGAAACTATAAACGAACATATCCAATTTAAACAATTATTTTAATAATTTTAAAAATTATAAACTTCAAAACCCAACAAATAAATAATGACTGCTTGGTAACAGATGAAAAATCAAAATTACCAAAATGTGTCGTCAACAAATTATGATATAATTTCATCATAACATGTTGCTCATATAGTCCAAGCGGTGTGTGGTTTCTATTCGCAAAAGGTCGGAAAGAAATTAAATTTGGTGGAATGGTAGACATGGGTCCCCTGATACTACACCTAAGTTTGCGACCTCGGGGGGTTGCCGCTCGAAGGGTGGAGGGATGAAAACTCTGCATCGCGACGCTTTTCAGGAAATAGCGCCGTTGTGGTAAGTGCTATCGAAAATAAAATAAAATATGTACAAGACAAAATTTTGCACAATTTTGACCTCTACATTTTTTTGTCTGCGACCAATAGTTCCCACTCTACGATGCGATAAAGTAGAGGGTCGATTTGCAATGTTAAACAAAATAAGAATTTCAGCGCGGATTAACACGAAGATCGCTATGAAACAATTATGTAATTTTTTCTAAAAGAGTAATGGTTTCTGAGTCTGCAGATGCCCGATTTGATACATTTGGTCGTATATTTTGTAATTATCAGTATCTTCGGTCAATATTTCCTTATTATTGTTGACCTAGGCGCAAAATTAATTTTTTTGTGCATACATGATACAAGAAAGTATCACTTTCAACTCGTTTTCACATCACCCTTGAGGTAGAGTTGATCGGCGTGATTTTTTTAACGTGGTATCCCTAAGAGGCTTAATCCACAGTCGATATTTGGGTTTATTCGTCAAACTCGGCATTGTATATTTGGTCCTCATCGTCCTGTAACTGTCGTGAACATTTTTGGCATCTTCTGCATTGTCGTCGTCGTCGTCTAACGCAATCTGCTCCGGAATGTTTTCGTAGGCCATCCCAGTACAGTGTAAACACAGAATCGAACATTTCAATCCTACTTTAGGACAACCACAAGCAGATCCACAACTTTTCTTGCATCTGCACGAGATGCTTTTAAGTAAAACATCTGGAGCTGTTTCCTTTGTCATTCGTACTGCGTCCAGTCCTCTGGTTGTTCTTCGCCATCCATGATCTTCTGGAGGTTTCTGAACTCCCCGCCTGTTCTGTACTTGACAATAAGTACGCAATGAATGATGATGGCACGCATCTGATGTTGGTGGTAGCGCCGCTAAGTTGAATGAATTTTTTGAGACAAAGTTCGTATACCGCAGAAAGTCCAACTTGCGTAGTTCGTTTCCTGCACCATACTACCTCAAGATAAACAGTTCGCTAGCGGCAACGACTTCGCTTAATCAAAGAGTACAAAATATATTTTATGTACTCTTTGGGTTAATTTGGCATTGGGGGCGTGAAATACCTGAATCGCGTGTGTTCATGTTGGGTTTGTTTCCAAAGTTTTGAGAAATCGAATTTTGCTTTGATTGAACAACGTCGATGTAGTGTCATTTCCACTGAAAGTATGCAGAAAAAACATACTTTTGTGTATCTCCGTCCTCTTTAACTGCCTGTCCCTAGCCAATATTCGATTTATGTTTAAAAGTATGCTCTGTGTACCTTTGAAAATAATAAATAGTAATAATATACGGCTCAGTCAAAAGTTCTTTTCATTGCTACATAGTAAAAGTTTGAATAAAATTTGCAATTTTGTCAATATCGAACGCCTATAAGAGGCGGGTACCGCCTTTTATTTAAATATAGCTAAAATAATAGCCGTTACATATTGAAAAAATTGCAAATTTTATCCACAATTTACTATGTAGCACGAAAAAGAATTAATATATTACATACTCGTAAATAATAATAAATATTAGTTGAGGCCGAACAAGGTGCACGTATGCTATACTACAAACAGGATATTTATGACAACTAATGCACAAAAATAATAAATTTGGCGCTTAGGTCAACAATAATAAGGAAATATTGACTGTAGATTGTAATAATTACAAAATCTTTATGTCGGAGTATATAGGGGCGCACTTCAAAACATCATAGCATTTATTATATACGACCAAATGTATCAAATTGGGCATCTGCAGATTCAGAAATCATTAATCTTTTAGGAAAAAAAAATTACATAATTGTTTTATTGCAATCTTCGTCTTAATCCGCGTTGAAATTCTCATTTTGTTGAACATTACAAATCAACCCTCTACTTTGGCGCGTCGTAGAGCGGGAACTATTGGTCGCAGACAAAAAAATATGAAGGTCAAAATTGTGCACGATTTTGTCCTGTACATATTTAACGTAAACTTTTTTTCGATAGCACTTACCACAACGGCGCTATTTCCCAAAAAGCGTCGCGACGCATAGTTTCCATCCCTCCTCCCCTCGAGTGGTAACCCCCCAAGGACGCAAACTTAGGTGTACTATCAGGGGATCCATGTCTACCATCCTACCAAATTTCATTTGTTTTCGACCTTTTGCGAATAGACCCCCTTATTTTTTACCCATCGCTTGGACTAATACATAATAAATTTAAAAAATCATTCCTTGTCAAAAATAATTATCACTTGCCAAATTTGGCAACAATTTATAAAATTGCGAAACAATATTCCAACTGTGAGCAACTTTCTAAATTTTATCAGATCGTAATATTTCTAAACCAAGGATCTGCTATTATACTATATAAGTCATTAATCCACTCTGTATTTATTTTTTGGTAATGTGGTTATGTAGCTACTGACGGACTAACCCTTGACAAAATTGTAACGCGCCACGGTAATATCTCAGAGATGGTATGGACCTCACTTCAATTAAAACATTTTAAAATAATTTTTGTAATATATTAAAATGCATATTATGTAAAACATTAAAATTTCGCGTCACTAGAAAAATTTCCTCCCATCCCTTAACCTGCGGAAAACTCACAACTTTGGATATACAGGATAGCGAAAACAAGGTATTTTAGGGTGGAACTGTATTACATTAGCCTGCTAATATGGACATTAATTATTAAACTAACAATTAATTAATTGTGGTTATTTAATCCAATCTAGCTAAATTTTGGCGTATTCATAATATATGTCCTAAAAAATTTACAACGTGGCAACGTGGTGTAATACCTTATGTACGGTGTCATTATTTTTAACTTACCGTAAACATTCGTTATTAAAATTCAAAGTGAGTTTTCTATCCTCAAAACCACTGTAGGCTTAATGGTGTTGAAATTAACATATTTCCATAATGTAACCAAAATGCGAAATACTAATACGATAATAAGAATGGAACTTTTCTGGATTTACAAGTATCTGCTCTTACCAATTATTTGATTGTCTATTTTCATTTATTCTGTATTAATTTTTTACCCCTTTTTCTATTCTTTTATGGCTGCTTTGGTCTCTACTTCATCGGGTTTTCGGCCTTAATGTTTTCAATTATATAATGTCAACAAACATCGCTGCGCTACTCTTTACACATTCATGACATTCTTTTACTGGCAACTATTGTTGACAGATTCTACTATAGTAAAGATTTAATTTTGGGAATATTAGTATGGTTTTCCAAATTAATTATGACGTTTAAAATATTAATAGGTGACCTACATTACAATTCCTATGTGCCCACCCAGTAAAAAGATATTAAAAACTGGCCTGGAATAGATCTCATAACCAAGCAAAACTCCTTTCGAGGTCCTAATAACTCCAAGGCCCAATGAGAGTAACACTTAGGTATGAAATAGAAAAAATACCTCAGTTTTCCAGGAAGAACAACTAATAGGAAAACTTATAGGAAAACTTATAAAATATAGGGTTCGGAGAAAATAACAATTATTGGGAAAATAATACAAAACAAGAATATGGAAAAACTATAAGAATACCATGTTCAAAAAGAACAGGAGATCTACTCTTTATGAATAGGAACCAATTTTTAACCATAACAGAGCTCAAAATAAAACAGGCAGGTATAATGGAGACCTATTATATCAACTATATCACAAAGATTCAGAAACAGATAAACATATTTGTAAGGTGTGGAAGACGGGTTTCCCCACGGCTTCGCTAGGCTCATTATGCATCCTGAATTGATAGGCCCATTTTAGCTCATTAGCCAGCCTACATATATGATATAGCTGACAACGTCGCGGAGAGGTGTTTCTCTTATATCGGCCAGTGTTAGCCAATCATACAGGATACTGACAGCCCCATTCTATGGAGATGCTTTCATACTTGGCAATGACTATTAAAATTCCTGTGATCAGGCGCAAAATCTGTCTAGTCATAATCAAGTATTTGTTTGCTTTAGTCTTGTCGGGATAACTTAAAAGTTTCCTGGCAACTCTGTAGCTAGGTCCAAAAAGTATTTCATTATCTGTCTTCTTGGATAGTCAATCATCAAGACTGTTACATTTGGCGTGAGCTTTTATCCATCTTAAAGTGACATCATTGTTAATGGATACTTCGGTCAAAGCTTCGTTATATTCTAGTACTAACCCTGAGTAAATTTGTGGTCTGTCCAGGGTGAGTAGTGCTTGTCTACTATCTGTATAGATGTGCATATTCCTTCCAGTGATATTGTTTTTGGTAAATTCTTTTGCTGCTATGGGAATCCCCGAGTTCGGTTTGAACTACACTGGGACTATTGTTTACAGCCCCTTTTATGTTTAGGTTTAAAGATATGGAGTATATTCCACATCCTGAGCTGGTTTTGTTTTAGAACCGTTGGTGTAGATATGAATCGTATTTGCCACTTCCGACTCTTTATTTGTTTCGTGATAAATGTATATGACTTGGAAGATAGGTCTTGGTGAGATGGAGTCTATATTCGCTTGAAGCAAGGAAAGCGTATGGAACGCCAGGGACGCCTCTTGTCAAAAGCGACGTCTCGCTCACCAGAACCTACATCAAGTTCTAATCCAACCATGGAAAATCATCCAATCTCATCCGAGTAACCTCTTTGATGTAAATATCAAGAGGAGTGAGACTAAAAATAACTTAATGGGCTCCTGTTGTGCTGTTTTTTTAATTTGTTTCAGTTTGTTGGTAGCTAATTGTTGGGTTTTCGATACCCCGGCAACTGCATCGTATGTTAGTATAAATCTTATAATAGCCGTGTAGGTCCAGGTGATGGCTCTGGAGGAGATACGCCAAGTACGCGATACGCCAAGTACGCCCCATGGTTCGACGGTTAAGAAATGTATACATGTTGACTTTATTTTCTAAGTAAGAGTTCCATGTTGACTTTCTATCATTTTTCTTGTGAACAGAACCATTTATGTCAGTTAAACATAGTATGGAACTGCGAACCGGTGAATCGCAGACAGGCACTTTCTGGAGTTGGACAACGCTGTCAAAGACCTCTAGAAACTTATACAAGGTACAAAGTTGTCAGAGTTTTAAGAACCAACATAACAATAAGCTGCATTTTTATCGGATATTAAGACCAGTTATATAAAAACAAGTATGTATATAATTGAAATGTCATATTTACATTTCTTTATTTATCTTCTTTGTTACGAATTATAATGCAATATTAAATAATCTTGGAGAGCAGGTCATTTCTATAGCAAAAAATATAACTTTTTTACTTAATAACTGAGGTCAAATAGTACGACGGATTATGTTAAACCAAGGTAACGTACGTAGAGCTTTCTATGCGATATACCAAAAATTATAGCTTATTCGATTTTCTCGCCTAAAAATCTAATTACGCCAACTTTTTTGATCATGTGTAGAAAAGTAACTGAAATATAACAACATTAGTGACCTACTATTATAACTTTAGTACCCTGTATCTCATTAAGTGGTAATCTGCAGATAAAATATTACTCATTCCATATGAATAACCCTATAGAGTTTATACCTTTATTTATAAATAATAAACTTTTCAGTTTCTTCTTTTATTGCTTTAATGATCACTTTTGTCAATTATTATAAAATTTGAAAAGCTTTCGATACACTTGCCTTATCGCTATTTATTTATACAGGATGGCCCATTATCATAAGAAATATAAGAAAAATATTTTTAAATAAAAGTTAGAGGGTTTACTTTCTTGCATATTTCCGTTTCATCTGGATAGCTGAAATGTCGATGTTTTTAAATGACTCACGACTCACCCTGTATATTTTTCATCATTGATTTCAGCGTAAAAAGTTACGTTCTAATACAATTTATTTAATTCTGCGGCGTTGGCAATTGATGACAAAAAATGTGAAAAAATACTGAAAAATTGTTAGTGACAAATATTACAGTTAAGTTAAAAATATTTAGTAGGTAGATAAATATGGGTTAGCTGAAGCGTCTGAGAGGCATAATCTTGCTAATTTTTAAACATCTAAAACTTCTTTTTTTCAAATTAAACACCCATTATATTATTTATAATATAGGCCCTGAAACTTACAGTTTTTGACAAATTTTTATTTCAATCGATATATTAAAAATAACATAGATAAAAGACACATAGGACTTCCACGCACTAATGGGGCACCCTGTATAGATAAATTACAGCGATTATGAAGTAATTTTATTTTTCCAACAAAATTTGCAAAGAAATAAGCAACCCTGTAATCGGTTAGTCCGCAAACTGGGTTACAGCACAGCCAGAGCGCAGAGATAGGTATATATATTCAGGGAGATAGGGACTTTTTTCCCTGTGAATGATATCGCCGCAATTAAAGCCAGCCCGTGGGCCTTCCCTTTCTCTGATCAGCCGACTTTGATAAATTAAAGCCACGGTAGCGATGAAAATCTGTTTATGAACTACCCTTTGCATTTGCTGTGATGTCAAAG